>ML660774.1:20558031-21034412 GCA_007570785.1 Antilocapra americana
TATATATATATATATATATATTCTGGCTGTGCTGTGCAGCGTGTGAGATCTTAGTTCTCCAACCAGGGCTCAAACCTGTGCTCTCCACAATGGAAGTGCAGAGTCCTAACCCCTGGACTGCCAGGGAGGTCCCCAAAATTTGGATAGTTGATGTGGCCCTGGAGTAAGAGAGTGAGGTTATACTGCTGACAAAAACTACAAAGTAACCCACTTCTGGTGATTTCTGTCCCATGCTTTAGAAAATGAAGCATTTTCCAAATCAAGGCTAATTTTCCAGATCAGAAGCTAATTTCTGCTTCTACCTGCTTTATTTTTTGTGCTTTTTACTATAGCTACCAGATGGAGAATGAGCAACCATGGGCCCTCCCAAAATAAAAAGGCTTTCTACTGAAAAAAAAAAAAATACGGGATTCTCACTATTTTTTTTTTCTTCATAATTGGGCTCTGAAGAAGTAAGGAGATCTTCAAGGGGCAAGTTAAAAAAAAGAAGGAAATAATATAAGCTGAAACTAAAATAGTAAACAATGAGCACATTTGAAGAGGTTGTCTGCAGGGATTCTTACACCAGCTGCACCCGCATAACTTTGCTCTGTTAATGTGTTTTTTGAGGACAGGTGAATAAGGCTTCCCAGTGGCTCAGCCATAAAGAATCTGCTTTCCAATGCAGGACACATGAGTTGGATCTCTGGGTCCGGAAGATTCCCTGGAGAAAGAAATGGCAACCCACTTCAGTATTCTTGCCCGAGAAATCCCATGGACAGAGGAGCCTGGTGACTGAGCACGCAGGCATGTGCTATAGAAACAAAGTGCTTTGGGTAGTTGAGAAAATGAGGGAGTTAAACTCAAGACTCCCAGATACACCATGTGAGACTAGGAATAAATGGGAATAAATTGTGGAGCTCCCAGAGAAGTAAGGCCTCTGGCTTTCACTAGAAGCAAAACTAAATAATAATATACAAATAGTGCTGCTTATTTAACTTATTTGCAGAGCACATCATGTGAAATGCCGGGCTGGATGAAGCACAAGCTGGAATAAAGATTGCTGGGAGAAATATCAATAACCACAGATATGCAGATGACACTACCCTTATGGCAGAAAGTGAAGAAGAATTAAAGAGCCTCTTGATGAAAGTGAAAGAGGAGAGTGAAAAAGTTGGCTTAAACTCAACATTCTGAAAACTAAGATTATGGCATCTGGTCCCATCACTTCACGGCAAATAGATGGGGAAACAGTGGAAACAGTGACAGACTTTATTTTTTTGGGCTCCAAAATCACTTCAGATGGTGATGCAGCCATGAAATTAAAAGATGCTTGCTCCTTAGAAGAAAAGCTATGACCAACCTAGACAGCATATTAAAAAGCTGAGATATTACTCTACCAACAAAGGTCCATCTAGTCAAAGCTATGGTTTTTACAGTAGTCATGTATGCATGTGAGAGTTGGATTACAAAGAAAGCTGAGTGTGGAAGAATTGATGCTTTTGAATTGTGGTGTTGGAGAAGACTCTGGAGAGTCCCTTGGACTGCAAGGAGATCCGACCAGTTCAGCCTAAAGGAAATCAGTCCTGAATATTCATTGGGAAGACTGGTGCTGAAGCTGAAACTCCAATACTTTGGCCACCTGATGTGAAGACCTGACTCACTGGAAAAGATCCCCATGTTGGGAAAGATTGAAGGTAGGAGGAGAAGGGGCTGGACAGAGGATGAGATGGTTGGATGGCATCACCAACTCAATGGACATGAGTTTGAGTAAACTCTGGGAGTTGGTGAGGGACAGGGAGGCCTGGTGTGCTGCAGTCTGTGGGGTTGGAAAGAGTCGGACATGACTGAGCGATTGAACTGAACTGAATGTAAAGAGGAATGTCTTCTCATTTTGGATTCTGAAGTTTCCCACAGGTCAAAATCAACATGGGCTCACAAGTCATCATGAGGGAGAGAGATAACATTTAGTTCCTTAAAGATTTCAGATGATGTAACTATTATATATGGATATAACTTTGTATATTGCCTTTCCATTGTTACTCTATCTTGTTAACACAAATCTAGTGGGTTAAAACAACACAGATTTATTTTGTACATGGACTTTAGACATCTAAAATCAATGTGTTGGCTGGAACGTGTTCATTTTGGAGGCATCAAAGGAGAAAATCGTTTCTGTTACTTTTCCAGCTTCTAGAGGCTGCCTGCATTCATTGGCTCACAGCTCTTGCCTGCATCTTCAAAGTGCATCACTCTAACTTCTGGTTCTATTGTCCTGTTTCCTTTTCCTGACTTCATTTTCTTGCTTTTCTCTTATAAAAGAACTCTTGTGATTACATTACCCTGGGCCCACCCAGATAATCCAGGATAATCTCCCCATCTCAAGGTCCTTAACCACATCTGAAAAATCCCTTTAGCCATATAAGTTAATATTCACAGCTTTAGGTGATTAGAATGAGAATACCATTGGGGGGAAGTGCATTATTCTGTGTACCACACGATGCCTGAATATTTAAAGTTTGTTTTTTTAAAGAATGGAATGACAAAAATGACAAGGACCATGGAAATTGATGAGTAACCATATAGATTTGAAAGGAACCAAGTAAAAATGTTAAAATAAAATGCAGTTTTGTCAATTAAAAAAAAGCAGATATGGGCCAAATAACAGTATATGCAGCTGAAGAGAGAGCTAGTGAACTGGAAAGTAAAATTGAAGAGTAATTCAGTTGGATTAAAAAGGAGGAAAGACTAAAGAAACCAATATCAAGAATGAAGAAAAGGGCATTGCTACATATTTGACAGACATTTTTAAAAAAATGAAGCTATCATAAATAATTTTATTTGAGCAAATATTTTAAAAGTGAATAAAATAGATAATATTTTTGTCAAAAGCAAAGTCAAATAAGGGTGAAGACTAAACATAATCTGTAAATTTTGTGATGTAGCCATTGTGCATTTAGGGAGAGCTGTTGAGGAGTGATGATGGGCCTAAAGCCAGGTTAGAAGAGGTTTACAAGTGAGTAGACAGTAACCATGGAGACTGATGGCATGGGCTGGCACTCACTGCTTCTGGGCCCAGATGGTACTGCGACAATAGGTTTCAGGTCTTTAGCAGCTATATTTTGGCATGGCTATAACAAGCATGGGCCGACAGCACGGATCCCAAGTTCTCAATATTAGGAGGCTTAAGTGTGGATTAGATATCAATTCATGGCTTTATCTAGAGTTGGCTCCATAAACCACACACTGGTATTGCAGAGCTAAAATATTTGGCTTGATTGACTCACCCTAGTTCCTTTAATGTCAAATCTACAATAAAATTATTCTTGTTGAGCCAGACCATCTGAGAATTTCCCACACGATTCTGGTTTTCTTTCAACAGAGAGATTTAGTCTTTCTCCATAGCAGATGTTTAAGCCTTGAAAGGAGTCTGACTTTACTACTTAATTAATAGTAAACAGGATCCAGTTATAGGATTAGATGGCCCAGTGCATTAAGACAGGCTTTGAGCCCAAGGCTCCTGTCTCTAGTTACTTGCATTTGGGGTTGGAGATTTGACAGGAAGGGGAGTTTTGCTCCTACATCCCATTTCCAGGAAGTGACTTTCATCTGAACTACATTGATGATACTTCTCCTTGGCGTCACATATCTTGTGTTAGAAGACCTTAGTTTTACAGAACAGCTGCATCATTGTTTCAGATGATATTGCAAGTAATGTCATGGCAGGGAGTCTATTAATGAGACAACCTCAAAAATTCAGTCTAGGAAAAACCTCCTTCCCTGGGGTTAGTATTAAAATTTTTATAAATATTGTCCGTGTGTGCTTAAAATGAAAGCATTTGGTTCAGTTTATGAAGTTTACTTTCTGGATAAATTTCAAGTAATTTATTAGGCTTAGAACTTCCCTTGGTACTTATGGACCAACAAAGAAAGGCAAGAGGCACAAAGCTATTCATGTACATCCCTTGGGGAATAACTCAGGCAGAGAGCCAGCCAGTAAGAGCCACTGTACTTTCCTATGAGTTCCCCCTGGGCACCACTTGCTTCCTTGATTCTCTCAGGGTTTCGTTTTTTGGGTGTTCATCCCACTTGATTATTATTTTTTTTAATTGCCTGTATTTATTATCATTATTAGGAAAAATTGGGAATTTTGGGGCATTTTTAAAAAGAAAATGTAAATTATCTTCAGTTCATCATCAAGGAAACTTCTGTTAATTGTCTGATATGTTTCCTTCTGATCTGAGGAATATGTCAGCTCTAGAGTCCAGACCACCCAGGTCCAAATCCTGCAATATATTAGCTCTGTGACCTTAGGAAAATGGTTTTCTTTCTTGTCTTTCATTTTTTTTTAAATGCAATGTTACTCAGCCATAAAAAGGAATGAAATTTGGTCATTTGTAGAGATGTGGATGGACCTAGGAAGTGTCATACCAAGTAACGTAAGTCAGAAATGGAAAAACAAATATCATTTGTTAGCACATAAATGTGAAATCTAGAAAAACAGTATAGGTGATGCTATTTGCAAAGAAGAAATAGAGACATAGATGTAGAGAATAAATGTATGATATCAAGGGGGGAAAGTAAGGGGTGGGAAGAGTTGGGAGGTTGGGATTGACACATATACACTGTTGATACTGTGTATAAAATAGCTAACTGTGATAGTGAAGGAACGGGAAGCCTCGGGTGCTGCAATCCATGGGGTCACAAAAAGGGTCGGAGATAACTCAGCGACTGGACAACAAGAAATGAGAACCCACCGTAGAGCACAGGGAACACTACTTAATGCTCTGCGGTGATGTGAATGGGAAGGAAGTCCAAAAAGGAGGGGTTCTGGGTATACGTATGGCTGACTCATTTTGCTGTGCAGTAGAAATACTACAACATTGTAAAGCAAACGTAGTCAAATACAAATTAATTAGAAAAAGTATTTCTTTGTTTCTTCTTTCCCAGGAAACAAGCTTGTTTTCCTCACCCTTAGGGTTCCCCCCAACCAATAACAATCTATTCCTACACTTTAAAGGAAGGACACTGGAAAAAAGAGGAAAAGTTGGAAGAGGACACCTGCAAATCTCAGACCAATCCAAACAGAGTCACAGGAGTTGGTCAGGATCTTAGGGAGAGTGTGTGAACAGGAAGTGTTAGCTGATACGGAAAAGGAGTCCACCCTGAAATGTCTTCTTCACATTTCTCTTCTTTATTCTCCATTTCTCATCTTTGTTCATGGCAGGAGGTGTGTGTATCTTCTGTTCAAGAGATGATCAATCATTTTTTATAACTAGGAGTGTGTATCATGTGTCTTCAAGGTAAAATGTGTCCTACAGAGTACACAGTGTAAAGACTTTTAGACTGAATTCATATTCCTGATTCTTTATAGGAAGGGACAGTATCCTATATCTTTGGGCAACTATATGATACTGGGCCACGTGGTAGATTGTTAACTTCCAGTGAGTCTTACCTTACAGTATTCAGGAATTTATGTATTCCTCTCCCACGTGGACTTGACCTGGGTCACTGGCTTGCTTTGGTCAAAGACCCAAGAAAAACATAGTCAAGTGCTTGCAAATTGGGGCTTTCTTCTTGGAATGTGGCCCTAAGCTGTTGCCATGTCAAAAGCCTGGATGGAAGGCCACAGAGAGTGAGGGGCTGAGCCATGCCATAGTCTTTGCTGAGCCTAGCTGCTAGCAGCCCTTCCAGCTGGGTGAGCCACATAGAGTGCACAGAGAAAGTTCAGCAAGAAGCACCCAATCAATTGATAGGATCCCCCCAAATAATGTCCCCTGTTAAGGAAAGCAGTAAGTTTGGGGGTGTTTTATTGCAGAACAATAACTGAGATAGGCCAGAATCTTAAATTATCCTATTACATTAAAAAAATTAATTTATTTATTTTAATTGGAGGCTAATTACTTTACAATATTGTAGTGGTTTTTGCCATACACTGACATGAATCGGCCATGGGTGTATATGTGTTCCCCATCCTAAACCCCCCTCCCACCTCCCTCCCCACCCCATCCCTCAGGGTCGTCCCAGGGCACCGTCCCTGAGCATCCTGTCTCATGCATCAAACCTGGACTGGCGATCTGTTTCACATATGGTAATATACATGTTTCAATGCTGTTCTCTCAGATCATCCCACCCTCGCCTTCTCCTGTTACATTTTTGAGGGTAATTATATTTACGATATTTCACAGCAAATCACTAGGTGTAGACCTATACATTTCCCTGGACACATACATCAAGGACCAGATTGGTGGTTGTCAGGGTCTCGGAGGGGACGTAGAATGGGGAGATGCTGGTCAAAGGGTACAGACTTCCAGTTATAAGATGAATAAGTTCTGGGGATCTAGTGTACAGCATGGTGACTCTAACAATATTGTTATATGTACTTGAAAAATGTTCAGAGAGTAGACCTTAAGTGTTCTCACCATACACACGCATAACTAATTAAAAATTAAAGTGTAAAGTAAAGTGAAGTTGCTCAGTCGTGCCTGACTCAGCGATCCCGTGGACTGTAGCCCACCAGGCTCCTCAGTCCATGGGATTCTCCAGGCAAGAATACTGGAGTGGGTTGCCATTTCCTTCTCCAGGGGATCTTCCCAACCCAGGGATCTAACCCAGGTCTCCCACATTGTGGGCAGATGCTTTAACCGCTGAGCCACCAGAGTGTTAACTAATTTTATTGTGGCCACCACTTTATAATCTATACATATATAAAGTTATCATTTTGTACACCTGAACTTACACAATGCTATATGTTAATTATATCTTAAGCTGGAAAAAAAAAAAAGACTATATAGAAATGCAACAACTTTCCATAAGGCAAACCCAGAATGTATTCGATTGTTCAGGACTTCTTGTGTATTCACTCTGTAATTAAGGAAGGTTGGGCCCAAGGGTACATGTAATTGGATGGCTAGAGAAGACATTTGGATGTGTGTATTTGTTATGTGCATGTGCATTCAGAGAAAATGAGAGAAAGAGAGAGCAATCAGGGAAACGATTGGAAGGAAGCTGGTTAGATAGATACTGTTCTCGGTGGGTGATGATGTTCCAAACAATGCAGGTGGGAGAAACATGCTAACTTGCGGAGTTCAGGACTTAATGATTAAAACAGTCTCCATGAGGTGTTGAAGCGCTGGCTCATAATAAAAAGTCACTGGTATTCCAGGGAATTCATTCCTAGAATTCTTTTTACGATTTCTTTATATTGGCTTGAAATTCTTTGCAAATCAAGTATGTAGTGTTGGAACCATGAAGAAAAATGGGGCACTGATGTACTAACATGTATAACACACATAAGTAATGCGGATGTACTGTATGGCACAGGGAACTCAGGGCTCTGTGATGACTCAAGTGGGAAGGGAATCTAAAACGGGATATATGTATATGTAGAGCTCATTCACTTCTCTGTACAGCAGAAGCTAACACAACATTGTAAAGCAACTAAAGTCAAATAAAAAATTTTTTAAAAAGCAAATAATCTTACTTTATACCAAATTGCCTGTAGACTGTACTAGGATGCTCCAATTTTTTTTAACTACACAGGATGCAGAAAAAATAGACTTTTCCCAACGAATAGGAAAAGATAATATATATATATATATATATATTTTTATTATTGTTTTTGCCATACATTGTCATGATATCACCATGGGTTTACATATGCCTCCCCCCCGGATCCCCCCTCCCTCCTCCCTCCCCCCCGGGAAATCTCGCTGCACCAGTCCCGAGCATCAATCCTGGGCTGGCGATTGATTAGACACATGACAATTAATATGCTTCAATGCCCTTCTCCCATATCATCCCACCCTTACCCTCATCCACAAAGTCCACGAGTCTATTCTATACATCTGCTTTCCTTTTGTTGTCTCCCATGTTGGGTTCTCGTTACTGTCTTTCTAAATTCCATATATATGTGTTAATATACTGTATTGTTGTTTTTGCTTCTGGCTTACTTCACTCTGGATAATGGGCTCCAGTTTCGTCCATCTGAGTAGAATTGCTTCAAATGAATTTTTTTTAATGCTGAGTAATATTCCATTGTGTATATGTACCACAGCTTTCTTATCCATTCATCAGTTGATGGGCATCTAGGTTGTTTCCATGTCTTAGCTATTGTAAACAATGCAGCGATGAACATTGGGGTACACGTGGCTCTTCGATTCTGGTTTGACAAAGGAGGCAAGAATATACAATGGAGAAAAGATAATATATTAAAGGATATTCACATTAGAATTATGTGGGTGAAGCAATGCTAAGCCTTATTGAAAATGTTCTTATGTGTACATGTATGTGCATGTACACATAAATTTTGCAAAGCACATTTTCAGTAGCTGTTTTCCAAGTCGAGGTTTCACAGCCCTTGTGCCATCATTGAGGGCACTGAGGCTTTTGAAGTTGGACAGTGTAAGGGTTACGTCCTTCTTCTCTGAACAGCTTCACTCCTTCTATACATACAATGGTCTTTTGCAGTGAAATGAAATGAATCGTCTTGCAATAAACTTCCCACAGATCTGTAAAGTAGTGAGGAAACTACTACATAAATATGCACCTAATTACTTTTGATTTATAATAAGCAATTAAAATGTACACACCCACCCATCCACCCACATCCACAAGCGCATAGATACATCACCGCACATATGAAAAGATACCGCCACTTATGTTCCCCTTTGGGATCTAAACCTCTTGACTGTTCTGGCATAGAAACCCACTTTTCTGTTAGATGAGAAAAACTGGAAGCAGTATTAATCAAATCCTTCTCACTGCTCCCCTAATTGTCTTGCTGTTATAACAGCAATGATTTCTTGGGAAGAAAGCACTTGATGTGAAGTGAAACGCTATTTGCCTAACACTCCATCCAGAGTCACCAGGTTAGATGGCTTTGCCTCTCTCTAAAAGGTGATAAGAGCTCACATGGAAAGAAAGCAGGTGTGGCCTTGGGATGTGGTGAGTCCAATGTTGCTTGGGGTCCTTGTCCTGCTGAGGAGTATGAAGGAGAATTTCAGCCAGATTCTTTCTAAACGATTAGCTGAAGCACTCTTCTTTGCACTCATAAATCATTTTTAAATTACAATCTTACTTCTTCCCTCTTCTCGCTTTACACCCTCCACTTGCATTACAGGGCTCCACCATCCACATTCTCTTTGAGAATTGAAGAATCTCTAAGCCAGTGTCCATGAATTTGAGCACACTCTGGGAGACAGTGGAGGACCGAGGAGCCTGGCATGCTGCAGTCCATGGGGGTCGCAGAGTCGGGCATGACTTATTGACTGAACAACAACAATGCCAGTGTCCCTGGTGACGTTGTTCACAGTGAGTTTGCAGTGGCTTCGGGTTAAATGACCAGACTTTTGTTTAATAGCAGTGTGGCTGAAGGTGTGGTCTGGAGACTCAGTGCTTCTGCAGAGGGCAAATGGGACTCCAGGGACAGTGTAAGGTGTTTGCACTTGCTCTCCCATGGCTGTGCTAGAATTTTCCTGGGAAACAAATACACAGCAAAAAAAAAGTTCCTGCATTCCTAGGAAAACCAGTCTGAAGACCCATGCATAGAATTCTCCTACCAGCATCTTTGAAGTGCCTCATAATGGGTGCCACTCATCTTTTCTCAGTGCCCCTCTGCTAGAGACCAACTGCCTTGGTTCCTTGTTTAAGTTTCTGGTGAAAACACAGATCCTTGGAGTCTCTGGGAATAGGTCTAGTGTGGGAGCAAGGAGTCTGTGTGTTGTACAAGTACCTAGAAAATCCTTATGCTCACCAGTGCTTGAGAACTTTTCTGTTCAAGATGAGTGAAAGGGACTTTCCTGACTTGCCAGTGGTGAAGACTCTAAGCTTCCACTGCAGGGAGCGAGGGTTCGGTTCCTGGTCGGGGAACTAAGATCCCATGGCCAAGGGGAAAAAAAAAAAGATGAGTGCATGCTCAGGTAGCATGAGGATGAACACCCTGACACACAGGTTTGCTCTTAGAACTAGGTTTGTGATTCACTGAGGATGGTGCTGTTTTATTCTCCTAAAGTGATTTGTATCGTCAAAGTCCTATTTGTGTGTGTGTGTGTGTGTGTGTGCGTATATACATATCTATCTATCAATCTGAGGCATTTGGTCTTCAGAATCAGTAGAAAAGGGACGTTAACATGTATCAGGTGTCTGCCACCGGTCAGGTACTCTGACCCCATTTTCCTTTTGTTGTGCTCAGTGGCTAGCTGTGTCTGGCTCTCTGCGACCCCATGGGTCATCGCCCACCAGGCTCCTCTGTCCGTGGGATTTCCCAGCAAGATACTGAAGTGGGTTGCCACTCCCTCCTCCAAGAGATCTCCTCACCCAGGAATTGAACCAGAGTCTCTCAAGTTTCCTGCACTGGCAGGTGGATTCTTTACCACTGTGTCACCTGGGAAGCCCTTTACTGTTGTCACTTTATTTTATATACATGCTGAACAGTACTGCCACCTTCATGTTATGGAAGGGATTGGAGGGCAGATATTAATGATTAACTTTGTGCTCATAATCTATCATATGTTAGCATAGCAGAGGCTGTCAGTGGTGCCCCTGTACTGATGGTTCCTTTCTTTCCATGTGATAAACTAAAGCTCTTTGTAACTGGGCACATGGACCTAAGGACTAATGATTGCATTATCCAGCCTTTGCAGCTGGATGTAGGCATGTGATAAAGTTTAGCTCTTGGTATATAAAGAGAAGCCATGTGAAGCTTCCAGAGCTATCCTTTTGATATTTTTCATTTTATTTGATTAACTTTTATCTTGCAGAAAATGCCAAAATTTTAGGGAAGTGGAAAGAATAATACAATAAATTGCTAGGTAGCTGTTACCCAGCTTTAACAGTTACCAACACTCTGTGAATCTTATTCTATTTCTTCCCCATCCTCTACCCACTTGCAATGCCCGTTACCCTCTTCTGACCATGAAATACCTCTGAGCGGTGAGATATACATTGCCCTCACCCCTTGTTACTTCCTGCCAGCTGGAACACATATGTGACAGGTGAAACCTGAGTAAATATCTCCCAAATTGAAGATGGCAGAGAAAAAAAGAAAGAAGGACCCTGGATTTCTGATATGTTTTTGAATTCATCCTTACATCCTGGACTATACACCGCTAGACTTTTGTGTGTGAGAGAAATATGTTTCTGCAAAGTTTAAGCCACTATTCTATAACTTGCAGCCAAAATTATCTCTAATGTTTACTGTGGGTCAAGTAGAAGACACCATTGACTCTTTTTTTTTTTTTTTTACCAAAACAAAACAGCACCAAACCATTCTTGCCCACATTCCTGCCTTAAAAATTCAATGTCACACACAAAAATGGAATTGATAATTAAAGATGTTCACAGATTTCAAATGATCAATCTGCTCATCAGTGAAGTCTATACTGTAGACTTGATTATATATAGGCCACCAAGTTGGAGATGTGTTGATTATAACATGACCTTAGTAGTTGAATAATTTAAGTTAGTTAATAGAAGTTGAGGTAGAGACTAGTTATGATTTGTTCTCTATTATCTGCTTCCCCCCTCACGTTTACATGAGGCGCAAGAGTTGAGCTGAGCACACGGCCCTAAAGTGTACATTCCTAACCTTATTTGTATCCAGGGCCGTCAGGTAACTAAGCTCTGAACAATGGAATGCAAGTTGGAGAGATATGTTAGGCTTGAGGAAAGTATCTACAGGTGACAGATAAGCTCTTCTGTTACTCCATTCTCCCCTTCTTACTGCCTGGGATGCAGATGTGATGATGGGAGCATGCAGGCTTTTGGGACCATGAGGTAGAAGCCTCATGTTGAGAATCTGGAGTTAGAATGAGCCCAGCCCCAAATCGCTTACCTCTAGACTTCATTTCTGTGTGAGAGAAATAACAATTCTATTTTATTTAAGTCATGTTATTTCAGGTTTTCTATTGCTTGCATCCACACCCAATCCACACTAATTAATATTCTCACACTTAAAAGAAAAAACCATGAAGTGTGACTGCAGTTGGAATTTTGTTTAGGTTAGTTAGATTTTTATATAATCAAGGCTTACCATGATATTTTAAACAGGTCATACCTTGAGTGCATAATGTATAATTTCTTTTTTTGCCACACCTCACGGCTTGTGGCAGAGAAGGCAATGGCAGCCCACTCCAGTCCTCTTGCCTGGAAACGCCCATGGACGGAGGAACCTGGTAGGCTACAGTCCATGGGGTCGCTAAGAGTTGAACATGACTCTCTGACTTCACCTTCACTTTTCACTTTCATGCACTGGCGAAGGAAATGGCAACCCACTCGTGTTCTTGCCTGGAGAATCCCAGGGACGGGGGAGCCTGGTGGGCTGCCGACTGTGGGGTCGCACAGGGTCAGACACGACTGAAGTGACTTAGCAGCAGCAGCAGCACGGCTTGTGGGATCTTAGTTCCTCGACCAGGGATTGAACTCTGGTCACTGCGGTGAAAGTGCTAAGTCCCAACTCCTGGACTGCCAGGGAATTTGCTATAATTTAATGTATAATTGCAAACGTGTGTTGAGAAGGCAGTACAAGGTTTTAACCTTTGTCCTGAGTCTATACAAGAAAGTAGACTCAGTATAAACACACTCCTTCCCATCTTTCTCTTATAGCCATTACCTAAAAATTCCTTGTTCCCAAATCTTGTTTTGGGATTCATTTTGGAGTCTCCAATGTCACTACAGACACTTGGTCGTGGGAAATGGAATATTCCCTGCTGTATCAGTAAACAAATGATGTCACAGTCATTAGCAAGTGTAGCCACCGCAGATGGTGAGCCCTGAGGGAACACAGGAAGGAAAAACCTCCTGCCATCTAGCAGCCATCAGACTGAAGCCACTCCCCACGATGAGCCCTGAGGAAACACAAGATGGGAAAACACAGGATACTGACCCCAGATAGCTGAAGGGCATATCAAAGGAATGATTTCAGGGAGCCCAGACTCTTGCATCTTCCTATACATAGAAAAGCACTAAGTTCTTTAACTTGGGGCATCTGGTTTTCTTTAATTTGCAATAATCTTTGGACATTCAGACTACCTGCCCTTTGTTGCAAAACTTTTGTATAACCCGGATCCTCCATTCACCTCTTCAGAGCAGTTCTTTCAGGGTTAATTGAGATGTTGTCTCCTGGGCTTAAGTCCTAAAAATTTCTGCTGAATAAAACATAACTTTCAACTTTTAGGTTGTTAGTATTTTTTAAGTCTACAGTTAAAAACTCTAGATATTCTTTGAGTTAGAAAACAGATGAGTGGGTATGGTGAGTCTCTCCCCATTTCTTCTTTCAAGCCCACCTTCTGATTTCCTTTACCCTACTCTGTGCATTGGGAGATTGACTAATATGAAACCTATCAATGAGTTCTCTCACTTCGCAGTTAGATAAATGGCAGGCACTCACAGGTGATAGGAAAGGCAGGAAGAATAAGTCAGAACATTTATCCTGATGACTTTCTACCGTGGCTGCTTCTCTTGAGTAAAAGTTTATATCAGTCAGCAACTGCTACATTAAAATTTTTTTTCCAAACTTAATGACCGTTAAAAAAAACAAACAAACATTTCTTTCGATCATGGTTCTGTGGAGTGGAAAATTATGCTGGGTTCAGTTGGCTAGTTCTGATCTGAGCCTGGCTTGGCCAGGTCATTTTGGAATCTGTGGTTTGTTTGTAGGTGGTCTGGCTATTGACTGGCCCAGGATGGCATCCTTTAGAAATTTGGCAGTTGGCTGACTATCAGTTGGGACAAAGGAAATAAGGACTTTTGTGTCTTGTCATCCAGCAAGACTCTAGGTCATTCTCATGGAAGCTGGGTGGGTTTATTTATTTATTTTTGGCTGTGCTGGGTCTTCGTCGCTGTGCGGGCGCTGTCTCTACTTGTGGTGGGCAAGCTTCTCATTGTGGTGGCTTCTCTTGTTGTGGAGCAACAACAAGACTCTAGGGCTCAATAGTCCTACATGGGTTTAATTGCTCCACATGTGGGATCTTCCCGGAACAGGGATCGAACCCGTGTCCCCTGAATTGGCAGGTGAGTTCTTAAACACTGGACCACCAGGGAAGTCCCTGGGTGGGATTTTAAAGGAGCAAGTGAAACACACCAGAGATCTTGGGGCCTCATCTGCTACATTCTGTTGACTGATAAAACATAGATCAGTTTATATTCAAAGCTTGGGGCAGGGGAAGACACTCTGGTTTTTAGTAAAAAAAAAAAAACAAAAAACAAAACTACAAAGCTGCGTTGCAAAGGGATGCTATGTCTTTGCACAAGAAAAGAATTGGGTTCTTTTTGATAGTCTAATAAGTCACATCCTCCATCCAAATCTCTCTCCATACAGTTTTTTCTCTGAGTTCTCATAAGTTTTCTGTTTTTGTTCCTTAACCTTAGGGGTGCTAACGACTCATGCTGTCATTAGCAGATTGCTAAGCTGTCCTTGTTCATACCTTCCTAAAGAGACATCTTCATTTAACTTTCCTGTTATCCAGCTTGAGTTTGTATTCTGTTCCCCACCAAGATCTGGCCTGAACTATTGGAGTGTTTCTATGAAACCTGGTGAACAAAATATCTGTTTTTTACCCCTGGAAATCCCTCTTTGAGGAAAAAAAAAAACTTTAAACTCATGAAAAAAATGTGAGAGCTAGCAAATTTAAACAATGTTTTTGAAATACAGGACATTGTCCATCTTTATAGATGGAAACATTAAAATCTAAACAAAGCAGGAAATCAGAATGAAGAATTTGCAGAAGAGGAAGCCAGCAAGGAACAAGTCTTGCTGCAGAACTACTTGGAAAATCTCAGAAAACTGAGGTACCTGAAAGTTGAGAAAAAGGATGAGGAGAGGGACTTCCCTAGCAGTCCAGTGGTTAAGACTTTGCCTTCCAATGCAGGGCGTGTGGGTTTGATCTCTAGCCAAGGAGCTAAGGATCCCACGTGTCTTGTGGCCAAAAGACCAGAACATCAAATGGAAGCCATCTTGTAACAGATTCAATAAAGACTTTTAAAATGGTCCATATAAAAAAATCTTTAAAAAAGAGGATGAGAAAACAGGAGGATTGAATAAGGTTTGCAGGAAGGGTGACTAGAGCCCTAGGATGCCTTCTAAACCCTTGCTGAAGACAGCTGGATTTTCTAGAGAAATTGAATCCTTGAGAATCCAGATTTGTGGGTAACGGGTATAGTGATGAGCAGGAGCAATTTGCCTTAATGGGAACAGGGGATGTGAAATGAGAGTGAACGCCCTAAAATGTCAGAACCCATGGCTCCCCGGCCATCTCTCAGCCCTCACCATTCCAAGAACGCTTGTAGCCAGGTACTTACTGCTTTTATGTTGGCAGAGCAGAAAACTGGGGCCTTCCTTTCTGCTGAAGTTGGCTGTTCCTAGGAAAAAAAAAAGATCTATAGATACTGACATTTGGATGTCCCCCAGTGAAAAGGTCAGGCCCTGACAGATGATAGTGGAGCTCACTTATTGACTATCTACCTTATACCCAGAAGTTCCATTTAGCTGCTCAATGCCTCATTCCTCAATATTGCATTAAGACAAGGATCACTGCATAATCAAGAAAAACATCAAACACGACAGTGTCAAAAATCAACCAACGTGAGTAAGAATAAACTTGAGAGTAACAATGCAGAGAGCAAAATAAAATTTAAAATAAAATACACAAAACAACCAGCAGTGCTGTGATCCATATTCTCAGATCCATAAAAGTAGATATATCCATAAAACAAAAATAGGATAGACTGACCAAAAGCAACAGCAACAACCCCCTCCCCCTACCCAAAGGTAACATGAAGGAACCAGGCATAACTCATGGAATGTAAAAATATAACAGCAGAATATTTTTTCTTAAAAATTTTACTTTATTTTTAATTGGAAGACAATCACTTTACAATATTGTGATGATTTTCTGCCACTCATCAACGTGAATCAGCCATAGGCATACCCATGTCCACTTGCTCGTAAGCCTCCCTCCTACCTCCCTCCTCATCCCACCCCTCTAGGTTGTCACAGAGCACCGGCTTTGGGCTCCCTGCATCATACAGAAAATTCCCACTGGTTATCTGTTTTACATATGGTAATGTACATGTTTCCATGCTACTCTTTCAAATCATCCCACTCTCTCTTTCCCCACTGAGTCCAAAAGTCTGTTCTTTATGTCTGTGTCTCCTTTGTTGCCCTGCAGGTAGGATCATCAGTACACTTTCTAGATTCCATACATATGTATTAGTATACAGTATTTGTCTTTCTCCTTCTGACTTACTTCACGCTGCACAATAGTCTCTAGGTTCATCCACCCCCTTAGAACTGACTCAATGCATTCTTTTTTATAGCTGAGTAATACTCCACTGTGTATATGTACCACAACTTCTTCATCCATTCACCTGTTAAGGACATTTAGGTTGCTTCCATGTCTTTGCTATTATAAACAGTGATGCTCAGTTGAAGAGTTAGAAGATAAAGTTGAAGAAAATTCCCAGAATGTATGAATTGAAAAAATGATAAAAACTGGGGGCTCAATTTAAGAGCCCTGACATCAGTTATAGGAATTTTAGAATAAAAGAAAGGAGAAATTGTAGAGGGCGTACCAAATAAATAATTTAATAAAATTTCTGCAAAGTGAAAAGCATGAGTTTTCATGTATGAAGGATCTACCAAGTATTCACTGTAATTAATAAAAAAAATTCTCATTGACTTCGCTGAGGGTCCAGTGGTTAAGACTCCGAGTTTCCACTGCAGGGGGTGTGGGTTTGATCCCTGATTGGGGAACTAAGGTCCCTTATGCCATGTGGTATGGCCAAAAAAAGAAATATAAAAATGAGTCCAGCACTAGAAGGAGTATGACATGAGGTCCAGCAAACAAGATGCCCATGGGAGGGGGGTGGGGGCATTCCCATGATAAGGATAGAAGGGTATTTTGTTACCCTTATAACAAAAATATTTGCAATAGGACAGGACAGAATTTTCAAAAGCAGCTTGTTCCATACTGGAGCATTGCCAGGCAGGGGTGGACGAGGTTCTTCATCTGCCTGCATTTTGTGAGGGTGAAGAGCTCACCTGTCAGAAGCTAGAATGCCTGGCTTTCAACTCAGTTTCATCACTTACTATCCACGTAGCCAAATTAGTGAATTCAATTGTCTTTTTTGCAAAATGGAATAATAATAGTCCTACCACATAGGGTTGAGGTGAGGATTAAATTCATACACGTGGAGGGCTTAAAATAGTTTCTGGTACATATGTGCTCAATTGCTGTTGGCTTTTTATTGCTAAAAATGTTTCAGAGTTCAGTTGGATATTTTGGGAGAGGAATTACTGATAGGCATATGGAATATTGAACAAACACACCTCTTTCCATGACTCAATTATAAATATTGAAATAGTGCAACTTACAGATGTCAAGGCTATTTACCATCAAAATTATGTGAGCATTTACTATTGATTTTACCAACACTGTGGTTTAAGTGCTTTGGGAGGTTGGTGGAGGGTGTGGTGTGTGTGGTGGGGGAGATGAGTTAGGTGAATGGCCATCAAATGATAAACTATCAAATTGTAAAATCAAGTATAGCAGTATAAGTGCATTATTTATACAGACAAAAGAGTTAATATTGATTGTCTCTGTAACTGGGTATTAGAATGGTAGAAATATTGATTTCTATTATGAGCCCCACGACACTGTTTTTCTCTATTTTTATTTTTTACTTTTGCTCCATGGCACTGTTTGATTTTTAAAAATATGTACATGAGTACTTTGATAAAAATTTTAAAAAATAAACAATTAAATTAACATATGCTATAGAACACATTTAGCAAGGTAGGCAAGCCACATAAGCTTTATTATCAACAGTGATATATTTAAAATTGATTCTTTTGTCCAAAAATTAATTTCAGGGATTTGGAAATTGCAAATATTAAGCAATCTTTAAGTCTTGTCTCTAGCAATATTTCAAAGCCAGTAGTGCTTAACACGGGCTGCAAATAAAAATTATTTGGGTTATACGTTGTAGTCACCTAGGGAACTTTTAAAACTTCTAATGACTCAGATCAATTAAGTCAGAATCTCTGGGGGTGGATCCAAAAATCAGTATTTTAAAACTCCCCAGGTGATTATTATGTGTGGCCAAAGTTATAAACATCTGTATGAAAATATTCTGAGTGATGTTTGATACTTTTTTTTTCACTCATAGGCTTTATAGTAAGCAATGCCCACATTCATCAGCTTGCTAGGAACAGATGTGAAACTGGTGGTAGTTTACATAAATAAATAAATATAAAGTATAAATATATGTATGTGTGGGTGGTTATGGGTATGTGTTTCCTACATACTGTAATTTGGATTAAGATCACATTTGAGCACTTCTTTGGTTAATTTTGTCAAACCATATCTTTACACTTTTTTATTTAATGCATGAGTCAGATTCCCAAGTCTCAGAGGTTTCTGTTTCTATTGTTGAAACACACTGATTTGTGTGAATACAAGATTTACTAATGAACTAATGAATAATAGCTAAATTATACTGCAAAGACCTAGTATTAATTACCACGTAATTCACACTGCAGTTTATAAATCAGGTACAAAATCCAATAATTATAGGACAATTGCTATGTAATTACCTTGACTCCACATTGTAATTACAGGGTAATTTTGTCAATAGTTCACATCACATATCCATAAAGAGAACTGCTATTACTTTGCACCCTGGAGTTGAAAATAACTGGCTAGATTATTTGAGCATTGCTTTAGGGAGGAAACAATATATGATCTTTAGTTTGGGATGTAGACATGATCTCAGATTTAGTTTGTAACCTGCTCAGAACTTGGCACTGTAATCACTGATGCCAGAGATATTTAACACGTTAATGCAATTAGGATGGAAGGATTTAAGCATTCTATTATTCTGTAACATCTAATATTTAAATTAAAATCATAGCTAATGAAGCAGATGAAAGTGGATGTGGAGGAATGCACTTTGATTAAGAACAACTGTAACGTGGTAGAAAATGCTGCTCTTTTTTTTGAAGATACAGTTGGGAGAGTTTTACTCTCCCTGAAATGGAGTTGGTCAAACTCTTCCTTAGCAAGCAGGTAGGGTATTACTTGCTTGGCTCTTTGCAGGGAAGTTTTTCTTTTTTCCAGATGTTTCAGCTCCACTGGCAGCACACTGTGCTAGGAACTAAGGAAGAGACATCCAAGAGAAGGAGGAATCAATAGAATTGCCGAGAAATGAGGGGAAAACCTAATACCGTCCTCTGCCCAGCAAAGGGACTTACAGTCTAAGACCAAATCTAAAGAAGGACAGGGACTTTCTTGGTGGTCCAGTGGTTAAGAATCTGCTGTGCGATGCAGGGGACACAGGTTCGATCCCTGGTGGGGCTACTAAGATCCCCCATGCCGTGGAGCATCTGAGCCCGCCCAGTAACTAGGGTCGGTGCACCACAGTAGAAGATCCTGTGTGATGCAGTGAAGATCCCGTGTGCTGCAAGCAAGACCTAAAGCAGCCGAATAAATATATAAATATTAAAAAAAAGACAAACACATTTCTGGCCATGTGCAAGTAGAGCTGAGTATGTGGATTCTCTTCCTGTGGTTCAGCATAAAGATAACACATGTGCCAATGACTGAGGTGAGTCGTTTCAGGGATTTAGCTGGAGTGATGGAAAAACAGTGTTAAGACTTAGATGTGTATGTCATAGCTCTACCACCCACACAAATGAGTAATCCTTGATAGACAGCATCCTAGGGGAACAGATAAATCCCACACAAGGTGGGGTTCAGGAAAATGTTCAGAAAAGCCTCTTTCTTCATTAAGGTCATGGAAGTCCACAGATATAGAGATGAGAAGATGGTCCTTCAGAGACTCCAGGTTGAGGTTCTGGATAACCCTGGATTTGGAACATTTTATTCTAATTGTTTACAATAAGAACCACAAAAATTGTGGGAATGGTATAAAAATGAAGTTCATTGTATATATGTACCATGCCTTCTTTATCCATTCATCTGTCAGTGAATATTTAGGTTGCTTCCATGTCCTGGGTGTTGTAAACAGTGCTTCAATGAACACTGGAGTGCATGTACCCTTTTAGACCATGTGTTCTCCAAATATATGCCCAGGGGTGGGATTGCAGGGTCATATGGTAGCTCTATTTTCAGTTTTTTAAGGAATGGATATACAATGGAATGTTACCCAGCCATTAAAAAGAATGAAATAATGCCATTTGCAGCAACACAGATGGACCTAGAGAGTATCATACTAAGTGAAGTAGTCAGAGAAAGACAAATGTTGTATGATATCACTCATTTGTGGAATCTAATTTTTTAAATGACACAAATGAACTTTTTTTCCAAAATAGAAACAGACTCACAGTACGGTTACTAGGTAAGGGTTGGGGGAAAGGATACTTAGGGAGTTTGTGATCCACAGGTCACAGAGCTGTTTTTAAAATGGATAACTAACAAGAACCTACTGTAGAGCACAGAGAACTCTGCTCAATGTTACATGGCAGCATGGACGGGAGGGGAGTTTGGGGGAGAATGGATGCATGTATATATACGGCTGGGTTGCTCTGCTGTGCACTTGAAACTAATGCAACACTGTTAATTGGCAGTATTCTGATATAAAATAAAAAGTTAAAAAAATGGAGTTCAATTAAATGATGACACCCAGTCTGTTAGCTCTCAAAGCTTTCTTGCTGGGTTAAGGATGCCGAAAACTCAGCTGCTGGAACCACGGGAAGGTTTATAATTAGGAACCGCAGAGGTGTTTGGAACATCTTTGAACTACAGCAAAATAGGCTGTAGACTTCCTGATTCCTGTCCACCCGCACGTAATGAGGTCATTGCTGGGGGATCGATAAAGCAGTGAAACTACAAACAGGATGCACACTGCACTGGGGCAAGACTTTGCAAGTGGAACAAATGCTTCAGTAAATGTACTCTTGCAATGTCCACCAAATTAGGGGGGAAAAAAAGAACTCCAAAGTGAGGTATTTAATGCCTTCCACAAAGTATCTTCCTGTTAACTGAAGTCTTTTCTCCCACTGTGCACTTGGGATGTATCCAGTAACTCAGTCACCTGGAATTTCATCGTTTGCTAGGCAAAGCTGGCAGTTTCTTGTTACCAGGTTCTTCCCTTTATCTGAAACGACGCATCCATCAGTATGTCCCCTGCCCAAATCTTATTCTTTAAGGTCCAGCATAAATGTTACCTCTGCCAGGAAGCAAATTCTTATCACCTCTGTACAGAGACTCCTTTCTTGGAAACCGTAGACATCATCTCTATTTTTGTACACATCTTCTTTATTGGCTCTTAAGTCCCTGGGCGCAGGTACCATGATTTACACATCTTCAGGTTATTCCAAGATATGTATTAAATTTCACAATACAGTTGAAATGGAAATGAATGTACTTTTGGTATTTCTTTTTTTAGAGTGTGAGTATTTTTAGGCTATACAAGTGACTGAACTCCACGAGTGCTGATCCACAGAGTAAACATTTTTAATGTGGGATTTTGACCACAAAAAGGTACATTTTATCCTAGAAATGTTTTCTTGTTATCCTTCTGATGACTATTAACAACTTGCTTTATTCTCATGTAATTTCATTTTTTTTTTTTTGCTGGAGTATGATTGCTTTACAATGCTGTGGTAGTTTCTGCTGTACAGTGAGGTGGATCAGCCACACATATTCATAGATCTTCTCCCTCTTGGCCCTCTTCTCCGCATCCCATCCCATCCCTCCAGGTCATCGCAGAGCACCGAGCCGAGCCCCCATTACTATCCATTTTACACCTGGTGGTATGCGTATGCCAATCCCACTCTCCCAGTTCGTCCCACGCTCCACTTCCCCACCGTCCACATGTCAGTTCTCTACGTCTGTGTTTCTATCCCTGCCCTGAAAATAGGTTCATCTGTACCATTTTGGCACTGAAGGTTCAAAGGTGATGTCTTTGAATAATGTTACCAGGAAAGCTAAGACTATGTTATGAGACATAAGTGGCAATTTTGGAGGAGTTAAGGTATAGTTCCCTTAAAGCTTTACAGGTACCATCAGATTTGAAAATGGGAGCCTTGAAAAAGAGGTCATGTGTGCTGTTGGGGGAGCCTGGATGGGGGGTTCAGGAGATCAGGGCTGCCCATTTCTCTCCATAACTAGCCATGTTGTTCCCCTTAGTAAGAAGTGGGGCAGGCCGGGAAACACCTCTGCAAAATCAGGGATTTAGCTTAGGTGATTGCCAAGGCATCTCTGAGCTCTAAGACTTCATGGGTCTTAAGACCAACATGCTGTGAATAAATACCTTGGAGAGAAATGCTGCAATGAAAAGGAAATAGAAGGCTGTGATGAAATCTTGAACTGCTGTATTGGAAATGGTAAGTATGAAGCACAGATCATTTTTCCTTCAGATGTGGTCCCAGGAAAATCGTGGCTAGACATCCCTCTCTCCCTTTCCTTATTTCCCCAGTCATTTATCCTTGTCACAATCCCAAGGGCGTTGTTCTCATATTTCTCAATGGATCTCAATGAAAGTGGAACAGAAGGCAGGTTAAGGTATTGCTTCTCTTGCAGAACTCTTTATGGGAGGCACAAGAGGCCTGGAAGTTTCCAAGGCCCAGAGAAGCAGATTCTAGAAACCTGCTTGAGGTTTTTAGAAACCTCTAAAACCTCAGGGAAATGAAACCTGGTTTCTAAAAACCTGTGAGGGTACCTAAAGTACCCTCACATGGGACAGGCCTCTCAACTGTCATCCCATCCACCCTCATCTCAGGAAAGAGTTGAGCAATTAGGATAAATCCTTGGTTCTGATTATTTGAGAAATGTCTACTATTATAATTTCCATTATACTGGCACCATCAACTTCAAAACAGCTGAAACTATTTTAGCTGAAATCATTTTCCCAGAACACGTGGAGTTAAAATGTTTCAGTTATCAAGGCACTGCAGGACTGAGGGATCAGCCAGGAAAGAGAGGTACTAAATTTGCTTTTTGCTCAGTCATCACTATGTCATGAACAAGCATGAGGTTCCTGCCGTCACAAAGCGACTGCTCCTTAGCCTTCCGTGACAATGGCGATTTATCACAAGGGCATGTGTGTGTCCCCCCCCCCCCCCATCTAAAACAAAGCCTGGCACAGAGTTGGATGTTAATGTACGTTAACTGAAAAACAATCCTAATTGTGTTATGTAATTAATGAGTGTATTATACAAACACTCTTATCAGGTTGCTATTTCTATCTCTTCGGTGTAATTGACAAATCTTTGGAATTATATTAATGTAGGATGAATTAGAATCTAATTATCTGGAAAGTTCAGATTTTAAAGAAAGTAACTCAAGGTCTTATAAGCAATATTTTGTTGGAAAATTACAGGCTAGCATCTGTATAGTTCATTTCCCAGAAGTGACTCAATTTTTCTGGCTGAGCAAAGTATACATTCATTTTTTACTATTTCTTGTCTTCTGAGTTGTTGAAGATTCAGTTGGCTTTCATTTCTCTTGACCAGGACTTATTTGAAATGAGCCTAGAGGTATCTTGCAAAACCATATTAGACTTTAATGAGAGGTTGGAATATAGTGATGAAACATGATTTACAAAGTAAAGAACAGATCCTTTGTGAGAGTTTTGTTTATTTGTTTGTAGCTTCCACCTGATTGTAATGGGTGGTGCTTCTTCATTGGCTCCTAAAATATTTGGCTTAAACAGACCAAGGAAATGCAGAGGCTATCCATTTGTCTACTATAGAAGAAAGTTGTCAATCAAAGACTTAGGGTCCTACCCTAAAGGGAAAGGCCACTGGGATGAATTTAATTCAAGGCCATTTATAAATATGCTGAAGAGTAAAAAAAGACTGGAAAATGTCATGATTAATTGTCCTGGAGACACTCATAAAAAAATACCACCATTTTTCTAGGGAGCATCCATCCCTTACAAAATGAAGTCACTTCTCCCCAAACTACCCAATGAAAGTAGCCAGCAGAAGTGTAGCCCCAAATAATTCAAAGTAACTTTAGATGCTCCAGTTGATTTACCTTCCTAATTATGTTTCACATCACTGACACCCAATAAAAACTCAGCATATTTTCATATTGTTTAAAGTTGAATTAATCTTTCAAAAAAAGGTTTAAAAACATTATAAAAATGTTTTAATCATCATAAAAACATTCTATAATCTATAAAGTAGTTAGGAAAACAGATCTGTCAGATCTCAAAGGAAAAGGACCACAGAAACACAGACCCAAACTTCATTCACAGCTGCTGTAAATAAGTTATATAATCTTCTGGAGATTATATAATCATTTGGCTGTATGAACAAAAAATTGTATAATATACATTTAAAGAAATACAGCAATTCCCATTCTAGGAGTTTACCATGAAGAAATAATGTGTGTATAAAGATATGCTACATGTATCAGAAATATTCCACACGGTTTGGCTTATCAGTTCAGTTCAGTTCAGTCGCTCAGTCGTGTCTGACTCTTTGCGACCCCAAGAATCACAGCACGCCAGGCCTCCCTGTCCATCACCAACTGCCAGAGTCTACCCAAACCCATGTCCATTGAGTCGGTGATGCCATCCAGCCATCTCATCCTCTGTCGTCCTCTTCTCCTCCTGCCCCCAATCCTTCCCAGCATCAGGGTCTTTTCCAATGAGTCAGCTCTTCGCATCAGGTGGCCAAAGTATTGGAGCTTCAGCTTCAATATCAGTCCTTTCAGAGAACACCCAGGACTGATCTCCTTTAGGATGGACTGGTTGGATCTTCTTGCAGTCCAAGGGACACTCAGCCAAAGTAAATATTCAGGAGCAGAGACTTGGTAGTGTAAATTAGCAATCATAAACATGGAGGATGCAGGTCTATATTTTTTTGGAATATAGTGTTAAGTAAAAAACAAGACAAAATGTAGGGTATGAAGCCATTTTATAATTAAAAATTACTTTTTCAGGTATAGGAAAAAGTCTGGCAGACTATAAATTAGTTTTCAACTGTGCTTTTATTTCTTTTGTTGTTCATTTGTTTTCTTTTTCTTGGAGTGTAGTTGATTTACAATTTTGTGTTAGGTTCAGGTGTATAGCAAAGTGATTCAGTTATACATATGCATATATTCATTCTTCTTCAGATTCTAAGTATTTTCCAAAGTTGCTGTACCATTTTGTATTCCGACTGGTAAGGTATGAGAGTTCCAGTTCCTCTGTCTCCTTGTCAACACTTGGTATTGTCAGTTTTTCTTTTAATAGTAGCTGATATCCAAAATATTTATAAATACTAACTCCCTTAATCCTATTAGATGAATAAAGTATTATTCATCTGTAACTCACAATAAATAATAGTAATACAAATTTAACAATTATTTAATAATAAATAGATATCTCATCAGTTTTATGGACGAAGAAATGAGAAGAGACATCAAATTACTGTCTTAAGATTTCACAGCCAGTAGGTGGCAGAACTGCATTGAAACCCAGGCAGTTTAACCTCAGAACACATGCCTTGAGTATTATACTCGCTTTGATGGTCCTTCGATCAGTAGAGGAGAGAAAGGCTTTTGATATTTCCTCTGCCAGTTTGAAAGTTCATCTATTTCTCATCTTGGAAAGTTGTGCAAAATTTATTGAATTTCAATTTAATTTTCCAAAAAATGTGCAGTGTGGTTCAGCATAGCACATTCCCATCAGCTAATTAAAGGATGTCAGTAGGCTGGCTCCTGAGAGATCTTTCAGAATGCCGTGAACTTGCTGGGTTCCCCAGGGCCCAGCAACCTAGTCTCAGCCCTGAAAACCAGAAGCCTGATCCTTTTGGCCTTCCAGAAATGATTGAACTCAGCCAAGCTGGAAAAACCAGGATACAAAGTTCATCAAACACTGATCCATTAAACGCAATGGTAATTTATTAATTTACAGTGAGACATATGATGATCAAAGAGAACACAAATTTATTTCTCTTTGATGACACTCCTTCTCCCCGAAGAAAAGCTTGTAGGAGCCAAACGATCATGTAAAGTTTTCCAGATGTGTCTAGAAACTTAAGTAGGTGAGTTCACTGTTTTTAATAGCCTGAAGGCTTTAAACACTTATTCACAAACCTAAGTCCTGATTAATTTGTACCTGAAATACTTTTATTTTTCATTTCCATGATCTGCATCAATCTGCCCAGGGACAACTGAGAAAGACCAAATGCTCTGAATGAGAACGTCCAACATCTGCCTTTTCATCGTTTCACCTCTTATCAGTCCAATTCCTCATTGATAACATGTTTTCTGAGACACGGATCTTTGGCCTAATTAAAATCAATTCTTATTCATCTTCAACCATCTAATACTTACTGATGATCTATTATGACCCAAGACAGTTGTAGAAGCAGGGGATATAGATTATTCTAGGGATCATTCTACCCTTTTAAGATTTTGAGGTATCTCTTACATGATAAATAAGGCTGCTCTAAGAAGATTATATATTGACATGAAATAGATCTATTTCCATGATGTGCTAATCTTTGATTTATCCTGGTTGCTAAACATAAAAATTTCCTTTATTTTCCCAATCTATAGAAACTCCACTCTTTTAGCAAATTCATTCTCCCCTTAATTCTTTCTTATTACTCCCAATCAGAAAAGTATCCTTTGCTGCTTTTTAATTAGGAAAGTGCTTGCCTTTTAGGTCATATTTTACTGTGCTTCAAAGTTATTTGTATATATATATTCCCTCGTTTTCCTGATGATAAATTTATTGAAGACAGAAACTAAAGCACATTAGCTTTTTGTTTCCCACTCCCTAGCAGGTTCTTAGCCACTTGAAGGAGCTTATACAAATAAAGCTAGTGGAGGTGATGGAATTCCAGTTGAGCTATTTCAGATCCTAAAAGATGATGCTGTGAAAGTGCTGCAATCAATATGCCAGCAAATTTGGAAAACTCAGCAGTGCCCACGGGACTGGAAAAGGTCAGTTTTCATTCCAATCCCAAAGAAAGGTGATGCCAAAGAATGCTCAAACTACCACACAATTGCACTCATCTCACAGGCTAGTAAACTAATGCTCAAAATTCTCCAAGCCAGGCTTCAGCAATATGTGAACCACAGACTTCCAGATGTTCAAGCTGGTTTTAGAAAAGGCCGAGGAACTGGAGATCAAATTGCCAACATCTGCTGGATCATCAAAAAAGCAAGAGAGTTCCAGAAAAACATCTATTTCTGCTTTATTGACTATGCCAAAGCCTTTGACTATGTGGATCACAATAAACTGTGGAAAATTCTGAAAGAGACGGGAATACCAGACCACCTGACCTGTCTCTTGAGAAACCTGTATGCAGGTCATGAAGCAACAGATAGAACTGCACATGGAACAACAGACTTGTTCCAAATAGGAAAAGGGGTACATCAAGGCTGTATATTGTCACCCTGCTAGTTTAACTTATATGCAGAGTACATCATGAGAAATGCTGGGCTGGAAGAAGCACAAGCTGGAATCAAGATTCCTGGGAGAAATATCAATAACCTCAGATGTGCAGACGACCCCACCCTTATGGCAGAAAGTGAAGAACTAAAAAAGCCTCTTGATGAAGGTGAAAGAGGAGAGTGAAAAAGTTGGCTTAAAGCTCAACATTCAGAAAACTAAATCATAGAATCTGGTCCCATCACTTCATGGCAAATAGATGGGGAAACAGTGGAAACAGTGTCAGATTTTATTTTTGGGGGCTCTAAAATCACTGTAGATGGTAATTGCAGCCAGGAAGTTAAAAGACACTTACTCCTTGGAAGGAAAGTTATGACCATATTAAAAAGCAGAGACATTACTTTGCCAACAAATGCCCATCTAGTCAAGGCTGTGGTTTTTCTAGTAGTCATGTATGGATATGAGAGTTGGACTGTAAAGAAAGCTGAGCGCTGAAGAATTAATGCTTTTGAACTGTGGTGTTGGAGAAGACTCTTGAGAGTCCCTTGAACTGCATGAAGATCCAACCAGTCCATTCTAAAGGAGGTCAGTCCTGGGTGTTCATTGGAAGGACTGATGTTGAAGCTAAAGCTCCAGTACTTTGGCCACCTCATGGGAAGAGTTGACTCGCTGGAAAAGACCCTGATGCTGGGAACGATTGGCGGCAGGAGGAGAAGGGGACAACAGAGGATGAGATGGTTGGGTAGCATCACCGACTCGATGGACATGAGTTTGGATAAACTCTTGGAGTTGGTGATGGACAGGGAGGCCTGGCCTGCTATGATTCATGAGGTCGCAAAGAGTCAGACACAACTGAGCGACTGAACTGAACTGAACTGAATGACATAAATCTACAGAATGAAAAAAGGATGGGAGAACTTTCCTGGTGATCCAGTGGTTAATACTCTGTGCTTCCAATGCAGGGGCCCTGGGTTCAATCCCTAGTCAGGGAACTAGATCCCATATACTGCAACTAACGATCCTATGTACCACAACTGAGACCTGGTGCAGCCAAATATATATCAAAAAACGAAAAGAAAAAGAAAAAAGGATAGGGCAAATAGTCACCCCAGTCCTGTATATGAGTCCTATTTTTCTCCATTCATCCCATTACATGAGTTTTTTCTTTAGCTCCATACGTGTAGAAGGGCCACTGTTTTCAGGCAAGGTCCACACTTTGTCCCTTTCTGCCACCCTAAAGCCCGCATCATGGACCACGTCCCCAGGAGTGCCCTTCTTTCCTTTGGTTCCCCTTTTTCTGAGTCTAATTACAGGTGTGCAGCCTGCAGCTCTTCCTCTCTCCACTGGCTGCGTGGGAAATTCCTGACCTAGTGGTCTGACCTGCAGTACCACCGAGGCAGGTTTGTGTTGGCTCTCAGTCCGATGCAAACAGCAGGGAGAAACGACGATGCCCTGCTCAACTCTTCACAGTTAAGCTGTCATTGAAAAGGAAACCCCTGCTACCCAGAGAGTCTTTATGTTTCACTTTACCACAGGAGTCTACGGTGGACTTGTCAACTGATGGCTCTGGGGCTGAGTTGGGAAAAAATTACATTATCTCCTCATGAAACTATCAAGTAAGGAGGGAAGTTTCCTCTGTATGATTGGACGCAGCCACAAAACAGGCTTATGGACAGTACAGAAGCACAAGCTGTATTTTAGAAAAGGAGCTGTTCTATGGAAGAATAGAACCGGGTGGACAGTATCATTGTGCAGTTGGAGTGCTGGAGTCAGTGTGGGTCTCAGTTCCATAGCAGCTTTCTCTGTTAATTCCAGAATTGTTTGTCAAAAGATGCAGCATAAAGCCCCAGGTCTGCAGTCTTCTGAATTAGTGTTGTTTGGGAGGAAGGAGGCAAAAGTGTTCAAGTCCTAACTCTACAACTTATTGTTTGATTTCTGGCACAATGTTTAACTTCTTTGAAACTACCTCTTCATCACTATCGTGTAGGGGTTGTTCAGTCGCTCAGTCATGTCCGACTCTTTGCAATCCCATGGACTGCAGCACGCCAGACTTCCCTGTCCTTCACCAACTCCCGGAGCTTGCTCAAACTCAGGTCCTTCAAGTCGGTGATGCCATCCAACCATCTCATCCTCTGTCATCCCCTTCTCCTCCCACCTTCAGTCTTTCCCAACATCAGGGCTTTTTCCAGTGAGTCAGTTCTTTGCATTAGGTGGCCTAGAGTTTCAGCCTCAGCATCAGTTCTTCAGTGAATATTCAGGACTGATTTCCTTTAGGTTGGACTGGTTGGATCTCCTTGTAGTTCAAGGGACTCTCAAGAGTCTTCTCCAATACCACAGTTCAAAAAGCATCAATTCTTCGGCGCTCAGCTTTCTTTATAGTCCAACTCTCACATTCATACATGACTACTGGAAAAACCATAGCTTTGACTATATGGACCTCTGTCAGCAAAGTAATGTCTCTGTTTTTTAAATGTGTGAGGGTTAAAGTTTGCCTAACTAGTTCTTTTTCCTTTAACAAATACATTTTATTTTTTTAAATATTTATTTATTTTATTTTTGGCTGTGCTGTGTCTTAGTTGTGGCACACAGATCTTTGTTGACACATGCCAAGTTCTTTCTAGTTGAGTTGTGGCTCACGAGTTTAGTTTTCCTGCAGCAGGTAGGATCTCAGTTCTCTGATCAGGGATTGAACCCACATCCCCTGCATTGGAAGGTGGATTCCTAACAACTGGATCACCAGGGAAGTCCCTGTCTAACTAATTCTAATAGTTTAAAGCTATGATTAGTTAATGTGTGTCAACTCCTATACTTAACATTACTTAAAGTGCCAGCTGGCATCACTTTTACAAGGAAAAACTTTTTCTCAAGATTTACAGGGAAATCTCCTGTGCTCAGAGGGGCCAGTGAATAGTTTGAATTATGGGATAGTTTTTCAGAAATGCCATTTTTATTACTTTCAAACGGGCACAGTAAATATGCTAGGCTAACAAAATGTTGCCAGGGTGTTTTGCCAAATATAGATCTTTGTGTGAATGTATCAGAATAATAGGTAATTAATTTTTATTGTTGATACATCAGTGTGAGCTCTGAAATGTTTAAAAACTATTTATTCCCTTAAGTGGTTTCACAAGTACTTTTGTCTCCAGACTCTTATTTACGTGATATCCTGTGTAAAATTTGGTGCAAAGATAAAACTGAAATAGTATTTTCCCCTACTATCAGACCTTAAAGACGAGTGTTTACAATGTTTGGAATGATGAAGAGTTGGTATTTTGAAGATTTTGCTGGATGCATTTTTCTTAAGCTTTTCCAGCTTTTATGTATTTATTCAGTTTGCTGGATCTTCGTTGTTGGGTGCAGGCTTTCTCTAGTTGTGGCAAGCAGGGGCAACTCATCATTGCCATGCATGAGCTTCTCATTGCAGTGGCTTCTCTTGTTGCAGAGCTCTAGGCTCTAGGCTTCCTGGACCAGGGATCGAACCCGTGTTCCCTGCACTGGCTGGCCGATTCTTATCCACTCGACCACCTGAGAATTCCTGGATGTGTATTTATCAGTCATTATGAAGCTCTAGAATCCTGGAATCTTTGCAAGATTTCTCTTCATATCTATGCCGTTGATTCAGAAGTTTTGCTTCCTTGTCTGGTTCAGCTTGAAGTTTTAGCTTAAGTTGAAAACTCCAAGAGGTTCTTTGGAGTTGAATCTCTTTTACTTAATGAGTCACTGAGCACCCTCTGCTCTCCAGATTCCATCTACCTTTGTAATGACTAGAACCTTCGTTCCTGTTTTCTTATCCTGTGGGTGCATGCTCAGCTGCCCAGTCATGTCGGACTCTTTTGTGACCCAATAGTCTGCACCCTGCTAGGTTCCTCTGTCCATGGGATTTTCCAAGCAAGAATACTGGAGTAAGTCGCCATTTCCTACTCCAGAGGCTCTTCCAGACCCAGGGAAGGAACCTGTGTCTCTTGCTGTCTCCTGCATTGGCAGGTGGCTTTTTTGTTGTTGTTGTTGTTACCACCGGTGCTTCCTGGGAAGCCCATTGGTTGAATACCTACCATGAGTAAACTGTAGAGGACTGAACAAAAATGAATAAGACACAGCCCTGCTTTTAGGAGCTTGTTCACAACCCAGTAGAGGAGGCTAATTCCTTTATAATTATATTTCTATTTTCTAGGAGAACTGATTTTTCCTTTGTCCTCGGGCTTCAGTATCTACCACATTCTGCAGAAAGAAGCTATCACCTTTTCTGCAGTGGTGACAACAAAAGGCACACTTTTCATTAGGCTTAAACTATGCCAAGAGAGAAACGACCTCAAGCCAATATTACTTGGCTTAATTGCAGATTTCAGAAAGCAAACAATTTACTAAATTATTGGAAACTACAGAATAGCCTACTGATATATTGAAAATCCTAGTACAAGTGCATAGGGATAAAGAATAATGGGATTTTTTTCATTTTGATTTGAAACAAGAAATTAAACTCAGTTGTTGGTAGTGGGTTGGAGGGAAGGGATAAGGAGAATTTTGGCTCAAAGTGTCATCAAGCTCACATGATGGAAGAAAAAAAATGAGCTAGGATGTCCTCACTACCTTCCATGAAGACAAGGTCTATGCTGATCTTGCCATATAACTTCATTGCTTTCAGTATTGTGAGAAAGAGGAAGCACACACTTTTACAACCCATTGCTCTACCTATTGACAGAGAAGGAAAGCCAGGTGTGCCAACAAGGCCAAGATGACTTACAACGGTTCTTCTCCTGGTTGGCAGCAACCAAAGCTCCCACCATTAGTGCTGGCAGGTAGGTGCTTTCTGGACATATTTACTCCACAGATGGATTAAGACTTTTTCACCTAGGAGGTTAATGCCTTGAATAGCTTATATATAGCACAGCATCACTTATCTGGCACTTGTGGTCAGTTGCTCAGTCGTGTCTGACTCTTTGTGACCCCATGGACTGTAACCTGCCAGGCTCCTCTGTCCATGGGATTTCCCAGGCAAGAATAATGGAATGGGTTGTCATTTTCTTCTCCAGGGGATCCTCCCTATCCAGGGATCGAACCTGAGTCTTCTGCTTGGCAGGCAGATTCTTTATCACTGAGCCACCAAAAAAGCCCTTGGCTATGCTTATGACTACATTACAATTATTTGGTCTCCTATGACTGTTTTCCTTCGTTTCTGTGTGTTCTCACTTCTCTGATCAAACTTATTCTTTGGCTAAAGTTTTTTCCACACAAAAGAAAGGCAGGTGGAAGACATGGTAGGGGCAGGAGAGAGAGGAGGAGGGTGGAAAGGACAGTGGGGACCTGTTCCATTTCAATGCTGCTTGGGGAGTTCAGTTCAGTTCAGCCGCTCAGTAGTGTCTGACTCTTTGCGACCCCATGGACTGAAGCACGCCAGGCCTTCCCTGTCCATCACCAACTCCCAGAGTCTACTCAAACTCATGTCCGTTGAGTTGGTGATGCCATCCAACCAGTTCATCCTCTGTCATCCCCTTCTTCTCCCACCTTCAATCTTTCCCAGCATCAGAGGCTTTTCCAATGAGTCAGCTCTTCACATCAGGTGGTCAAAGTGTTGGAGTTTCAGCTTCAGCATCAGGCCTTCCAATGAACACTCAGGACTGGTCTCCTTCGGGATGGACTGGTTGGATCTTCTTGCAGTCCAAGGGGCTCTCAAAAGTAATCTCCAACACCACAGTTCTAAAGCATCAATTCTTCGGCGCTCAGCTTTCTTTATAGTCCAACTCTCACGTCTATACATGACTACTGGAAAAATTGTTATGTTCTAATCCTGTTATTATACTTGGGGAGAATTTATTGCATACTAAGGTTGAGATCCAGGGTCCCCACCCAAAAGCCTTCCCAAACCTTCTTCACCTTTGGAGTCATCTTCCCAAGTCTGCACATGTGGCCCCTGGAATATGTCCAGCCTTGCTCTGAGCTAGGCAGCAAATATCTACTAAGGGCAGAGGCTTGGATTTTTAATATAACAACACAGCCAATTTACAGGAGTAATATGATTTTCTAAATCATTGGAATTAGCTAGTCAAGCCTGAGAGTTACAATTATTCAGAGGCTCAGAAGCCCTAATAACATCTGGCAAACTCCAGCTGAGGCAGAAGGAAACAAAGCAAAAAAAGCACACCATACACAACAAGCAAATAAACAAAAACCAAACCCAAGGCACCATCATCCATTTTTATTATGACATCCTTAGGGTCACCATGTCAAGGCATGAAAGGAAATTAAAAGGAAGCATCTGAGAGGATACTGCTTACAAGGATTCTTTACTTAGAGCTTGTTAATTTTCACAGTACGGTTGCCCTGGGTTGTGAATTAAAGAAACAGATGAAAAAAATATCACGCCTTTAACTGTACTAGAGGCCCCATGTATACTCCTGTGCCTTTTGATGAGAAACATTAAACATTTTTAATTTAGTACATCAATTTGAAAATCTAATTTTTTTTAATGCTTTGTAGCGGCAGACGCGTTCACGGTGCTGTCACGACCATCGAAGAATTATGAGAAACTTGAACCGCAAAAAGTAAATTAGAAAAATCTCATTTCAGTTACTCTAAAAAGAGGGGAAATTAGATTTTGATTAAAATCACTCACACATACAATTTTAGGTAAACTAATTTAGCAAGACTGACTATATCATTTTTTTTCCTGCCAGTATGTCCTTTTAATACTGGTGGTGAGGTATTTGTACCCATAACCTTTCTCACAACCAAAGGATGAAAAAAGGAACTCTAATAAAAGTGGTCTCTTGACCACTGTGTACGAGGTCTGGTAGGGAGAGATTAAAATAGTGTATTTGTCAATACAATAGAAACTGGGAATGAATTAAGACTCCTTATAAAGTCTTTTTAGCTGGCCCTCCGCTTTGGCTTTTCAACTTTGTTTTTGATTTCAACTTGGGAATTTTTACTTTTAGCAATGATGTGTCAGCTAATGTAGGAATTAATTGCATCATTAGTGCTGCATAATGTAGTCTATGGCCAGAGGCCCCAGTCTGGGTTAGACGGAGACTGCCACCTCCAAGGTGAGACCAGAGAACAGTAACTCACCGCTCTCGTTAATTACAGGCAGACCTGGGGCCTCTCCAAAGATGTTGCCAGGTTGAAGTGAAATGATGCATATGGATGTGTTTCGTAAACTGTAAAGTGCTGCTGAAGACTGGGGTGTCAGTATTATTCTGACATCTACGTTTGGATGGCTGCCCTGTGGCACGTGAGCTTGGCTGTCTGAAATCCCAGCCTAAAGCTAGGTTCTAAGGGGGTAAAAGATTGATAGAGCATTTTAGTTATTAAGCATCTCATACCAAATCTCATTTTGAAAATTGCATTGTTAATGAATTAGAAACTTTTAAATTAAAGCTGAGGGCTGGAATATTAACTCTGCAAGAACAGGAATGGCATGGCTGGTCTACAGAAGATAGTGTCCAAAACCCATCTCCTTCCCAACTGAGTACGAGACGTGAAGATGCAGCGAGATGTGAAGATGCAGGCTTCCTTGAACTTGCCAGGGAGATGCAATGAGACCTCCGTGACATCAATGGGTGTGAGAGCCTTTGAAAATGGCAACCTAATGTAAAGACAAGATACCACTTAAAAAGAAATAGCAAACTCTATGAGAATTCCCTCGTGGTCCAGTGATGAGGACTCTGTGATCTCACTGCTGAGGGCCTGGATTCAACTCCTGGTCGGGGAACAAAGATCCCCTAAGCCATGGTGTGGCCAAAAGAGAAAAAAATAACAAACTCCAGAATAACAGTTCAGTGTTAGCAGAGGGACAAGGAGGGCAGAAAGAGAAGTTTTTATTCACCAATCCCTTTATGGCCTCTGTCTCCCAATCCTGGTATTCCAAAGGAATAAGATTGAATCAGGAGATGGAAGAGCAGAGAAATAAATTAGAAAAGTTAAACTATGGGCTTTGAGTGATAAGGGCATCAATAGCGGTTCATCATTGGTAAAAACTGGACCACTCTGATGGGGCATGTTGATGGTGTAGGAGCCTGTGCATACACAGGGAGCAGAGGGAACATAGGAAATCTCTGTGCCTTCCACTCAGTCTTCCATGAACCAAAAATACTTCAAAAAGTAAAGTCTAAGGGCTTCCCTGGCGGTCCAGTGCTTAAGAATCCACCTGCCAATGCATTACAACTAGAGAGTAGCTGCTGCTCACCTCAACTAGAGAAAAGGTCACGCAACAGGGAAAACCTAGCACAGCCAGAAGTAAATAAAATGAATTTTAAAAAGTAAAATCTATTAAAGAAAAACACCTAAGATACATGGATAAGCACCAATTAATAAATTTGAGGTTACCAGAAGAGGTTGTAATGAATATGCAATTTGAAACAAAAAAAAATTTTTTTTTTTGGAAAGAAATGAAAAGCATGCCCTTGGCATTAGATACAATCATCTGAATCCTAATTCTGTTATTAACAAATTCTATGACTTTGGGCAAATTAATCTAAGTCTCAGTAATGCCAAACATGAAAGGTATACCAATACTGATTTCATGGCATTATTGACAAGGTTAAATGACCTACATATGTGGGAAATGTGGTATGTTGGACTTTATAAGTTCTTGGTAAATGGTGGTAGTAGTGGTCTTGTTGTATTAATATTATAACCTTTGTAGTGGTTAGGAAAAAAAATGTACTGCTCATGTGCCATTTGTTGTTAATAGTTTAGGGTGGTGTGAGTAGCAAGAAGAATGTCACAGAATCCCTTCCATTTCTTTTTAAGCTGCTGCTTAGGTCCTTGCTCTTTTCATACTTTCAACAGCACCTGGTCTCCTGCTTTGAAGGAATGCAAGAGAGCTTTCAGATGAGGAGGAGGCCTGTGGAACATAACTCATTCGTAGCAGTTAGCGATTGGCCAATGTGTTGTACACCTGTTTATTTTCTTCCTGCATTAGAAATCTTGGTCTCCTGTACATGATTTCATAAGGGCTCAATCCTAGCCTGCTTCTAGGGGCCACCAGTATATTGTCAAGACCTTGTCCCATTTTAGATGAGTTTCTAGGCATAGCTTGGAGAGAGTTTTCTTCAGGTTATGATTCATCTTCTTAGTCTTTTCTACAGACTGGGGTCTCTGTGATGACTGAAGTGTCCCTTTGCTACCTAAAGCTTTGTTTGCTATTTGTGTTACTTCTGCAATGAAAGCAGATCCATTGTTGGCTCTGAACAGCAGAAGGAAGGCCTGTATGTAGGAATGTCCTTAACAATTTTTGTCACTTCCACTGTTTCTTTCCTTCTGGCTGGAAAGGCCTCCACTCAACCTTGATTCAGGTGTAATCCTCTTAAATCTTTAGCCAAAATCTCTTTGAAGAGGGTGGGGGAAGTTTTAAATCCTGATGGCATTCTTGAGTTTGACAAAGCTCAGAAAATTCAAGTTCACAGCAATACAGGTCTGAAATCACATCCACAGTGGCCACCTAGTTTTACCTTAGTAACTCCATTTTGGCTTTCAAATACATTCCCCTCCCCACTGTCGAAGCAGATGTACAAGGCATGTGTGAAAGGCCACAAAATAGGCTGCTTTTTAAAGTTAAACCATGTATAGGCCATAGTGACTTCCTCATACCTCAATACATGTAGGTTGTTTTTCTCTGTCATTTTCCTTTTGCTCCCAAGTCTTTTAATAGAAGACACTGATGATCAAAATGTCTATCCCTTGGTGCTGGATTGATTTAGCTCTCTGCCCCAGGTGTAGATCATGTCCCTCGCTGCTAGACCTCCTTCATATTTGCCTTGTTAATCCATGCGGGGTGAAAACTGATCAGGTATGTTGAACAAGCTCAGAAGTATGTGAATGAGGAAATGCTTTGTAGGCCATACACTGTATCATTTATGCCTAATTGTCACACAAACATGGTACATGTACTTTTAGCAGTATACCTAAAGCAAGCAGGGATGCATCAAGAGTAATTAGTTAGTTAATTCAGTCACTCAGTCATGTCCAACTCTTTGTGACCCCATGAATCCCAGCACGCCAGGCCTCCCTGTCCATCACCAACTCCCGGAGTCCACCCAAACCCATGTTCATCGAGTCGATGATACCATCCAGCCATCTCATCCTCTGTCGTCCCCTTCTCCTCCTGCCCTCAATCCTTCCCAGCGTTAGGGTCTTTTCCAAGAGCAATTACACTTTGATAACTTCACTAAGTAATTTTCCTCTTCTCCTATACAGACTTTAATTAACAGATCAAGAATTTTACATCTATTGAAACATAATATTTTCCCCTGTCTCCAATGAACATAGTCAAGCCAAGACTTTTGTTTTCAAAGGAAGTCTAGTCCATTGACTGGACAGGCACCTCCACAATGACTCTGGCATAATTCCTCGGGAGTCTCAGACTACATATCCAAAAGACCTCTTGGATCCTGCAAAGTTATACCTAAGGCCTATTTCAGATTCTGTTTTGGTAGATTTCTCTTTTCTAGAAGTCCCCCAAATATCAGATTCCTGCACATGCCAGGAGACAGCGTTTTCCATTCACCTGATAAGGTTGATCAGAACCCAAGAGTCTCCAATTTCTGGAGGGACTAGGCAGAGAGAAAAAACCATTTCAATTTTACCTGGAGAAATGTAATTTACCCAATTGCTCTAAGTAATAATTAGCCTGAGCAGGGGGTTGGGAAGAAGGCTTTCCCATGTCTGGAAAACATGAGTCAAAGCCAGTAATAATTCAGATCAAAAAAAAGAAAAAATACAAAACTCCCAAACCCATAGACATTATAATTATATTCACCGGTTCACTTAGTAAACCAATCCTTTGTTAACTTTTTATGAAGGCATCAGATTCTTTATTTTTTTTTTTCATACCCAGCTCAGCAGTATGACGTGGAATTTATCAGAGAACTGTATTTGTCAAAAGGGATCCTTCACATAAGTCTTGAAGATGAAGCATTTTTGCAAAGGCATCAGAGTACAATAATTATAAATGACATAAAGACTTAAAAGGGTACAATTAAGCACCTTATTTCAGTGTAACTGGTAAATGAGCTTGGTAACAATAACCAGAATTATATTTAATTTAACATGCCAAATAATCTGAGTTAAATACAGATCACTTAAAGGCAAAGGGACTCACAAGCTGTTATCAAAAACAGTGTTCCAAGAAAACTGTACTTAGCCCACTCCCAACAAAATCCATTTACACAAGCAGATTTAATTCAATCTTAGAAAATTCTGATCATGCACAACTCTTAAAGCATGTTTTCTTATGGAGAATATCTCAAAAAGGCATCTTTAGTTTTCCTCTCTGCCAAGGGGAAGCCAATATTCACTGATTAATGTTTCATAGTTCATTTGAAAATGACCTACCTATTTAATTAAACTTCTAAGTTTTAACTTAACTTTAAAATTTTAAGTTACCAAGTAGCTGAGGAGAATATTCTTAAGTACACATTCCTAAAATAATTATTCCTAAAGACTTTTTATTCCTATATACTTCCCTGGTGGCTCAGACATAAAGAATCTGCCTGCAATGCAGGAGACCCGGGTTGGGTGGGGAAGATCCCCTGGAGGAGGAAATGGCAACCCACTCCAGTATTCTTGCCTGGAGAATCTCATGGACTGAGAAGCCTGGCAGGCTACAGTCCATGGGTTGTGAAGAATCGGACACGACTGAGTGACTAACAGTTCACTTACCCAAAAGCTCTTATCTCACTTGCATTGCTTCACCACTGCTGACTCTAAAGACTTGTCTATATTAATCAAACTAACAAGCTTAAACTACCTTCCACAGAAGATATCAGTTCATTACTGAATATATCCCAGGTCATGTGGTCCTAAAATTTATCTTGACCAATTTTCTAGACATTTAGGTTTATCTTTTAACCACTTTTAAGTCAATTAAAAGCTTTAGGATTCATTCTTTTCTACTGAGTTAAAATATTTTTCTATATGGGCACAATAAGGACAGAAATTGTAGGGACCTAATAGAAGCAGAAGATATTGAGAAGAGGTGGCAAGAATACACAGAAGAACTGTACAAAAAAGATCTTCACGACCCAGATAATCATGATGGTGTGATCACTCACCTAGAGCCAGACATCCTGGAATGTGAAGTCAAGTGGGCCTTAGAAAGCATCACTACAAACAAAGCTAGTGAGGTGATGGAATTCCAGTTGAGCTATTTCAAATCCTGAAAGATGATGCTGTGAAAGTGCTGCACTCAATATACCAGCAAATTTGGAAAACTCAGCAATGGCCACAGGACTGGAAAAAGTCAGTTTTCATTCGCATCCCAAAGAAAGGCATTGCCAAAGAATGCTCAAACTACAGCACAATTGCACTCATCTCACACGCTAGCAAAGTAATGCTCAAAATTCTCCAAGCCAGGCTTCAACAGTACATGGACTGTGAACTTCCAGATGTTCAAACTGGATTTAGAAAAGGTAGAGGAACCAGCGATCAAATTGCCAACATCTGCTGGATCATTGAAAAAGCGAAAGAGTTCCAGAAAAACATCTACTTCTGCTTTATTGGCTACGCCAGAGCCTTTGACAGTGTGGATCACAACAAACTGTAGAAAATTCTGAAAGAGATGGGAATACTGGACCACCTGACCTGCCTCTTGAGAAATCTCTGTGGATGTTAAGAAGCAACAGTTAGAACTGGACATGGAACAACAGACTGGTTCCAAATAGGAAAAGGAGTACTTCAAGGCTGTATATTGTCACCTTGCTTATTTAGCTTATATGCAGAATACATCATGTGAAATGCCAGGCTTGATGAAGCACAAGCTGGAATCAAGATTGCTGGGAGAAATATTAATAACCTCAGATATGCAGATGACACCACCCTTATGGCAGAAAGTAAAGAGGAACTAAAGAGCCCCTAGATGAAAGTGAAAGAGGAGAGTGAAAAAGTTGGCTTAAAACTCAGCATTCAGAAAATTAAGATCATGGCATCTGGTGGCCAATAGATGGGGAAACAGTGGAAACAGTGGCAGACTTTTTATCTTTTTGGGCCTCCAAAATCACTGCAGATGGTGATTGCAGCCATGAAATTAAAAGACACTTGCTCCTTGGAAGAAAACTATGACCAACCTAGACAGCATATTAAAAAGCAGAGACATTACTTTTCCAACACAGGTCTGTCTAGTCAAAGCTATAGTTTTTCCAGTAATCATGTATGGATGTGAGAGTTGGACCATAAAGAAAGCTGAGCACTGAATAATTGATGCTTTTGAACTGTGGGATTGGAGAAAGACTCTTGAGAGTCCCTTGGACTGCAAGGAGATCCAACCAGTCCATCCTAAAGGAAATCAGTCCTGAATATTCATTGGAAAGACTGATGAAGTTGAAACTCCAACTGACTCATTGGAAAAGACCCTGATGCTGGAAAAGATTGAAAGCTTGAAGGCAGAAGGAGAAGGGGACGAAAGAGGATGAGATGGTTAGATGGTATCACTGATTCAATGGACATGAGTTTGACCAAGCTCCAGGAGTTGGTGATGGACAGGGAAGCCTGGTGTGCTGCAGTCCATGGGGTCACAAAGAGTTGGACACGACTGAGCAACTTAACTGAATTGAAAGACAGAACCAGAGATCTCACAGCCTTCTGCTTGAGTTTGAAGAGAGCTTCTTTCCTTACCTTTTTCTTCAGTCTCAAAAACTAGAGACTGGTTTAGATGAAGTGTTCCAGAGGGCCTGGATGCAGTGGCAAGGAAGAATTTCTATTAATGGGGACATAGCTGAAGATCTCTCAGTTCTGTAAAAATACTCTGGGGGAGGGGGATTATAAGATGGAAGAGAGCTCTGATCACCCCTAACAAGGCTAGTCCAAAGGGGGAAATCCTAACTATCATTCTTTCACAGGCAAAACCAGACACAATAGGGAAGGACATCCTGGTGTTATTACAGATGAGCCCTTTGTTTGAAAATGTGGTGTCAATGTAAACGCTGACACACATGCATACAAACAGCAAACACGGTCCCACAAACATCATAGGTACATCTCTTTTCTCTGCATTCCTAATTTTCCTTTCCTTTCAGAAACAACCAGTTCTAGATAAAAATGGCTTTCCTTCTTCTTTGTATCATCAGCTTGTTACCTAGCTGCTCACTTTATTACAAACTGCATGAATGCCTGAACATATGGAACTTCTCCTATCTTTCCATTCCTGTGACAAAACAGCTTTAGCTGGAGAATAGTATAATAATTTAGGCTACCCTTCAAAGGCCATCTTTCCTCATTTTCAGCAATGTGTGTTGGGCAAACAGAATTACAATAGAATTTCTATTTTTTGCATAGTCATAGGTTTAGAATTATAGGTTGACCACTCTGCCCAGATTTTCCCTGGGGTCAGGGGTGAGAGCTATCAGTTATAGGGAGGAGGAGGAGGAGAAGTAAAAGAAGAAGAAGGAGAAGGAGGTGGAGGAGAATAAGGAGATAAAGAAGAATAAGGAGGGTGAGGTGAAGGACAATGAGGGGAAGGTGAAGGAGGTGAATAGAAAAAGAAGAAGAAGAGAAAGAAAAGAAGCAGCAGGAGAAGATGAAGGAAGATAAGAAATAGGAGGAAAAGTGTTTCCCATGTTTGATCACTCACCCACTGAAAACAAAACAGAACCCTTATCAGCGGATGGAAGCCTTAGGCCAGAAAAAGCAGACAGGGATGCTCAGAGTGGCCCCTTCTGTCTCCCACTTAGCCCACGACCTTAGGCCAAGCTGCGCCTTACATTCTGGATTTCCGAAGCAGAAAAATCCCCAGACAGGAACTGAATGTTCCCCAGACAGAACCCAAATTTCCTCAGTGGGACAAACTCAAAGGAGCCTGGGAACGCACTCCCAGGGACTTATCCAGATTCCGGCAGAGGTGCTGCGACATTGGATGCTATCTTTCCGCCTTCTCCAAAATCACTGCAAATGATTTCTCAGAGTAGGAAGTCCAGGCAGGAGGAGGAGACAACTGTCCATGGGTAGAAAGGGCCTCACAGCTGCTGGACTGTACCTCTTTCGCTATCTAATCCCACCTCAGTGTTCCAGATGCTGGGATGGCGAACAAGGGTTTGACCTGGGACTTGGCCTTTCCAGGCAAGGGTCCCAGGTAACCTGGCCTCTAGGAATCCCTGCCCCAGGACTCCAAGTCAGTCCCTTTGTGTTTACCAGAATTGTTACTGAAAGTTTGTCGAGTCTTGGAATCAGAGTTTGGGGTGAAGTAGAGAAGCAGAGCTTATTACTTTGCCAGACAAAGTAGGACACAGCTCCCCAAGGTTCCTGCCTTGACAATTGTGTGTCCCAGCCTGGGAGGATTTGATGAGTTTTATAGCAAAAGTTCAAAAGCAGGGTCGCTGATGAGATTAGGGTTCGAACTCCCTTAATCTCGTCTCAGGTCTCCTAATCTTGAGATTCTCTTGTCTCAGGTGGTTTCTGGCTGCTGTCTCTTGATTAGCACCTGTTTGAATCTGCCTTTTGGAACTAAGGGAAAGGTATGGAGGCTGAAGCCTTGCCTACAAGAAACAAGGGAGCTAAAGGGCCTCCAGGTCTGGGAGCCCCACAGGGGCTCACTCAGTTTCAATTCCAAAGAGGAAACAGTTATGCAAAACAAAGCAGAATTCAGTATGTTAATAAGTATTTTTGATGAGAGATAAACATGCTAATAAAACTAATAGACTAATAAAAATCTAATAAACTTTTCTTGGTGGCTCAGACAATAAAGAATCTGCCTGCAGTGCAGGAAACCTGGATTTGATCCCTGGGTCAGGAAGATCCCCTGGAGAAGGAGATGACAATCCACTCCAGTATTCTTGCCTGGAGAATCCCATGGACAGAGAAGCCTGGAAGGCTGCAGTCCGCAAGGCTGTAAAGAGTCAGACATGACTTTCACACACAATAAAACTTTCAAAAATTCATTGTCCTAAAAGCACACTGTTTCAAGTAAAGAAAAAGAATTCAAAATAAAAGGTATTGAATTGTAGCCTAATTAGTAAACTTGGAGGGAAAGAAAACTCCTGTAGAAATACAGGTAGAAAAAGCATGAGAGTAGATGTGAAGCTCACTACACTGTATTAATAGTATTTTATTTTAAAATAGAGCAGCTAAATGTCTACACATTTCTGTAGAGATGAAAAAAAGACATAAAAATTGTATTCTCTACCAACTTGACTTTCAAGTGAAGAGACAGGCGTTCTCAGAACATGCAAGTAATTGAATGTAATGCTCATAAATCCTCTTGAAACAATTACTTTATGATGGAATATAGCAGCCAAATAAAGGAAATTAAATAAGGGAATCAGGGGTGGGGAAGCAACAGTATAAAAGATCTGGAGGTAACCAGCGAATCTATTTAAATACATAAGAAAGTTAAGTTTTTATGTAAGTTTACATACATAAAAAATAAACTACATGGGTTTTGTTTACAGAAGAGGATGTAAGTGATATAAGCCTTGACAATATAAAAAGATAATAACTAGAAAATCTGCAGAGAGCCAGGGAAGTGTGGAGTTAGAAGTACAAGAGAGGGGACTAACTTGTTCATCTTTTATAATTGGAAGTCAAAAGACACTGTTCAGAGTTGATAAGTCAATAAATAGAGGTTGAAGCATTATAATTTAAACAATTATTTTTAAAATTTTCTGTGGCCTCACAACTTGTGGGATCTTAGTTTCCTGACCAGAGATTGAACATGCACCCTCAGGAGTGAAAACATAGAATCCTAACGACTGGCCCAGTGGGGAGTCCCTCTGTGAATCAGACAGTTTAAAGTTATAAAGAGGAAACCAGAATTGAAAGAGCCATGTGTACCCCAATGTTCATCGCCGCATTGTTTACAATAGCCAGGACATGGAAGCAACCTAGATGCCCATCAACTGACGAATGGATAAGAAAGCTGTGGTACATATACACAATGGAATATTACTCAGCATTAAAAAAAAATTCATTTGAATCAGTTCTACTCAGATGGACGGAACTGGAGCCTATTATCCAGAGTGAAGTAAGCCAGAAGGAAAAACAACAATACAGTATACTAACGCATATATATGGAATTTAGAAAGATGGTAACGAGAACCCAGCATGCGAGACAGCAAAAGGAATGCAGATGTATAGAACAGACTCGTGGACTCTGTGGATGAGGGCAAGGGTGGGATGATATGGGAGAATGGCATTGAAACATGTTAATTATCATATGTGAAATCAATCGCCAGCCCAGGATTGATGCTCAGGGCTGGTGCACCGAGATTTCCCAGGGGGAGGGAGGAGGGAGGGAGGAGGGAGGGGGGTTCTTGAGGGGGAGCATATGTAAACCCATGGCGATATCATGTCATTGTATGGCAAAACTAATAAAAAAACAAACCAAAACAAAAAAAAAACAAACAAACAAAAAGTTATAAAGAACTTGGAAGAAGAGACTGACAACACATCTTATAGATTATTAGAATGGAAAAAAAAATAGCACTAAGAAAATACTACACTACTAAGACAAGAAAAAGATAGCAACTAATCAAAGTACAAAAACAGAACCAGTAACAAAGCAGAAAATATTAATAAAACATAAACTTATGTTTATGGAAATGAGTATAAATGGAGTAAATTCACAAAGTAAAACAAAACGTCTCAGGTTATATCAGGGACAGATTTAAATAAAATAATTTCAAACTGTCAAATACAAATCAATAGACAAAGCCATTTTTGGCAGATGAATATATGCATGTAAACGACAGACAACAACAATGGCAAAAAAACCTCCAGACTAAAAGCAACAGTGATGAAAGTCAGGGGTCGTAACCATTAATATTCAAAAACAATGAGTTCAAAACAAAAAGCATTACATGAATCAAAAATAAATAGTTTATATTAGTAATGGTGTATACCACCATTACACTGGAAATAAAACTTCTTAATCTTTTTGTACCAACTAACATAGCATCCAAATATTTAAGGCTAAAATTGCAGTAAATAAATAAGAAATTGACAGATATTTGAATGCAACTGCTCTTATGCAGTGACAGGTAACATAAATAAAAAGTAAAATTACATTGAGTTTTTACAGTATAAACAATGAGTGTTCACATACACACTTATACAAACACATATCTATTCAAGTTCAAGTAGTATTTTAAAAAAATTAATCATATATCTTCAGTTAGATATACTCAATGGAAAAAATCAGAAATTTCTAGAAGTTTCTATCCCAGAATTTTGGCAAATTTTCCTGAAACCAGAGTTTCAACTTGAGTTTACACTGACAGCATGATCAGATTTCCTTTCAATATCAAGGAATATATATATATATATCCTTTATCCATTGTTATTTCAGAGAAAACATGGTTCTGATGACAGTTGTCTGGGCAGCTATTAGTTAAAACCAATTCCACCATATTCTAGCAAAGGGACTAAAGAAAACCTAGAATCATAAATCATCTCTCAAAGATGATTTCAGTAATAATGCTTTAGGTTGCAGTGATCTTCAGCTCACCAGGGACCAACTGCTGTGCTCATCAAGGTTCTTTGATCTTTCCCCTGTAACACACTTGTAACTCACAGTCACTTTAATAGATGAGGATGTATTCCTGTTTGTAACAGAACTGGGAACTGAACCCATATCTTCTGAATCCCTGTCCTTCATTTCTTTAAGCACATATTGCTTTGCCTCAGCACACACAGGTACTGAGCATAAGAAAGGAATCTTCCCTTGACTTAACGATGTTACAAGAAGATGTTGGACTTAACTGGTTTTCTGACTAGGGCTCCTGTGGTTTCAGCAACATTCCAAAATCTTCATTCTCAGCCTGAATGTCTTTGGTGTAAAATGTGTTCTAGTGATTTATTCTGTATAGTGTATCTTGCTCACACCCGATTGTTATTACAGAGGAGACCTGCAAATACAGCACTTCCCCTACAAAAATCTCTGCTCAGCCTTCTGCCCATACCAAACTAATCTGTCCCAGCTCTGAGCTGACATCTCCTGGATACTAATCTAGTAGCTCTGGTCCCATGACCATGGCACTGCATTATATGCATATATATTTCTTCTAACACACCATGCATGTGATTGCATGCATTATGAAGACTGTTTTGTTTTGTTTTCATTTCTGGCCAGACCACTGTCTGCATACTCCTCTCAGTTGAGTGCCTGGCCAGGTGTTTAGTAGGTTCTGGGTGTTTCCCCTTTACAAACATATTTCATTTATAACAATAAATGAAAAAGTTCTTCTTTAAGATTATTCAAAAAGGTCATATGGTCTAAAAATAAAATATTGATCTATTTACTGTTTTCTAGATATCTACTCTGAGCTTTTGGGCTACTGTTGAGGGATGAATCTTTCATAAGCCACTGGGATGCTCTCATGCTAAGGAGATAGGCTGGATAGAGTGGTTGTTTCTAGAAGAAATACATGTTAATTTTTTTTTGTTTTATATTTTATATTGGAGTACAGTTGATTTACAATGTTGTATTAGTTTCAGGTGTACAGGAGAGTGATTCAGTTCTCCATATGTTTATCTGTTCTTTTTCAAATTCTTTTCCCAGTTAGGTTATTATAGAGTATAGAATAGAATTCCCTGTATTATACAGTAGGTCTTTGTCAGTTGTCTGTTTTAAGTATAGCAGTGTTCACATGTCAATCCCAACTCCCTATCCATGCCGTCTCATTCTTCCCCTATGGTAACTGGAAGTTTATTCTCTAAGTCTGTGAGTCTGTTTCCATTTTGTGAGTCTGTTTCCATTTTGTAAATAAGATAGTTTAAACAATTTTTTTTTAGATTCCACATATAAGTGATATCATATGATGTTTGTCTTTATCTAAGTTGTTTCACTGAGTATGATAATCCTTGGGTTTATCCATAAGATAAATCCATACTGCTGCAAATGGCATTATTTCATTCTTTTTAATAGCTGAGTAATATTCCACTGTATATATGTACCACATTTTGTTTATCCATTCCTCTGTCAGTGGATATTTAGATTGCTTCCAAGTCTCAGCTATTGAAAACAGTGTTGCAAAGAACATCGGGATGCATGTATCCTTTCAAACCACGTTTTTGAAGAAATGCAGTATTAACATGGGCAATATCTTTATTTTTACCATCAACACTGTCTCTTAGCTATTACACTTGGGCCCTCCTGGGTAGGTATGGGAAACTTAATATCTATAAAGCTGGAAATCTGGCTGTTTTAAAACCTGATGAAGAAAACTTCCCAGAATGGTGATTTTGTTAGTACAATGTACTGTCAGCGTACTGTTTCTCATCTTTCCCATTGGTATCCATTTATACATTTATAAAAACAAAAAATTTAAGGCTGGACTAAATAAGCTTTGTGTCTTAGGGGAAATACATGGATTTTTTTTTTTTGCCAAACCTTGCAGCATGTGGGGTCTTAGTTCCCTGACCCTACACCTCTTACACTAGAAGGTGGAATCTATGCTGAGATCATAATTTATTTATGGTCCATGAGGCAGGCTTGCAAAAGTTCAAGAGAGTTGTTACTTAGTATCTAAGCTACATAATAGAATTGGCAGGAAATGACTAAATTGTACATCTTCATTCAATTCAGTTATTCCATTAACATTTATTGAAGTACTTCTCCAATATACTGTGTAAAACTCTATAGGATGGGTGGGAAAAATAAAGCAGCCATGTCCTCAGCTAGACTCCCAGCTCACTGAGGCCAGCACAGGTGCGCACATATGTTATTTTAATACAAAGCAGGAAATATTAAGTATAATGAGATATGGAGGTGAAGGGCTTGGAGAGACCATGTGCGGTTAAGGTAGTTTCTGGCCGGGGAATCTAAGAGAAGACAGTTTTTGAGATGAAAAAGGAGAAATAGCTAGGATCTTGATATGCTGAATTAGGCAACAATATGTTTCCCTGGTGGCTCAGATGGTAAAGAATCTGCCTGCAGTGCTGGAGGTCCCAGGTTCTATCCCTGGGTCAGGAAGATCCCCTGGAGAAGGAAATGGCAATCCACTCCAGTATTCTTGCCTGGAGAATCCTATGGACAGAGGAACCTGGTGGGCTACAGTCCACTGGATCGTAAAGAGTCAGACATGACCGAGTGACTAACACACACACACACACACACACACACACACACAATTTTAAACAGAGACAGCACTGTGATCAAAGTTCCATCAACTTTTAATTGAACTATTTTTCTCACAGCACTGTGATCAAAGTTTTATCAACTTTTAATTGAACTATTTTTCTTAGGGTCTTGCCAGAGAATCAGGTCCATTTCTAATTAGACATCAAATTTCTGACCAATAATAATTCTGATCTCTGTGTTTGGGGCGTGTACGGCTCTACAATTGCAAACCCCTGGCTAGACGACAGTAGCCACCTCTTCAAGGCTCTTAAAGCCTGTGGATCACTGAGCATGTGGTCAAGAGACTCAGGGCATTGCAACCCATCTGTCCTTCAGAGCCCCCGGCTGGAACATTCTCCTCCTGGCCATCTGCTCCTGCCTGCTGTCCATCACCTTGGAAAAGACCTTTCTTTGTTGAGACGTGTGGAACACAAGTATTGCTATATGTTGGGTTATGATATTTTTTTAAAAAAAACATGGTAGGATATTCTACTATACGATATCATAATAAAGAAAATTGGAGTTTTGTGGCAGTATCACTAATTTCTGTAATGTTAGCAAAGTCAGTTTACACATCTGCATTTCAGTTACTCTATTTGGAAGATGGGAATATTCCCACTGGATTTGTTTCTGCCATTCATAGCAGTTGAGAGTGTAAATGAGGTGTGAGGTACCTCTTTGACCTTGGCTTTTTACATGAAAACAGATGTGTCTCATCCTTTGGACAGGGTTTAATTCTATATATTGAGCTATGGAATTTTTTCTGCAGATTAAAAAAGTATGATTTTTCTATCAATTTTCTTTATAAAAGCAGAATATATTAGGAAGGGAGAAATTCAAGGCATAAAATCATAAGTACTGGTCAATGCATTTTTAAGATCTCACATATCTTAGGTCATCTTTTTAAACAATCCACTAGCACCAATGTTAAAAATTCGTTTTAAATGTGGACCATTTTTAAAGCCTTTATTGAATTTGTTGCAAAACTGTTTCTGTTTTATGTTTTGGGTTTTTGGCCACAAGGCAAGTGAGATCTTACCTCTCCAACCAGGGATCAAACTGGCCCCTCTCTGCACTGGAAGGTGGAGTCTTAACCACTGGATGGCCAGGGAAGTCCAAGTACCAATGTTCAAAATAAGCCACCCAGTAAAACAATACCCTTGAAACTAAATTCCCCTGGAATTAATCCCACATGAGAATAAGATAGATGATTTGGTTTACATGCCATTTAAAACATTGCATTTCCTCTGTAATAAGTTTGTAGGGTTCTCTAGCCATTCTAACCAAGCATTTGTTATTTGAGATCACTTTTCTACATGGTTGATGGGCTTGCAAACTTGAACAACTTCTTGGAGAGCATTTTGGCAATTTGGTATGCCTGAGAATTGATCTTAAGGCAGTAATCAGAGATGTGCCCAAAGATTTATGCATGATGATATTTATCACAGCATTTTTTTTTTTTTAAAACAGAGTAGAAACAACCTAAATGTCAAACATTTAGGTTGCGGGGGGGTTGGTAAAATAAATTACAATACATCAATAGCCAGAATACTGTGTGATCATGAAAAATAATGATCTCAAAGAACTTTTTAACAAAGTGCTCATAGGAAAACGCTCATGATACTTTATTAAGTGAAAAAGAAGAGTTGATGAGCAGGCACCATTTTTAATTTTTAAGGTAGGTATATCTCTACACAGCAAAAAGATTATGGATGTACAAAAAATGTTCATAGTGATAATCTATGCATGAAACCAAGGACAGTTTTTTCCTTCTTTATACATTTTCCCCATTTTTCAGTTCAGTCGCTCAGTTGCGTCTGACTCTGCAATCCCATGGACTGCAGCACACCAGGCTTCCCTGTCCATCATGAACTCCTAGAACTTGTTCAAACTCATGTCTGTCAAGTTGGTGATGGACAATTTTTTTCTCAACTTTTAGGTGGAGAGTTCTGACAAAACATGGTCCACTGGAGAAGGGAATGGCAAACCACTTAAGTATTCTTGGCTTGAAAACCCCATGAACAGTATGAAAAGGCAAAAAGACAGGACACTGAAAGGTGAACTCCCCAGGTCAGTAGGTGCCCAATATGCTGCTGGAGATCAGTGGAGAAATAACTCCAGAAAGAATGAAGAGATGGAGCCAAAGCAAAAAAAAAAAACAGCCAGTTGTGGATGTGACTGGTGATAGACGTAAAGTCCGATGCTAATATTGCATAGGAACCTGGACTGTTAGGGCCATTAATCAAGGCAAATTGGAAGTGGTCAAACAGATGGCAAGAGTGAACGTCAACATTTTAGGAATCAGCGAACTGAGATGGACTGGAATGGGTGAATTTAACTCAGATGACCATTGTATCTACTACTGTGGGCAAGAATCCCTTAGAAGAAATGGAGTAGCCATCACAGTCAACAAAAGAGTCCGAAATGCAGTACTTGGGTGCAATCTCAAAAATGTCAGAATGATTTCTGTTCGTTTCCAAGGCAAACTATTTAATATCACAGTAATCCAAGTCTATGCCCCGACCATAAATGCTGAAGTTGAATGATTCTATGAGAACCTACAAGATCACCTAGAACTAACACCCCCCCAAAAAAGATGTCCTTTTCATTATAGGGGACTAGAATGCAAAAGCAGGAAGTCAAAACATACCTGGAGTAACAAGCAAATTTGGCCTTATAGTACAGAATGAAGCAGGGCAACACACTGGTCATGGCAGACATCTTCTTTCAACAACAAAGAGAAGACTCTACACATGGACATCACCAGATGGTCAATACTGAAATCAGATTGATTATATTCTTTGCAGTCAAAAATGAAGAAACTCTATACAGTCAGCAAAAACAAGACCGGGAGCTGACTGTGACTCGGATCATGAACTCCTTATTGCCAAATTCAGACTTAAATTGAAGAAAGTAGGGAAAACCACTAGACCTAAGTTTAGGTATGACCTAAATCAAATCCCTTAAGATTATACAGTGAAAGTGAGAAATAGATTCAAGGTATTAGATCTGATAGAGTGCCTGAAGAACTATGGACGGAGGTTTGTGACATTGTACAGGAGGCAGGGATCAAGATCATCCTCAAGAAAAAGGAATGCAAAAATGCCACGTGATTGTCTGGGGAAGCCTTTCAAATCACTGGGAAAAGAAGAGAAGCAAAAGGTAAAGGAGTAAAGGAAAGATATACCCATTTGAGTGCAGAGTTCCAAAGAAGAGCAAGGAGAGATAAGAAAGCCTTCCTTAGCGATCAGTGCAAAGAAATAGAGGAAAACACTAGAATGGGAAAGACTAGAGATCTCTTCAAGAAATTTAGAGATACAAAGGGAACATTTCATGCAAAGATGGGCACAATAAAGGACAGAAATAGTGCGGACCTAACAGAAGCAGAAGATATTAAAAAGAGGTGGCAAGAATACACAGAAGAACTATACAAAAAAGATCTTCATGACCCAGATTAACCACGATGGTGTTATCACTCAACTAGAGCCAGACATCCTGGAATGTGAAGTCAAGTGGGCCTTAAGAAGTATCACTATGAGCAAAGCTAGTGGAGGTGATGGAATTCCAGTTGAGCTATTTCAAATCCTAAAAGATGATGCTGTGAAAGTGTTGCACTCAATATGCCAGCAAATTTGGAAAACTCAGCAGTGGTCACAGGACTGGGAAAGGTAAGTTTTTATTCCAATTTCAAAGAAAGGCAATGCCAAAGAATGCTCTAACTACTGCACAATTGCAGTCATTTCACACGTTAGTAAAATAATGCTCAAAATTCTCCAAGCCTGGCTTCAACAGTATGTGAACTGTGAACTTCCAGATGTTCAAGCTTGCTTTAGAAAAGGCAGAGGAACCAGAGATCAAATTGCCAACATCTGTTGGATCATCAGAAAAGCAAGAGAGTTCCAGAAAAATATCTATTTCTGCTTTCTTGACTATGCCAAAGCCGTTGACTGTGTGGATCACAAAAAACTGTGGAAAATTCATCAAGAAATAGAAATACCAGACCACCTGACCTGCCTCTTGAGAAACCTGTATGTAGGTCAGAAAGCAACAGTTAGAACTGGACATGGAACAACAGACTGGTTCCTAATTGGTAAAGGAGTATATCAAGACTGTATATTGTCACCCTGCTTATATAACTTATATGCAGAGTACATCATGAGAAGTGCCAAGCTGGATGGAGCATAAGCTGGAATCAAGATTGCTGGGAGAAATATCAACAACCTCAGGTATGCAGATGACACCACCCTTATGGCAGAAAGCAAAGAAGAACTAAAGAGCCTCTAGATGAAAGTGAAAGAGGAGAGTGAAAAAGTTGGCTTAAAACTCAACATTCAGAAAATTAAGATCATGGCATCTGATTCCATCACTTCTTGGCAAATAGATGGGGAAACAGTGGAAACAATGAGAGACTTTATATTTTTGGGCTCCAAAATCACTGCAGATGGAGACTGTAGCCATGAAATTAGAAGACTCTTGGTCCTTGGAAGAAAACCTATGACCAGCCTAGATAGCATATTGAAAAGCAGAGACATTACTTTGCCAGCAAAGGTCTGTCTAGTCAAAGCTATGGTTTTTCCAATAGTCATTTATGCATGTGAGAGTTGAACTATAAAGAAAGCTGAGCACCGACGAATTGATGCTTTTGAACTGTGGTGTTGGAGAAGACTCTTGAGAGTCCCTTGGACTGCAAGGAGATCCAACCAGTCCATCCTAAAGGAAATCAGTCTGAATATTCATTGGAAGGATTGGTGCTGAAGCTGAAACTCCAACATTTTGGCCACCTGATTCGAAGAACTGACTCATTTGAAAAGATCCTTATGCTGGGAAGAATTGAAGGCAGGAGGAGAAGGGGATGACAGAGGATGAGCTGGTTGGATGGCATCACTAACTCAATGGACATGAGTTTGTATAAACTCTGGGAGTTGGTGATGGACAGGGGGGCCTGGCGTGCTGCAGTCCATGGGGTGGCAAAGAATCGGACACGACTGAGCAACTGAAATGACTGACTGCCTGAGATTTTTTATATATTTTTATTATCTTCAGAAAAGGCTACATATTATGTGTGTTAGTCTTTTTAGACTGCTATAACAAAATACCAAAGACTGGATAAGTTATAAACAACAGAAGTTTGTTCCTGTCAGCTCTGGAGGCTGGGAAGTCCAAGATTATGCTTCCAGAATAATCATGCTGTGGTGACAGCCCTCTTCCTGGTTCACTGCTGGCGCTTTCTCATCGGGTCCTCGTCTAGCTAGGGAACGGCTAGGCCACTGCTAGGACCACGCAAGGGACCAAAGTGGAAGTTGGCTCATCTGAAGCAAAGAAAGGGGCTAAGGAGCTTTCTGGAATCTCTTTTAAAAGGCACTAAATCCATTCATGAAGGCTCCACCCTCATGACTTAAGCATCTCCCCTAATCCTGTCATTTTGGGGGGTTAGGATGAGTGTGGAGGCAGCACAAACATTTAGACCCTAATATCACAGGCAGGCTTCGTTTTACTGTTCTTTGATTTGTGGCATGTACGGTGCAAAGATAACTTTTCTGTGTCCTGGGAAACCCAGCAATTCATGTGACCCCCTGTAGTGCTGTACTCTCTCCATTGTGATGATCTGGAATTGAACCTGCAGTATTTCTGAGATACGTGTCCATGCTCAGTCACTTCAGGCATGTCCAACTCTCTGCAACCCCGTGGACTGTAGCCCGCCAGGCTCCTCTGTCCATGGAATTCTCCAGGCAAGAATCCTGGAGTGGGTAACCTATCCCTTCTCCAGGGGATCTTCCCGACCCAGGGGTAGAACCTGAGTCTCCTGCACTGCAAGTGGATTCTATACTGCTGAGCTACTGGCAAGCCCTTTTTGAGGTTTGCTTGTATATAAATATTTTTTTATTTTAATTTTAATTTCATATTGGGGTGTAGTTGATTTACAATATTGTGTTATTTTCAGATGTATAGCAAAGTGGTTCAGTTATTCATTTATCAATTCTTTTTTAACTTAAAGTTTATTTTTTGGGAAGATATAAACATTTTATTTTCTTGAAACTTTTTATTTTGTACTGAGTTTTAGCTGACAAACAATGTTGTGATACTTTCAGGTGAAAGGAGAAAGGACTCAGCCATATGTATATATGTATCCACTCTCCCCCCAGACTCCCCTCCCCTCCAGGCTGCCACATAACACTGAGAAGAGTTCCCTGTGCTCCACAGTAGATCCTGTATAGCAGTGTGTACATGTCCATCCCAAACTCCATATCTCTTCCCCCCCATTCTTCATCCTGGCAACTGTAGGCTCATTCTCTATGTCTGTGAATCTCTTTCTTAACTTAAAATTTATATAGGAGTATAGCTGATTTATAATATTTTGTTAGTTTCAGGTGTTCAGTGAAGTCATTCAGTTATACATATAGGTATATTCATTCTTTTTCAGATTCTTTTCCCACATAGGTTATTACAGAATATTAAGTAGAATTCCCTGTGTGATACAGTAGGTCCTTGTCGGTTATCTGTTTTGTATATAGTGTAGTGTGCACATATTAATCCCTAAAATATATATGTCATATAAGCTATAGATTATGTTAAACATCTCCAAAATTTCCCTGCCTAATTCAGGAGGTTCCTGACCTTTTGGTTGTTCTCTCTCTCTTTTTTTTTTTTCCTGCTGGGATTCCCCATGAACTCCATTCTGACTTTGTGGTTGCTGCCAAGTGTTCCAGTATTAAGTTCAAAGAAACTCAATTTCATCAATATATTCAGAAGGTGACATGACTCTGGGAGATGGGCTATTACTAAGCATACTAAAAAAAAAAATAGAGACTGATTCCAATAAAAATAAAAACAACAATGAATTAATTTGGAAAATGAACCGTAGGTTGCCAGTGAACAGAATTTCATTGACTCATTGAAAATATGAGGGGGAAGAGCTCTAATAATGACAAACTCCAGGATGATTGTGAGTAAATCTCCAAGGTTACCCATTTTAATGAAATGTCTGTTGGGAGAACTGAAAGCCAGTGCTTATGTATGCCAAATATAAGGGTCCTTTCCAGTCCATGGAGAGAGCAGGAAAAACCAATGAGTTCTTTTTCCTTTATTCCAGATTTTTTAATGTTACCATGGACTTCTGTCATCCTGACACTATCTGGTTGCAGTTTTCTAAGAGAGTGGTTGCTCTTTGCATCTATATAGTTCCTTCCTGATGACACAGAGGAAAGTATCACTATCATTACATGTGACTCTCATGCTCTCCAGATATAGAGAAGAATTATTTGTGAACTTCATCCTTTTGTTGAGAAGTAATTCCTCTATTGTGGGGAACACATCCTACATTATCTCCTAAATCACAATGATATTTAAAATATCACAATCTAGTTGGTATTAATACTTTGAGGTTTTGCTCAAAGACATCCAATAAGTCAGTATATATGTTTTATGCTGACCAAAATCCTACATCTAATTTCTTTTCCTACGAGGGAATTTTCTTTTCATATGATATGGGACATGATAAGAGATTTAGGCTTTTATTTCTCTTATTTATTTGGATCTCAATTTTTGCTTGATGTGTTTCCTTCAAAGAGTGTTTTTCTGCATTTGGTCCATTATTATTGTAGCTGATTTTTATATTACTTTGTGAGGAATATGGCAGGAGGATGATATGAATGTTTTAAAATAATTGAGTAAACATCTTATGACTTTTCTTCCTCACTGTACAAACCTTTCACCTTTAGGAATGGGAATTGGTCTGAGGGCCAATGCGTGTGGGGAATCAGCATAGATAATATCAATGCGTGTTTCTATTAGATCCTGAACACCACCTGAAGATAATTTGGAAGGTGTAGCAGCAGAAAATTAAACCCTGTAAATGCTGCCTGGCAAATTAAAAGACATAATTGATTATATTAGCTTTTTAAAGTGCTTCTAATAGCCAGAGACAGGGTTCGCCTGGTACAGCTTTTCAACTTGCCAAGCAAAGTTTACACTGTCAACCAGCAAGGAATAGAAGTTGCCAAATGGCTCTTTCAAAAATTTCAACTCTCAGGTGCTTCATTTTATTTGATATTTTGCTCCTGATGCCAGACTGTCTACTGGAGGCTACGGTCAGTGGGAGAATAATAAAATCATTGTGTTGGAAGGAGTCCCCAATGCCCATCTATTTATTCATCCACATTGCAGCCAGCAGTTCTAAACCCACAGCCAGGCAAAGAGATTCTAGTGTCTTTTGAGTTGCTGATTGTGACGGTCACCGCGCATACTCAGTGATCCCTGGAGAGGGTTTTTTGGTCAGCACCAAGGCATACCATTCTCTCTCATCTGAACCACAGTGGTGGTTGCTCTGTGATGCAGAGAAATCACTGTCCCTGAATCAGCGCCTAAGTCCTCCAGGACTGGAGGGCTCTAGCATCATGGCGGCCGGGCATTCTTTGGCAGTCCGTTATTCCCTAGTGTGATTGAGCTACATTGGAACAACAATGGAATTCCAATTCCTGCATTGGAAAAGCATCCTGATCATTCCCGCTTACTCCCATAAAGTTCTTCATTACACACACACATTACCTAGAACTGTTTACACACACACATTACCTAGAGCTATTTAGGATGAAGCAACAAAGGGTTCACTGGTCCCCTCCACCTGGATGCAGTTGCATTTGCCTTCTGAATCCTGTCTCTGCTATTAATGAGTCACTACATATTTATTGGTTACTTCTTATGCATACATCACCATCCTAGGTGCTCCAGGGAAAGTGACAAGAGTATCAGTCAAAAGTTTTAGTCCTCAAGGAGTTTACTATGTGTTAGCAAGACAGTGCATGTTCAACCTTAAAATAGCTACACATAAGTCAATGATTTGTAAGTGTCAACTGACATGCCTTAGGGACTTGTTCTAAATTCTCTTGCATTTTAAGTACAGAGAAGGTAGGGACTCAGAATTCCTGAAGGCCAACTCGGGGTGGTTCCCTCGTGTTTCCTCAGCAACTCTGCTAAGAAAGAGCACAGAACATAAGGTCATTGTGCTTAGCTATTGAGAAATTTCCAAATTCAAGAAATGATGTCTCCACGTTGTCCTTTTCTACCTGGGCGTGGGTATGTGTGTGAAAGTCACTCAGTTGTGTCCGACTCTTTGTGACCCCATGAACTGTAGCCTGCCAGGCTCCTCTGTCCCTGGAAGAAATGGTAAATGGTCATTGGCAAGCTATTTCCTGGCCTGCCAGCTCTATTTGGAAATATCACTTACTGGAGGACCGGAACAGACACAGAGCCAAGAAAATTTTGCTGTCTTGTACGTGCTCTCACATTTGTATGCTGAGCCCGGTTCCAGATTTTCTCAATTCAGATGAAACTGTGACTGTGAAAGAGTATTTAAAAGCATAAATAATAGTAATCGCCAGCATTTATGAGCACTGTGACCCAGACACTTGCTAAGCATTTTGTATACCTGATTTATTTTAATACAGCCCATATATATGTGATTTATTTTAACCCTTATGACAACTTTATGAAGTCAACTACTATTTTTGGTACTACTATTTTACAGATGGGAGTACAGAGCTTTAAGTGGTGAAGTTGCTTGTTTAACATCACAGAAGTAATGACAACTGGCAGAAAAAGGGTTCTAGCCTAGTCAGGGTAGCATTGGTACTCAAGTTCTCCAAAAGCATTAGTTGCTCAGTGGTGTCCGACTCCTTGTGACCCCATGAACTGTAGCCCACTAGGCTCCTCTGTCCATGGGATTCTCTGGGCAAGAATATTGGAGTGAGTTGCCATTCCCGTCTCCAGGAGGTCTTCCTGACCCAGCAATTGAACCTGGGTCTCCTACATCGCAGGCAGATTCTTTACTGTCTGAGCCACCAGGGAAACCCTTTAAATAATCTCTGCTAAAGCATTTTATTTCTCCAATGGTCTTGCAAATAATGGTGGGGTGGCAGCTCATTTTCCAAGGGTAGGGAAGGGCTCTCTTGCGCCCCCTCCTGGGCTCTCCTGTAATCCCATTTTGTCCTCACTGACCTTAGCAGGATGCACTGGACACAGATATCACTTTCCTGCTTTACCCACGGAATCTGGGTGCATCCTCATTCAGACACAGGGTCCTGCCTTGAGACAAACAACCCTTTGTCAGGTCACGTCACACCTTTCACTTGGGCTCATGCCAGTTGCTGGCCATTTGTAATTCTCTGATTACAGTTGTCTGAGGACAACATAAATCTTCCTTTGATGCTCTGGCATCTTCAAGTCGGCCGTGTCTGCTCATAGTTTTTTGCTGAGCCTATAATTGTGGTTGAGGGTTTTTGCCTTCCAGATTCCTTCCTTCTCTTTAATATCACATCACTGTGTGTTTCACTGTGGGCTCTGGGATCAGTTTCCGGATCAGACCCATTCTAGCTTTGCTGCTTACCGATAGCATGGCCTTGGGGAAGAAAAGCGAGTGTTGGTCGCTCAGTTGTGCCAACTCTTTGCGTCCCCATGGACTCTAGCTCACCAGGCTCCTCTGTCTATGGAATTCTCCAGGCAAGAAACTAGAGTTAGTTGCCATTCCCTTTTCCAGGGGATCTTTCCTGACCCAGGGATTGAACCCTGGGTCTCTTTACATTGCAGGCAGACTCTTAACCAGGTGAGCCACGAGGCATTACTTGAAATTTCAAAGCTTTAGCTTCCTCATATCCAAAATGATTTAGTAGTTTGGGTGATGGTGAAGATTAAAGAATGCTTATAAAATGCTTCCCTGGTGGCTCAGATGGCAAAGAATCTGCCTGCAACTTGGGAGACCCAAGTTCAGTCCCTGGGTCTGAAGGTCCCCTGCAGGGGGAAATGGCAACCCACTCCAATATTCTTGCCTGGAGAATCCCATGGACAGAGGAGCCTGGCGGGCTACAGTCCATGGGGTCGCAAGGAGTCAGACACGACTGTTGCTTCTAACTGAACCCTTTGGTAACAATGCTGCAGCCACCTCAGGTCACCTGATCGGAAGTGGGAAGAAAGCTCTTACTTTTCCAATGACCTGATCCAGACCATCTTCCTTGGCCACACATGGAGAGTTGGTCTCCTGATGACTATTTCCATGTAATAAATCTCTGTGCCTCACTAGTGATATAAAGCCCCACTAATTAAAGTTCCAATGATTCAGAATTTAAGATAATTTGTTCACAGGCCAAGCTGAAATTTACATTTGTACTATCTATGAAAAAAAGGTTCATTAAGTTAATCAATAAAGTAAAGAAGATTGCAGGAAGCCTGTTTAATCTAATTAAGAAAACAAACTATTTTCAAGCCCTTCATAATACCATTGGCATATAAACAATGTGATCATTGCAAATGACTTTTATGTGTTCATTAAAGCATATTGGGGGAAATTCCTGTTTGACAAATTAAAAATGAATAGTGCAAGTAAATGTATTTAATGGAAAATAATGAAACTGCTTTAAAAATACTCGGCAGTTTTGGCCTCTCCTGTCATGAAACAGAAAGTAAGGTGTTGGTTGAGGGGCGAGCAGAACTGGGAATCTGACAGACTTGACTTTTCATCTTGGCCTTGCCTGTGAACTTGGGTGTCAACTAGAAAAAAAAAAGCACAACCTAAAATTTGAGTTAGAACCTATATCCTATTTGGTGGACTTGCTGAGCAGTTAAGCCTGGAAATCAGCCTCTCAGGTGGCTCTGAGGGGCTGCTCCTAGGAGATGAGGAAGGATTCAGGATATATATGAGTTTTTGCAACAAAAATGTCCAACAGTAACTGTTAATTAAAGGAAACCAAACATCTCAAGTTAATGAATTTAGCACTTTGCTATGTATGAGAAGATGCAACAGCCTGGGCTCATCAAAATCACTCCTTTGATATGCACCTTAGTTCGATCCCTGTGACAGGAAGATCCCCTGGAGAATGGAATGGCTACCCACTGCAATATTCTCGTCTGGAGAATGCCATGGACGGAGGAGCCTGGTGGGCTACAGTCCGCCATGGGGTCGCAGAGAGTCGGGCATGACTGAAGCGACTTAGCACAGCACACGCTTAGCTATTTTAGGCTAGTATCCTGCTTTTCTGCATCCTTAATCTACCCCCAACCCAGGGTACACAATTGGGCCCCTACAGTGGATGATGGCTTGAAGGCCACAGCATCCTTTTTATGGCAGGGACATTTTTCATCCATCTGGGCAAGGTTTGTCCTTTTTTATTGGCCGCACCATGTTGCATGTGGGATCTTAGTTCCCCAACCAGAGATCAAACCATCTCTCCCTGCTTTGGGAGCTCCGAGTCTTAATCACTGGACCGCCAGGGAGTGCTTCAGTGCTAAGTCGCTTCAGTCGTGTCCGACTCTTTGCCACCCTACGGACTGTAGCCCACCATGCTCCTCTGTCCATGGGATTTTCCAGGCAAGAATACTGGAGTGGGCTGCCATTTCCTTCTCCAGGGGATCTTCCCCACCCAGGGATTGAACCTGCGTCTGTCACGTCTCCTGCACTGGCAAGCACATTCTTCACCACTAGCGCCACCTGGGAAGTCCCAGGTATTTCTTTTCTATAAGCTGTGATTTCCTTTTCTCAAAGGAGTTTTGAGAAGAGTAAATGAAATAATATATGCAAAAGTGCTTTTCACTGTTCTAGACATATAATGATAAAGCAACAAAAAGTAGGTATGTTGTTTTGTTTCACCCATATCCGAGAACCTAAGAAAATTCTAATTATTCTCTTTTTACATATGAGGAAGCACAGGCTCAGAATAACTTCTCCAGATAGTAAGTGGAGCAGCAGAGATACAGACTCACATTGCCTGGTTCCTCGAATACCCTGCCCACCTTGACTCACTGTGGGGTTCTGTTTGGTGGCTGCCAGCTGGGTAACCTGCACCCTAGACACCCCACAAAGACACGGTGCTTTCTGCTGAGTATGCATGCTCTGCTGCATTAATCATCAGCCCTGCGGACAGCTGTTCATCTTCTCTTCAGGGCAGAGAAAGAACAAAATCTTTTATCTGTTGCATTTATTTCATTTTTTAAACTTTGGAGGAAGACTAACTTGGCAGTGAGAAGAAAAGCAAGATTAAGGATATCTGAAACGGGGCTTTGAGAGGAGCAGGAAGATTCTGGTATCTCGGAGAAGGGAGGGAAGAGAAAACCAACCAAGTGGTATTGAAAGCACCAGGCTGACTGCAGTCACGGCTCAGAGGAGCCAAGAGCCCTCGCTTTCATCCTGAAAGCAGAGCTTCCACAATGATGGAAATCCATTGTTGACAGGAGGGAAGAAATATGGATTAAACCTATAACTATGTTTAGAGCATCAGGGGATGAATTAGCCTAATTGGAATATTAGTCTCAGTTACAGAGAGTAATTGCTACAGGCTGCCTCTGTTTTCATTAGAAATTTAATTAAGTTTATCAATGTTTGGCTTCTCCAGCCTTCATACTCCAGACTCTCCCTGGACAGCACTATTGTTTAAGAGGAGTTTTCTTTCATTTTGTTTTGTTTCCCAGGAACAGCGAAGGTCTGGGAGACTGCCCCTTCCCTTGGAGCCTGGCTTCTCCCACTCCTAGACTGGCTGACGTATCTAACAGGGACGCACATAACCCAGCACTGTAAATCAAGTGTACATCAAGAAAAACCACCACCACCACCACCACCACCAAATTAAAACAAAAGAAAAGAAAATAGGGACTTCCCTAGTGGTCCAGTGGTTAAGACTCTGATCTTCCCTTCCCCTCCTGAGGACCCAGGTTCAATCCTTGATTAGGGAACTAAGATCTCACATCCCACACACCATGCAGTGAGGCCAGAAAAAAAAAAATCTGAGTTTTTTATAAATTTTTCTTCATAAAAAATTCAGCTATAATCACATTTCCTGATTCTGAACTTTTCTGAAAATACATATTACTATATATTGGTTTAGTTGTAAGTTGCATCTGACTATATATGGTGGTTTAGTTGCTAAGTCGTGTCTGACTCTTTGCGACCCTGTGGACTGTAGCCCACCAGGCTCCTCTGTCCATGGGATTCTCCAGACAAGAATACTGGAGTGGGGTTGCCATTTCCTTCTCCAGGGGAATCTTCCTGACCCAGGAATTGAACTTGGGTCTCCTGCACTGCAGGCAGATTCTTTACTGACTGAGCAACAAGGGAATAGTAATATTGCATTAAATAAAATAAAAGAAATAAAAAATAAAATATAAAATAAAATAAAAAATGCGCTCATCCAAGTCAGTGAACTGAGCATTTTCTAAGTCAACTTGGAAAGCACTGAAGCACTGAAATGGTTCTTTAGCCACCTCTGAGAAGAGCGCAGAGCTTCTCTGTTCTGTGAGGAGGACCCCTGGCTCCCTCTCTGTTTTCCTTCCTCTTCCTCTCCTCCACCTCTCGCCCCTCATTTCCTCTCCCCCCACCTTCACCTCACACACTTTCCACTCCCTCTTCCTCCTCTTCCTTTTGCAATGAGCTGATGTCTCTAATGAATAGATTCCCTTCTGCTGCTGCTTCTCTTTCTGGCCAACTCCACCATTTTATTTAACACAGTTTTTGAATCTCTAGATAGTTACTGTTTTGCTGCTTTTATCCTCCCGCCTCTCTCCATGTAGGTATAGATATGCCTGTAAATATACACTCATTGCTTGTTTTAGCTGAATCATTTTAAAAAAATTTAAAAACTTTATGTATACCAATTTTGTATATTCAACTTTGAAATTATGTAAATATGTTACATAATTATAAAAGAGAATAAAAATTTAAAAAGCCATCTCTACAAACCGAAAGCAAAACAAAATGAAACAAAGGAACAAAAAAAGTATGTCAAGTTGGCAAACCACATAGAACAGAAATTACTTCAGATGGCCTCAAGACACCTTAATTTGGCTATAGATCACTAGTGGATGGACTGTAAGGACAAAGAGAAGTGCCCCCCCCCCCAAAAGCTATTTTCAGTAAACATATACTTGGTGGTAGTATTGTTATTTTTGGTATTTAGACTGCTATATGTATACTAAATGAGTAATTATGTTGATTATATTCATTTTTAACTTTTTTGTTAGAGTATTATTGCTTGACAATGTTGTGTTAGTTCCTGCTGTACAAGAAAGTGAATTGGCATATATACGTATATTATTTAAAGTAACTGAAAAACATCAATATACTAAACTTCAATATCTCAGCATGTAAGAAGGCTTGTTTTGAAAGGAATTTTAAAACAGGGACTGAATGAGTCTGAACGTGAAGTATAAGGATCTTCTCTCTACTGGAAGAATGCCTTAAATGTGGTCCTTTGAGCACTCAGGGACAAAGAGGCAATGTGGGAATTTAATTGTTGAAGACAGTTTGTATCAAATGGGTGTCATGATTCTCTCCATCTCTATTCCATGAGAAAAAGAAAAAGATCTTTCTTGCCACCCAGCAAATGGAGCCTAAAGTTTTTTCAACATTTTGTCCTCTTTGGTTAATAAGTTTCACTTGACAGAATAGCTGATCCATTTCATCCTTCTTCTCTTGCTCCATGCCTGGTTGTAAAAAGCCATGTGGTCTAGATTAAGGTTTTAGGGATCATCTTAGTGACACTTACCAGGCCAATGAGACATTGGTGAAGACATTAATTTTTCTAGTCTTCAGTTTCCCCTGTTGAAAAATAGGGGATTTTTTTCCCTGAGGAAAAAGATACCCTAGGAACTTAAAACAGTCAAATTTACTGAGTTATTTACATATGACAACATGAACCCATTTTAAGTATACAGTTCAATGAATTTTGATAAAGTCAAGCATCCACACAACCACCACTCAAATCCTTTCCCAGCATCCTTTCGCCCCTAGTTCTTTCTGTTTACAAACTAGTATATATTTTTCCTCTTTCAAAGCCATGTCCATATTTCTGGTACCCATATATATATATATCTGTATCTATATTTGTTTCTGTTTTTGTATTTCTATATTCAAATTTTAATCTTATGTATGTATATGTTTGTTTGAACCTGCATTTTTTTTTTTTTTTTACCTATTTCTGTTTCTATCTATTTAATACAAACAAAGAAAGGCAGTAGAGTCTAGGATTTGAGGGTCAGACTCTTGGGATTTGAATTCCATTCCACCTATTATTATGTATCTTCGAGAATGTTATCTAATCTTCACATACTTGACTTTCTTCACCTATTAAATGGGATAACAACTTATCCCATTTAGAAATGTCTATTTCATGAGTTTGTAGTGAAGAGCAAATGAGTTAGCATATGTAAAATACTTGGAGGAGTGTCTGGTGTATTAGTACTATTTAAATTGTGAGAGTTCATAGTTATATTTGAGTACTGAGGGAAGTCTTACTGAGTCCTGGGACTAAATTACTTGCATTGCTGTGCTCGGGCCTCCAGCTCCTTGATTTGCTTTCTGAAACATTTAGAAGTGAATTTACTAATTTCCTGGGTGAATGGAAATGACCTGATTTTGAAAAAATAGAAACCATGTCTATTTGCATTGGGTCGTATCTTCTCAGGAGCAGTAGACTTTCTAGGAAAGCAGTCTGCTCTCAACGAAGACTCGTGCCAGAGGGGTTACCTAATACCTGGCAGTGATGCTGTTCAACATTATGTTTCTCAAGCCCTTTTACTTACAACCCTTCATGGTGGTACTCACGATAGAACCCAGCTATCAGTTGCCTCTTTTTTTTTGAATTGTAGTTATCTATTCAGTGGCTGTGCTGGGTCTTCACTGCTGCTTGGGCTTTTCTCTAGCTTTGGTGAGCGAGAGCTGCTCCCTATTCGTGGTGCACAGGCTTCTCCTTGCGGTGGCTTCTCCTCTTGTGGGCTCTAGGGCATGTATTTGCGTCTCCCAGGCTCTAGAGCACAGGCTCGATAGTTTTGGCACGCGGGCTTAGTTGCTGCCAGGAATGTGGGCTCTTCCTTGATCGGGGATTGAACTCATGTCTCCTACCTTGGCAGGCAGAGTCTTCACCACTGAGCCACTAGGGATGCCACCAGTTGCTCTTCTAAAAGCCTGTACCTCTTTCTGAGGATGCGATGGTTGGATGACATCGCCAACTCAATGGACATGAGTTTGAGTAAACTCCAGGACTTGGTGATGGACAGGGTGGCCTGGCATGCTGCAGTCCATGGGGTTGCAGAGAGTCGGACACGACTGAGCAACTGAACTGAGCTGAACCTCTTTCCACATCAGACTTAACACAGCCACTGCAGCGTCTGTGTGTGCCTTACATGGCCTTGCCCAGGGCCTCACAATCTATTACAACTGGCTTGTGCAGAGAAATCGATCTCTTTTTCTGCTTCTGTTTCCTCATTTGCATGTCTTCCTCTACCTAGCACATTCTTCATCCAAAAGGCTTCTTTAGTACCAGGGCCCACCTTCCTTAGAGCTCAGTGAGGAATTTTTGATAAACAAATGTGTCCTTTTGGTTGATTGCATTAGCAGGAGTATCTCAGAAATGATGAAATTATTAGGGATAATAACGCTTTAAGGAGTAGAGAACACACTCAGGGACACATACTATGCTGCAGAATATGACCCCAATTTCAGCTTGCCTGTCCCCAGATCTAAGGTGTTTGAATTCCTCACATCAAACACGTCAGCTGATTTCATTAAGCCTAGAGGAACCCAGCAGTCTAGGGGACACAAAAAATGGAAGCTGAAACCTGCTTTTAGTCTTTTTATGGTGTGTGAGAAGGTTTTTCTTTTTCTTTTTCTTTTAAATCCCCTGCTTCATGTACAAGTCACACTTCCTCCCTTTCTTCTAGCTTTGATAAATACATATAATATTATGTTATATGTCTCTCTGTTCTTGAGTCATCAGAATGGATACCCAAGGCAATGGAAATTTCACTCTTCCTATTAAGCCTGCTGGACCCCAAGTAAGTGGTTGTTTTCTTCTAGGTTCTTAATTCTGGTGCTGGTACTCCTGAGATATTTTTGCTCCTCAAGGAAAATAAAGGGATGGAAAAAAATATTAGAATTTTTGAATCCATTACTTGGAAACTCTCAGACTGATGAATGTTTTTTTTCCACGTGGTACTGAGAGGCTAAGACAGCTTATGTTGCTCTATGTTGTGTGATGCAGTTGTGTACTCCAAGAGCGTTGTATTGCAAGCATGCTATTTTAAATACAGAATTCAACTCTATCTAACTGAAGGTTACAGGGTTTTGCTTTATGCAGTCACACTGGTGAGAAGCAACTGGAAAGTGGACTTGTTCCAGTCTGTAGAAGTGACTGCTGAGCCCTGACAGGATCACTGTGGCTTTCAAATCTCATCAGTGGCATCGCTTACTGTATTGGGTGTGTAAATGTAGACAGTAAAATAATAGCTAGCATTCTTCTGTTTGAAAACCAGGGCCTATGATGGATGGTCCTGCGTCTGAGCTTTGCTGAGGACCAGAGAAGGAATTAACGTGGGTTGCATCTAGTGTTGTCAGATATTGGAAGCTGGTCTTAGTTGAAAAGGTAAAAAGATGTGTCTCTTTTATAGTAAATGCTTTACTGTAAGCAGATATTAAAAGATGACACCGTTGATAGATCTTCCTGGTTCTCTATCGGTAGGACATTTGCATCTTTGGGATTCATCATGTTAATGTAGAGGCCTGAGGGTGACACCTTACTTTATCATCACACCTTAAGAACCCAATACATATGCACAACTATGCAGCCTTGCTCAGCAGTTGTCATTAGAGCAAAGGGGTCTAGCAGTGGCTACATACCCTGGTGCATTGTCTAAATTAATCCATTGAGGGATATTGAATCACTTAATCACAACGCATTGCTGCCTTGGGAGGCACGCTCTCCCTTCATTAGATTTAATATATTTCTCATTATACAAATCTGCTGCTGTGACAATAAGTCTTGTTCATAAATCAGTTTGCCCTTTTGCTTTGTGGATGCGGAGAACTTTCATCAAACAAGACATAAACGGAGCTGTTAGACAGGAGGGTCAGAGCAGTCATCACCAGATAGTAATATCTATTCATTAAGATGATTTTTAATAGCACATTTTAATGGGCAGAGGTAAAACAATTATGATCTGAACTTCCTGTTTGCATTACAAACAGGAAAAAGGAAATGTAATAACAAGGAGTACTTGGAACTCCTCCAGTAAATCCCCAGACCTCTTCTTCTTGCTCCTGCTGGATGTAAACCAGATGCTTGGGGACCCATAGTTGGCACATGTGGTCTCTCAGATGATCATGGTGCTATAAAGGCTGATTTAAAGTCCAAGGTGTAGGAATGATATACATATAAAGATATGCAAAATGCTTGGAAATCACTTGAAAAATAACTATCAAACAGTGGAGCTAGAATTACGATGATTGACTCCAGAAAAAATATCCACTTTTATTTTTTCCTTTTCTCTATCCTAGTGCTCTGTAGACCAGAAAATTTGAATAACATTTTTGTAAGACAAATTCTGATTGATTGCATATTTAGTACAGCTCCTGGCACACTTCTGGTCTTTCTTGTTTTCTTGATCATATTCTCTGAAGGATTGTCTCTGTTATTGATCTTTTCAAAGAACAAGCTTTTCTTCCCCATTGATCAATTCTAATGTTTTCATTGTATTATTATTTTATTTCATTAATGTCTATTTTTATCTTTATTCATCTCTCTTCTTCTCCTTTATTTGGATATTTTTCTTTTTAGCTTCCATAGATTGGAAGTTTCTCTATTTTCTGTTTATTTACCTTAGATCTCAAGTGCATAAAAGTAGATTAATCATAGTCTTTGGCTCATGACATACCATCCACTCACATTCTGGGTTAGATTACTTATTTAACGTAAAAAGCTCTTGTAAAACTACATCCTGCATGAAAGCCGGGTCCTCGCCAGTCTTCATCTAACCAGATGGCCTCTCTATCCTCTCTCCTTTCCTCCCTGTACTTAAGGTCACCATCTTCATTTTTCGTTTAAGCTTTTTGTTTTGTATTGTTGTTGAGTTGCTAGATCGTGTCCAACTCTTTGTGACCCCATGGACTGCAGCCTACCAGGCTACCCTGTCCTTGGGATTCTCCCAGCAAGAATACTGGAGTGGTTTGCCATTTCTTTATCCAAAGAATAGTGGAGTGGGTTGCCATGCCCTCTTCCAAGGGATCTTCCCAACCCAAGGATCAAACCTACGTCTCTATGTCTCCCAAATCAGTAGCTAGGTTCTTTACCACTAGTGCCACCTATACCCGAAATTGTATGTCTTTATTTAGGTGTTTTATGCTTTATGAGAAGAGAGTCATGTATATAATCATTTGGAACTTTCCTTCCATTTGACATATTTGAAGAAACTAGAGAAAACCACAAGGCCATTCAGGTATGACTTAAATCGAATCCCTTATAATTATACAGTGGAAGTGACAAATAGATTCAGGGGATTATATCTGATAGAGTGCCTGCAGAACTATGGACAGAGGTTTGTAACATTCTACAGGAGGTGGTGATCAAAACCATCCCCAAGAAAAAGAAAGGCAATATGGTTGTCTGAGGAGACCTTAAAAATAACCGAGAAAAGAAGAGAAGCCAAAGGCAAAGGAGAAAAGGAAAGATAAACCCATCTGAATGCAGGGTTCCAAAGAATAGCAAGAAGAGATAAGAAAGCCTTCCTCAGTGATCAGTGCAAAGAAATGGAGGAAAACACTAGAATGGGAGACTAGAGATCTCTTCAAGAAGATTAGAAATATCAAAGAAATATTTCATACAAAGATGGGTACAATGAAGGACAGAAACTGTACGGACCTAACAGAAGTGGAAGATATTAAGAAGAGGTAGCAAGAATACACAGAAGACTATACAAAAAAAGATCTTCATGGCCCAGATAATCATGATGGTGTGATCACTCACCTAGAACCAGATATCTTGGAATGCGAAGTCCAGTGGGCCTCAGGAAGCATCACTATGAGCAAAGCTAGTGGAGATGATGGAATTCCAGTTGAGCTATTTCAAATCCTAAAAGATGATGCTGTGAAAGTGTTGCACTCAATATGCCAACAAATTTGGAAAAGTCAGCGGTGGCCACAGGGCTGAAAGGTCAGTTTTCATTCCAATCCAAAAGAAGGGCAATGCCAAAGAATGTTCAAACTACCACATAATTGCAAAGTAATGCTCAAAATTCTCCAAGTTAGGCTTCAGTAGTACGTGGAACTGAGAACGTCCAGAAGTTCAAGCTGAGTTTAGAAAAGGCAGAGGAACTGGAGATCAAATTGCCAACATCTGCTGGATCATAGAAAAAGCAAGAGTTCCCGAAAAACATCTACTTCTGCTTCATTGACTATGCCAAAGCTGACTCTGTGGATCACAACAAAGTACAGAAAATTCTTAAATCTCATCAAGCTATCAAAAAAAAAACTTAAAAAATAAAAAAAGAGGAAACACAGGATTTTTGGCCCTATCCCACGCCTTCTGAATCAGACTCTCCAGGTGATTCACTTGCTCGTTAAATTTTGAGAATACTTGTGTATAAAACAAAATGACTATAATTGTCCAACTCCTTTCTCAGTGCTGCAACTATAACTGTCTGAACCTACACAGTCTTTGTAAACTTGAACAGCAGACCCTCCTGTGTCCTGGATCTTTTCCCCCTGAGGGACAGAGGATGATTGCCTCAGAACTGTATTTGTCTCAAGGCAGGTAGCCCATGAGTCAATAAAGAATAAGCCCACAAGCGAAGATTCTGATTGGCTTCTGCTCCATTTACTTCTGCATTTCCTCTCATCAGATACAATTACAAGAAAATAAATGGACTTCCTTAAAGGGAGAAAGCAAACATCCGTAGGAATCTGCTCTGGATTTGCTGTGCCAACTCAGTGTCCGCAGATCGCATTTGAACAGTTTCTCTGCTCTGCCCGAAGGAGAGCAGATCCGCAGAACTGAATGGTCATCGCATGAAACCCCTACTTCAAAAAAGTAGTTGGCTATGTTATCCTCTAGGAGTTTTATAGTTTCTGGTCTTATGCTTAGATCTTTGATCCATTTTGAGTTTATCTTTGTGTATGGTGTTAGAAAGTATTCTAGTTTCATTCTTTTACAAGTGGCTGTCCAGTTTTCCCAGCACCACTTGTTAAAGAGATTGTCTTCTCTCCATTGTATATTCTTGCCTCCTTTGAATCAGTTCTACTCAGGTGGACGGAACTGGAGCCTATTATCCAGAGTGAAGTAAGCCAGAAGGAAAAACAACAATACAGTATACTAATGCATATATATGGAATTTAGAAAGATGGTAATGAGAACCCAGCATGCGAGACAGCAAAAGGAACGCAGATGTATAGAACAGACTCTGGACTCTGTGGATGAGGGCAAGGGTGGGATGATATGGGAGAATGGCATTGAAACATGTTTATTATCATATGTGAAATCAATCGCCAGCCCAGGATTGATGCTCAGGGCTGGTGCACCGAGATTTCCCAGGGGGAGGGAGGAGGGAGGGAGGAGGGAGGGGGGTTCTTGAGGGGGAGCATATGTAAACCCATGGCGATATCATGTCATTGTATGGCAAAACTAATAGAAAAATAAATGTTAAAAAAAAAAGTAGTTGGATGGGGACTTCCCTGATGGTCCAGGGGTTGAAAATCCACCTTGCAATGAAAGGGACACGGGTTTGATTCCTGATCAGGGAACTAAGATTCCACATGTCATGGAGCAACTGAGCCCATGCACCACAGCTAGAGAGTCCTTGGGTCAAAACAAAAGAGCCTACATGATGTGATGAAGATCCTGTGTCCACAGCTAAGACCAGATGCAACCGAATAAGTAAAAATTTTTTTTTAAAAAAGAAAGAGTAGCTGGATGATGGCTACAGAAAGCCAAAGGTGCGAAAAGATTTTCTGAAACCCTAGTTTATGAAGACTTGTAATCCTTTCCACCTTACGACAAGTGTTTTACCATTTTCCTCTTCTTGATCTATTTGCTTTAAAACATTTAATCTGGGCTTTCCTTTAAAACATTTAATCTGGGCTTTCCATCTCCATCAGACTTCTCGGGAATAAAAAGATCTGTGATCATTCAAGGCAACCAGCACTGTTGTAGTCTTTTCCCCCCTACCTCTCCTGATCTACACGTGATTCTAGACATCATTTGGTACCTTCTCCCCATTTTCCTGTTAAGCCCGGGCAAGAAGTAGGAGAATTTTCATCCCTCAAGGCATTTATTTCCAGAATTGCTGTCCAGCTACTGATGTTTACCGTGTCTTCTGTCCTGAGAGTCTTGCAGGACAGCTGCCTGGCAGAGGTAATAAGGCTGACGAGTCGCTCCCCATTTCTGACACTTTTGAATGCAATTAAGAAGTGACAGCTGGGTGGGCACTGCTAATATTGTGCGGTTTGGGGGTGAGTAAACTCTAAATGCTTGATTCATCTTTCTCTCTCTCTATTTAATCAGTGTCCAGTCTTAATCTGGCTGGGGTTTTCTGAGGGATCTTCACGTGACCTAAATGGAAGGACATTTTTTTCCTTTCCTTTGCCTCTTTTCAATTACCAGCCTCCGAGCCAGCTTTCTCCTCTGCATTTCCACTTTGTAATACTTAGAGAGTGTTGAGTCTTCTTTCTTTGGGGGAAAAAAGGCAAGGTTCACTATATCCCTTTCAGGTTTTTTCTCCTTTTCTTCTCTACAGTCACTGATGGTTCTGCAACCTGGTGATCGTTCCCCCTCTCGATTTGAAGTCTTTGTCAGCCTGAATCAATATAAACAATTGAATTACACATATGAAAATCATAGCATAGCAAAACAAGATGGACTGCTAATGATAGAAATACTGAATTTCTCAGTATCCGGATGAATTTTGTGAATTTTAAATTTTTTGAGCCCAAATTTTTTCGTTTTTTGAAACTGGGATTAATTTAGCTCCCTGATCTAAATGTTTCTGGAGGATATATTGAGGAACCTACGTACTGGAACTCAGCATATTTTTATGCTTCTACTGTGAGACAGTTGTAGATTCATAAGCAGTTATAAGAAATAACATAAAGAGAGCTTGAAAATCTTCGTTTCCCCCTACAGTAACTCTTGCACAACTATAGTACACTAGCACAACCAGGAAACTGGCATTGACGCAAAGCACTGACCTCATCTGATTTCCCTGTTTTACTTACTTATTTAAAAAATTAAAAAAAAATTTTCTTGATGTGGACCATTTTAAAAGTCTTTATTGAATTTGTTGCACTGTTGCTTCTGTTTTATGTTTTGGAGTTTTGGCTGCGAGTCATGTGGAATCTTAGCTCCCGGACAAGTGATCGACCACCTCAAGTGGAAGGTGAAATGTTAACCGTGGACCACCAGGGAAGTCCCAGGTATGACTGCTTCTTAACTTGTTACATCTGTAGTGACTCTGTTTCCAAATAACCTCATAGTCTGAGCTATTGGGGATTAGGATATCTAGGATTAAGATATTCACCAACCATACTGCTGCTGCTGCTAAGTTGCTTCAGTAGTGTCCGACTCTATGCGACCCCATAGACGGCAGCCCACCAGGCTCCCCCGTCCCTGGGATTCTCCAGACAAGAATTCTGGAGTGGGTTGCCATTTCCTTCTCCAATGCATGAAAGTGAAAAGCGAAAGTGAAGTCGCTCAGTCATGTCCAACTCTTATCGACCCCATGGATGCAGCCTTCCAGGCTCCTCCATCCATGGAATTTTCCAGGCAAGAGTACTGGAGTGGAATGCCATTGCCTTCTCCGCACCACCACACTCCTCCACGGTAAACCTGTTCTTATTGCAGCAGACACTTGACTTGGATTTCCAACACGCAGAAGAGTTGTCAGTCTTAAGAAATGAAGGGTCATAATGCTCCCAGGGGCTATTGATGGCAAAACACATGAACATATCAGCCGTAGAATCACACATTCTTAGTTATGTGGAACTGTGAAGCCATTTTGTCCCTTCTCTCACCTTTATAAAGGATTGCTGTTGTTGTTTAGTCACTCAGTTGCACTCAAATCTTTGCAACCCCATGGACTGTAGCCCACCAGGCTCCCTTGTCCATGGGATTTCCCAGGCAAGAATACTGGAGCGGGTTGCCATTTCCTTCTCCAGGTGATCTTCCTGACCCAGGGAATGAACTCGTGTCTCTTGCGTCTCCTGCACTGGCAGGAGGATTCTTTGCCCCTGAACCACCCGGGAAGCCCTTACCAAGGATGTATTCACACTAATACAGATAAGACATTCTGCTGCAGGTACGTGATCGTCCTTTAGGAAGTTTTTGGGAGCTTGGTAGGTTCTGAAGAGGTTGAATGCCCTTTCATTAGGTCATTTTACCTCCTTCTTATCTGATTTATCTGTTCTTACTGTCTAACAGCCTATTTCCCCGAATTAGCTCATGTCCATTTGCCTTATTTCTGGGAATTAGAATAAAACTGGAAGTCACCCAATGTGCTTTTCCACTTTGAGAATCACCAAGCATAAGGTATCAAATTATATTTCTAAAGAGAAAGCATGAAATCAAGTTTTGGATGCTTCTGAATGAAGCCAAAGGTTGATCATCCACTGTGGTCCAGAATTGCCAAAGCATTTTCTTACTGGACAGTAAGTGGGACTGCTCTCAAAGCACCTTCGTTGTCCAGCATTCCAGCTATTTTTGTCCCTTACAAATATCACAGCAATTTAGCAATCTCTAGACTTGAGTTTTTTTCCCATATACATGCTGCTTGATAGATGCATAATTCAAATTCACACACAAACTGTGAGATGTTTGCTTAGCAAGAGCTGTAATTTAAATGTAACCTCTGCAGAAAGCCATTCAGTAGTGCCCGTGTGTAAAGTGTAATTTAGTCTATAGAAGCAATCTCCCCTACGCCGTTCTAATATGCGAGCTTGTTTGCTAAATAATCATTGTGGCGTTTTGCTCAAAGCGGTGGTTTTATGTGTTTTTCCCCCACTACTCCTAAACGTTGCCAAGGTAAATGAGAGGTCTTTGGAAACTGTTACTGTCATGTAGTTTTCATTTGAAAATGTCACAATAAAGCAATGTTCTTTGATGCCAAGAAACATAGAACATTAGAACATGATAACCATATTACCTAAACACAGTAAAATAACATAGCACAAATGGCTTGATTCTCTCTTAAAATGAGAGGCTTTTTTTGCTGTTTTTTTATTCTAAAGGATCTGTTTGGAGGACAGAACCGGGAGTAAGATGGAGTGTATAAAAGAGCCACCAAGGTGGGAATTTGGAGGAAATTATTATTATTTGCAGTTTGGGTCAAATGAAAAGGAAGAGAAATTTGGGAGAAAAATGTACTCCAAATAAGTGAGATGGAGTTTACAGTCCAAAATATGCCATTAACACCAAATTACAAAAGTCTTTCCAAGAGCCAGGCAGAGGCACAAAGTAAATGCAAAGTTTTAAAGGTGTAATTTGAAGAGTCAGGAGAGTATACAAATAGAAAGTAAAAGAAAAAGAGGAAAGTCAGATGTAGCCAGATAGGAAAGGACACTGTTTTTCCAAGTACACTTTGGGTACTTTTTCTTGTCCCGCCTACTACATTAAGGAATATTAACCATACTTTTTTGTTGTATGTTTGGGAGTCCTTAAAAAGTTGATGATTGTTATATAATCCTTTGTATTTTTTTGAAAAAATATGATACTTTCTTTAAAAAAAATAATAATTTCATTTATTTGTTTTTTGGCTGTGCTGGGTCTTTGCTGCTGTGAGGGCTTTCCTCTTGCTGTGGTGAGGGGGGCTTCTCATTGCAGTGGCTTCTTGTTGCAGAGCACGGGCTCTGGGGCTCATGGGCTTCCATAGTTGCAGTGCGAGGGCTCAGTGGTTGCGGTTTGCCAGCTCTAGAGCACAGCCTCAGTAGTCGTAACACTCTGGCCTAGGTACTTTGCGGTGTGTGAAATCTTCCAGGACCTAAGATCGAACCTGTCTGTATCTCCTGCACTGGTGGGTAGATTCTTTACCACTGAGCCACCAGGGATGACCCCTCCCCCCAATTATGATAATTTATAAATTAAAAGATGGAGTTGGAAGTTTCAGTTTATTAAAGAGACTCCAGGAATGGTAAATAAATGACATCATCATAAAGGAATATTCTAAATGCTATCTGCATTGCTTATATATATATATATATATATGTATGTATGTATGTTGTTGTTCAGTTGCTAAGTTGTGTCTGACCCTTTGTGATGCCATGGACTGCAGCACGCTAGGCTTCTCAGTCGTTCACCATCTCCCAGAGTTTGCTCATATTCATGTCCATTGAGTCAGTGATGTTATCCAACCATCTCAGCCTCTGCTGTACTCCTTCTCCTTTTTGTGTGGCTCTGTATTGGGAGGCATGATTATTGTCTTCCAGCAAGATAATGGAAGCGATTTGCTTCAATTTCATCCTTAAGACATTTATTGGATGATTACTATATGTTATTCTCTGTACTGGGCACTAAGCATTCAAAAATGAAAGATTTTGCTTTCTTCTCTGGAAAACTCAATATCCTGCTAAATTCTGGGAGTGCCCACAGTGGCTTATTTTCCTTTCTGGAGAGTTCTGTGTCTAATGTTTCTCAGCTTATTTAGTTGCTACTTTTTCCCCTATCACTTCTCATCACATTTTGAATGACCAAAAATTAGTCTTCTCCTATTATAGCTTCACCCTGATTCTGACTATTCCTCTTAGGTAAAAGTTATTTATCTTCAAACCTACGATTGCTTTCAAAAAAACAATCACCACTGCCTGGAGTTTTCAACCATGGGAGATTCTTGAAAGAATGGGTCTAATGCTCTAAAGCCAAATTTAAAGCAAGATTTCTAAAGTGTTTTGAGCAATGATAGCATTACTAGAATAAGTACTCTCATAATCGTCACTTTAAAGCGAAAAATACTCATCAGATGCTGATGTTTGGAGATGTTTCTTTGAAAAAAAAGCTATAATCACATTATGCATATGTGTTTTGTGTGCTGGCGTGGGTGCCTGCAAAGTCATGTCTGACTCTGTGAATCCATGGAGCATAGACCATCAGGCTCCTCTCGTCCATACAGATTGCGAAGTTATCCATGGGTCAGTATTCACTATTGATATGCTTTAACTTAAGATTGTTTCTTATCCAGTAGCTAGTGAGAAAACCAAATGCAAGAAAAAACATGACCTTTACCTGTGAACCACTGAACTTGCTGGGTCCTAAAAGTCGTTGTCTGGTCTCATGTAATGGAGAGTATTGCTTCTTAGAGAATGGTTCGCTCCCTCCTCATCTCCATCTTCTGAGATGGCAACCTCTGTGCTTTTTCCTTAGCAACACTGTCCCTTTCCTCCTGGTCACATTACCTGTATGTTCTCAGAGCACCCACAGCACCTCCTTATTTGAAAGTATAGTAAATAACAACCCTTTAACTCTGCATTTAGACGTTAGGTATCCTCAGGCAGGGTTTGCTTCTATTTTGCCCAACATTGAATCTTTGACACCTAGCATAGTGCCTGGCACAGAACAGGCTCTAAATTAAAATATATTGAATAGGGACTTCCCTGGTGGTCCAGTGGTTAAGACTCCATGCTTCCAATGCAGGTGGTGTGGATGGGATTCCTGCTTGAGGAACTGAGATCCTACATGCTTCATGCTTCATACTGAGTAAATGAATGGATGAATGAGTGAGTGAAATGCTAAATTTATTCTTTACTGTTCTCTTATTTCTTCTTTTCTCTTAAGAAAAGAAGATATTTACATTTCCCCCTTTAGCTGAAAATACAGAAAAGACAGAATTTTCTAAATGACCTTTCTTGGAATCTGAGTTTTATATGAAATCTCTTGACAGTATTTTGTTTTGATTTTTCAGATTTTTTTGTCCCTAAACTAGAATATATATAGAAGTTTGGTCTCACAGAGATTTTAAATATAGCAGAGTTGTGTTTTTGAAACAGTAGGCAAATAAGCATCCTTATGTTCTCTGATCATGTAATATAATTTGTTTTTTTGCTCACTGCTACCTCTTTCAGCGTATCTTAGTTCCCCAGAGTCCATAAAATGGTTGAGAAAAAGAGAAGGTATTTCCTTTGGTTTACTGAGAGTTGTTTTCTTACTTTTCCAAGGGAATACATATTAGATTCTATGGTGCTTTCTACCTGGAAGTAGTCAAAGTGTGAAATTTCATGTTTTATGGACCTTGCTGGTGGTAATTAACGTATGAAAGTTTTTTCAAAATGACTTTTGTAATTGCATTTTTTGAGATTTCAGACATTCAGTTTTTTGTTACAAAATTTTGAATTCTCTAAGAAATATTAGTTTCTGTTCCTGATAACAATTCCTTAAAAAAAAAAAAGAGAGAGAGAGGCTGTTTCTTTAGAATTGGTCACTTGGTTAACATTTATCCAAGATTTTACTGAGTTATTTAAAAATACACCTACCATTTTTAGATCAAGCCTTAGGGAACTTATTATGCTTAAGTGTATAAATTGTGATATGTTAATGTGCTAAACTATGATGAAATCATTGAAGGCATCATCATGTGAAGAAAACCCCAGGGAGGTTATTAGCAATTTAGCATTTACAGTTCATGAGAGAATGCTAATTTTACTTACTAGAGGAAAGTACAAAGATGGTAATCATTATGAATAAGACCCAATGATGGGTAAAAGCCTAAAAATGGGAAGTTGATGATTGTGTAGATATTCTTAGAATAAATGCATCTGATAGTGTTGAGAAAATGGAACATCTCGATTCAGTTGAATTTCCTTCCAGTTTCTTTTCTTTTTTTTTTTTTCTGGAGACCTGAATTGCAGTGAACTGCCCGCCTTGGATGTATATCCCAGTCCTGTGATTTTAACCTGTACAGGTGAGCACCAGTTATTGTTACTCTTTAGTTGCTAAGTCATGTTCGGCTCTTGCGACCCCATGGAGCCCGCCAGGCTCCTCTGTCCATGGGATTCTCCAGGCAAGAATACTGGAGTGGGTTGTCATTTCCTTCACCAGAAGATCTTCCCCACCCAGGGATCAAATCTGAATCTGCTGCGTTGGCTGGTGGATTCTTCACCACTGAGCCAGCAGGGATGCCTAGTGTACTAGCTATAGATTACAGTCTGTGAGCCGATCATGGACTCGCACATAGTAACTTACAGAGTAACGCCGTGTTGGGACTGCCCTGGTGGTCCAGTGGCTAAGACTCCACACTCTCAATGCAAGGGCCTGTGTTCAGTCCCTGGTTAGGGAACTAGATCAAACATGCAGTGAATGGAAGAACCCATGGGCCGCAACCAGGACCTGGCACAGTGAAAGCCAGCCAGCAAGCAGGAAAATAAATATCTTAAAAGTCATCACTGAGTCTCCTGAGTGATTGCTGTCACCCACTCTTTTCTTGCCCTTGTCTTCAGGACCCACACTAGCACCTCACTGCTCACAGTCTCATCTTTTTTCCCCATCCCTTTTCCCCTACCCACTAGCTCTTCAGGATCTTAACTTGATTGCAAGATATTAAGAATGTATACATATATTTTAAAGCTCTTTTTCAAGAAAAAGTCCACCATGTGATTTACAAGTAGGGAAATTGAGGCCCAGAGAGGTAACACAAATTGTTCAGTTAGAAAATCGGTTAGTGCAAGAGCCAGGCTCTTGACTCTTAGCTTGAGGGTTTTTTTCTAGTATGATATCTTAATTATTTCCATGGTGCTGCTAGCTATTCCATTCTCATTGGTAATGAGAGCTAAATCAATCTTACACAGTTGAGTCACAATGTAGCCTATCTTTCTTTGTTGTTCAGTCGCTCAGTCATGTCCGACCTTTTGTGACCTCATGAACTGCAGCATGCTAGGCTCCCTAGTCCTTCACTGTCTCCAAGAGTTTGGTCAGACTTATGTTCACTGAGTTGGTGATGCCATCCAACCATCTCATCCTGTCACCCCCATCTCCTTTTGCCTTCAGTCTTTCCCAGTATCAGGATCTTTTCCACTGAGTCAGCTCTTTGCAGCAGGTGGCCAAAGTATTGGAGCTTCAGAGCCAGTCCTTCTAATGAATATTCAGGGTTGATTGCCTTTGGGATTGACTGGTTTGAACTCCCCACTCCAGGATTCTTGCCTGGAGAATCCTAGGGACAGAGGAGCCTGGTGGGCTGCCGTCTATGGGGTCACACAGATTCAGACACGACTGAAGCAACTTAGCAGCAGCAGCAGGTTTGAACTCCTTGCAGTCCAAGGGACTTTCAAGAATCTTCTCCAGCACCACAATTTGAAAGCATCAATGCTTCAGTGTTCAGCTTTCCTTATGGTTAAAATGCCTCATTCAAAATTGTAGTAAATCACTAGTTATGTTTCTTATACAGATTAAAAAGGGCAAAATATGGGAAATTGACACACCAATACACAACAGTATTGGATAAAGAGAACAGGAATAAGAAATACAGAAGTGATGCAAATTGAGAGGAGCAGGAATGAAATGAGATGATGGAAATAAGAGAAATTAGTGACCCTGTGACACTCAGCCTTTCTGATGAGCTGCTCATCACAAACCTGTAAGCCTGAACAAAGAGCGAGCCTGGAGACAGTGACATCAGTGGTTTTTTGGATAGGGTATCATGCATGTATGAAGCAAAAGGGTCCTAGAGCAATACTCCACACTGGGTGGCCAATGAGGAGCTGGACATGACAGCATGGTGGAGTTGGAGGAAAGAGGTTACCAGGTTACCAGTTACAGAGCAAATTTGACCTCATGTTGGCTCATTGGTTACCAGGGAAACCAACAGTGAAACATGCCCATTTCGCTACCCTTTTGATAAATTATCATAGTAGAGACATTCTGTTATAAAGATTAGAACTATCCCTAGCTGGGGCTAGGAGAAAATAGGCATTTATTGATTAGGCTCTATGGTTAAGAGGGAAGTCAAGCACGTGAGTATGGTATAAATAAAGCAGGGACTGATGGATGAGTAGGGATGAGCAGAGAGGAAGAGAATAGCATCTTAGGTGGTCCTGACCATATATTCTCAGACAAGAAATCATGTAAGATACCTTGGGTTTTAGTTCTTCTAAAAGGCATTTTTTTCATTAATAACAAGCACTCGGTAAATGTTAGTTATGTGTAGGTAACAGCACTAAATCAGTGGCAAAATTACCTTGCTTAATCCTCTGTAGGTTCACCTGAGGACCCCCACTTTACCTAGGAGGAAACTGTGGGTAGAAATGTTTTAGAACCGTGTCCTATGTCACACGACTAATCAGTAGTAAAGCTGAGATTTAAACTTAGGTCAGCTGAATTTTTTCAAGTTTTTTTCCTTTTTAAAATACGATCCAATGCAGGCAAAGACTGCACTGATCTTTCAATATCAAAGACTGAACCTCTATAAATTTTTTTACCTGAGAGCTGGATTTGCCTCGCAGTGGGTGTCAAGCCAGAAGACACAACCAAGCCAAAGATTCAGAGAAGGAAGGATTTATTACCTGAAACAAGTTAGGTGAGCACCGAGGATCTTTCCCAGAGCAGTGTCTCCCCAGCAAAATTGCATGCTCAGAGCGATGCTTCTCTCCTTTCAGCCTCGTAGATAAAATCACTTGGAGGCCTTGTGGAAACAGATGGTTGGTTAGAGTTTCTGAGTTGGTAAGTCCCGGGTGGAGTCTGAGAAACTGCGTTTCAAGGCAGTTCCCTGGTGATGCTGTGGGCTGCTGGCCGATGACATTTCCAGGGTCACAAGCTCAGGGTTGAGCCCCCAACCCAGCGCCAGTACCCGCCGCGACCTCTAGAGGGCGCGGAGCAAGGCCCCGCAGGGCTTCGCGGTCAGTGGCCTTGAGACAGGCGGTGGTTTTTCTCTTTTCCGGCTGATGGGTGGTAGAAGCGCTTTCCGCCCCCCCCCCCCCCTCACTGCCGTCTTTAAGAAGCTCATTTTGCTCACTGGAGATAAAGATTGCCACTGTTCCCAGTTTTTCCCTTTTTCCTATTTTTCTGAGCTGTTTGCTTCGAATAGGCGCTTCATCTGTCTGTGAGATGGCGCTGTTGACCCTCCACATGGCGCGGTGATTCGCAGCCATGCAGAAGACGGTGGCTCTGGGATTTGTCATTGTTAGCCATGGTCTTTGACTTCCTTCACATGCTTAGTTGTCTGCTTCCTGAACTGTGTGTGCGTGTGTACATGGAGAGACGAAAAAGCAGCAGATTTGTCTTATTTTGTGAGTTTTTCATCTCGTAACTCCAGCATATTTTTTCCCCTTAGGAGAACTCTGGCTGAGGGCTGGTGCTTTTTGACGCTGTCTTGAAGCTGGGTATTACAATTTAATGCTAACTACTACCAATTATCATAAAACAAAACTAAGGAATTATGTTTATAACATTTGGTTTTGCAGGCCTTAAATGGGTTACAACAGCGTACATTATCATTATGGATATTAGTGTTAAGTGGGTGCATTAATATTTTACTTCTGTGTTATCAGGGTTGAATGATGGCAAACACTAGCAGGCAGAGTACAAAGAACTTAAAGGTTTTTTCCCCCATTACTTTTTTGCCTGTTTGTCTACTTATGTGATATGCACGCACTCCAAACCAGTTGTTCCAGCCAGCTCTGTAAAACATTTGGACCACTCCATGATTAATCCGGCCCAGACAATTGGTAGCAGGGAGGAAGACAAAGGAAATAAAAGATCACTGTGGCCTAGTCCAACTGCCCACTGGGTAGACACAGAGTCAGGACTCTGGTCTAGAGAGTTATGTGACTCAGCTCACACTCTGTGTGTGTGTGTGTGTGTGTGTGTGTGTGTGTGTGTACATAAGTCCATGATCATGAACAACACAGACTTAAAAGACATTCTACAGGACTTCTGTGGTGGTTCACTGGTTAAGAATCTGCCTGCCAGTGTAGTGGACACAGGTTCAATCCCTGGTCTGGGAAGGTTTCACATGCTGTGGGGAAACTAAGCTCATATGCCACAGCTACTAAGCCCGGACTCAAGAGCCCTTGAGCTGCAACTGCCTGGAGCGTCTGGAGCCTGTGCTCTGCCACGAGCAAAGCCATCTCCTTGAGAAAACTGTGCACCGCAACTAGGGAGCAGCCCCTACTTGCTGCAACTAGAGAAAAAGCCTGCACAGCTCTAAGACCCAGCACAGCCAAAAATATTAAAATAAATAACAATTAAAAAAATTAAAAATGATTATACAAACATGTAGCATAGGTAGGACAGCAAAAGCAAAAGATGTAAAGGGAATCACTTTTTTTGCCCATTAACCGTTACTTGGTCTTGGTTGTTAAGAAGCTGTTCTTCCAAAAATAGAAGTCCTTCCTGAGGCAGTTATGCCAATCATCTATTCACTCAACAAATATTTACTAAGTGCCTTCTATGTGCCCGGCATTTGTATTAGCAGCTGTGAACGGAGCAGTAAATAGCACAGAGTTCCTCTCCTCATGGAGCCTATAATACACTGAAAGAGATAAGCAATAACAAAGTAAATAAACAATTGAGCAATGGTAGAAGCGCAACAAAAGAAGCAGGGTGATGTGACAGAGGACAGAGGATGAGGGAAGGACGCATCATCTGTGGATGGGGTGGTCAGGGAAGGTTCAATGAGCAGATGACATTTAGCCGATGCAAGACGGAGAGCCTTGTGAGTAGAGAGGACCGCATATGGGAAAGCCTTAAACTACCAACACCCTCATCAGAGGGTCTCCTAAGAGCTTCAAGTTTGAAGGAATATGTTCTCACTGATGGGTAGAGGCCAAAAGTAATTTTGGATCTAAGGTGGTGTCAGGGGAAAGCCAAGCTTGGTAGGCTGTCTGTGGTCATTGTGAGAGCCATGGCTGGGGGGAAACATGAAGGAAGTGTGACAAAAGCATATTTGTTGATTTTGCCGTTGTGTCTAAAACCCTGTGATGGCCCTGGCCGCCTACGTGCTAGAAAAAGCTTGCCCTAGGACAGTATTCTCTGCGAAAGGGCAGAATTCCTTAACGCTTGGCTTCTTCTCATTTGGCTGGTTCTGTGGTGTGGCATAACCATGGAGACAGGTGCAAGCAGCGTTTTTCCGTGTGGTCTCACCTGCTTGCCTGGGCTGTGGGCATGATGGGCTAGTCCACCTGTATAAATAATCCAGGCCTGGTTGGAACGGCCCGTCGATCTGAACTGCACCTGCTTTGGCTGCTCAGCAAAGACAGAAGGCCAGTCTTATGTTCTACGTTAGGCCATGGCTGTATCCCACAGTACGACTCAGCTGAAGAGTGAAAAATCTATTCGGTTAACCCATTATTTAGTACTCAAAACATTTAGACAGTTTGCGCTTTTAACTGAATGGGCCATAATTTGAATGGGCATAAAAGGCTGTTCCAATTAACCAAAAGGAAAAGGGAGGAGGTGATTAAGACAATTAATCTGGTCTAACCATTCACTCAAACATTGAATGAAAAACAGTCATTTTTCATTGAACCCATCTTATTCTACCTGGGGAGGAGGTTTTCAGAGTCAGGACTGCTATTACACAGTGGAGCCTGCTTGGCAATGAGAAACCCAGACCAGACTCAGTCACTTTCCCTTTTCATACCCCGGAGGTGGAATTTACTGAGGTATTGCCACAAGCTCACAGCAGAGGTCGTTAGAGCTTTGGGGACTGATTTCTCAATGTTTTTTGAAGAGTTTAGTATCTACCACTTATTGAGATGAACGGGTTGCTACGACATGGTTAGGGAAGAAGCTGTCTAGACAAAGGAAACCATATATTTTGGGGTGGTGATGCTGGAGAAGAGTTCAGTATGCTCACTAATGGTTATTCATTTGTGTGCTAGAACGCAGGTGGGAGAGACTAATGAGGAACAAAAGGTAATTGGGGCATATACCTAGAGAACACCATAACTGCAAAAGATCCATGCACCACGATGTTCATTGGAGCACTGTTTACAGTAGCCAAGACATGGAAGAAACCTAAGTGTCCATAAAGAGAGGAATGGATAAAGAAGACGTGGTGCATAGATACAAGGAAATATCACTCAGCCATAAAACAGAGCAAAACTGCCATTTGCAGAGATGTAGATGGACCCAGAGATGGTCATACAGAGTAAAGTAAGTCAGAAAGAAAAACAGATGTCATATATTAGTGCATATATGTGGAATCTAGAAAAATGGTACAAATAAACCTATTTGCAGAGCAGAAATAGAGACACAGACGTAGAGAACAAATGTATGGACACCAAAGGTGGGGAGGTGAAGGGGGATGAATGGAGACCCTGGGATTGACATGTCCACACTACTCTCTACAGCTAATGAGAACCTGAGCACGTCAGCCACTCAGTTGTGTCCTGCTCTTTGTGACCCTGTGGACCGTAGCCTGCCAGGCTCCTCTGTCTGTGGAATTCTGCCATTAAGAATAGTGGAGTGGCTAGCCATTCCCTTCTCTAGGGGATCTTCCTGACCCAGGGATCGAAACTGAATCTCCCATATCGTAGGCGAATTCTTTACTGTCTGAGCCACCTCCCTGGTGACTCAGACAGTAAAGGATCTGCCAGCAATGCGGGAAACCCAGGGTCACAAAAGTTGGACCCGACCGAGTGACTAATACTTTAATGAGAACCTACTGTATAGCACAGGGAGCACTGCTTAGTGCTCTGTGGTGTCCTAAAAGGGAAGGGACTCTAAAAAAGAGGGTTTATATGCATGTGCATAGCTGATTCACTTTGCTGCACAGCAGAAACTAACGTGATGTGGTAAAGCAACTACACTCCAATCAAATTTTTAAAAAAATATTAATAGTTGGGGCAAGTTTATGAAGGGTTTATAAGCATCATGTTGAGAACCATGAGTTTATTTTTCAGGCTAGTGGTTCTGAAACTTTTGTGTTAATCACAAATCACAGGGTAGGGGAGAAGGAAGCAGTGTTTATGGTGCCAATGCCAGTCTTATCTACTGGGATGACAATTCAATAGGTCATGAGTGAGACTGGAGTAAGAATACGCCTTTTTAATGGTTCAGGTGATTTAGACACACGAGGTCCAAGAATCACCATCCCAGAAGCTTTTCTGTAGGTAACAAGAAGCTCTGGGAAGGTTTAAAGCTCAAGGGTATCTTATAGGATTGCACTCTCCTGGTCTAGCTGAATTCTTCCAATTATTTGCTGCATTCTTAGCTTTCCTGATGCTATTGTATATGACCTGCTCTTTTATACTTCCTTATCAGTTACTATCAGAGCATACCCACTGGAGACTGATATTAATTTTTTAAATATATTTATTTACTTGGCAGTGTTGAGTCTTAATTGTGGTACTCGGGACCTCCACAGAATCATGTGGAATCTTCTGTTGCAGTGCACGGGCTCACTAGTTGTAGCATTTGGGCTTAGATGCTGCGTGTCATGGGGGATCTTAGTTCCCTGACCTAGGATTGAACCCTTGTCCCTTAGCATTGCAAGGCAGATTCTTAACAACTGGACCACCAGGGATATTCGGAGACCGATATTAATGATAACAGGAAGTCAAAGATTCTCTGGTACTGCAATGTTCTGTGGCTACCATGAAAATCCTTCATGCTGAATTGAAATATATAGTTGATTCAATTTCAAAACTTCCCCAACCACAGTTAGGCTTTACCTACATTTGTATGGCACAATTATGCCCAGTACTCTGGTGATTCATTGGCTAATCCAAATGTTTTCGTCAAACTAATTTTCTACCACTAAAGCCACTCAGCGTTCCCAGGGTCTCTGGGAGGACCCCACACTGTCCCTTAGTGCAATAACTTATCTAGTCTCTAACACCAGTCTTCTGCTTCTCAAATCTATTTTTCATATTTTTTAAAACCCTGGTAAAGATGATTTAACTTCTTAAATACAAACCCAAACCAAAACACCTTTATTTTTAGGAAGGGAGCTAATTTACATCATCTTCCTACTTTGTACCTGGAGGTAAATGTAGCAAATTACAGCTAATCTTTATGAAGCAGGTCTTGTTATTTCCATTTGAGAAGGAAATCTCAAGATCCAACTTCTGGGAAGCAACTGAGCTGAAATCTGAACTTGGGTTCCAGAACTTGTTCTCTTTCTAGTGTATTATCAAATGGTTCAGTTAAAATAGAGGTAGCAGAACTACTGCAAAAAGAAACTTTGATTCAGTACTCCTTTGGTGATCCAGTGGTTAAGAGTCTGCCTGCCAAAGCAAAGGACACAGTTTTGATCCCTGGTCCAGGAAGATCCTACTTGCCTTGGAGCAACTAAACTGGCTTGTTACAACTAAGACCCGGTGCAGTCAAATAAATAATAATAATAAAAGAAAGTGGGGGTTTCCTTGGTGACCTAGATGGTAAAGAATCTTATTGCAATGCAGGAGACCCAGGTTTAACCGATCCCTAGGTTAGGACGATCCCCTGGAGAAGGGCATGGCTACTCCCTCCAATATTCTTGCCTGAAAAACTCTATGGACAGAGGAGCCTGGCAGGCTACAGTTAACGGGGTCACAAATAGTCAAACACGTCCGAGCGATTAACACTAACACTTGGCTCAGTGGAAAAATCATTGACCCAGGAGTGAGCCATGAGGGTCCTCATAAGTAAATGCTTGTTATCTTTTGTCTCTTATCCTCTGGCTTCTTAGCTGTAAAATATAGATGGACCCAAAGCTGATCTAGAATGTAATTTTTTATTCTATGTTTTTATTTGATTATCTTTCTCTTTCTCCTAGATTATAAACTCCATGATGGTAAGGATTTTAAAATTGTGGTAGAAATATATAGCATGACATTTACCACTTTAACCATTAAAAAAAAATTGCTCCTCTGGGTTACCACTTGCCACTCAGAACAGCCACAGAATTCAAGGCAGCTTTGCTTAACCAGCAGATATTTCTTTCTCGAATGCCCTTTTCTCTACTGTAGTTGTGGCAGTTCTACTTATCTTTTGTAATTCTTCCCTGAAGACTTACCAGATTCTCCCTGTCCTAAACAATTGTTCTGTGCTTTCTTCACTGCACATGTGACCTCAACTATATGGCTCATATGGTAAAGACTCTGCCTGAAACTTGGGAGACCTGGATTTGATCCCTGGGTGGGGAAGATCCCCTGGAAAAGGCAATGGCAACCCACTCCAGTATTCTTGCCTGGAGAATTCCATGGACAGAGGAGCTTGGCGGGCTACAGACCATGAGGTTGCAAAGATTACAGACCATGACTTTCACACTTTCACTTCCGTGGATCTAATTTGGTTTTGCCATTATGACGTGCAGCAGCATATATTATCATATTTTACAGATGTCTCCCTGATCTTCTGTCCCCGGTTCATCCTCTCCAAATGTTACGTGACATGTTTTCTCTCTGAAGCTGGGGGTATAAAAGTGACTTAGGGTTTGGGTTTCCTTCAGGCTGATCGAAGTGGAAGGCAGCAGACAGAAATCCTTCTCCTGCCAGTCTGTATTCACCAGGGTGTGTCATGCTATGTTGCTTCAGTCCTGTCCGACTCTGTGTCTCTTTAAGTCTCCTATATTTGTAGGTGGATTCTTTACCACTAGCGACACCTGGGAAGCCCTTCTTCTTCAGGGTAGACTCTTTGGAAGCCCTTGTTTTAACAAGCAACTCCCAAATCTCAATGGATTAACCTAGTAAAGGTTTGTGTTTCTGTTCCTGTCCTGGTCCAGTGCAGGTTGATGGAGAATCTCTCCTTCCCACAGTCACATCCCTGGACCCAAGTTTCTCTCTAGGGACTCAAATAGGGAGGTTCCTGAAATCCTTCTTGAGATTTCTCTTCTTTTCTTTTGCCTCAGGCCAGTAGGCAAAGGAAGAAAGAAATGAGGAGGGTTGAAGGGGTCTTTCATGGGTCAGGCTTAGATGTGGCAAAAATCACTTCTGCCTGTATTTCTTTATCCAGAGCTTGGTCTCATGGCTTTTCCTGATTATGTGAGAGGCTTAGAAATGAACTTTAACTGTGAGCCCAGAAAAAAACGAAAAAGCAAGTTTGATGAACATTTAATTAAATTCCCTCACACAGACTAAAAGTGACTTGAAATCTCCTTAAGAGCTGTGTTGTAGTACATAGTTCAGGGGGAGAGACTTTCTTGGAAACAATAAAAGTGAAGTCGCTGAGTGGCCAGAGAGCATCGTACGTGTAGGAGACTGGCCAACAGTATTTGCTGGTAAATTGTGTGTTAGTTACTCTGATGGCACCCCCGTTGAGGGAAGCCCCCCTTCTTACTAGGTTAGAGTCAGACGGGAGTCAGGGTTTTTTGGTCCAGACTTGCAATTTATTTTATTTATTGGAGTATATAATTGCCTTATAATGTTGTGTTAGTCTCTGCTGTACAGTGAAGCAAATCAGCTTCATGTATACACACATCCCCTCCCTCTTTGACCTCCCTCCCACCACTCCCCCAACTCACCCCTCTGGTTATCACAGAGGACCAAACTCAGCTCCCTGCACTAGACAGCAGTTTCCCACCTGTTACCTATATTACACAACCCTAATCTCCCCATTAATCCCACCCTCCCCTTCCTCTGACTCCATACCTTCCCCTACACCCCCCCCCACACATTCTATACATCTACATCTCTATTCTTGCCCTAGAAATAGGTTCCTCTGTACCATTTTTTCCCCTAGATAACACATCTATGCATTAATATATGATACTGGGATCTGATTTTTATAGTGAGGCTCCCAGAGCAGAGACTTCCCTTGTGGCTCAGCTGGTAAAGAATCCGTCCGCAATGCGCGAGACAGTTTGATTCCTGGGTTGGAAGATCCCCTGGAGAAGGGAAAGGCTACCCAAGTCAGTATTCTGGCCTGGAGAAGTCCATGGCCTATGTATAGTTCATGGGGTCACAAAGAGTCGGACATGACTGAGCGACTTTGACTTTTCACTCCCAGAGCAGAGGGCAATCAGTTTGGAAATGAATGGAAATGTCCCTCCTTGAAATGGAACCGACAGGGCTTCTGCATTTATCTGGATGGACCTCAGTGGCCTGCCGGCTCTGTGTGCAAGACAGCTGCTCCAGGCAGGCTCTGCAGGGCTTTACTGGAGGTGGACGAGGGCACCCCTCGCGGTTGACGGGTCAAATCGGGTTTCTTCCGAGGCGCATGCGCCTCGCCAGTCTCTTGGTCCTCACGCAGTCCTCCGGGTCTCCCCAAATCCTTTACACCGATGGGCACTTTTGAGTTTGACAAATGGCACTGTCTGCCTGGAGACGAATGAGGGTGAACTGATTCTTATTTAAACCCAGCACATCTGCAGCAACCAGACATGTGTTGGAACAGACAGCAACACCTGGAGCCCGGCAGAACACAGACAGGAAACGGGGAGGACTGGGAATGGGGGGAAGCCAGGGACGCCCAGAGGCTCATGCAATCCATTCCCCCAGCCTTTGCGGGGGGGGGGGGGGGGAAGCCACCAGATAGTCTGATGTTCTTATTAACAAGCCTTTCCAATTCTGAGGCAGCTTCCTTGGGGCCCAGTCCAGTCCAATATTGCTGTGGAAACAAATCTCCTGTTCCTTTTCTCTTACAGGACACAGGGGCCTCTTGAACGTTCTTCTTTGTCACATTGATTTGTTTCAAGCCAGGCGTTTGCTGACAGCACCCCCATTAAGATGACCTCCCTGATTTATCAATCCGGCCAGGCTCCCTGACAGAAAGGGGGTTTGGTGCTTTTAAAAATAAGTTTTCTTCCCAGATGAAGCAAAGCTTGGAGAAAGGGGAAAGGAATGAGATGTGAAGCTTGTCAGTGTGAAAGGCAGTTTCATTGTTTGTCCTTTAACTGGCTTTTGTTCCCACCACGGGAGTGTTTGGGTCTCTCCCCAATTTGCTAGAGATGAAAGCCCAGTTACCCAACCATGAAAGACAGGAATGGACGTGGGGAGGAAGGCTTTTTCCTGTACTGATCCTTGGTCTTCAGATTGAAAGAGGACCTGGGGACCAGTTATGGTTGCTCAGTCTATGTGGGAACATTCCAAATATGAATCTGCAAGGCTTTGTGTCCTGGAAAGTTCTCTTGGACACCTGAAGACCCCAGGGGTGGGAAATAACATCCTTGGTAGAGGAATTTTATTTTTCAAAGCTCCTTTTCATCTCCCTGAGCTCAAATCTTCTTATCCTTCTTTTTACCAACCATCAGAAGAATCATCGGCCTGTGCCACCATCACCCAAGACATGCACATTGTTCCAATGATTCTGGGAAAAAACAGTCATCCATGTGGGAATGGGAATGGGAGCTAAAGATGGAAGGATGAGCCAGTATCTGCTGTAGATTGACAGTGTGGTGTAGTAGAAACTGCACTGGGTCAGGTAGTGATTGGGTATCAGAATAAGACCTGCCTGACCATTTTCTAGCTCCCTGGCCCTGGAGAAAGCATTCTCACAATTTGGATTTCATCTCCTGCACTGTAAATGTGGCTAGAGTGGTATAGGTTACTTAGCCTCTGTTAGGTCTTTCTTAAGATGAGGTTCTATCCCCATAAGCCATCACTAGGTTGAGAATACATTTGAGGGAATTCCCTGGTGGTCCAGTTGTTAGGACTCACACTCTTGCTGTCAAGGTGCAGGTTCAATTCCTACTTTGGAAACTAAGATCCCAAAGATCCCACAAGCAGCTTAGTGCAGCCCCCCACCTCAAATGCATTTAATATGCGTAACCTACGGGATATCAAAGCTTAGACCAGCTTACCTTAATCATGCTCAGATCATTTTCATTAGCCTATAGTTGGGCAAAATTACCTAATACAAGCCCTATGTTATAATGAAATGTTGACTATCTCACATCATGTACTGAATACTATCCTGAAAGTGGGAAACGGTGCCGTTGTCATGGGTGCGGAATGGTTGTAAGTGTCTCCGTTGGTCACCCTTGTGATGGTTGGGCTGCTGGGAACTTCACCTTCCAGTGCCCAGCATCTCTAGAGAGCAGGTCACCAGCCCGGGGAAAGATCAAAAGTCCAAGTACAGTTTCGGATGTGCGGGCCATCTGGTTGCGACATCTGTCACCCCACTGATCTCCAGGGCTGATGCGGCTGATCTGGTTGGCTGGGCAAGTGTCCCCTTCCTCCCTCACTGCTCTGTGTGCACCCCTCCCAAAGCTGCATGCTTGGCCGAAGAGGATGACCGTCCCCGATGGAGGAGGACCAGTCTTCAGTCAAGGGTAGACAAGCAACTGCTCCCCCTGCTAGAACCTCCAAACGAACTCCCAAGTACAGCTTCTACTGAATGTGTATAGCTTTCCCCGCCACCATGAGACAGAAAAACCAAAATTTCATGAGGTTGTTGGTTAATCATTTAGCAAACTCCCTTGTTTTCAGAGGAAGGAAGCAGATGCCTCAGAATGCTTAATGTTTAGCGTTTTGAAAAAGGCTGGTTGTCTCACCCTCCTGGTATTCTTTAAATATGCTTTCAGAGCGATCCAAAACCACAGATAAAAGATACGAATGAAAAAAAAATTAGCATATTTTTCTTCCTGTGTAGGTGGATGCCTATGTAAATGTGTATTCTGTTCTCTCAGTGTGTGTTAACACAGGAGCATGTGAGTGAGTGATGTATGAAAAACAGTGAAAGCAACTGAATTAATTCTACTGATATTGTTATGCCTTAAGATCTGAGGAAGAATGAAGATTGGAACCACCTAGACTCCTCCATGACTGCTACTGATGTTTTTTTCTACCCAGTAAAAATGGAGCTACAAGTGAACAAAACCAACCAACCCCTGGCAAATGACGGCTGATTCATGATCAAATCTCTGAGGAAGTGGGAAGAGTGACCTCCTTGTCCCAGAAGGGGAGGACTTCTCAGTCTCTGCCCTCCATCCTCTGAGAACAAAGAGGAAGAAGGTGTTTCCGCCGAAGGAAAGGAGAGAGCTGGCTGTTGTGGAGTTACCCACGTGGCTCCATAGAGCCCTGTCATGTCATCCCTGCTAATTAGCAGAAATGCTTTCTTGACATCCATTATTAGAGGCAATTTTAGCCACAAAAGTTCTGAAGAATGAAACCTTTAAAGAAAAAATCCATGGAAGGATAAGAAAACTGGGTCAACCTGCACGGCTTTATTTGAGTTGTCTGCAGAGGTGACTGAAGCTCTGGAAACTAATTAATACTCATAAAAATGTTTAGTTTTCAAATGGTCTATTCTAGCACTCCAGGGAGATGGTAGATGTATAAGTAGGCATTGCCACTAACTTGGGCAAGTCACATAACCTCTTTGAGAAGTCCTTTCTGTTTTTTAGAAATTAGATTCCAAGACTGAAGAATGCCTAAGCACCTTGTCAATTCTGCATTGCGTATATCTGTCTGTAGGACAATGGTTCATGGGGAGAGGTGGGGAGTAGTTTGTTCCCCAGGGAAATTTGACTATGCCTAGAGACATCTTTGATTGTGGTGACTCCGGGGAAGGGGAGATAGACTGTGGGGTGGTACTGGCATCTCATGGGTAGAGGCAAATGATGCTGTTAGACACCCTACAATACATGCGATGCCCCCTGTTCCTCTACTAACAAATAGTTGTCTAGCCCATAATGTCAATAGTGCCATGGAGTAACTCTGCTCTAGAAGTAAACAGTGAACTTACATGCTTGATATCACTACTAAAGTCCCTTGGAAAATTAAAAATGATACGATTTCTTGATGATTACCACCACCCAATGTTTTATAAATATGATGATTTTCAGAGGCTAACATTAGGTCCAAAAATAGATGGTGGGCTGGAGGCAGGGAGGCACTCCCTTATGAGGGAAACATAATGCAGGTCTAGGGAAGGGGCTGTGCCTAAGCCCCAAACAGCTTAGGCCTGGATTAGATAAAGGTACTTAAAAATAATTTAATTGATTATTACTATTATTATTTTTGGCTGCATTGGGTCTTCACTGCTGTGCACATAGGCTTTCTCTAGTTGAGGCAAGCAGAGGCTAATCTCTAGTTGCAGTTCAAGGGCTTCCCACTGAGGTGGCCTCTCTTGTTGCAGAGCACAGGCTCCAGGAGGTGAGGGCTTCAGTGGTTGCAGCCCCCTGGACTCTAGAGCACAGGCTCAGTAGTCGCGCATGGGCTTAGTTGCTCTGCAGCGTGTGGCATCTTTCCAGATGAGGGGTCGAACCCAAGTCTCTTGCACTGGCTGGTGGATTCCTTATCACTGAGCCACCAGGGAAGCCCATAGATAAAAGTACTTTCAATTGTCCTGTATATGGGACTGTTTGTCCTTGTTATAGGCATTAGGTGACAGAGATAAACGTTAAAATAAAAATTATTTCTTCAAGCTGCTGATGAAGCAGGTACAGCTATACTTGAGCTACTTATGCAAAAACTGATAAGCTGCAACAAACAAGTGGCCTACAATAGCAAAAATTTATTATCTGAAAATTCTATAGTTTAGATGTCCAACATGGGTACTGGTGCAGAAAATGTGGCCTCTGTGCACCGGTGCTAAATTGAATCTTGGAGACAGAGCTTTGGATGAACTAGAAATGAACAGAGGAGCCTGGCAGGCTGCAGTCCATAGGGTCACACAGTCAGACATGACTGAAATGACTTAGCAGCAGCAGCAGACATAAGAGCTCGATTGCTTTGCCAGGCAAAGGGAGGCACAGAGGGCTTGAGGTCTTCCAAAACTGTGTGTCTCAAATCTGGGGAACTTCTTATAGCAAAGGTTCAAATTTAGTCTGCCTGACCCTGACCTTACCCAGGGCAAAAGGTACACTCTACACATGAGATTAAGGTTAAGAATCTTGAGATGGAACGATTCTCCTGGATCATCCTTGTGAACCCATGAATCTTTAAAAGAAACTTCCCTGGTTAAAGGTTCTCTGGGCCCACAGACATGACCCACTAACAGCTACTGTAAAACCATTAAAGGTTCCCCTTGTGGGCTAATGTTCTTCTGTTGCTTCAAGATGGTTCAGATAGTGCAGAGGTCTCTGCCTTGCAAGACACAAGCATCCCTCTTAGGACCTCCTATTCTGGTCATCAGACTAACTAGGTCTGAAGGGTGAAGTTACAGCATAACTAGGGTGAAGTTACAGCATAACTTGGTCAGGGAAGTTCTGGACCAGCTAAGAGAAAATGAAGGAATGTCAAGACTTACCTAACATGTACTTGCGTGGTTTGGGTTACATACAGGACTGAGTCTTGAGATGCTGAATCAAGATGAAATATAAGATTGGATAAGGAAGAGTTTATCTATATGGAAGCACCTCATCATACAGGAGTTTAAAAGCTTTCAAGTTATTTTCCCAACACCCTACTGCTAATCAAGGGAGAAAGAGAAATGAAAGATCATGAATTCAGGCCTAGCTGAAAACCATTCTATGAAGGGTAGAACCCTCAAGCCTTGGTGACAGAAGCCTAGTTATAGAGATTTCAATCAGTTAGGTGTATAGTAGTAAGAAATGAATTAGGACCATATTATTCTTTAAAAATTCATGACTAATTTCTGGAGATCCAAGACTTGGGTTTGAGCCCTGGGTTGGGAAGATCCCCTGGAGGAGGAGGGCATGGCAACCCACCCAAGTATTCTTCCCTGGAGAATCCTACGGACAGAGAAGCCTGGTGGGCCACAGTTCATCGGGTTACAAATATTTGGACGTGACTGAAGCGATTTAGCGCAGACACACTTGCTTTAATGATAACAAATCTTATATAACCCAAACCTACATAATTATCCAGTCCCTAGATGATTTTATGCGACATGCTATATACAGCTATTCCAGCAACTAAATTAACAAAGTTAAAATTCATTTTTAAGAAAAGCTGTGAAATCATATCATATTAAAGCTGAAAGTAGCATGGAGAACATTTAATTCAAAGCTCTGTCACGACTGAGCTCCTACAGGGTGATGACTGTATCCCCCCAAATGAACATAATGTTGAGAACTGACTTTGGTTAACTCAGTGTTCAGCCCCCTGATGAAACCCACAGATGTTACTTAACATCCCCAAGGTTGGACAGCATGTTTGTGGCAATGCAAAACGTAGCCTAGTTTTATAGTCATGACTTTTTTTTTAAAAAAAGATCTTTCTTCTCCATTAACTATTCCTTAGTTCACTGAGAGATCAGCCATAAGACATACACAGCCTTAAGAGAAGAGCCACACGTTCACGTGATGCGTGGGGAAGTCGGGCTCTTTTCACCTTGGGTTAATGGAATCATCAGGCAAATAGATGATTAGAGACTTTTGCATGAGTGCAAGAGGGTCTTTCGGTACCTCTAAGATCTCACCTCCTTGATTCTTCCTTTATCTGGCTTATCTCTAAATTTTTCTGTGTGTTTTGGTGGTCTTGGGGGACATGGGGGAGAGCCAGGGGAAAAAGGTGAAAATGGGCCACTGAGATCTTTTGTTGTGGGCAGTATAATGATGATCCCAGATGCAGCTTCCCTGGATCTACTGTCACAATCATGTCAAATCCACTTTTCTTTGTTGATGATTATTATTAATTATTTATTTTTGGTCGTGTCTTCGTTGCTGCTTGTAGACTTTCTTTAGTTGTGGTGAGCAGGGGCCACACTTTGTTGGTGGGATGCACAGGCATCTCATCGCTGTGCCTTCTCTTTTTGCAAAGCACAGGCTCTTGACAAGTAGGCTTCTGTAGTGGCGGCACATGGCCTCAGTCGTGGCTCACAGGCTCAACACGGGCTCAGTAACTGTGTACAACTGGTGGGCTTAGTTGCTCTGAGGCATGTGGAATCTTCCCAGACCAGAGATTGAACCCATGTCTCCTGCACTGGCAGGTGGACTCCTATCCACTGTACTGCCAAGGAAAGTTCATCAAACCCACATTTTTTTGGGTTACTCCCCAGCCACTGAGTGTGTATTGCAATGTTTTGAAGGATAGTGTTTTGGCAGCATCACAGGATTCTTCCAGCAGAGGATGTTGGCTTGGAGACACCCCAGCAGTCTGCCTGAATCTTCTTGAAATCGTGCTGCAATTGAGATCTCTTCCTGGCCACTCCTCCTCTTTTTCCTTTCACAGCATCATTTCTGCATTCTCCTCTGAAGATTCTCCCACCTTACATTGTTCCTCTTTCACTTCAGATCCTGTCTTGACACCTGCTTCTCAGAAGATCAGCACTAATGTAAGTGGTCCTGAGAACGCTCAAGAAAACAGCAAAAAGATGAAGGTTTGGGACTGGATAGCTCCCTTTCTGGGGGGCAAAGGGAACCCTGTCTTGAGTGGTGAGTTGGCTATTGATGCCCCATGGAGCAAGGTGGTGGCCCCATTGCAAAGTATTTCACTGGTGGGCAGGTAGAAAATGTCATGATGGAAGGGAAAATCATTGCAGCTGATTCGGAAGAATGATGCCTATGAAGACAGTGGAATTGACTGATTACTGCTAAATTCCATGGAAGCTCTGTGAAAACATAATGAGAAATTGAGGACTATGGGGAAATATCAGTGAAAATAAGACCTGATTCAGTGAGTAGAAACCACAGAAATGAAACCAGACACAGGTATATAAACCATACCATCCATTTTGTGCCTAGTAACAATAGATTTACAATTACGAAAATCTCTACACATTGTGTGTGTGTATATAGCCAGCTTTCAGACCTGAATTGAGGCCAAGGCGTAGAAGGAAAGGAGGAATGAGATGTCCCTGGTGGTCTGGTAATGAAGACTGCTCTTTCAATGAGGAAGGTACAGGTTCAGTTCTTGGTTGGGGGACTAAGGTCCACATGCCTCATGGTGCGGTGGAAAAAAAAATGAAAAGTCAACTATACTTCAATAAAATATTTTTTTTAAAGGGAGGAATAGACATTACATTTCTGAATCATACCATTGTCTTCTAGGGAGGAAGATTAGCTCATCCGATGGATAATAGCATTTTTTTCTAATCTTAAAATTTATAGAAGGCATCATTGATGATATTTATTTCTATTTTGGATTTGCATAGTAGTTTTCTTCCAAACAATCTGGAACCCATACAGACAATGCTAAAAGCATGATTCTTTTTGCTTGAAAATTCTGTTAGAGAAAAACCTACTGCTGATTTGGTGTGCAAAAAGCTGGACTAAAGTCCCTTTAGAATGCTCTCTCCTCTACTATTTTGATCCTGTCTTCTTTGAATGATTTCTATCCTTTTCTCTCTCATTCTTCCTCTTTTATCTTTGGTCTAGATTGAGCAAAGGACATTTCCTTCAGCACTGATTGCTCACGTTACTGAATTATTTTCTCAACTGCCTGAAAACAATTTTTTCCTTTGCTTTGGGACCAACCTCAGTTTTTTGTTACATCTTCAGTTCTGAAGTCGCTGATACAAAATTTTTCTGAGTTGCAACTCATAGATCTTGTTTTTATTTAATGCCGCTTGATTTTTATTCTTGTTTCTCTAAATGATTAAAGACATTTGGGCCCCCTTATTTATCATGTAGGAATAGTCCACAGACTCTTAGTACAAAAAGTGCAGTTTTAAATTATTGCTGAGAGAGTGAGGTCCTATAATTATAGGAAGCTAAAGGCTTCTGGTCAATGTAAGAAGCTGGCAGTATATTCTAGTTCGAACTGTTCTTCCATCAGTGAAAAAAACCAAAGCCTGTTGCTGCAGCCTGAATGTTATGGACTGAACTCCAAAATCTCTAATTTCAAAATTAGAATTGAAATTCTAATGCCCATTATAATGGCATTTGAAGATGGTGTCTTTGGAAGAACCTGGGTCATGAGCATGGAGCCCTCAAGATGGGATTTGTGCCCGTGTAAGAAGAGACACAGAAGAGCTTGCCTCCTCTTTCTACTCTCCACCATGTAAGGAGAATAAAAACAAAAAACAAAACAAAACAAAAAACCAAGCTCCTGCCTCAAGGGAATTTTAAAGGGACAATTAATTTTCTCAAATTAGTAAATTGCCGGAGGTGGGAATGAGACACTGTTTTAAGATGATGGGACTTCCCTGATAGTCCAGTGGTTAATTAAGACTTTGTGCTTCCACTGCAAGAGGTATGGATTTGATCCCTGACCAGGGAACTAAGGTCCCGCAGGTAGTGAGGCCAATAGAAAACGTGCCCCCGCCACTCCCCCAAAAACCAAATAAACAACAACAAAACCACATCACGTGCATTTCATGTGTCCATATGTAAGGAAAGTTTTTAAAAGAGAATAAGGAAAGGCATACTAAGACAACCAAAAATAGCTCTGTTTATTCCAATCTACTGTTCCAACACTCCCCACCTGCCTTGTACCCTTAAATCTTTATTTGGAAATGTGAGAATCTTGTAAATACAAGAATTAGAATTACTGTAACAATCATTGGTGAAGCTATTTTTAAAACAATTTTCATAGCATTTCATTACACCATGTTGCTAAAACAGAATCTTCTCACCATGCAATACAGATACATTATTGAGAGGGTTGACAGTCTTTGTGTCTGCCTGCGTGAGTATTGAAATTCTACTGTCAGCAAATTTCAATTGTATAATACAGTGTTATCAACTATAGTCACCATGTTATGCATTAGATCCTCAAAGCTTATTCTTCTTGTAACTGAAAATTTGTGCTTGTTTACAAACCGATTCTAATTTTCCCTTACCCTCTACCCCCTGGTAACCAGTGAAGTTATTATTATTATTATTATTATTATTATTATTTGTACTCCATCAACCATTTTAATTTTTTTACCAATAATCTTCCTAAATGAAAGATAATTAACTGTTTACTCTAAGTTTATTTCTAAGAAAAAGATTAAAAATCAAATATGGATCTTTGTGATTCTAGAATTATCAGGAAAAATAACCATTTCTCTTTTATTAGCAGTTTACTCTCATAGTAAGAAATGCAGAGACCCGGAAGCATTTTCTAGGTATCAGGTACCTGAAGGACATTTTGATGGCGTAGTTCCCAGAGGGAGCAAAATAGACAATGCTCATGGATAATGAAATAGGGCATTCCCTGTGCTTCAATAAAAGTCTTTCAAACAAGCTCTTGAAGTTGTCTCTTGTGCTAAAGGATTAAGCCATTAACCTTAACTGTGCCAATGCCTTTTTACTTTCAAATCCCACTTAATTAGTATCCAAGGTAATATTTAGCACAAACTTCATATAGAAGAATGTGTAAAAGCATTAGCTGCTCATAAACATGATGGTCTTTTGAGACACCATAAAGGAAAAAGACGCCAGGCAGAATATAAACTGTTATCTATATAAATGGTAACACAATTTGAGCCAAGAGGATATGCTGCCAGAAGGCTTAGTAAGATACTAAAATGTGGCACCATCTAAAATAACTTTCTATGATGCTAGAAATGCTCTATGTCTATCTGTTGAATAGGACAGCCAGTAGCCATACATGGCTGTTGAGGATGAAAGTGTGGCTAATGCAACTGAAGAACTAAATTTTAAATTTTATTAATTTTAAGTTTAAATTAAATTGTCACATATGGCTCAGGCTACCATATTGGACAGTGAAATTGTAATGACTTATGATAAATCATTGCAATACAATTGCATGAAATACTGATCATGTTTGTGTGAATGACTGCCATATTAATAGCTCTTTGCCACTCTCACCTCCTCCACAACTCCCCCCGCCCCCCGCCAATCCCGGACATTGGATTTCCCTGTGTGGTTCAGCAGTAAAGAATATGCCTGCCCATCCAGGAGACATGGGTTCGATTCCTGGGTCAGGAAGATCCTCTGGAGAAGGAAATGGTGACCCACTCCAGTATTCTTGCCTAGGAAATCCCATGGAGGAGCTTAGTAGGCTATAGTATATAGGGTTGCAAAAGAGGTGGACAAGGTTGAGCAGCTAAACAACAGTACCAACAACCTTCCTTGAAAACCTCTTGTTTTCAAATGTAGTTTGCCTGACATCATAGTGGCTGTGTTGACAAGACTTGTGCTTAAGAAAAAGTAGTGTCTTGAAGTCAAATCCAGCCTCTATACCTCGAAACTGACTAAATCTCTGAGAGTTTTGGGTGAAGCAGAAAAGAATAGATTTATTGCTAGGCCAGGCAGAGGGGTAGGACTAACTAGGAGGTATTAACCTGTTGTGGCCCCCTCTGCCTGGCCTAGCAATAAAAACTGCGTGTTCTGACCTGGAGGGGGTAGTGAGGAGTTTTATAGTTATGGTTTAAAGATGTGATCAGCTCATGCACATTCTTCTGATGGTTGGTGGTGAGGTAAGTGGGAGTCAGCATCGTCAACCTTCTGGTTCCAACTGGTTTGGGGTGTAGGTGTTTGTGGGTGTCATACCGTTGATTTCTCCCACTTGGCTGGAATTTCAGTATCTGTAAAATAACTCGAAGACATTGTTATGTATATCCCTTGAGGGGGAACCAGGACTCTGCCCCAAGGCTCCACTGTTATTTCTTGACTATTCCTCCCTGTCTATACAGCCCCTCCCTTCCCTAATTAGCATCTGTTTGAACCTGCCCTTTGGAACTCAGTGAAGGTCTTTGCCAACAAAGGTCTGTCTAGTCAGAGCTACGGTTTTTCCAGTGGTCATGTATGGATGTGACAGTTGGACTATAAAGAAAGCTGAACGCAGAAGAATTGATGCTTTTGAACTGTGGTGTTGGAGAAGACTCTTGAGAGTCCCTTGGACAGCAAGGAGATCCAACCAGTCCATCCTAAAGGAAATCAGTCATGAATATTCATTGGAAGGAATGATGCTGAAGCTGAGGCTCTAATGCTTTGGCTACCTGATGTGAAGAACTGACTCATTTGAAAAGACCCTGATGCTGGAAAAAGTTGAAGGTGGGAGGAGAAGGGGACGACAACAGAGGATGAAATGGTTGGATTGTATCACCGACTCAATGGACATGAGTTTGAGTAAACTCTGGGAGTTGGTGATGGACAGGGAGGCCTGGCGTGCTGCAGACCACGGGCTCACAAAGAGTTGGACATGACTGAGCGACTGAACTGAACTGAACTGAACTGAAGGTCTTAGAGGCTGAATAAAGCCCATTTCCTGTAGTCAAGAAATGGAGACAAAGAAAGGCTATTGTGCCCAGGAGCCCACAGAGTCTTGCTTGGTGTCAGTCTCAGGGCTGCTGTGGACTTCAGGGATTGTTTTTGCAGGGCCAGATGAAATGGAGAGATGAAGCTGTGTCTTAGTATCTTTTAAAAAATATCTTCCTCAAAAAAATTTCTCCCCAATTCCAGATCGTGTTAGGTTGATTAATTTCAGTCTAACACCATTCTCTCGCTGTGTTTGCTGGTTAGAGCAGTGAGCTGATGTGTCATTAGCTTTGTATTCTGAGACCATGATGAATTTGTCAGGAAGTTTTCTTTATTGCACAAGCTCTTGAAGGTGTTTATAAATGTATTTGAGTTCCCTTTATGGCTCCTAGGACGCACATATCTGAGTCACAGCACCACCCCCATCCAGGTGGCTTATTATACACAGAGATGTACAGAACCATCTATAAAAGGAAGGACAAAGACCACATTAGAAATACCCAGAGGCCAATTATCTTCACGGCATCTAGGTGACACTATATGGGTTAGGTTATGGCTTGAGTTATTTTCTAGTTGTTCAGCTTGCTTTGTATCTAACAGCTGCCCACGTACTTAATGCAACGAATGTCTTTACCAACAAGGAACACAAGTAACTATCTCTCTTCTCTGCTTGCCTTCTACTCTCTTCCTTCCTACAACCTTCCATAGTAATTACTATTATGTATTTTGGAATGCTCTGTGCTCTGCACTGAGGAAGGGCCCGAGATAAAGCATAGTTGGTTTTTGCTCTCAAGTAGCCTAGAATTTGTCAGTGTGTAGAGATTGTTCTATAAATGCTGGTTACCAGAACTTGCAAATTACTGGCGAATTAATGCATGGGAGGAGTGCTTATCGAGACTCTGAAAAAAGTGAAAGTTGCTCAGTTGTGTCGGACTCTTTGCAACCCCATGGACTATAGCTCACCAGGCTCTTCTGTCCATGGAATTCTCCAGGCAAGAATATTGGGTAGCCATTATTCTTGAGAAGGGAAGGGTAGCCATTCCCTTCTCCAGGGGATCTTCCAGACCTAGTGATTGAACCCGAGTGTCTTAACTGCAGGTGGATTCTTTACTGACGAAACATTGTACATATCTTCTGCTTTCGGGGAGCAGCTTGCAGTTTAGTCAGTGAGGGGAAAAAAGCAGCACACATTGAATAAATATTGAACAATTAAATTTGAACTGTGAGATGGTGATTATTTTAAATATAAACAGGCATTTTAAAGAAGCAAAACTAGGGAATTCCCTGGCGGCTCAGAGCTCAGGATTTCACACTTTTACCACTGAGGGCCTGGAATTGATGTCTGGTCTGGGAACTAAGATCCCACAAGCTGTGCTGCATGGTGGAAAAAATTTAAGAAAGAAAGGAGCGAAACTAATGAGAAAAGAGGTAGAGAAGAGGAGGACTCTGTTCCTTTTTGTCTTCTTTTATGCAGGCAGTAGCTTTGATCTATTATTAGTGGATAAACTAAACCAATCAAATCCATGACCACTGATAAACCTGTAACCATTTCCATATTAGCATTGTACACTAAATTTATTGAGGTCTTAATGATCCTTATAGTTTAAGACAACTATTGTTAATCATGAAAATTTCCACTGAGGCTGGGAAATAGTGCTAGACAGGGTATGATTGTGTTGTAGCTCTCAGTGAAGTTCTGAAGACTAGAAGTACTGAAATAGGAGACAAAAGAAAACGCCCGATAGCTGCAGAATCTTTGGCTCCAAGGAATCTACATAGGGTACCTTTGATCTGTCCTTTACAACTATTCTAAGTCCTGCCCTGTGCCTGGAGGTTGACCAGTGTAGATGGAATCAAGAGATGCCTCCACTTTCTGCTTTCCTGCTGGGCTTGGTCAATGGATTAGGCTGGCAAGAGACCAGAGAGAGAGAGGCGAACAAAGGCAGGATATTGATTTCTCTGGCTTTCTACTGTGGAATCAGGATGGCTTGGCTGCCTTCATTAACTGAAAGGTCACAACTCCTGTTGGGGGGCTCCTTTTTGTGTAGCTGTCTCTCCTGATTCCATTAAGTGATCCTTGCTGCTTTAGGTCTAGAGATGAACCACCTACTATAAGGTACTGTGCAAATCCTTGTTGACTTCCTGACCCCTGCCTGAACTCGGGTAGCCTTGGCCTGCAACAGCTTGAAGTGGGGCTTGGGTTCCCAGCTGGAGATCGAGGCTGGGTCCCAGCCGTGAGAGTACCAGATCCTAACCACTAGACCAGGGGTCGGTGACTAGGACCCTGGCTTTTCAGCTTTGCGGAAAAGAATTGCTACAAAGACAGGAAGTAGTGAAGCAAGTAAAGTACTTCTTAGGAGAAAAAGTGTACCAGAGGTGTGGATAGACACATGGGTGGGCTCAGAGAGAGTCACTGAGTGTCAGGTTGAATTACCTTTATGGGGCATTTCTTCCAGGCTTCCTTTGGCCAATCATTTTGATTTGCCTTGTTCACATCCCATATTTGGCTTATCTCAGGATCCTCCCTTGTGTGTACACACATCTCTTAGCTAAGATGGAATTTGCTGCTAAGGCCTGTGGGCAGAGCATCCCTTGACATCACTCATCTTTGACCTCTAAGGAGCCTTTCTGTGCATGTGTGATCCGGGGAGTCTCCAGACTTCAAGAACGAGAAATACATGGTCTGGGCAGGGCCCAGTTTTCTCCCTTAATTGTCCTACTATTCTTGTCTTGGAGTTTCAGTCCACATGGAATGAATGAATCTCCAATCTCTTTACCCTGGGCGCGAGGTGGGGGGGTGGGTGGGGGTGGACGGGATCTACTCCTGCCTGTGTCCATTGTTTGGTAAACAGAGTCGTTATTACATTCTCAAGTACCCAGCTGCAGCAAGAGGCTGATTTCCAGTTTAGTGTAGATTCTGGGACGCCGAGGAGCTTCAAGCAGTTACATTCACCCATCAGAATATTTCTTTCAAGCCACGCTGAGATGCTAACTTGGATGGTATATGTGAATTTTTCTTTTTTAAACATTAATTAAACTAACACAACATTTGTAAAGCAATTATACTCCAATTAAAAAAAAAAGAGGAAAAAGTAAATACTGATTCATTTGGCTGTGGGATCTTCAATCTTCATCGCGGCATGTGAGGTCTTTAGTTGTGACATGCAGGATCTAGTTCCCAGGCCAAGGACTGAACCCAGGTCTCCTGCATTGGGAGCACAGGGTCTTAGCCACTGGGCCATCAGGGAACTTTCAGCATGTTGAGTTGGAGCGTGGAGTAAACCTACTTGGTGTGATGACAGTGGTTGCAACCAATCATTTGCTTGAAAATACTGTGGACTCCACCTCCTAAGAGAGTTCCAGCATGCAGGGAGACCGAGCTGCCCAAGTGTAGGCCAACAGTGATTGCCAGCCACTCTTGTCAACGTTTTCTGTAGCTATACCAGGATCACTTCCCATGTGTGCTTGCAAAAAGCATTGAATTGCACGCGCGGCTTAATTAGGTAAAGCTCTAACAGGCCCATTTGCATGTGAAAAATGCTGTTTGCACGAGAAAATACAGCGTTTTATGCACACAAATGATTTGCTTATACAAAATTGTATCTAACATTTTGGGTTCTCAAAGACTTATTACTTAAAGCTCATGGTCTTAGAGCAGTTATTACAAGATGGGAAAACAAGCTGATGACAGTCTTTCTTTTCCCACGTGTGGTTTTATCCCAGGCCTTCACATCCTATGGGCTTGTCTTTAACTGCTCTCTTTCTGAATCTGCCCAGGAGATTCAAGGAGATGGGGTGGGGGGGGGTTGGGGCGGGGTTGGGGGAAGAAACAGAGGATGATGTCCTGCTTCACTTCCCACTGACAGCTGAGCTCTCATCATAGTGCCTTGCAACCAACATTGATGTGCAAATCAAGATCTCACAAGGATTTGCAAGTCCCAGGTGGAACTCAACGCAAAAGCGTCTTAAAAACAAAACTGCTTTTTGACGCGTGAACTGGTTAAGTGTGATATGCCCTTCCCTTTGAGGATAAACTTGGAGAACGCTGAAGTAAGACCCACAGGATGGCTGGTCAGACATTAGTCACTCATTCCAAGGAACTATGTTAACATCCCAGAGCAAACTTGGGACTTTACTCTGGAGCAAAGTGAAATTATGGCACTGAAAACCTTTGGACTGTCCGTATTGTTGTTTAGTAGCTAAGTTGTGTTCAGTTCTTTTCTGACCTCATGGACTGTAGCCTACCCTCTGTCCACGGAATTCTCCCAGGCAAGAATACTGGAGTGGATTGCCGTTTCCTTTTCCAGAGGATCCTCCAGATCCAAGGATTGAACCCTTGTCTCCTGCATTACCGGGTGGTTTCTTTATCACTGAGCCACCTGGGAAGCCTCTTGGAGTGTCTGTAGCCCACATGATTTTGGTTTAGCCATAAAGTGATACTTCCTATTCAAATAAGGAATGTTTGGTATTGAAACTGTTAAGTAGTTTGAAAAGCTTAAAATTCTTGTAAGTCAGTCAACCAACTCCGTCAAATAAATATTTATTTCCTACTGTAGGCTGGGTACCATCTAGGCTGCCAAAGTGAAAATAAAGTGGTAGTCGCTCAATTGTGTATTCTTTGCAATCCATGCGCTGTAGCCCACCAGGCTCCTTTGTCCCTGGGATTCTCCAGGTAAGAGTACTGGAATAGGTTGCCATTTCCTCCTCCAGGGGGGATCTTCCTGACCCAGAGACTGAACCCAGCGCTCTCACACTGCAGGCAGATTCTTTACCATCTAAGTCACCAGGGAAGACTGCCAAAGAAATACAAAAAAAGTTATGGTCCTTGACCTCAGGGAAATTATATACTTATCGAGTTAAAGGAAATTACATATGAAATGAAATAAGCAGTGAAGAATATGGTAGAGTGTCATATTCATATTGATAGTTACTGAACACCTATTAAATGTTAGTCATGGTAGTTGGGGTAAAATGATTTGTCTTTGCTTTGATTCAGAGGTGCTTACTATCTGGCTGGTGAATGATGTGGGCATAGCTTGTATTTGTTAGAGAATTTGAGAAGGGAGAGGGCATAGTAGGTCAGGATAGTTGAGAAATGACACAGAATTTGAGCTGATTCTTAAATGATGGGTAAGATTTAGGTGGTTGAGGATGAGGAGCCAGCTGTAATTGAAGAGGAGGAAGGAATATAGTGCTAGAAGCTGGAATATATATGATAGGATGGGTTAAAAAAGAAGCTAAGTTGCTTATTTTTTAGAAAAAATTATTTTATTGAGTGCAGTTAATTTTCAATTAACTGATGTACAGCAAATTGATTCAGTTATATATCTGTTAGACATAAACATATATATGTTCAGATTCTTTTCCACTGTAGGTTATTACAAAATATTGAATATACTCCCCTGTGCTATACAGTATGCCCATATTGGTTTCCTATTTTAAATACTGCAGGCTGTAGCTGTTAATTCCATGTTTCTAATTTTTCCTTTCCCTGCCCCTTCACCTTTCCCTACCATAAGTTAGATTTCTAGGCCTGTGAGTTTGTTTTGTAAATAAGTTCATTTGTATTATATTTTAGATTCCACGTATAAGTGATGTCATATGACATTTGCTTTTGTCTGTCTTCATTTGGTATGATAATCTCTAGGTTCATCAGCATTGCTACAAATAGCGTTGTTTCTTTTTATAGCTGCATAATTTTCCACTGTATATGTATACAACAGGAGAGGAAATAACAACCCTCTCTAGTATTCTAGCCTGGGAAATCCCATGGACAGAGGTGCCTGGTGGGCTACGGTCCATGGAGTTGCAAAGAGTCAGACATGACTGGGCGACTGAACTCACACATGTACACATCTTCTTTATTCACTCATCTGTCAATGAATGAATGACATGTTGTGTCCATATCTTGGCTATTGTAGGTGCCATGGGTGTTTTTGAAATAGGGTTTTCATCTTTTTGGGCTTCCGAAGTGGCTTAGTGGTAAAAAATCTGCCTGCCAAAGCAGGAGATGCAAGAGACATCGGTTCAGTTCCTGGAAATGGCAATCCGCTCCAGTAGTCTTACCTGAAAAGTTCCGTGGACAGAGGAGCCTGGCAGGCTACAGTCCATGGGGTTGAAAAGAGTCTGACAGGACTGAGCGCGCACACACTTTGTAACTTTTGTCTCTTTAACTGGTTCCTTTTTTTCAAGACAGGAATTGGTTTGGAGAGTAGTCGGGGACAGTAGTGTCCTTCTGTCTTTGCCTTTGCCCTAGAAACTTTAAAGACAGGGACTATCAGGGTACACCTCGGTGGGGAGCATCAGTGAGGTGGCATGTCATGCTGCCAGCAGCTGCATTCCTTTCCACTCCTTTCTCTTTAATTGCCAGGCGTCTATTTTTTTTTTCACAATAGAATGCCTTTTCTTCAGCAGATAAGCGCCAGGTGAGCTCCCGTTTTATATGTGGGAATGTTTCAGCAGTGTCCTCAGCAAAAGCCCTGTCATCAATCACGCTTGACAAAGTCAGGGATGAGGGAGGAGGGGAGAAGTTTGCTTTTTATTTAGGGAGGCACAAAGGTCAACGCCAGCTTTGCTCTCAGTAGGGTTTTCGGTCCCAATATTCTGGCCTACAGCTTTCTTTCTCTCCTTGTTAGACTTGGAGCGTTTTTCTCTGCCCTTTTCAACTTCTTTCTTATATGAAATGTATTTTACAAGTCTCTGTCAAGTCCTATGAAATATCCTTGTTGCACCAAGTCTAGAGGGCTTTTAAAAAATTCCCTCGTCTTGTATTATTCAGGGAACACTGATCAATCCTTTCTTGTCTCTACGTCTCCCTTCTTGGCTCTGCTGTGAGGACAGGGCTGGGAGAACCAGAGTGATAGAGGAAGGGAAGAAGAGCAGTGGCAAACAGAAGGAAAGTAATTCTGTGTTGGGCCAGCCACTGGCTTATGCTTAGGGCGGGGTAGCTACAAGGGAGCAGGATGGAACTGCAGAGAAGTCTTGGACTGGCTTGAGGGGATGGGAGGAGTCCAGGCTGAACAAGAGAGTTGGCCTGCTGAGTAATTCAGGTCGGACCTCAGTCTAGCCTGGATGATCGGTGCAAGTTAGAGAATCAGAGCCTGCCTGCAGGTGAACCAGAGGCTTAGCTTAAGCTCTGAGATGGTGAGTTCAGGGCCAGGCATGGGTCAGTGAAGTTGCTCAGTCGTGTCTGACTCTTTGCGATCCCACTGTAGCCTACCAGGCTTCTCCATCCATGGAATTTTCCAGGCAAGAATACTGGAGTGGGTTGCCATTTCCTTCTCCAGGGGATCTTCCCGACCCAGGGATTGAACCCGGGTCTCCCACATTGCAGGCAGACTGCTTTACCGTCTGAGCTACCAGGGGTCAGTAGTCAGATAAAAATCGAAACCAGGAAGACATCACAGCACAAGGAAGAAGGGTGGGGAGGCACTCGGTCCAGGTGTAGAAATGGAAACTGGCTCCCGCCCAAGACTCGCAACAGAGAGGAAAACATGCTCTTCCCTGGGAACAGGACTTAACCACACAGGCAACAAATTCAGCCACTGACAGGGCCGGGCAGGTACCCAAAGAGTGAGGAGAGCGTGGTGTAGGAAGGCATAAAGGAGCGATGGGGGCTGTGGCCAGTCCACGTTGCTCATCCTGTCTGGGAGGAGAAGTTGCTCCTCAGGGCTAGTAGATGCCTAGTCACCCAGAGGCAAACAAGCCCAGTGTTGCCAGTTCTGACGTTTTTTTTTTTAAAGAAAAAGTTAAAAAAAAAATAGATTTTTGAAACAAATCTTCCTTTTAAAAAAATCTTGGCAATGAATTCACGTTTTTTTGAAAAACACCATAAGGCCAGGATTGTACAGGCTAAACCAAACACATCTGTGTACTGCCCGTGTGCCAGTCCCGTAAGTGGAAAGAATGGGCTCCCTGCCACTGGACAGAATTGACATCTCCACTCCCTACTGCCTGACTGTCTGACTCTTTGGACCTGTGTTACTTGCCCTTTGAAAGCCTCTGGATCCTCATAAGCAAGAGGTGGACAGTAATAATTTAGTTATAGAGTGCTGTAATAATTACTAGTGATGTATGTGGAGTCCCTTATCTACTTTATTCTTTTAAGGACTTTAACATTAAGCTTTACATATTTAATAAGCACAATTTGATCTATTTTGACATAGGCATACACCTATGAGACCGTCACATAGTTTAGTATAAGCGAGTCGAATGTTTCCTTGTACTTCTTTGCATTCTTGTCTGGAGAATATGGACAGAGGAGCCTGGTGGGCTACAGTCTATGGAGTCGCGAAAGAATCGGACATGACTGAGCAACTGAACCACCCCACCACTGATTCTGCTTGGCTCAAGAAAAGACATCCAGGGACCAGGGAGAGGCTGATGGGATAGAGAATTCGTAGAAGTGGGAGGAAGGGGAATCTCACAGGGAAGGTCAGTCAACCAAGAGATCAGCGAAGTCGTGGTTGCTTTCAGAGCACTTGGTGGAAACCAAGAGCCATGCCCCCTTTCTCTAGGGGATACAAAAAGGCAAGGACGCCTATAGTGGGAATCAAGACTCAGACAACTAAAAAGTAAATAACACAGGACGCAAATGTACACACAACAGGTAATAGAGGATTAGTTTCCAAATCCTCCTTGGCTCCATCAGCAGCAACAAAGTATTGTATTTACTGATCTGGCTATAACTATGACAAGAGTAACTCACTGTGTCAGAGACTGAGAGGCTATCTTACTTCCTCCGTCTAAGAGTGGAGAATCTACCCTACTTAGTAACCAGAAGCGCCCACCCGTCCACCTCCCCCACCACCTGTCTATTCTCCTAGTTCCCACCCCCCACCCTCTCCCACATCACCATTCTCCATTCTCTCTCGAATCTGTTTCTTTCTCTTCCTGTCTTTCATTGGCTGTCTTATTCTCCTTTCTTTTCTCATCCAGAGGGCTGTTAAGTCCTTCTATATATTCTCCCTCCTATATATCTCTTTAAATTTGTCCCTCTTTTTAATAACTAGTGTCTATAAATTTCTCTTTTCCCAATTCACTTTGCTTGATCTAGAATTATGTGTCACCTTGATGCCTTTCTTTCTCCCCCAAAGCTGATATGACTCTCTACTGTCTGTTGAATGGAGGTCAGACTCCTCCTTGATATACTATTCAAGGTCCTTTATATACTTTTCTGTACCTAGCCCACAGACTTATTTTTCCTTCTATTCCCTTCATTCTGTAAACCCCAAGATCCTCACTTCAGAAGCTCTTTGTTGGGAAAGACCTCCATGGATTACATTCATTGCTGAAGGATAGTTGATTCTGTGATTTTTTCTTAGATCCTACACTAAACTGGGTTTGAAACTCTTATTACTTTCTGCTTAGGAATATACATGCTTCCCTAAAACATTTCTCCCATCCCCCTTAATGTTAATCACTTTAAAACATCCCAATAACTTAATCCATCATTAGCTAAGGTCTGTTTGGTCGTTTTTCCAAGAGCCAAGCCTGTTTGATGCATTGCCCCCTACTTGGTCATGACAGTCCTGTGATGCATTATGTCACTCAATATTTTCACCCTAGAATAATAAATTGGAGAAATGAGACATCTGCCTACAATTTATTTCTGTTATGTCTTTTCCTTCCTGAAAAGGAAATGCCAACACTTCTAAAATGAGAAAGCTAGGTCAACTTAACCCTTTAAAAAGTTATCACAGATCCAAGGGACAGTCACATCATTTTTTTGCGTGTGTCTTACATGTTTGGTTGAAACACAAAAAATATTTTTGCCTTTAGCTTGAAAAGGTGTTACATTAATGAATTAAGAGTGAGTGTGAACTTCTGTGTCAGGCACTGTACTCACCACAGGGACCCAGGGACATGGTAGACTGGGCCCTTGAGGGAGGTGGTTGAGAGTGGTGGGTGGCTAAGAGCACGGATTTTTGACTCAAACCCTTCTTCTCTTGCTTACTAAGTGAATACTCTTGGATCTATGATTGCTGAAGTCTTTAGTTCAAAAAAATGAAAATGATTGTCTATATCACATAGGGTCCAGGGTGGATAAAATGAGGTAGTGTAAGCAAAATATCTAGTGTATATATATACATATATCTATATATTTATATATCAAAATGTTAGTAAATAGTATTATTTAAATTTGGTAGACAAGTATACAGACTATGATAACAGAATAAATATTGCTATGCTAGAGATAAACAAAGTAGCTGTAGAGAAGGAGTATCTAACAGTTTTGGGGTAGATTTCACTGATATTGTAGAACTGTCTAACATTTGTTGAGTGCTTATAATGTGCTAGGAACTGTTTAATTCTCACCACAAGTTTCTGAGGTTAGATGAGATTGCTAATCTCTGTTTTACAGAATCTGAAGGCACAGAGAGGTTAAGTAACTTGTGTAAGGACATCCAGCTTCTTGCAAGGCTCAGGAAAAAGAAAGAAAGTGAAAGTGAAGTCGAGTCTGACTCTTTGTGACCGCATGGAGTGTGGCCTACCAGGCTCCTCCATCCGTGGGATTTTCCAGGCAGTAGTACTGGAGAGGGTTGCCAAGGCTCAGGAAAGACTTCCAAAAAGAGAAACGCCTATTGGAGTTCCCTGGTGGCCCAGTGGTAAAGAATCCACCTTGTAATGCAGGGGACTCGGGTTTGATCTCTGCCTGGGGAACTAAGATCCTCCATGCCGTGGGGCAACGAAGGCCGTGTGCCACAGCCACCGAGCCTGTACACGCTGGTGCCTGTGTGCCACAGCCAGAGAGTCCATGCACCACAAGGAAAGAGCCCACTTGCCACGGCCAGCCTCGACACAGCCAACTAAATAAATAAATATTTAGAAGAAGAGGGACACCTATGGCCGTATCAGCGAATCCCTGTACACATGAAAGTTAGTAACTGGATTTGTTTGAGGACAGGAGGCAAAGGATCTCCTGTACGGGCATCGAGGTGATGCACCTGAGGAGTTGAGAGTTGTGACAATGGAAAAGAGAGGAAGAAGTCTTCTCCAGGCCTAAAGGGGAGAAAGCAGGGACAGGCTTCAGGCTTCTTCCCTGTGATTTCTAGGGGCTCTCAGAGTGCTTTGTATAAAGTAGTTAGCAGTAAATTAATGAATTTAGAAAAATGATCAGTAAAATATGGTTTGTCACAACCACTATATTCGGAGGAAACGGCAAGAAGAAACATCCATATAAATAATATGTGTTTTAAAAACACTTGAATGATAAAATCACTAGTCGCTCTGTGGGGAGCGGTTTACGGTCTCGGGGGAAAATTGTTTTCTATAAAGAAGCTGGAAGGACCAACCCCGAAATAACTGTTGGCTTTTTTTTTTTTTTTTTTTTAATAATAGAAGGCACTTGGAAAACAGGGAGAGAGGGGTAGAAGATCCAAAGTGTAAAAGATTGAAAGCAGGCGGGGGAGAAGGGCACGCGTTGCTGGCTCTACTGTGTCAGAGTAGAGCTGCTGCCGCCGCCAAGCTGCTTCAGTCACGTTTGACTCTGTGCAGACTGCAACCCGCCAGGCTCCTCTGTCCATGGGACTCTCCAGGCAAGAATACTGGAGTGGGTTGCCATGCCCTCCTCCACGGGATCGTCCCGACCCTGGAATCCAATCCAGGTCTCTTGCATTGCAGGCAGATTCTTGACTGTGAAGCCACCAGGGCTTCCCTGGTGTCTTTGAGCCAAACTCACTGGTCCACTGAAAGGGAGCAAGCCGGCTAGCTGAATGATGTCAACACAAACCAACAACAGAACCTGGTGAGCTCCTCAAAAATCGTCCAACTCAATAGAAATTTAATCTCTTCAGTTGTCTGACACTGAAGACTGAAAGACTGGTTACCTTACAGGGTCTTAAAACTTTTTAGCTGCTTTTGTTGGATGGTGCACACTGTCTTGGGCCTTCCCGGTGGCTCAGCAGTAAAGAATCCTCCTGTAATGCATTAGCCATAGGAGATGTGGGTTGGATCCCTGGGTTGGGAAGATCCCCTGGAGGGGGACATGGCAACCCACTCCAGTATTCTTGCTTGGAGAATTCCATGAACAGAGGAGCCCGGCGGGCTACAGTCCCCGGTGTCTCAAAGAGTCAGACACGACTGAAGCGATGTAGCATGCATGCATGTACACTGTCTTGCAGACTGGCTGCCAGAGTGAACACAGCTTGCAAAGGAAGCGGCGTCAACCTGGGGCACTCTGATCCCAGGCGCCCTCTAGGCTCTGCTTCTAGAGGAAGGTGTGATAAACTTCCAGTCACGTTAATAGCACCAAGCTTTCAGGTGGAACTGTACAGTCTACAAAGCGCCTTCACACACTTGATCCCTTGGTTGTCGTAGAACCCTGATGGAACAGACCTTGCCACCCAGTTTATTAGATTTGAAGGACTGAGTCTCAGAGCAGTCAGCTGAAGTGTCGCGGGTTGTGCGGTAAAGCTAGGATGCCCGTCTCCACCGTCAGACTGGAAGCTCAGTGCTTCTTCCTGATCATCAAGTTTGCTTCCGCACAGTGGTCATGGGGGTTATTTCTAGAGCTGAGGTCTGTTCTCAGGTCAGTGTCCAGAGAACCCAGAAATAAGGACGGCACATACTCTTTGATGATTAAATGAGCTTCTGTTAACTAAGATTCTATAATTATTTTTAATTAGTCCAGTGGAGTCCATTCAATGGAAGAATCTACATATACTAATTGAAGAGTGTTTTTTTTTTTAAACTCTTTAAGAATGCTTGAATCTATTCTGTACAATGATTAATATATATGACTTCTACACACACATAGACCTCCTTGGTGGCTCAGTGGTAGAGAATCCACCTGCCACTGCAGGAGGTCCAGGTTCAATCCCAGGGTCAGGAAGATCCCCTGGAGAAGGAAATGGCAACTCACTCCAGTACTCTTGCCCGGGAAATCCCAACGACAGAGGAGCCTGGTGGGCTACAGTCCATGGGATCACAAAAGAGTGGGACCCAACTGAGTGAATAAACAACAACAAACAACACACACATGTGATAAGTGCCGTGCTAGTCACTGATATGGCTCTGTTTTTTTCACTAAAGAAATTCCAAGAAGTGCTAACAAGTCTGTGCACCTAACAAAGTAGTCGTGGTTTCCTCTAGAACAGGGCTGTCCGTAGACATATGATGGCAGTGGTTTAGTTACTAAGTCGTGTCCAACTCTTCGGCATTGCTTTACCATGTTGTATTGTTTCTGCTCTACAGCGAAGTGAATCAGCTGTATGTACACATATATCCCGTCTTGTTTTGAATTTCCTTCTCATATAGGTCATCACAGAGCACTGAGCAGTGTTCCCTGTGCTATACAGCAGGTCCTTGTTGGTTGTCCATTTTAAGTATAGCAGTGTGTACATGCTGATCTCAAATTCTCTGACTATTCCTCCCCCCGACCCTTCCCCCAGTAAAGTTCGTTCTCTAAGTCTGTGAGTCTGTTTCATAAGTAAGTTCATTTGCCTAATTTCTTTTTAGATCCTCATATAAGAGAGATCATAAGATAGTTCTCCTTCTCTGTCTGACTTACTTCACTCAATACGACAATCTTGAGGTCCATCGACATCAGACTTCAATTCTAAAAAGATGAGATAGGTCATAGAAATGTGTGAATCCAGCCAGGTGTGAGAAAAAAGAAGTGGTTGAGTCTACAGGGGATTTGGAAAATGTGGGTCTACTCTAAATTAAAAATTAAAGCCCCAAAGAAACGACAACTCTGTGCCAGTCTAAAATTTTGGGGGGACAGTATTATCCTCAGTATAACCCACGCAGTATGCCTGTGTTCTCTTTGGCACCAAAATACATTGAAATATTGTCTTCACATTCTTCCACTATTGCCATCATTCCATTCCTACCTTCTGGTAACAATAGCTTGGAGGATTCTTGATTGAATTTATGATTAAAATATTGCTCTTATATCATGTATAATAATACACAGTCTGGAGATGATCCTGTGGGCATTTTCCCCTGTGACATTCTCTTTTTTGGTTATGACAAGGGGTTGTAGCATGGTGATAAGTGGATGTGGGAAAGGCCTTTTCCCCTGGCTTAGGAGATTTTATCCACAAGGTTTTGTGGAAGAGTCCTTTCCTAGTCAGTTAGAATTCCTTGGGTGGGAGGGCTTCACTTGTGCCCATATATATTTTCAAAATGTTATTTATTTTTATGGCTCTGCACGGACTTTCTCCAGTTGCTCTGAGCGGGGGCTGCTCTCTAGCTGTGCTGCTCAAAGGCTTCTCATTGTGGTGGCTTCTCTAGTTGCAGTGCCCAGGGTCCAGGTGCCTGGGTTTCAGTAACTGCGGCTCCCAGGCTCCAGGGCACAGCCTCAATAGTCATGGCACGTGGGTTTGGTTGCCCCTTGGTGTGTGGGATCTCCCCCGATCAGGGACTGAGCCCATGTCTCCTGCACTGGCAGGCAGACTCCCAGCCTCTGGACCGCCGTGGCCATACTGGTGTCCATATCTGCCTGGCCCAGGTATGCACTGCCGCTTAGGTGGTTGTGACTTACTGTCAGTGTGACAACTAGGTAATGAGAAAAATCTACGTTTGGTCACAGAGAGGTGTGCGACTGGTTATTATATTTCCTCATCTGGGAGACAATTCAATATAACCCTGGAGACAGGGATCTATTTTCATCTCTCTCCTCTCCTGCTTGCTTTCTCTGCAGTTACAAATGCACAACTCCTTAAGCCAGTTGAGGTCTAAAATATTACATTTTCAGGGAAGGCATCTAAACAATTAAGAGGTTAAAAAAAATCTGTCTCTCCCTTCCCATGTATGAAATAAATATTGATTATGCCAAATTGGCTGTCCTGTGCCCTGTTAACAGCCTTCTGGTTATCCAAAGCACGGTCTCAATGGCTAATCAATAGTGCCCCAGGGAACATTTATGCAATGTACAGAAGGGAAAAATTCCACTCCAACAGGAAAGTAAATTTAGCATCTTTAGGCAAATCCTTACATGATTAAAGAAAATGTGGGAGTATGTGGGAGTATGTGTGTGTGTGTGTGTGGTGAGAAAGACTTGGTCAAGTGAGACCTTTGATTACTTAATCTATTTCCTTCTAATCCAAGCTTGGGCCATCTAGTTATCAGCATAGATCATATAATATGGGGGTGGGAGGGAGGAGCTGTGGAGAGGAAGAAGTAAACAGCAAAGCTTCACATTATAAATCTGTTCCTTATTGCTTACAGCTCCAGGCAGCCTTAAGAATCAACTTTTATTAGCTCCCTATTAGGGGACCATTTCCCTTATAATTTGATTATTAGAACGGATATATTTGAAACTTACATTTCCATATAGATAGAACCACTCCATTTTTATGACCCTGATGCACTCTTAAAAACTCACTGAGAGACTCCATCTAAGTTTCCTCAGTTGATTGTTTTCAAGAATGAAATAAAAATAAAATCCATGGAGCTCAGAGAGAGAGGGTTGAGGCCAGGGAGTGGAGAATGGTAAAAGTTGATGCTTGGAGCCTCTTTAGATACAGGAAGTGTTTTATTTTTCTTGATCCTTGGCCAAAGATGTCAATTAAGTGCAATTTACTTTTGGATTTTTCCCTCTTTGCTCCATCCAATAATAGTTTTCTTTTTTTCTTTCTTTTCCTCTTTTCTCTCCCCCTTCCACTTAACATACGTATTGAGGATGCTGAAACACCTGCAGAAATCCTGCTGACACGTCTAGGACTAAAGAGCTCGTTTCCTGATTCTGTGCTGACATTAATAATAATAGCTAACACTCATGAACCTTTTACTGTATGCTGAGTCCTCATGACATTGCCTCATCTTCACAACTACTGATGTGACGTGTCCAACTATCATTCCCATCCAACCGATGAGTAGGAATCTGTGGGTCAGGGTGTTCAAGCAAGTCACCTAAGGTTATGTACATAGCTTATAAAGGAGGAGTTGGGAGTCAAATTCAGGAAGCTAGTCCATTGGCCAAATTCTAGACCTTTCTTCCTTACTGCATGCAAAGCATGTCCATAACCATTACCTCATTTCATTCCCACATCATCTCTGAGATAGTTGTTGTCGTCACTCCAGTTCTAAAGACACACATATAGGTTCAGAGGTATTACATCATTTGGACCAACCCATTTAAATTTTTGTTTTATATTGTTGTATAGTTGGTTAATAATGTGTTTTAGCTTCAGGTATATAGCAAAGTGATTCAGTTATACATATGCGATTATTATTTTTCAAATTATTTTCCTATTTAGGTTTTTACAGAATATTGAGCAGAGTTCCCTGTGCTATACAATAGGTCCTTCTTGGTTATCTATTTTAAATATAGCTGTGTGTATGCATCAGTCCCAAACTCCCAATCTATCCCTTTCCCCTGGTAACCATAAATTTGTGTTCTAAGTCTGTGAGTCTGTTTCTGTTTTGTAAATAAGTTCATTTGTATCATTTTTTTCTAGATTCCACATATAAGTGATACATGATTTTTGTTTTTGACTAACTTCACTTAATATAATAATCTCCATTCATGTGGCTGAAAATGGCATTATTTCATTATTTTTTATGGCTGAGTAATATTCCATTGTATATGTACCACATCTTCTTTATCTGTTTCCCTGTCAATGGACATTTAAGTTGCTTCCATGTCTTGGTTATTGTAAATAATGCTGCACAGTGAACATTGGGGTGTATATGACAAGGAGCAGGATTGCTGGATCGTATGGTAGCTCTGTTTTCAGTTTTTTATAGGAACCTCTATACTGTTCTCCATAGTGATTATACCAGTTTGCATTCCCACCCACAGTGTAGGAGGGTTCCCTTTTCTCCGCACCCTCTCCAGCATTTACTGTTGGTAGACTTTTTTGATGATGGCCATTCTGACCTGTGTGAGGTGAGTCAGTGTCTTTAAAGTCACAGCTTTTCTGCTCCTCACGCTGAGAGAGGTTTTGGAGAAGGTACAGTCCCTATCTCCAGTCAACAGGGAGGAAGTTGCCAAAGGGACGGTATCCCTTGGGATATTCTTCACAGATACGAAACACCAGAATACCCTTGAAGTTTAAAGTAATGTGTAAGGTGGAGTTCTGTGGGGACAGCAAATGTCGTATACCTTGTTATGTCTTCTGTACCCTAATCATTTCTACTTCTACTTGATCATGGTTGGAAAATGCTACTGCACTTGAGACAGTAAGAATGACAGGGGAAAACTGTTCTATTAGCAGAACAAGGGGAAATTAATCCCTTCTAGCATTCCTCCCCACTTTGGCCAAAACTTTGAATTGAATGTGTAATAATGAGTAGAAAAAAATTGATTAAATACGGTCATTTAAAACCAGAATTGCTCCAAATTGATTCCTTTCTCATTATTTTTTAATTCTATTTTATATTCCTGGGGCGTATTCATTGAGAGCAAAAGGCATCCTCTTAAAATATAACACTAGGGGTTGTTCTTAAAATTTGGATGAAAAAGAAAAGATGATTTGCTTCGGTTTAAATGTAAGTCCTTTTTTTTTGGAGTTTCATTTTCACTATGTACTTCAAAGGTGAGTAGACAAATATACAATTGCTATCATCAAGTAAGACCTGGGAGTTGGAGCTGAAGTATATAATACTTCTCTGCAGTGAAGGGAAGATTTCCTCAGTAAGAATCCTGGTTATCATTTTATTAATGATAATCATAGGAGATCAAAAGTGCATTAGGTGCAATCTAGTCCAAATCCCTTATTCAATAGGTGAGTTAACTGATACTTAGAAAAATTGACTTGCCCAATCTCTTCTCAGGATGAGATATGCAGGAAACCAGGACAGAGTGGAAGTGGAGATAAAGGGTAAGTACTGGACTGGAAGAGAAACATGTCCGGTGGGTTCTTTGAGCAGAGGAAAGCTAAGAGAATATTCAGGATCTAAATGTGTTACTAGAGAATATGAGACCAGAGAAACAAAACTGAAGCAACAGGACTTCCCTGGTGGTTAGGAATTTGCCTGTCAATTCAAGGGACATGGGTTCGATCCCTGGTCTGGAAGATTTCACAAGTTACAGGACAACTGAGCCCTTTGTCACTACTGCTGAACTTGTCCCCTAGAGCCCGTGAGCCACAGCAAGAGAAGTCACGGCATGAGACGCCTGTGCACTGCGACCAGAGAAAGCCTGAGCGCAGCAATGAAAACTCAGTGGAGACCAAAACAAATAAATACATTGTTGTTGCTGTTGTTTAGTTGCAAGGTTGTATCTGACTGTTTTGTGATCCCATGGAGAATGTGGTCCACCAGGCTCCTCTGTCCTTAGGATTTCCCAGACAAGAATACTGGGCTGGGTTGCCGTTTCCTTGTCTAGGGGATCCTCTCAATCCAGGGATCGAACCTGAGTCTCCTGCATTGGCAGATGGATTCTTAACCACTGAGCCCTCAGGGAAGTCCAAAACAAATAAATGAATACTGAAACAGCGATCCACGTGAGTGCCCAGAGCAGTGGTATTCTCTTGTGTCCTTGTAGAGACATTTGCAGCACCCGGAGCTGAATGGACAAGTCTTCATTCAAGGGGTCACACAGAAAGTCTGAGCAGAACCAAGATAAAGTCCTATGTTCCCATTTTTCCTGCTACCCTGTGGCTCCCTTACTGTAAGGGGTGTGCTCTGGGTAAATCACACGGACCCTGGACACTCAAATCAGGCAGAGAATCAACTTTCACGTCTTTGACTCTGACCTTGGCAAATTACTCCTTTTGGTTTTCTTAAGGTTAAGTTGGGTTACTACTTCGTCAGGTTGTATAGATACAATAAAATAATATATGGAAGGCATTTAAGACAGTGTCTAGCAAAAAGTGAGTCTGCAGTGACTAGTAGCTATGATACTCACTATCTACGAAGAAGACACGCCCAGCGCTTTCTGCTTTTACTGTGAGCTGTGTTTCACTGTGACACTGATCTCCTTGATACCAGGGTCCTGCATCCCTGAGAGCAGTGACTGAGGAGAGGATGCCATCCGTGACTGTGCAAAGGGACTTCTCTGGGTGGAATTGGCTCCTGCAGGAGTGGGCCTTTGGCTTTATCATCAGCACATTCTAACCAACTGGACACGTGACTCAGATAAGAAGCTGATCGTCAGCTGAAGTCACAGCTCAGAGTTTGAAAACCTGGTCTCAAGCAGACAGGCTTCACTGATGACTCAGATGGTAAAGAATCCGCCTGCAATGTGGGAGACCTGGGTTCGATCCCTGGGTTGGGAAGATCCCCTGGAGGAGGGCATGGTAGCCCACTCCAGTAATCTTTCCTGGAGAATCCCCATGGACAGAGGAGCCTGGCAGGCTACAGTCCATGAGGTTGCAAAGAGTTGGACATGACTGAGTGACTAGGCACAGAACAGACAGTACTAATTTGGTAGGAAAAACCAGGATTTGTTACTGTGATTAGGGATTAGGCACACTTAAGGAATGGAAATTCTGAGGACTTCTGGACACAGCTTTCTGTTTCTCCTCTCCTGATAGGTCAGTGGAAAATAATCACGTGGACAAAAGGCAAATAATTTTATGTGAAAGAGAACTGATACTCTCTGCTTAGAATTAGGCTGGAGAGGAGGAAATTGACATCAAAATACTATTTTTAACAATTCATATGGAGAAATCATAAAGTAATAAAATTTCCTAGTAAGAAAAATCTACTTTTTTCTTTTTAATATTCACTTTTGTAAAAGTATAATTGACAAATAAAATTGTAATGTGTTTAAACTGTACAGTGTGATGACTTGATATATGTATACTTGGTGAAAGGATTCACAACATTGAGTTAATTAACACATCCATTCCTTCACATATTTACCAGTGGGTGTTTTTGTTTCTTTGTTTTTGGCTAAAACACAAGTTCTACTCTCTCAGCAAATTTAAATTAAAGGTAAGTGTTATGAACTATGGGGCCTTAGCAGATGACACAGTGGTAAAGAATCCACCTGCCAATGCAGAAGACACAGAGATGTGGTTTCAATCCCTGGGTCAGGAAGCTCTCCTGGAGAAGGAAATGGCAGCCCACTCCAGTATTCTTGTCTGGGAAATCCCATGGACAGAGAAGCCTGGCAGGTTACAGCCCATGGGGTTGCGAAAGTCGGAATGACTGAGTGACTGAGCATGATATGATTATAAACGATAGTCACCTTGTTATACCTGAGATTCTCAGAGCTGTTCATCTTATAACTGAAAGCGTGCATTCTTTATCCGACCTTTATTACCCCCACTTCTCAGTCCCTGGCAACCATCACACTAACCTGTATTACTATATATTACTAACATGTATTACTATGAGTTTGACTTTCTGAAAAATATATTCCACTGTAAGTGATACTATGCAATGCTTATCTTTCCTGTCTAGCTTATTTCCCTCAGCATAATGACCTGCAGATTCATGCATTTTATCTCAAGTGGTAGGATTTTCTTCTTTTTTTAGAGACTAATATTCCACTGTATACCACATCGTCTTCATCCATTCATCCTTTGATGGACACTGATTGTTTCCACATCTTAGCTATTGTGAATAGCAATAATTATTGTTGATGATGGTCAATAATATGAACATGGCAGTACATACTGTTCTTCGAGATAATGGCTTAGTTGCCTTCAGATGTGTTTCCAGAAGTGGGATTGCTGGATCATATAGAGTTCTAACGTATGTGCTCTCCTAGAGAATATTCCATGTGTGTTTGAGAAGAATATGTACTCTGCTGCCACTGGATGGCATGTTCTGTATAAATATATGTCTACTAGTTTTGTCTGGTCTAATGCATAGTTTAAGTCCAGTGTTTCTTTATTGATTTCCTGCCTGAATGATCTATTCACTGTTGAAAGTGTGATACTGAAGTCCCCTACAATTATTCTATTCATGTCTCTTTTCATCCTTCAGATCTGTTAATATTTTCTTTACACAGTTAGGTGCTATGATGTTGGGTTCATAAATATTCATAATTGTGAAATCTCTTAAAATTGTTAATATTTATGATTCTTAAGTGCTGACAATTACTATAACTGAACTGACCTCTTTATCATTATATGATGATCTTCTGTGTCTCTTGTTAGTGTTTTTGGCTGAAATTCTATTTTGTCTGATATAACTAGCCCTGCTTTCTTTTGGTTTTATTTTGTGAAGAATATCTTTTTCTGTTCTTTTACTTTCATTCTATGTGTGTTTTTACTTCTGAAGTGAATCTCTTAGACATGCCATATGGTTGGGTATGCCTTTGTAATCCATCCATCCGTTCTATGTATGAGACTAGAGAAATGAGCCCATTTACATTAAAAGTAATTATTCATAGGTATAAACTTTCTATTGCAAATTTGTTAATTTGTTAATTGGCTGTTTTATAATTCCTGTGTTCCTTTCTTGCTCTCCTCATTTGTCATTTCATGGTTTTCTCTGATTGTATGCTTGATTCTTTCTCTTTTATATACCTCCTATACATTTTTGTTTTGTAGTTATCTCAAGGCTTACATAAAACAACTTTGAGCTATAACAGTCTATTTTAAGCTGGTATAAGCTGTATTTTGAACAATACAGAATCTCTACATTTTTACACCCCCATTTTATGTTTTTGGCATCACAATCTACATCTTTTATGTTTTTCTATTAGCTTATTATTGTAGTTATAATTATTTTTAATATTTTATATTTTAACCTTTATACCTTAGTTATAGATGATTTACCAACCACCATGATATTATTGTTGTTTAGTCACTCAGCTGTGTCTCTTTTGCAGCCCCATGGACTGTAGTCCACCAGGATCTTCTGTTCATGGGTTTCCCAGGCAAGAGTACTGGAGTGGGTTGCCATCTCCTTCTCCAGGGGATCTTCCTGGCCCAGGGATCGAAGCTGTACCTGCTGCACTGCATGCAGATTCTTCACCACTGAGCCACTGGGGAAGCCCAATGACGTTATTAGAGAATTCTAAATTTAACTATATATTACCATTGCCAGGGTGTTGTATTCTTTCATATGTTTTCATGTGACTAATTAGCATCCTTTCATTTCAGCTTAAAGAACTTCTTTCCACATTTCTAGTGCCAGGTTAGTGGTGATGAATCTTTCTGCTTTTGTGTATCTGGGAAATTCTTTATTTCTCCTTCAATTATGCAAGACAACTTTGCTGGTAAACTAATTTTATTTGGCAATTTTTTTTTTTTCTTTCAGCACCTTGAATACACTCACTCCTGGACTGCAAAGTTTCTACTGAAAATTCTGCTGCTAGTCTTATGGGCATTCGTTCATACTTAGCAAGTTATTTTTCTTCTCTTCTTTTTTTTTGGCCATGTCTCGAGGCATGCGGGATCTCATTTCCCTGACTAGAGATGGAACCCTCACCTCCTGCAGTGCAAGCATGGAGTCCTAACCACTGATCCACCAGGGAAGTCCCAATAAATTATTTTTCTTTTGCTGCTTTTAATGTTCTCTCATTGTCTTTAACTTTTGACTATTTAATGAGTCTCACTGTGAGCCCTTATAGACTCATCTTATTTGATCTTCTTTGGGCTCCTGAATCTAGATATCTGCTTCTTTTCCCAGGTTAGAGACATTTTCTGCCATTATTTCTGCCAGTTTGCATATTAGTCCTTCTGGTGATATCCCATAAGTCCCTTAAACTATCTTCTTTCTTTTTCATTCTTTTCAATTCATTCATCTAATTGGATGAATTCCACTTTCTCATTTTCAAGTTTGCTGATCCTGTCTTCTATTTAATGTAATTAATTCTGGAAGCCCTATATAGAAATCTTTTTTTTAGCTCAATTGTTATATTCTTCAACTTTAATCTTTTTGTTGTTTTAATATTTTCTATTTCTTTGTTAAAAGTCTCATTTTGTTCGTGTCTTACTTGCCTGATCTCAGTGAGCATTTTTTCTGACTGTTATTTTTAATTCTAGTGAGTACATCGCTTTTCTCCATTTCGTTAAGATTGGTTTTAGAGATTTATCTTGTTCTAAGGTTTGGAGCATATTCCCCTCCACATTTGATAAAAGAGTCACCTATCCTAGTACCAAAAGACTAGTCTCATGTGGGAGGTACGCCTCCTGAGTCAGCCCCATCCAAACACCTTTGTGACCACCCAAACTTCTGTCTTTGTTCTTAGTGGCTACTGGGAGTTAAGGGTGTGCCAACATCCACCAGTGCCCCCAAGGGCATGCAAAATGCCCAGATGTCTCTTTAGGTTCCTGGAGGAACTAATTGCCTGCCCCCTCACCTACCTAATTGGAGGCCCAGGTTTCAGGCTGCATCTGGGAAAGTCAGAATGTTAGATTTTCAGTCTAGCCTTATTTGGAAGAAATCAGCAGCTGGTGGGTTTATTTATTTATTTTTTTCCCCTCTGTTACTCACTCTGTGCTGAGCTAGATTGAATAGTCATTGGAAGTGCTTGTGCACTCAAATAGAATTGTTTCTTTGTTTTGTGTGGTCCCGGGGGACTCATGATTGCTAAGCTCTGTCAGCTCCCAGAGCTAGGTGACTTGGGAACTTGTCTCTTGGGTGGCAGCAGTAACGGTTGGGGTGCTAGGTGTGTTGACAAGTTCCTTCCAGGAAGAGGCTAGAGGCTTAGTTCTGAGCAGAGACAGCAGGCGATGTGACTACTAACTTTATCAGGCTCCCAGGAGGATCCTAGTCAACTTCCACATGTAGGCTTATTAGGGGATGAAACCTCAGGCTGCAGCTGGGAAAACATGCCGTCAAGTCCCTTCCAGGAAGAAACTGGGAGATGGGTGTTTTTGCTTGCTCTGTGTTGAACCTGGGGAAGAGAGCTGCGGGGAGTACTTATACACCTACTGGAGAATTGCTTCTTGTTTGTTTAATATGGACTTGGGGACTCGTGAATGCCAAACCCATCTGTCTTTGATAGGGCTGAGAGGCTCTTACTCAAGTGGCAACTCTATCAGTTGGAGCACTGGCTGTGTGGACAAGCCTCTTCTTGGGTGATGACTCAGTTTGCTCTTGGAGTGAGCTGGGGAAAGAATGTGTGAGGGAAGTGCCTGCAGACTCTTTTGGGCTTTAGAGAGGATCACAGTCAGATCCTAGATTAGAGGCTCATCAGAGGCTGAACCAACTGGTGGTCCGGGGCTGCTTGTTAAGAGAGAATGCTTGAGCTGATACCTGAGGGAACGTAGGTGTTCTCAGTTGTTCAGGCATGTCTGACTCTTTGCAACCCCATAGGCTGTACCTAAGGGATGATTTGTAATTACATAATAAGGGAAAATGTAGCAAGAGAAGTTTGCTAAGTAAAAGGAACAGTTGTCATTAACCCCAAAGAAAGAGAAAGCATGAAAATGGTATAATCTGCTTGGGGCACAGCGTTAAGTGTGAATAGTGGTGGTGCTTGGGGCAGGGAGGGAGAGCAGGGTCTGAATTGTTAAGGGACTTTATCCAGAGAGCAAGAGAAGGAAAAGAAGAGTTTGAAGCCTAGAGGACACCCTGGCGATGGGCTTTCCTGTGTCTCAGAGGTAAAGAGTCCACCTGCAACATAAGACCTGCAGGAGACACAGGTTCAATCTCTGGGTCAGAAAGATCCCCTGGAGAAGGGAATGGTAACCCACTCTAGTATTCTTGCCTGGAGAATCCCACAGACAGAGGAGCCTGGTGGGCTATATAGTCCATGGGGTTGCAAAGAGTTGGACATGACTGAGCAACTTAGCATACACGCATGCATGCCCTGGCTATACTGTGAAGGCTGAATTAGAGTGAAGAAAGAGAAACCAGTTACAAACAGTGCAAGAAATGATGATGGTTTGAACTTAATGACAATAGAAATAGGATACATTTGAGAAATATCAGAGGGAAACTTGACAAGACCAGTGATTACTGGGGTGTGGGGTTAAGTAAAGACTCATAATTTTCTTCACTGGATAACTGAGTGATTAATATGAAATTCACTGAGAGCAGCAAGTTTCAAAGCCGAAGGGGAGATGGATTTAGCTTTTCATATGTTGACTCTGAAGTGCGCATTGGTTATCCAGGTGATGGAGAAGGGTGTACATAAAAACAAGAGAGCTGAACTTGAATATGCATTTGGCATTTATCCATATACAGATAATACTTGAGGTCTTGGAGAATATGTGGGGTTGAAAGAGAAGAGGGCTGAGTAAGAGAGCAAAGTTAGACGACTTCCCTGGTGGTTCAGGGCTAAGAATCCCCTGCCAATGCAAGGGACACAGGTTCGAGTCCTAGTCCGGGAAGATCCCGTGAGCTGTACAGCAACTAAGCCCACACACCCCCACTACAGAGCCTGTGCTCGAGAGCCCAGGAGCAACTACTGAAGTTTGTCCTCTGGAGCCTGTGCTCCACAACAGAAAAAGCCAGCCCAGTGAGCAGCCCACACCCCACCACTGGAGAGTAGCCCCTGCTTGCCACAACTACAGAAAGTCGGTGCACAGCAACAAAGATCTACCACAGCTGAAAATAAACAAATAAAATCATGTAAAAAAAGAAAAGTAAGAGAAAGAGGTACTTAATATGTTACACTGAGCTCTTGATCTTACCCTCTGCCTACATCCATCTCTAAGATTTGAAATTCTATATTAAAGCAAAGATAGCCATGTCCTAAAATAGAGATTTCTAAAGAATGAGGAGTTCATTACCTAGGATACAATTAAATTGTTCAGGTGTTGAGTATCCATGAAAAGATAATATCATAAATATCATTTAGGGGTGTTGATCATATGAACTCCAATCTACTGAAATAATGCTTAAGATCACACTGGAAAAAATGAAATAACCTTGCTGAAGCTAACAAGAAATTGTAATTACAACTATATACTTAATATGAAGACATAAATAATAATAAAAACATGCAAATAAATAGCCACTACTCTTCAGATTTCAAACCATAGAACTAGGTTAGTAACTCCTTTCTCTGGGGTGTTATAAAATGTAATTACTTGAGTTTTGTAATTACCTAAAGAATCAGCCATGAGCTTAAATCAGCCATGCTACCGAAGGCTCTTATATAATCTATCACACACCAAGCACACATCTCACTTTATTTGTCTTCATTTGCGGAAGAATAACTGAGCATCAGGGAAAGTCAATCAAGAAACCAGAAAAAGCGCTGAAGATATAATGATACATGCATGATGAATCCAAACAAGGTAAACTGACTTCTAACAGAACTCTGTATCTATCATAGATGGGCATGTTTCACTTTATATTTTGTGAAGGTGTTAATTCAGGTGTTAATTTCCTGCCTCAGTAAGACTGGCTCTAATGCTAGGTGGTTCCAAGGATTTTCAAATTCAAGGATATAAGAAGGCATCCTGTACTAAATCTTAATAGGTAGGGCTCTCCTTTCCATTAGAGCGGGGGTTCCCAACCTCCAGGATCTAATGCCTTATGATCGGAATGCAAGCTGATGTAATAATAATAGAAGCAAAGTGCACAGTAAATGTAATGCACTTAAATCATCCCAGAACCATCACCCCCTCCCACCTCAGTCTGTGGAAAAATTGTCTTCCATGAAACCAGTCCCTCTACACTAGAGGCAGATTTAAAGCCACATGGATTAATATTAGAAGGCTAGCAAATGTTTGAATAAGATGTTTCAGGAATACTGACAGCATGGACATTTTCGAGATTAGTTTTACTCTTTATTAGTAATTGCAATGGCGATCAGTGAATTCTCAGACATTTTCTAGAGAGCTGATGTACATGGCTTTGCCTCAGCTGGACCATAAAGTTCATTTCAGGACTTGGACAAAATCCAAGTGATTGGAAGTGTTGTGCATCCTGCCTTCATGTTCGTCATCCTGAAACCATACAGAGAAGTCTCCTTTAGTTCCATGTTTCTTGATGTTATCTTCTTCCGGAGAGCACTTGGATTTCTTTTTTTTTCTTTTTTTAATGTTTATGATTATAATCACAGCAGCAACAATAATAGTAACAGTAACAAGCATTATTAGAATGAATGACTTAGTGAAGTTGCAGTGTCCATATATAAAATCTATTATAATTCCTGTGTTATTGGGGCTTCCCTGATGGTTCAGAGGGTAAAGAATCTGCCTGCAATGCAGGAGACATGAGATGTGGGTTCAATTCCTGGGTCTGGAAGATCCCCTGGGGGAGGAAATGGCAACCCACTCCAGCATCCTTGCCTGAAAAATCCCAGGGACAGAGGATCCTGGTGGGCTATAGTCCATGGGGTCACAAAGAGTCTGAAATGACTGAGTGACTAAGCATAGCACAGCATATACTAATCACAAACAATTAGGGTTTTTTTTAAACAGCTTTGTTGGGGTCCAGGTGACATATAATGAATGGCATATATTTAAAGTGTACAACTGGATAAGTTTTACATATATACATACATTCATAAAACCATAACCACAATCAAGAAAATGAACTTTTCCATCAATCACAAAAGTTTTCTTTGACCATTTGTAATCCTTCTCTGTCACCCCTCCATGTCCTTTCTCTAGTCTCATCTGTTTTCTGTCACTATATATTGGTTTGCATTTTCTAGATTTTCATATATATGAAATCATAGTCTATGTCCTCTTTGGCTTCTTTCACTCAGCTTTATTTTGAGGTTCATTCACACTGTTTGGGGTGCTTCAGCACTTGGGCTTCTATAGCCATCACTGTCCACCTTTTTTCTTTTTTTTTCTCTTTATCCCACATAAGAAGAAGAGGAAATATTTTATCATGTCTCACTCAAGCCCTCTAGGTAACAAAAACCCTCTTCTCCCATTTCAAGGAGCTTGTGCAAGCAAAAATGAAAGACAATTGCTATCTTTTTTTTTTGGTAGCACATAGGAGAGGAAGCCTTTTATACCAGAAGAGATGAATAAAAGAGCTCAGTGTTCCATGAACCCTTCCCTGGGTTAGGCAGCTCTGTTCTCAGCACTTGTGAATGCCAGGGTTACTGCATGCCTATGGCTACCAGAATATGAATTGTATGGCCTTGAAAATGCCCGACGGTGCTACCTGTCCATTGTAAGTTTAGAAGTATATCACTCTTACAGTTGGCTTTAGTTTGCCGCGTTAGGTACTGGAAGGGCAGAAACTAAGCTGTTCTCACAGCTTGTGGTGATAAGTGAACTGCTCCAGGCAGACTATCATTGCTATGGGTGTGCAGTCTAATCTCCAATCTAATGGGTATTTTACAGCTTTGTTTAGCTTGGTTTATTTTCTTCTGCCCGAGCACTAGTGCCTGGAGAAGTGTCATATTCAATGCTCGCCTCTCATCTTCAATATCCTGGAGTACTGTGTTTAAACTATGATGTGCTGTTGGGATACACCTTTCAAACAAGAAGGTTTGAAATGGGAATACCAAAGATCAGAGGGTTACCAGTGCAAAGTGAATCAGCCCCAGTGCAGCTCAAGTTTTACTCAAGGTTCCAAATATATTTCAGAAAGAAATCTCAGCTACCCTGTGAGGATGGATTCAAAGAGACCTGCTGAAGGATTGTTTGTATGCCTTGGCAAGATGAAGTGTGTATGGCAGGTTATCCTGTCTGTATGAACAGAGAAGCAAAAAGCTTTACCACGGTCAGTGGGAGAGTCAAGATGATCTTGTGTTGCATATATTTCCTGTGGCAGACATAGAACCTCTTTATTTGTCTGTACCTCTGCTTTCTCAAATCAAAGAAGTTGGTAAAGTAGTTAACTGACCCCTAAAGTCTGTTCTCATTCTGCCTGTGCATCTAAGAGCTCAGAATTCTCAATTTCAGAACTGCTTTCTTGGCCCATGACTGCATGCTTTCTATTCTGGGATTTCTTGGAAGTGTATCTGAGAACAGAGAGAAGTACATCTAAGGATTGTTTTTAACATTTGCTTATTCATTTATTTTCATTCATTGCAGGTTTTTCTCAGGCACCTATTATAGGATGGACACTGTCAAAGCACAGGGGTTACACTTGATAGGGAAAAATTACATATATATATGCATGTTTGCTCAGTCATGTCCTACTAGTACTTTGTGACCCCGTGGACTGTAGCCCGCCAGACTCCTCTGTCCATGGGATTCTCCAGGAGGAATACTGGAGTGGGTTGCCATTCCCTTCTCCCGTGGATCTTCCCGACTCAGGGATGGAACCTGTGTCTTTTGGCAAATAAAGTTTTTCAGTGGGAAGAATGGGCAAATAAGCTTTAAGTCCAACCAAGCCAAGAAATGGGGTCTATATGATACTATAACTGTGGTTCTCAGTGGAAATGATTTTGCTCCTAGGGGATATTTGGCAATGTCTGGAGGCATTTTTGGTTGTTACATCATGGGGGGATGGTGTGGTACCTAGTGGGCGGAGGCTAGGAATGCTGCTGAACATTCTACCACATTCTGGATGCCCCCACAGCAAAGACTTATCCGGCTCCAAAAGTCGGTACTGCTGAGGTTGAGGAATAGCCAATGAGGTCAGTCTAATTAAAACCACAGGCCCCTGGAGGCTTATCTAGCTTTCACATGAATTCTACAGGAGTGTAGAGGAGAAGTGGCAAAAGACTTGGTGATGATTTGAAGTTTCGGTTGAGGCATGAAGCATAAGTGGAGGTGAACCAGCTGAACTAATGAAGAATGGGAGGGAAGAAGAGTTTTCCAGGGAGAAGATCCATGCAGAATTGGAGGGTGAGGGATTCTGGGATTGTGACTGATAGCAGGTATTTCTGAATTGTGCAGAGCCCCTGTGGGATCCATGTGGGCAGAGGTGGCACAGTGAGAGGTCCTGGCTGAACTGCTAAAAATCTTGTGTTTTTTCTTGAAAGTGATGGTGAGATGCAGTGAATGATTTTAAGTAAGGCAGTAACTTGGTCAGATCTCTGTGTTTTTTTTTTTTTTTTTTTGGCCCCACCCAGTGGCATGTGGGATCTTATTTCTCTGGCTAGGGATCAAACCTGCAATGCCTGCATTGGAAGTGCTGAGTCTTAACCACAGAACCGCTAGGGAAGTCCAAGATCACTGTTTTCTCATAATCAGTCTTTGGGGGAAGGTGGTTCTTAGGGGGGAGTGGGAGGCAGGGATGAGTCATTTGTATTTAGCCCAGGAGCTGAAGACCCAAATGGGTAGTGGGCTTGCAAATGAAGATAGAGTCACAGGCTCAAAACCCTGAGACTATGGCGTTGTCACAAGAGGCTGCCAGTTAATTGCGGATGTTTCAGAACAGAGAATACTAGAGGATGACTCTCAGGGTTCCATCTCTACTAGATGAATAGTGATGGCTTTTTACCAAGATAGGGAACGTAAAAGGAGGAGTGGATGTGGATGAGAGAGAGCGGTGGAGGACATGGAATTCCTTGATGGCAGCAAATGTGAAGCCAGCTTCATTAAAACCGCTGGTCCTTGGGGCCTCATTGAGCTTTCAAACTTGGCTTTGCGTGGAACCCATGGAATGCTTTCCTGAAACATAACCTTGTATGTTAGCTTGGCTTAAAGATGGAAATACAAGAAGGCATCTATTCTGACAGGTTTACAAGCAGACCAAACTCATAAGGACATCCCTGTCAGAATTGGCTGCTTGGCCTTTATTGGAAGCAATTATTCTGGACAACTGAAGCATATTTATAAGGGTACCGGCTAGACATAACTCAGGCTGCGTTATCTTGATGGCTGCTGACTCTTCGCCTGCAGACCATGACTGTGGTCACAGGTGGAGGAGGCCCTGCAATCACCTGGTTCTGTCCTCCTTTGATTGGTTGCTAGGGTTGGGATGAAGGCTTGGTCTCCAGGGCAACAGAGGCCTCTGGGCTGATCAGTTCGGATTACCCTCTCTAGGTGCTCTGGAAGTTTCCTGGCCACTTAGAATTACAAGAGACTTTGGTCTTTATGAAATTGCTTCTGATTTTTCTTACCACAGGCATTTTCTTTGGGTAGAAAGCTAGCCATCAGGACATTGATTTGTTCATAATTTCTGAGATTCGAATGTGTGTTCTTTGGTGTTTCCTGCATCACTTGGTTGCCATCTTGACTTTGTCCTTTTCTTGGGTTCCAGGAATGGGGTAGGATTTTATAGTTGGTGTGAGAAGAACTATTTCACCCCACTTCTAAGAACAGCATCCTACGTAACTAAGCTATGTGCCTCTACTCTCTCTCTCTCTCTTTTTTTAAACTATTTTATAAATTTTTTTTAAAATTTATTTTTAATGGGAAGATAATTGCTTTACAAGGCTGTATTGCTTTCTGCCATACAACATGAATCAGCCATAAGTATACAAATATCCTTTTCCTCTTAGAGCATCTCCCCAAAGCCCCATTGAGGTCTGCATCTTTAGCCTCCCATCACCAACATTACCCACTTAAGCACAAAGTTTGTGGCATTAGTAACTTCCCTCTGGGCAAAGGCACTTCTGGGATCCTGGTTGTTATCTTATCTCTCTACTTATCCTCTCTCTTCCAAAAACTGTTGTTCAGATCTTAGGTGTTTCTGTGCATTTATTTATTGGAATAGTGTTTATTCAGACTTTATCTTTTGTATCCCGAAAATGAGTTAGAGAAATTGGAGTATTATTGACAGTGAGAAATATTATGTTGATAAAGCCAGAATCAAGAAAAGGAGAGCTTGCATTTTAAATTTTACTAGGAGCTTATAAAGAGTGAACTGGAGTATACTGGAGGTCATTGGGAGGAAGAACAAGGGGCTGAAGTTATTGGAAATCAGCTGAGTCCAGAGGTTGGTCCAAATCCTTGGAGGTCAGCAAGTGAACCAGTTCAGTAGGACCCATCAAAGGCTGTATTAATAAAATAAAAGGGTCAAGGCTTGGACAGAAAGCCTAAGAGGTAGTCTTCTTGGGGAGTGCTAAAGGCAAGGAAAAGAATCGTAGCAATCCTATGTCTACAATAATAACAAAACTTTTATTTGCATTGTGTTGTGCCATTTGCAACGTACTTTCAAGTACTACCCTCTTTGTTTCATTTAATGTTAACCACAGTCTTATGAAGACAGTTATTGCTATCGACATTGTACAGGAAATGTCACAGAAGGCTGGCCACCTGACCAGGAGCACATAGTAAGTGGCAGAGCCTTGAGAAGAGAGCCCTGGTCTTTTGACAGGAGGTTCAATATCCTCCCACTACATCCATATTCCACCTGTACCCTGGAGGGAAGTGGTTTCTTGTGTTCTAAGCTGTCAGTTCAATGTGATGTTATTGATGAGCTCATATCGCAGAAGGGACATAGAATACAATTAAGGACAAGGATTCTGCTGTCCGGGGATAGTTGTCACAGTAACTCAAGGGATTCTTATACGTTATAAGGGTTCAGTAGGAAAGTTATCCTGAAGCACAACTCTGATTTCATAGCTTCTCTGCTTTTAAACTTAGATTATCAATCTGTGGCTGAGGCTTTCCTCTCTCTGGCCGATACTTGCCACTCCAGCTTCTTTATTCCCATCATATACGTGGGTCACACAGCTGCACCACCTGACCAGACGGGCTGAGTTAGCCTTTTCTTATTTCCATCATGTTGCAATGGTCTTTTCTTCTGTTTCCACCTGTACGATCCTACCTGTCCGTCAATATCTGACGCATATGAAGTCTTTTCGCATATGGCCTCCATTTCCTCCTGCCCACCAACTGGCTGTCCATACTGTGTATTCCCACTGCATTTTGTTTGCATCTTTTTTTTAAAAAAATATTTTTATCGGTTTATTTATTTGCCTGCTCTGGGTCTTGGCTGCGGCATGTGGGATCTAGTTTACTGACCAGGGATCAAATCTGGGCCTTCAGCACTGGGAGCTCCAGAGAAGGCTCTTGTTTGCATTTTTATAGCACGAGTTGCAAACTAAATATGTGCATGAACCAGCCAGGTAAGCAAAGGGGGTCACTGAGTGTAAAATACATGAGCAGTAATGACTGTGGCAAGTCCCTGAGCTCTTCACCTAATAGGAAGCCACTGCTCAGTTCTGGGCATAAAATGAGCCCAGGTGCGTGCGCGCGCGCGTGTGTGTGTGTGTATGAAATTCCTTGGTTTAAAAAATCTTGGCAAATGGGAGGGGGGTTCAGGACGGAGGGGACACATGGACTTCTATGGTCAGTTCATGTTGAGGTATGGCAAACACCATCACAATATCATAAAGTAGTGAAAGTCACTCAGCCGTGTCTGACTCTTTGCAACCCCATGGACTGTACAGTCCATGGAATTCTCCAGGCCAGAATACTGGAGTGGGCAGCATTTCTTTTCTCCAGGGGATCATCCCAACCCAGGGATTGAACCGAGATCTTCTGCATTGCAGGCCGATTCATTGCAGCTGAGCCACAAGGGTATCCTCCAATTAAAATGAATACTTTTTTTTTTTAAAAAGAAAAATATATGGGAAAATAAATAATTCAAATATTTTTGAAAATCTGAGTGGGTTAAACAAAAATCTGCCTGAAGGCTCTATTTGGCTGGTGATCCTACTTTCTGACCTTACCCCCGCAGACTTTGGGGATGAATAAATGGTGCAGATAAGAATATCCTACCTCAATTATTAATTATAGATACACTGAGAGTGAGAACAACATGAGATCATCTTTCCAACCATAGAGTGCCTTTTCTGAAATTGGTGCTTAGTAAGTTTCTGTTGAATCGCAGGCAGCCTTCAGAGGGTAAGGATTGGAGAAAATGAGCTGGCTGGCCGGAGCGAGCTATTTTAGGTTAGACAGGTTGAGACCACACTTTTTGTAAACTGTATCATTTGGATGTTTTATTAATCACTGCTCCCGGTGAATTTAAATATTTTAATGATTGATATATTTTACTCTTAGCATGCCCTGGGGCTTTTTTTTTTTTTAAGAAACAACAGTTTAAAAAAATGAAAATAGAATCCCTGCTCAATCAGCATTCAAACTGCCAGGTGACACTTGGGTACTTCCTCCACTCCAAATCTGGGTCAGCATGGCAGTCGGTGACTGGGACGCCTGCACTGCCTTCCCTAGCAAATTTGGTCTGCTGAAATTGGGCTCCTTAAGTAACGCTATCCTTCAGGTTAGAACCCTGAAAATTATCCCTTGAAACAATTCTCTCTTTGGGATGTGAATCTCCATACGTCTAGCAAAGCTTGGAAGAAGGGAAAAAAGAAAACGCTTCACCACCGCATCTCAGTCTTGCCTTTGTAACTATTAAAATATCTTTTCTAAGTTATAGATTAGCTATCTGTGGGGGCGCCTCTGGGTACAGGCAGGTCTCGTTTCATGGCATTTTGCTGTGACTGCATTGTTTACCGTGTGAAGGTGTGTGATAATCCTGTTTAGAGCAAGTTTATCTGCGCCATTGTTCAACAGCATCTGTTTACTTTGCGTCTCTGCGTCATGTTCTGGTCATTCTTGCAATCTTTTATACCCTCCACCAGCAATAAGATTACGAATTCCTAAAGGCTCAAGTGATGCTTAGCATTTTTTAACGATAAAATATTTAAAAATTAAGGTTACTTTTTTTTATATGTAGCACTATTGCACACTGAATGTACAACAGAATGAAAACATGACTTTCACATGCACTGGCAGACCAAAAAATTCACGTGTCTCACTTTATCACAACATTTGCTTATCTGCGAAATGAAAGCCACAATACCTCCAAGGTCTGACTGTTCAGAACTCCTTAAGGTTATTCAGCGTTGATTAAAACAGAGGTTGGGCAAAGTGAGTTTATTTACCAAACCTGAGAAGAAGGTAACGGTGAAAGGACAGACATGTTGGGGATTTGATTTCAGTTTTATTTTTAGTGACAAGCGTCCTTGTTCTGTGCCAGGATGCTAACATAGTCACTCTTGGAAAGAGATTGTTTTCTTGCTCTGTGGCTTCTCTTTTCTGCTCTAAAGCATCACTCTCACCTGGAATTGTGGGAACCATCTTTGTTTGTTTTTATGCCAGGACTTTCTTGCGGTTGGCTCCCACCATGGAAGGTTCCAACTTGACCTTTCCCTGTTCCCTTTCCTCCTGCAGTTCATCCAGTGACCACTCTGTGGAGTCACGATCTGTAACTGTCCTGCGACCTCCTTCACCTCATGGGTCCTGCTCCTCACGTTCCATCACAACTGCAGTTTTGCCTTTTTTGATGCCAAGGTTTGCAAATTCCTCACTATCCACATTTCTGTCTAATTCTGTAAATCAATAATAGGCAGGGTGTGAATCCCAAGTCACATCACAAAACTGTGATTTTTTTTTTTCTTTCCCTCCCACTCAACCATTCTGAGTTGTCACTTTTCCGCCAATTCTTAGACACGGAGTTGAAAAAATACATAAACAGCTTTCTGACTCACCTGAGGGAGCCTTTGACCTTTTCTTTCCATTGTTTTCGCTTTTTTTCCTCCTTCACTGAGGAATCAACAGCCTGCATTTTGAAACAAAACTCCTTGCTCTCCTCTAATAAAGGTGAAACAGGGTAAGGAAGGATTTTGAAAGACTCCACTGGGAAGAGTTTGGGAGGGATTATGAATAAGGAGGGAAAAAAATGTAGACTTGAATATTTTAAAGACTATAAAGATATTTCCTTGCAAGCAGATTCTCTGTCTTCACCTTTAGCCTCTTGACCATACGGAGCCCTTAACACAGAAACACATATGCATGTTATTCTGTTTTCATAAACACAGTGCTCTGAATTCTGATTTTAGGGAGGATATGCTACGGAGCTAATAAAGCTAAAGCCCTGAGTGAGGTCCCAGCAAGATGTTCACATGCTCATATACTCTGTAAACCTTGCCAAAGTAAGACAGTTTAAACCACAATTGGCTTTTTTTCCATCTCAACTTTCTCAATGACCCACTGTCTCCAATGACCTTGGGGTGTTTTAAGGATTTCCCTAAGGGAATTCTAGTTGGGGGCATATTCAGTTTGGGTTTAATGAGCTACATTTATGTGACTAGCTGTCCCTTCCACACAGAGTTAAGTCATTGCCAGCCTGGTTTTCAGGAACACTCCCACCTACTGATGAGCTGTCTTCAGGGCAAGCTGGTTAATCAGAAAGTTGTCACTTACTAGGGAGTTTAAGTTAGCCACTACACAGGAAAATTTTAAATGCCCCGAAATCTTGCAAATTCAGTATGAAAGAAACTCTGAAGAGTTTTCCCTGTACTTGGCAATCTTACAAATTGGTATGGCATCACTAATGTTGAGTTATGAGGCTGAAATCTTTTCAGACGATCGATACAGGAAATTTTGATCTACTATAGCTAAATTAGGGACTTCCCTGGTGGTCTAGTGTTGAAGACTCTGTACTCCCCTGCAGAGCGCCCAGGCTCCATCTTTGACTGGGGAGACAAGGTACAACATGCTGCAACTAAAGATATTGCATGCTGGGATAAAAATTTGGGGGCTTCCAGGTGGCACTGGTGGTAAGAAACCACCTGCCAATGCAGGAGATGTAAGACACGAGGGTTTGATCCCTGGGTCAGGAAGATTCCCTGGAGGAGGACATGGCAACCCACTGTAGTATTCTTGCCTGGAGAATCCTATGAACAAAGGAGCCTGGTGGGTTACAGTCCGTAGGGTCACAAAGAGTCAGACATGATTGAAGCAACTTAGCTGCTGCTGCTAAGTCGCTTCAGTCATGTCTGACTCTATGCAGCCCCAGAGACGTCAGCCCACCAGGCTCCTCGGTCCCTGGGATTCTCCAGGCAAGAACACTGGAGTGGGCGGCCATTTCCTTCTCCAATGCATGAAAGTGAAAAGTGAAAGTGAAGTTGCTCAGTCGTGTCCGACTCTTAGCGACCCCATGGACTGCAGCCCACCAGGCTCCTCCGTCCATGGGATTTTCCAGGCAAGAGGACTGGAGTGGGGTGCCATTGCCTTCTCCACGAGATCTTTCCCAACCACGGGTCAAATCCAGATCTCCTGCATTGCAGGCAGTTTCTTTACCATCTGAGCCATCAGGGAAGGCCATAAGGAAGTATTAAAGATTGCACAGACTAGTAAAGTAATGCTCAAAATCCTCCAAGCCAGGCTTCAACAGTACGTTAACTGTGAACTTCCAGATGTTCAAGCTTGCTTTAGAAAAGGCAGAGGAACCAGAGATCAAATTGCCAACATCCATTGGATCATAGAAAAAGCAAGAGAGTTCCAGAAAAACATCTATTTCTGCTTTATTGTCTATGCCAAAGCCTTTGACTGTGTGGATCACAAACTGTGGAAAATTCTTAAAGACAGGGGAATACCAGACCACCTGACCTGCCTCTTGAGAAATCTGTATGCAGGTCAAGAAGCAATACCTAGAACTGGACATGGAACAACAGACAGGTTCCGAATTGGGAAAGGAGTACGTCAAGGTTGTATATTGTCACTTTGGTTATTTAACTTGTATGTAGAGTACATCATGAGAAACGTTGAGCTGGGTGAAGCACAATATGGAATCAAGATTGCTGGGAGAAATATCAGTAACCTCAGATATGCAGATGACACCACCCTTATGGTAGAAAACGAAGAACTAAAGAGCCTCGTGATAGAAGTGAAAGAGGAGAGTGAAAAAGTTGGTTTAAAACTCAACATTCAGAAAACTAAGATCATGGCACCTGGTCCCATCACTTCATGGCAAATAGATGGGGAAACAATGGAATGGTGAGAGACTTTATTTTTTGGGGCTCCAAAATCACTGCAGATGGAGACTGCAGCCATGAAATTAAAAGATGCTTACTCCTTGGAAGGGAAGTTATGACCAACCTAGATAGCATATTAAAAAGCAGAGACATTACTTTGCCAACAAAGGTCCATCTGGTCAAAGCTATGGTTTTTCCAGTAGTCATGTACGGATGTGAGAGTTGGATTATAAAGTAAGCTTAGTGTGGAAGAAATGATGCTTTTGAATTGTGGTGTTGGAAAAGACTCTTGAGAGTCCCTTGGACTGCAAAGAGATGCAACCAGTCCATCCTAAAGAAAATCAGTCCTGAATGTTCGCTGGAAGGACTGATGCTGTAGCTGAAACTCCAATCCTTTGGCCACCTGATTTGAAGAGCTGACTCATTGGAAAAGACCCTGATGCTGGGAAAGATTGAGGGCAGGAGAAGGCGACGACAAAGTATGAGATGGTTGGATGGCATCACCGACTCGATGGATGAGTTTGAATAAACTCTGGGAATTGGTGATGGACAGGAAGCCTGGCATGCTGCACTCCATGGGGTCTCAAAGAGTCAGACACAACTGAACTGAACTGAACTGAGGTCACAGGGGTGGGGCCTCAATCAGACAGGACGTTGACGTTATCAGAAGAGGAAGAGACATGAAAGAGATCTCTTTCTTTCTGTTTCTCTCTCTGTGGGTGCACAGCATTAAGGCGGTCATCGATATGCCAGGATGAGAGGCCCTACTGAAAACTAACTCTGAGAGCAACACCTTACCTTGGCCTTCCAGCCTTCAGAACTATGAGAAAATATGGTGCTACTGTTTAAGCCACTCAGCCTAGGATATTCTCTTAAGGCAATCCAAGTGGATGAATGCATCTTCTATTTCTGATAATCTACTGAAAAATGCAGGAAGGAAGGGTTTACTAGCTCAAAGGTGACTGACATATCCTAGAATTGAAATGATTGCTGTCTAAGAATTTGCATTGGGTTAGTTGCCTGCCTTTTTTTTAAAGGAGTCCTTTGAAATAATTAATAACCAAATATGGGTTAGGAAAAAAAAATAAGGGAAACACTTCTATAACCAAATGAGGAGAAAATTTAGTTTCCACAAACTTTTCTTTTCATCACAATTACTTTTCCGATGAGGGCCCAAACTTTTGCACTAATGCTAATCAAATAGGCCACAAAGAGAACGAAGAGTGAAGTTGATAAATGAAGATTCATTAAGGCAGAATAAAGCAAATGTTGTCAGTTATAAATATGTATTACATAGACCATTTGCAGAAAGCATGTGAAGGCGATGTCAAAAGCTCAGCCTTTCTGTACACTGGCACCGAATTGAATGTCGGAGACAGAGTTTTGGGTGGAGTAGAAAAGAATAGCTTTATTGCTTTACCAGGTAAAGGGGACACAGCAGACTCCTGCCTCAGAAAACACCTGTGTCCCAACCAGGGAGGATATGATGGGCAGTTTTATAGCAACAGTTCAAGGATGGGGTTGCTAACAAGATTAGGGTGTGTACTCAGTCTCAGGACTTCCCAGGTGACATTAGTGGTAAAGAACCTGCCTGCCAATGCGGGAGATGGAAGAGACCGGGGTTTGGTCCCTGGGTCAGGAAGATCCCCTGGAGAAGGGCATGGCAACCTACTCCAGTATTTTTGCCTGGGAAATCCCATAATGGAGGAGTCTGGGAGGCTACAGTCTGTGGGGTCAGAAAGAGTCGGACTCAGTTTAGCTACTAAACAACAATAGCAGCAGGGGCATTTGCCATCTGCCTCTGCAGGGATTGAATCCTGTTCTGTTGTAGTCTTTGACCTTCAACATGCCCTGGAGAAAGTTCAGGATGGAGAATGAGGCACTTTGTACTCCAGGGAACCTGGTGGAACAGGTCTTTAGGTGGTTAGATATTTTTCAGGAACTGATTTTTATGAGTCCAATCCTTGCATCTGCTAGTATCTAAAAAAGCACTAAACCCCTTCATGATGACTTCTGCTCCTTGTGACTAGCAGAAATCCTTTTGTAAGATATATGCTTGATTGTATGAACTCCTCCTTCACCAATATCACATAGATTGACTGTCCCCCTCTACCTCTTTGGAGCAGTTTCTCAGAGCTCTCTGAGGTGCTGTCTCCCAGGGTACAGTCCTCATTTTACCCCAAATAAAATTTAACTCACAACTGTCACATTATCCATCTTTTATAAGTTGACAAGGATGAGAGACACAGTATGGGTGAAAGCTTCTCACACAGTGCTCAGCCCAAAGTAGGAAGCAGTTACTGAATAAGTGATGACTATTGAATGACCTCAACTGAAGTGCTGATACTCTGGATTCTAAACTTCTAGAGGCTTTAAAGAGATGATCTAGGGCTTTTGAAAATGTTCTTGGTTCAGTGAATGGTAAAACTCCCAGGATGTATTCAAAAAGTAATTTTATTTTTTTTTACCAACCCTGCCCCAATATCATTTTTCTCCCCCAAGGGCGAGTTACTTTTCTGTGTTCCTAGATGGAAAGTTTGGCATATCCCTTAGTTTTTCTGCTCATTCTTAGTTAACGGACAGTCACGGTGATCGTGACTCAAACCACACAAACACTGCCTTTTCTTGGTAATTGGAATGCATCTGAGCCAAGATATTAACCAACTTTTTTCAGTCTTCCATTCATTGCACTCCTTTTCTTTGCTTGGGTGTGTAGTTGATTGCAGTCTTCCTTCAAGGTTGGTTTCTTTTATCTCTCGCTCACTTTCTTCCCAATATAGCAATTTATACCATTTTGTTCCCCTAGTTGGGGACTAGGGAACTAAGAGATGAAAGGATAAGGCAAGCCTTTCATGGCTGGGCTCCAGCAAGCTCTCAGCATCTGGTCAATGTTGAGTTGCCTGTCTCCGGGATCTTCAATGGATTCTTCAAAGCTTGTGTGCTAAGTCACTTCAGTCGCATCTGACTCTTTGCAACTCCACGGACTGTAGCCTGTCAGGCTCCTCTGTCCATGGGGTTCTCCAGGTACTGGAACAGGTTGCCATTTCCTTCTCCAGGGGATCTTCCTGATCCAGGGATTGAAACTGTATTTCCTACATTGCAGGCAGATTCTTTACCTCTGAGCCATTGGGGAACTTTAGATTTTTCACAATTGCATGGAACATAAAGAAAACTGTCTTAAAGCTCCATCTTAAGTACTTTGGTTAAATGTTATCATCTGTCTCTTATCAGCTCCCCATCCTGCTTTGTAGGGGAGAACTCAGCAGTTCAACAACTTTTTCTAAAGAAAATGCCACAAATCCTTTTTCTTTCTCTACTGTCTGACTCTGCTTATATTCTTGATCCCTTGGATGGATCCACGATTTATGGAGCTTTGTTTCAGTCATCCCTAAAAAATATGAGTGATGCTCATAATAGAGCTTTCATGGAGACTTCAGTATTTACATTCTGTTCCACAAACAATAAATTGATATCTATCAGACCATAAAAGTTTAATCCCTCAGAGGGAGCTGTCCATTATTTGTAACTTTTTATATAATGGGGATCAGCAGAGATTTTTATTTGTAAAGAGCTTCACTGTTAAGAAGATTGGTAAAGGACTGCATTAGTGAAACCACTTTGGTCAGGAATTTCTCCATATTTCTAATTGAATGACTATTTCTCATTTAATAAAATATAAGCCTGTTATGTAAACTGAACTGGAGGATTCCTGGCAGGTATAGCTACCACCATAGCTGTTGTTGAAACTAGCATTAAGGCAACCAAAGGGTCCTGTAGGAATCCCCGGCTTTTCAGATCTTGACAAAAAACTTGATCACCTTGAACTCCACAGTGCTTGTTCCCATCATCTCACTTCCTGTTTTATTTGTTTAGTAATTTTATTGACAGTATGAGAGCTGAGGACAGGGAGAGAGGGTCACAAGGAGAGATCTCATGAAGAAATAAGCAAGGAGCAACATGTGGTTATTTTCCCAACAGGGGCTTTCATTGTCCATTGGAGTCCCTTTGTTTACTGCATCTCAAAGAAACCATGACAACTGTATTTGTCTCTATTTTTTCTCCCCTTGATGCTCTGGCTCCATCTGTTCAGTATTCACCAATGAAGTCAACATTTTCCCCCCCTTTTTTCATTATAAACAAAAGTACACTTATGTGAATTGATTTTCTTTTAAAGTAAAAGAAAATAAAAATTGACAGGTGAAAAGAAAAAAGGAACAAGCAGCTTTCTGACACTGCACAAAACCACTCCTTCCTTTCTTCCTCTTCTCTTCTACAGAATAATTAACAGTTTCCCCTCCCCAGCATTTTGTTTAGATCAAGTCTAGCCAAGGACCCTCTTGGAGTAACACTTTGCACATAATATTAATGTTTTGGTATTAATCATAACACTTTTTTAGAATACGTTGCAGTTTACAAAATGCATTAAAATCTGCATGGCCTCTTGCTACTCTTCCCTGGTGGCTTAGTGGTAAAGAATCCACCTGCCAATGAAGGAGATGCAGGTTTGATCCCTGGGTTGGGAAGATCCCCTGGAGAAGGAAATAGCAACCCACTCCAGTATTCTTGCCTGGGAAATCCCATGGACAGAGGAGCCTGATGGGCTGCAGTCCATGGGGTCACAAAGAGTCAGACACTGCTTAGTGACTACACAAAATAAAAAGATACATGTTATGGGCATTATTTCCTGCACTTTACAAGCCTAGACACTGTTAAAGATACACTACTTTTGCTACTAGAATTTATGATCTAGATGTAGTCTGACATACAAATGATAAACTATGAGAAAAAGACAAATTTTAAAAATATGTATATTTGAAAGTTGCTAAGAGAGTAGATCTTAAAAGTTCTCAATGAAAGTAAAAATCTTTTTGGAACTATGTATAGTGATGGATTGGGCTTCCCAGCTGTTGCTAGTTGTAAAGACCCCACCTGCCAGTGTTGGAGACATAAGAAATGTGGGTTCAATTCCTGGGTCCAGGAGATCCCTTGGAGGAGGGCATGGCAACTCATTCCAGTATTCTTGTGTGGAGAATCCCATGGACAGAGGAGCCTGGCATGCTACATTCATAGGGTGCAAAGAGTCGGACATGACTGAAGCGACTTAGCACACATGCATGCATGGTGATGGGTGTTAACTAAATTTATTGTGGTGATCATTTTGGAATATATACAAACACTGACTTATTATACACATGAAACTAACATAATGTTATATGTAAACTATGCCTCACTAGAAATGCATAAAATAGTATCATGTGGCATAGATTAGATAGCAATTACTTTGGATTTGATAAACCACAAGACTTTAGGGAAGAGAAAACAATTGGGCTGACTACTAAAAGAAAAAGAATTTTATCCAACCAAGGAAGAAAAGAAGAGAAGTTCAGATACATAGATGGGCAAGATTATATATGTATCGATACCTGGGAGAGAACAATTTCTGGGAGCTGAGCTTGCTTTTAATTTTATGTTGATTGCATATTGTAACAAGGTTTAGCTGTATTGCACCAAATAAAGCAAAATATTAAAGTTAATGTAACTTTTATTACTTTAAAAAATGTGATTATTAGATTCTTTAAAATTACATATGTAGCTTGTGTTTTGTTTCTTTTGAACAGGGATGCTTTAGACCATCACATGAGAAAAGAAAATGAATTCCAATCTTTTTATAGCCATTACATTTTAAGTTTTTTTGGAGCTAATCCGATTTTAAAAGAAGTGCAGTGTTTTTACATTTTTTTCTTTGTTTTTAATGTTCTTAATAGTTTTCACTATAATTTGGTTAGGTGTAGATTTGTTTTTATTTATTCTGCAGAGGATTTGGTGGACTTCTTCTAATGGTGTCTTTCTGAAATTCTGGAAAATTCTTTTCAATTAGGTTTTTGAATAAAAGTTCTCCCTTTATCTCTATTTTTTCCTGTTAAGAATATTTATTTGATGTAGTATACCTTTTTTAATTCTTTATACTACAAGTATCTTAGTTATTATTTTCTATCTCTTTTTCTATGTGTTGAGTTATGGATGATTTTCTCAGGTTTTTCTTTCAGTTCATTAATTTTATCTTTGTCTGTACTGTTAAATCCTTCCATGATATTTTAATTTCACTGAAATACTGTTTGTTTATGGAATTCCCTTAGATTCTTAAAACTGTTATTATTATTTTTTTTCATACTGTCCTATACTTACCTTTGGTTTCTGTTCTTTCTTTAAGCATTTTAAACATAATACTTTCAAAGCTTCTTTCTTATTGCTTACTATTTTCAGTTTTTAGGCTGCACATTCTTTCACCTACTTGATTTTTAATTGTTTCTGATTATACTTCATTTCCTCATGCTGCTTAAAATATTTGGTTGTGAACTCAGATTCGGCAATGGTCATTTCCATGGAAGTGATAACTATAAATCTTGTCTATAGAAATATCTTAATAGTATGGTCTTGTTCGGGTCTCTGATAAAATCTGGATCAGTTTTTGATGCTTGCATTTCTTGTCTTGGAACTCATGTAAGTTCAAATCATAGTGCTGAAAATGGCATTGGTCTGGATTCAGACTCTTCTTCTGAACACGGGCCTGAATGTCAAGTTCTTATAGCCCCTCTACAGATAGGCTAAGTCTTTGTGACTTTCAGCTCGTGAAAATAAGGTAGCTCTGAAGTGCAGCTCTTAAAGTTCCAGCCTGGACTCCCCGCTGGTGATCCTAGCACCTGAGGATCTTCCTTTCTTGGTGTCAAGTTTGGTTATGTTTCCAAGAACTTTAAATGTATTTTATTCAACTTTCTCAAGTTGTTTGAACTGGTGGTATGTGTACATCTCTCCATCATTCCAGAAGTATCATGGTTGATGATATTTACTATTTTTTCGGTAACCACAGTGAAGTGTTCCATTATTTTGCAATGGGTTAATCATAAATTGGAAAACAAATGAACAGATTTACATTATTTACATTAATAATGTAAAAAATGTAACAGATTTACAATAATTTACATTATTATAACTGTGCAATTTCATATTTACTTAAAAACTATCTAGTGAAGTCAGTATTTATTTCTTTTTGGATGTAATATCTTTGACCCTATTTTATCAGATGATAATTATTCTATTATTAAGTTTGAGTACAGACAGATATAGCCTTACATCCTGATCTTTGCCTCTGAAACTTTGTTAGAGATGATTCTTCATGGGTTTCTCATGGTTCTGAAGGTCTTAAGAGATACTGCTTGTCCTTTTTGTCTCTATTATTTTTTCAAGCATGTATAGTGATTCACCTTGGAAGGCAGAGATGCCGTTTCCTTCTGAATCATATGGCAGGCCTGTCTACTGCCCACTCTCAAAGACTGGGGTTCCCTAAGCTCTGGGTTCCTCTCTTATAATTTATCCAACTTCTTGTGCAGGCATCTGGGCCCACTGATGTCACCCCTGAGGGGCCTGGGCACAAAGGGTCTGCCCTAAATATGCGGATACTCATCTTGCTTGATTTGCCTTGGCTAATGAGATCATTTATCTCTGACCTAAAGAGTCTCATGTCTTCTGCCAACATCCATGAACCTTGACAAGTTAATGTGTTAACTTCTAAGTTAGCTTTCCAGTTCTTGACAGAGATTTACAAGAGGTTATGCTAGAAGGTTTTTTTGGGGGGTGGGGTGGGGTGAGGGATTTAACTTAAAAAGAAAGGAACAGATTTTGGCACAACTTCTCACTTTTCTACCTGCCACCTGCCAATTACAAGCCTGGATGTGAAGTCTGGGGCAGTGGTATCTACCCTGAGACCATTAGGTAGAGATGGATTCTGATGTCACTGAGTCATTTAACAAATGCCAGCAGCTTCTCAATACTTTGTGATCATGCTAAAAGAAAAGAAAGTGAAGTGAATAAAAACAAATTCTCAGGTCAACAGAAATCAAGACCAAATCAGCTACGGTTAGCTAGATCTTATATTTCTTTGACCGACACCTTTGGTACTACTCCCATTGATCATTTCCCTGAGAAACATGTTTATTCTGAATAAAATATTGTGCTAGGTGCTCAGAAGGATAAGGAATGTTCATTATTACCCTGCCCTTGAGGAGGATATGGCTTTTTGGGGAAAATGGTAATTAGCAAAATGAGGTAGTGTTATAAATTTCCAAAAGCGTGGAACAGGTAATAAATGTTATTGGAACTGAGGGGAAAGAGCCTGGCTGAACTTTACATGCTTGGAGGGCTGCCCAAACCACGGAGTGTTGGGGAGCCATTTCCTCAGGTGTCAGATGAGAATGCTGACTAGCATCAGATGTTTTGGAATTGTAGTTTTAATAGCAGAACTATTTTATTAATGGATACTTACAAAGACCTTCAATCTATAAACCAGACAAGAGATTCTGTGAAGCATAAACCCAGAGTCAGATCACTGATGCCACGTCCTCATACCCTCCAAAGTCCAAAAGGCACCTCTCTGAAGCCCTAAAGGTCATATAGTACAGAATTTGAAAATTATCAGGCATGATGACTGCAGAGGTATGAAGCTAAAAGCATTTCGTTCCTCAAAGATCAAACTTGTCTGAGCTTCACTGGGTTGCTGTGCTAGCCTTATTAACAAACACAGTGAAAACCTAGCCAGACCCCCATCTGTGTATCACTTTGCCACGTAGCCACAGACAGCAGCCTAAGCAGAACTCACCAGCCTCTAGACACATGTCATTCGAGAATGTGCATGAATCAGTTCAAAATCCATCATCAGCTAAGGAGAAAAACCACTCACAGCTCATTCCTCACTGATTGTGGGTGGGTGACTTAGCCCCATTTAGGAAGGGAGGAGAGTTCTTACTTGGAAATCAGCATTTTGAACATCATGAAAGGAAAAATGCTTTTTAGATTAGCTTCTCCCCCACTGGACCCAGAGAGAGAGGCTATTGTGGTCATTAGCTTTTTCGGCATTAAATCTGCCTGGTCTGACTAGTCCATTTGATTTCAGGTTTATCCTTAAGCCACAGAAATCGAGTTGCTGGGTATTTACTTGGGATTAATGACCAGTTAGGAGAAGCTGTGCTTTATACCATTAACCCGAACCAGGTGCTAATTTCTCGAACATGCCCTGCAAACAGAGGTCATTATTGCTTTTTGAAAGTGCGAGTGCTGCCTTAGAAACCACAGGCTTAATTTAAAGACAGTCATTTTGATTCGTCAACATGGCATATTTCTGGAAAACGATGCACTGTGTACAGGCCAATCTGATTGCTTGGAAACGTCTCCCTGTGCTCTTGCTGTTCAGCCGATAATCCACTTCTAGACGTGGGACAGCAGGCTGGAAACTGTAGCAGGTTCTATTTTCAGCACCTAAAATCAATGACCCCCTCCAGTCTGTTGCCTCATTATGTCCCCTGCCCCATGAGCTGAGCTCAGCTTCCCTTTGCAGGAGATTAAAGCGAGTCAGGGAGTATGATGAATGCTTTCAGTCATATCTGCTGTCATTTGAATAATACTAGGTGTCAGGAAGAAATACATCCCCAGCCAGTTTTAACCAACCAACCTGCGTTGATACCCTCCTTCCCCTTAGTGTAGGAAGAAGCAGTGACCTGGAAACCTATAATCCCTCTTTCTCCCTCCCCTGCCCCAGCAGAAAAGCAAATTCTGTGTATAAGTTCTCAGGCTGGGTTGAACATTCTCTCTGGAAAGGTCCTCTTTTCATTTATCCAGCAAAATCCAGAAGTTTTTCCTAGTTTTGGGAGAGGCATTTTCTCTACTTACCAGAAAAGAAAATGTGTCCATTTTGCCAGAAACTTCCAGGTTTTGGGAAAACCACATCAACATTTTTTGACTAAATCTCCTTCTGTTTGTGTGTGTATATGTGTGTTCTTCTTAATTCTTATTGAAGTGTAGTTGATTTACAATGTTGTGTTAGTTTCATGTATACAGCAAAGTGATTCACTTATACACATATATATGCATGGAAAGTATAAATGGACTCTTTGTGACCCCATGGAGTTCTTCAGGCAAGAATACTGGGGGAGTGTAGCCATTCTTTTCTGCAGGGGATCTTCCCAATCCAGGGATTGAACCCGGGTCTCCCGCATTGCAGGCAGATTCTTTGCTATCTGAGCCACCAGGGAAGTCCATATATATGAGAATCTTTTTCAGATTTTTCTCCATTATTGGCTATTACAAGTTTCCCTGTGCTATATAGTATATTTCTTGCTGGTTATATATATTCAATCTGTACGTGTTTCAGTTACCCTCAGTGAATATGCCTACTCATCCTTCGGGTTTTCTACTGATGAAATAGAAGGGAACAAAGGTGTAATGAAAAGCATCATTGGATGAAGGAGTGGAGTATAAGGCATGAGTCCTGGTCCTTCCTCTTAAGTCACACAGGCTGTGAGGACCTACACCAACACTGGTGTAGCCAGAACCGGCCTCAGGCAGCACTCAATCAGGCTTAGCTGATTTTCAGTGGCCCCCCAGGGTCCCGTTAAAGGCTATTTGCCACCCACGTGAGTTCCCCTTCACTCATCTTTCAGTGAGCCAGGGTCCTCAGCTGTCCCCTCTCTCTGTTAAGACCAGATCTCAGGAAGGGATTTGATGGATTTGCTCTTGGTGGAATATTAATGGCAGGAATCTTCCCTGGGCAGTAGGAGACTGGCACATCTTAAATGTGGATTGTGTGGATCCATTTGGGCATTGAAAATCTGAATGCTCTCAGTGCCATCAGGCATTCTTGGAATCCAAGGATGAGTGCCCAAGGGCTCCATTGTATGTGCTGATAAACTGAAGAACTGAGAAAAGAAAGCCCACATTTGTAGCTTTCGCCAGGTTCACTAGGATAGCTATTCCCATAATGGCTGAGTTCAGGCTACCAACATCAAGGCACTGAATTTGGGGCTGGAAGGAGATTCATGCAGTCAGCTCCTGTGAGCCACTCTCTTTTCCTGGCCCTTTTTTAAAAAAAGATTTGCCCAATGTGGATTTTGCAATTTTCTTTATACTTTTCTGATTTTGCTGGAAGTAAGATAGAGTAGTATTAAGGGTTAGACTGAGAAACTTCGCTTTGAATCCTGGATCTCTCCATTACTTACAAACTTTATGGTTTTGGACAATTTAACATCAGTGAGCCTTTATTTCCTTGACTATAAAAATAAGGATAATATATATCTCTCAGAGGTGTTCTGAGAATGAAATCATATAAAAGATGTGAAAGAAGCTAGCAGATGTTAGTGGCTCAAAAAAATGGTTTTAGAATCTGCCTTTCTGGAAAGAAGTCTCACGTCTATCACACTTATTTACTTCTGTTTAACCTTATTTTAGTAAAAGAAGTAGAAAACAGTAATCACTGAGGACATATATGAAAGTGGCCGCTGCTTCCACATAAGGAGGCTGGATCCTTTCTTTCTCTGATTTTTCCTTTTCTGGCTCCTATTCTAGTGCTTGGTTAATCCTTTGCTGTGGAATTCAGTCATGAATAAACATCCTCTCACCTTTTTTTTTTTTTTTTTTTGTAATTTTTGGCCACACTCCATGGCATATGGGCTTCCCTGGTGTCTCCATAGTAAAGAATCCACCTGCAATGCAGGAGGTGCAGGAGATTTGGGTTCCATCCTTGGGTTGGGAAGATCCCCTAGAGGAGGAAATGGTAACCCACTCCAGTATTCTTGCCTGGGAAATCCCATGGACAGAGGGCTACAGTTCATGGGATTGCAAAGAAATGGACACAACTGAAGAGATTGAGCACCCATGCTTGCCATGGTATATAGGACCTTAGTTCCTCAACCAGGGGTTGAACCCATGCCTCCTGCATTACAAGGCAGAATCTTAACCACTGGACCACCAGGGACGTCCCAGCATCTTCTCATATTTGGATGGTGACACATATGTCTGATCCATATTCTCCTTCTTGCCTAAAAGATAGCTTGTATATTGGTTTTTAGCAATTGCTCCATTTGGATTTCAGAACTTTTCAGTACTTCTGTGAAATGACTTTGTTTTTTAACAAGGATAAGGATTTTGAGTCAAGAGGATAGATGTCACAGCTAACATCCATTCATACTTTCTGCATGTTGGGGACAGTGCTGAGGCTTTTTAACAAGACAATCTCATTTTAGTCCTCACAATGACCCTATGAGACAGGCTCTATTATCCAGTTTTACAAAAGAAAAATCTGAGACCTAAAAATCTTAAGTAATATGCTCAGGGTCACAGAGCTGCAGAGTGATTGATCTTTAGTTATGAAATTTCAAGCATCAGTGAATTTCTATGTGGGGTAAGTTGGGGAAAAAGAAATCTCTTTAAAGGTCTAACAGTCACGCCTCATGGGCAGTCTTTGTATGGTTAATTCTATTGATACTTGACTGTAAGAAGCTCTTTGAGGGCAGAGATCTTGTTCTATTCATCTCAATATCTTCTCATCAGTGCCTGGCATGTGCTTTGCACAAAGTGCTCAATAAAGGATTGTTGAACTAAATCTTTAATTTACTCTACAGTGTACATTTATTAAGTGATAGACTCTTTTCTAGGCACTGAAGATAGAATAGTAGAAAAACAAAAATGCAGAAAAAATTCTTGTTCTCAGAGACCTCATATTCTACTAGAAAGAAACAAAGTGTATATAATAGATAAGTAAATCATTTTATATATTTGTTGTTCAGTCACCAAGTCATGTCCAAGTCTTTGTGACCCATGAACTGCAGTATGCCGGGCTTCCTTGTCCTTTACTATCTCTAGGAGTTTGCTCGAAGTCATGTCCATTAAGTTGATGATGTCATCCAACTATCTCATCCTCTATCATCCCCTTCTCTGCCTGCACTTAGTCTTTCCGAGCATCGGGGTCTTTTCCAATGAACTGGCTCTTCATGTCAGTTGGCCAAAGTATTGGAGACAGCGTATTAGAAAATGAAGATTGCTACCAGAAAATAAGGTAGGATGTGGGGGACCTGGGTTTGATCCCTGAGTTGGGAAGATCCCCTGGGGAAGGAAACTGCTACCCACTCCAGTATTCCGGCCTGGAGAATTCCATGGACTGTATAGTCCATGGGCTGGCGAAGAGTCAGATACAACTGAGTGACTTTCACAAAGTTAGAGGAGAGGGGGTTCAATAAAACTCTGGTATTCAGGTAGAAACTTGAAAGCGTCAAGGAGTGAGCCATGTGGTTCTGCAGGGGAATGTTCTAGGCAATGGGAAAGCCCTGAGGTAAAATAGCCAGGAGGCCACTGATGCTGGAGCAGAATGAGCGAGAGGGGAGGGTAGGAGGAGATAGATCAGAGAGTTGGGATTTGTGCCTTTTGGAAGGTTTTGTAAAGACATTGACTCTTCTTCCAGTGATGCGATGAAACGCCACTGGAGGGCTGAGCATCAGTGACCTGACTTATATCCTAAAAGGATCACTGTAGCTACTGTGTTGAGTGCAGATACCTAAGAAGCAAAGGTTGGGAGCAGGAAGACTAATCAAGCAGCCATAGTAATGATCTCGGCAAGTAAGTGATGGTGGCTGGGACCAAAGAGGTAGAAATAGTCAGCAGAGTTTGAAAGACAGGAGTCAAAGGTGATTCCAAGCAAGGGGAGGCTGAGACTGCCATAACCTGAGCCAGGAAAGACTGCTAACGGGGCAGGTTTGGGGAGAAGATCAAGGCTGCCATCCCCCACAGGCTAAATGTGTGGTGTCTAGTGGGCGTTTGTCTGTTTGACAGCTGGATAAGGAACATGAAGTTTAGAGGAGATGACTGGCTCGGAGATTTTTAAGAAAAGCTGAGAGTGACAAGCCTCTGGATGGAACTTAGAGCAGATTGGAGGAAAACAAGAAGAGAAGGAGTTCAAGGATTCAACCCTTTGGGCCCAAAGTCAGGGGAGAAAATGGAAATTCACAAAGAATATTAAGAAAGAGTGGTCAGAGTCTGGAGAAAAATCAGAACTACATGGTGTCCTGGAAGAAAATTAAAAAGTGTATCTAAGGGGAAGCATGAACAACTTTGTTAAATGTTGTCTAACATTTGTTTAAACAATGTTGGTAAACAATGTTGTTTAACTCCAGGAGTTGGCGATGGACAGGGAGGCCTGGCATGCTGCAGTCCATGGGGTCACGAAAAGTTGGACACAACTAGGTGACTGAACTTAGTAAGCAACTGAACTCAGAGAAGGCAATGGCACCCCACTCTAGTACTCTTGCCTGGAAAATCCTATGGACGAAGGAGCCTGGTGGGCTGCAGTTCATGGGGTTGCTGAGAGTCAGACACACTGAGAAACTTCACTTTCACTCTTCACTTTCATGCGTTGGAGAAGGAAATGGCAACCCACTCCAGTGTTCTTGCCTGGAGGATCCCAGGGATGGGGGAACCTGGTGGGCTGCCGTCTATGGGGTCTCACAGAGTCGGACACGACTGAAGCAGCTTAGCAGCAGCAACAGCAAGTGACTGAACTGAACTGAACTAAAGGGGAAGCAATGAACAACTGTGTTAAAAGTTACTGGTAAATCATGGACGCAGGATCTAACAACATGGAAGTTGCTGGTGACCTTAACAAGAGCAGTTTCAGTGGAGTTTTGGTGGCCAAAGCCTAAATGGAATGAATTTAGGAAAGAGTGGAATGAGATAAACTGAAGACAGAAGTAACTCTTTCAAGGAGTTTTAATGTAAAGGGGAATTGAGACATAAAGCAGCAGCACAAGAGGAAAGCACGACTAAGAAAATACTTCTTATTATCATTATCTCTTAAGTTGGAGAAGAATAAGTTGCTTTGTGCTTATGGAAAACTATTGGATTAGCCAAAACGTTTGTTCAGGTTTTTCTGCAAGATGTAATGGAAAATCCCTAACAAACTTTTTGGCCAGCCCAACACAATACAGGTGAGAATGGGCAGTGTAAGAGACAGGTTGTAGGTCCTTGTCGGAATGGGAGATGACATCATGTACAGATGTGCAAGGGTAGAAGTAGCCTACCTTCTACCTCATTCATAGTAACAGGAGGGAAGACAAAATATACGCATGCTGGTCCTTCTAGGCTTCCTCGGTCAAAGACTGCGTGAAGACTGTTTATTTGTATCATTCAGCACTTATTGTTGTGAAGTGTGTGTGTACTACAGATATGCAGGTATATGCATATATAATGGGTTTTCCAGGTGGCTCTAGTGGTAAAGAACCCGCCTGCTAATGCAGGAGACATGAAAGACACAGGTTTGACTCCTGGGTCGGGAAGATCCCCTAGCAGAGGGCATGGCAACCCACTCCACTATTCTTGCCTGGAGAATCTCACGGACAGAGAAGCCTGGTGGGCTACAGTCCATGGGATCGCAAAGAGTCGGACATGACTGAAGTGACTTAGCACACACGTACACAAGCATATATAATACAATGCAAAAATTGTCCATTTGGAATATATATATGCACACAGATATGCATATGTATATATGTATGTATGTATATGCATATGTATATATACATATATGTGTGTACATATATATTCCAAATGGCATATGTATGCAGTGATATTCTCTATGAGGTGGAAAACTATAATGACTAATTTTTCCTTCAGTGAGTTTTCCCAGCTCTTTAACAATATAAAGCTACTCAAAAATTTCCAACCTTTCAAAGGCATACTGTTAAAGCTCAATTAGTTTTTTCTTTTTCCCCTGGACCTCCCAGTATTAAATTAAAATGAAAGAGCAGTTAAATATATTTAGGACACTTTATTTAAAGTGTTTTTCAATCAGGAAACAATGATTTTTTTTTTTTTTTTGAGAGTGAATCTTTGCAGTGAGTCAGCTGCTGCTTCTCTCCCATAATTGAAGCGAGAGAGAATTACAGAGGAGTCCAGGGCACTCTCCCATCCAGACAAAGCTGTGATGATTAGCAGAATGAATTGCAAATGAGGAAGACAATAGGGAAGAAGATTCTTTCAAGGGGGAGACAGGATGGGTGGAGCAGAAAGGGCTCTTAATAATTACAATCTAGGCTCAGAAAGCACTTGGCGATGTGAATAATTCAGCAGCCATTAGAGAAAAGAAAACTTTGGAGAATGTCAGCCGTGGATAGTAAAGATTATGAGGGCAACAGCTGTGTCCATCCCAAATAAGCTTCTCTGATGATGGGTGGAAAATAAGAAATGGAGTCTGTTTGTTATGCCCTCTCAATTAATTAAGGGACAAACATGAAAACGCTTTTTATTTTTCTAGGATTACTGGTCCTAACTCTTTGATATCAAATCTTTCTTCCCTTTGGAGAGTAGATACCTTAATCCATTTGGTCAGATTCCACCATTTCCCAGATAGTTTCAGTTATTAAAAGACTGTTTTGCACTTGACTCATGCCACATTCAAAGATTTCCTTGCTATCATTGTATGTCAGGCTTACAACTAGGGAGATGGGAAGTGGAGAGGAAGAACGTTTGAATACTGTGTCAAGCAGGCTGCTTCTGGATGGTTCAATATGTGATGTTGTTGTTCAATCACTAAGTCATGTCTGACTCTTTTCAACCCCATGGGCTGCAGTGTACCAGGCTTCCCTGTCCTTCATTATCTCCTGGAATTTGCTCACACTCATGTCTGTTGAGTCGGCGATGCCATCCAACCATCTCATCCTCTGTTGCTCTCTCCTCCTCCTGCCCTCAGTCTTTCCCAGCATCAGGGTCTTTTCCAATGAGTTGGTTCTCTGCATCAGGTGGCCAAAGTATTGGAGCTTCAGCTTCAGCATCAGTTCTTCCAATGAATATTCAGGGTTGATTTCCTTTACAATTGACTAGCCTGATCTCCTTGCAGTCCAAGGGACTCTCAGTCAAGGAATCCTGTGGTCATGGACACAACCCAGGACCTCCTTCTTACTGAAGTAGGTCCTTTGGTTAAGTGCTACCTGTGTGTCATTCTATGACTGATTCTAGTGGTAGTGCTGGCTGAGTCTCCGTCAGCAGGAAAGGCAAACCCATATCCAGAATAGGTATTTCTTTTTGTGAGAATGTATCATGGATTCTTCAACATTCAAAGGGATCCATTGTAGCCAGCTTGACATCATGTGGTCAGTTGATCTCAAGGGATAGTAGCAATCCCAGTTTGGGTCTCTGTTGCTTACAAGTTGGACATTCAGAGACAGTAGTGGCTAGATCAGCCTTGGTGAGTGAGAATCCCTACTGTTGGTCCCATGCGTGGTTCTGCCTCTGCCATTTTGTTCAGGAGTCTGTTTTCCAGCCCTTGGGATGGCAGCTGACACAGACTGGCTCATATCAACTGACCAATTCAGTGTATCTCATCAGGAATTTGCTGCCTCTAATGTGGAGGATGCTTTCTGATGGATGTTAAAGGATAATGTTGCCATCCGTATACTTCTACTCAAGCTCCTTATCTCACTGAACACTGATTTTCTTGACCCTGATCAGTACCCAAGCCATTTGCCATTGCCCATAAAAGGGCTTCCCTGGTGACTCAGCTAGTAAAGAACCTGCCTGCAATGTGGGAGACCTGGGTTTGATTCCTGGGTTGGGAAGATCCCCTGGAGAAGGGAACAGCTACCCATTCTAGTATTCTGGCCTGGAGAATTTCATGGACTGTATAGTCCATCGGGTTGCAAAGAGTTGGATGTGACTAAACAGCATTCACTTTTCATAATATATGTATCACCACCATCCGGAGGCCAATGGAATCACAGAGTCATAGATCACACACAAGGTAGCACTTAATGAAAGGACCTATTTTACTATGAAGGAAGTTCTGGGGTGAATCCATGACCTTAGGATTCCTTGGTTTCATCGTGTATTGAACCATCCAGAAGCAGCAAGCTGGCTTGACATAGTAATTTTCTGTTCTGCTTCCCCACTTCCTGTCTTCCTGCTTATAAGCCTGACATATAATGAGAGCAAGGAAATCTTTGAATGTGATATGAGAGTCGAGTTCAAAATGGATAGTCTTTTAATAACTGAAGTTATCTGGGAAATAATGGAATCTTACCAAAATAGACAGAGAGAGATAGATGAGAGATAGATGAATTAACCTCAGGCTTCTTTGCCTTTCATTCAAAGAAGATGATTAGTGTCCTACCCAAACCATCCATTGGGAAGATATTTTCTCTCTACTGCCTGTTTTTAACTATTTATTTATTTGGATTCCTAGGTGGTGGAGTGGTTAAAGAATCTGCCTGCCAATGCAGGAGACATGGGTTTGATTCCTGGGTCAGGAAGATCTCCTGCAGGAGGAAATGGCAACCTACTCCAGTATTCTTCCCTGGACAATCCCATGGACAGAGGAGTCTGGCAGGCTACAGTCCATGGGGTTGCAAAAAAGTCAGACAGGACTGAACACACACTTATTTTATCTTGGCCAAGATGTGTGGCATGTGGGGTCTTAGTTCCCTGACCAGGGATTGAACCTGAGCCCCCTGCCTTGAAAGCATGGAGTCTTAACCACTGGACAGCCAGGGAAGTCCTCCATGGTCTTTCAAGGCTATCTTTGAGTGAGATTGTGAAGCAGCTCTCATGTGTTTTTGGCCTGCACTCCCTGACCATGTACAGCCATCCATAAATCAGGCTTGAGTTTCTCCTTTCTTCTTCAGCTTGTCTTATGGGACTTCCCAACCCAGTCTCCTTGTGAGCTGAGAGTCGTGATGGTTTACCTGTGATGAATATCATGTGAACTGATGCCAGCTTGACTGTGCTCTCTGTTCCTACTAGTGCTCAGTCCTTTTGCATGACCTTTGGATTAGCTTGACACTGTTGCCTAGGAGGTCAGAGACCCAGCTTATGATGGGCAGTTCTGCTTGCACATTTACTCTGTATTTCATGGTCAACTATTTTCTCTCCGTCAGGGTTCAGGTGCATGTTAGAGCTGTTTTCTTTTCTTTTCCTGTTGTTGTTTTTTATCTTTTGTTTTTATTTGTTTGTTTCCCCCAAAGCTTATAATTCTCCACTGGAGGAGTCAAGGAATACCAGGACCACAGATTCTGTAGTTTGATTCTACTTCTGAGCTTGTGGTAAACAGGCATCTTTTGCCATCACTGTCGCCTCAGACACCATAGCGTGTGCCAGCATGCGTTCCCCAAGGAACCGGGTTAGTTGCCTTGCTGGCTGGACCTGGCGTGGGGTGCTTCCTACTTCCGGCTCCACTCCCAGTTATTCTTCTGCATCACCAGGTGTGTGGGCTGGAGTGGTATTCATAAGTGTGGAATAATTGTTGTTTTAGTCGCTAAGTCATGTCTGACTCTTTAGACTCCATGAACTGTAGTCCACCAGGCCCCTCTGTCTATGGGATTTTCCAGGCAAGAATACTGGAGTTGGTTGCCAGATCAAACCCAAGTGTCCTGCATCACAGGCAGATTCTTTACCACTGAGACACTTGGGAAGCCCAGATGTGGGATATGTTGCCTCTCAAACTCAGAAGGGGCTTACTAGGTGGTGTGTGTTGTTTTGCACCGTAGGGGATACAAGCTATGGCAATATTTTTTTCCTTTAGAGAGCTGTCTCAGCACGCTCCTGACACCAGACCCCTAAAAACTTAACGGAAGGGATAGGTCCACCAGACCTATGGATTATTTGTCTTAAACCCTCCTCTATCCCAGCTGCTCTTGATTGATCTGCTGGATTAATATCATACCATCAATGTAATGGCTCAGTGTGATGTTATATGGGATATTTGGACAGAATAACGATTATGAGGCCAGTGGAAGAGTTGCAGAGCTGTGAACAAAACTGCAAATGTGTAATCTTCTCAGTTCCACGTGAAATCTATGTGAATTGTTTTTACTCCTCTTTCCTGATAAGGATAGGAAGAATACCTTCACCAAATCAATGGCTGCCTGCATTTATTAGACTCCATGTAAGCCTGCTCTATTAACAACTTAACCGCCTGTGTGCAGCATTCCCCAGCAAGCATCTGGTTGCCACATGGGCTGACTGGTGAATGCAATGAAGATATAAGACTGGCATTTCTGCATCTTTCAGATGTGTAAAAAGTCTGTCACTGTTTCCATTTTCTGTGAAAGTAAAGTCGCTCAGTCATGTCCAACTCTTTGCGACCCCATGGACTGTAGCCTACAAAGCTCCTCTGTAGGCTACATGGAACTTTCCAGGCAAGAATACTGGAGTGGGTTGCCATTTCCTTCTCCAGGGGATCTTCCCAACCCAGGGATTGAACCTGAGTCTCCCGGATTATAGGCAGACACTTTACCATATAAGCCACCAGGGAAGTTTTTTTTTACATTTCTATTAATTGTATTTTATGTTTCTATTAATTTGCTTATTCTGGGTATGTCATGTAAGTGGAATCATAAAGCATTTGTCCTTTGTGGCTGGCTTATTTCACTTAGCACAGTGTTTGAAAGATTCATTCATTCTGTAGCATGTGTCAAGATGCCATTCCTTTTTATGGCTGAATAACATCACTTTGTTATATATATATATACACCATATTTTCTTAATCCATTCATATCTTGATGGATACTTGAGTTGCCTCCACCTTTGATTTTTGTGAATAATTCTATAACGAACATTAGTATACAAGTATCTGCCTGAGTCTCTGTTTTCACTTCTGGGGGTTATATACCTTGGAATGGAATTGATGGATTATATGGTAAATCTACATTTAACTTTTTGACAAGCTGCCAAATGAATACTGGTTGTCTTGTCCTTTTACCCCTGAAAAATGTACCAGCTACATGACTTAAACCAGGCTATCCTTTTAGTTTTCCATTTGACCCTCAGGAAATTCTCTCATTCCTGCTGTGCCAAATTTGGGAAAACAACCGATGTACATCTGTTCCTTCTCTGGTTCCTGATATCTCCCTCCATGAAGTGTGCTATGCTTAACTTGCTGTTGAGCACAAGAGCAAATTCTCTGTCTATATTAGATGAGCAGATGGGTATCAAATGCCACTTTATTCTTACAGTCACCTCTGATCTTTGCTAGAGCCTGGGCTCCAGAGACTATGGAATGCCTCTTTACCCTCCCTTCCAAGGAACAACTGAGGAATCTCAGTTCAGTGTGGGACCCAGCTTTGGTCTCTAGTCCCCTGGTCTAGGGGAACAGAAATGCCACTAACAGTAGCAGAGACCAAACTGGCAGGAGAGCTTAAAGAGTCTGCTTTATGCTGTAAATATACAGAAGTCTGTTCAGCTTGACTTCCCGGGTGGTAGTCACAGAGACTAGAACCCCATCCTGAGTGAGAGCTGCTTCTCTGTAGCAGGGAAGGAATTCCTGGGGAGGGATGTGTTGTAGTGGCAGGCTCTCGCACATGGTGGTCATCAGGAAACTGGGGTCACAATTCAACTTCACCACGTACTTACTGCTTGGTGTTGGGAAAGTCATTTATCCTTTGTTTTTCTCATTTTTGAAATGGCTAACTCACATCATCTCTCTGTGTCATAAAATACCATTTTGAGGTTTAAGTTGGGTTCTGAGTGTGCAAACATTCTGCAAAATAATGAAATGTTTTCCAAGGTAATTTGATATTCTTGAGAAAGTAAGTGGTACCCAAGGTTATTTTTAAGAGTGTTGGTCCTGAGGTGAAAGTTGACTAAAATATTAAACTTGTAGACTACTCTTTTTACCTACTCGGCCATCTATCTACCCATCTCTCCATCCATCCATCCATCCATCCATCTGTCCATTCATTTGTTTACTCACTCATTCAACAATAACCGAGCAGCCATCATGTGCTGGGTGCTAGAGATACGGAGAAGAACGAAACAAGCATCCTGTACTTAAAAAAGTGACAGTCTACAAAGAAAAGAATGCATGTAAATAGAAAAACACAATACAGTGGAACAGAAGTTTTGATGGATGCAAGTTGGTGGGATGTTTTGAGCACGTTGGAGGGGCATTTAACTCCTGGGAGAGTCAGAGAAAGTGAAGTTACCATCACAGCAAAGGCTGGGAGAGTGAACACATTTTGAATTAGGCTGGACATCTTCCGAGTATGTCCCACGATGCAAATTACCTCCCGGTTTGGGTTCTCAGATGCTGCCAATTTTCCTGCCAGGCAACATCTGCTGTAGCACCTGTAAGCCTCACGCTAATGATTATTAATGACACTCCCTTTCTGCATTAGAGTCGATTGTTGAGGAAGCACCAGCACAAGCCCCTCCACACAGCTTGTGCCTTGGCCACTGCTGAAGGGACTCGTGCCTGACGTTGGTGCCCCTGGGATCTAGCCACCCATTTGGGATCACTCCTGCTTGCAGCAAGCAGGGCCTTAGCCTCCCTTTTGCTGTGTCTTCTCTTCCTTAAATATTCATTTTGAATCTGGATTTTATAAGAGTTACATGGTAATAGTAGCTGTCATTTAAGTAGTGCTTGCAGGGTATCAGGTACTAGTCTATATATTGAGTGAAATGTCACAGGGTCATGACATCTGCATTTTATAGAAGGGAAATTGAGGCACCAAGAGGTTAAGGATTCCTAGATCACCCAGCTAAGAAGCAGGGGAGTGACATTTCTAACCCAGGCAACCCAGCTCTGGAATTCCCAGTCTTTACCACTATGTAGTATTATCTTTCATACATAATATTTTAGAGTTTATAAAGCAGTTTCATATACACAATTCATTTAATTCTGCTAGCTGGTATAAAGCATATTGATATTTCCCCATTTTATAGATGAGGGCACAGGGCTTTAGAAATCTTTGCAATTTGTCTAAAGTTTCACAGATTATAGCTGGATCTTGGAACTAAGATTTCTAACTACAAGTAATCTTTCCAGGTAGCATGTTTATCCAGATTGGCAGATGATGTCAGAGTATTCATACAGAAACGGCTCATTTAGGAGCATTTGAATTTTTAGCCCTTTCATCATCTTACAGAAGTTTTGCTCCCAAGGAAAAAAAATTGCATGTAGACCCAGAGAAGTCTTCCCAACAACCCTGTTCTCCAAGGTCTGATTTTTCCTTTTTCCCTTTTGCACAGGAAGAAAAGCTAATTGAAATTCATGCCATGGTCTTATGAACTATGAGTCAGAAGAAAAGAAACACTTAATCACTTAATGCAATGATTGTCTTTTCAAGCAAGCGAAAAGGAATAGGATGGGGGTGCTGCAGAGAAGAGGAGAGCTTACAAGATATCTTATGGGAAACTCTTTGGAAACATGACTTCTGATCTTTGCAGTTTTTTGGAGCCCTCCTATGTAACTAAATATATACTTCTTTCTTATACTGTAGCCAATAAAGGGGCTTCCTCAGTGCTAGAGACAGCAAGAGACTGGGTTTGATCATTGGGTTGGGAAGATTCCCTGGGGGAGGAAATGGCAACCCACTATAGGATTCTTGCCTGGAGAATCCCATGGACAGAGGAGCCTGGTGGGCTACAGTCCGTGGGGTTACAAAAGAGTCAGACACAACTGAGCTACAGAAAACACACACACACACACACACACACACACACACACACACACAGAGTGAACAAAGAGAAAGCTAGCTCACTGTAGTTCTATATTTGCTTTGATGTCAAAAGACAAATCCAAATGTGTGTGTGTTGATCAACCAGGGTCAAGTCTTTATGAGAATCCATCCAACTGGGATGATGGATGCATTATCCATTTGGGATACCTGGGTTCCTTCTGTGCTGTTTACAAGGCCAAGTGAGATTTGTTTCTTCGAGTCAAGCTTAGTTATTAGGAGGACAGACTCTGTCCTTGACTACTTTCTGTCCACCCCTTTCACCTATCACCTGTTCTCTTTTCTGTAGGTATGCTCCAAAGTCATGGTTTATGTCTGCATGTAGTCACAATTACTCTAGAAGACTCCCACTGGCTCCCCATGAAGAACACACTCTCTGAGCTTATGCAGATTGCATTGTCCTAGTAAATCCAGTTCACAGCCAGTTTTGCTCTCCAGCATTGAAAGAACTATTTGTTTCTTTGACTATTTTGTATTAGATGAAGTGGTTGGTTTGTGTTTAAATACATATGTTCTAAACATGTTTATTTCTAAAAAGGTTATTTTTATCTGATCTTGCCTATTTGAATTTGAGTAAGTAAATGTCATCATGATGGACCTGGGTCATAAGGCATCTGTACGTGTGCTGTATGTTGAAGATAACTGATATTAGCATGTTGAGTGGTTCTGGGTTAAGGCAGAACAGTTAGACCACTGTTCATGGCACAGGATGTCACACAGTAAGGAAGAATTAGAGTCCAAGGATATTTCACAACTGAAACGGTTCTTATATTAGACTGCTCTGAACTTCCTTTTTGTATATTGCATAAAAGAACATGTCATGTTCTGTCGTGAACTGTTGACTCATGTTACTCTGCCTCGTAACAGATCCTCCAAGTTGGTTGTTCTTTATCCATGGTGAAAGAATTTATGTTTTTATGAAAGACTGTGCATCAGATATAAATGCTGTAGGTGAACATAGCATTTTGGAAAGGAACTGAAGATAGAAAAGGGTTGCATATTCAAGTGTGTGTCTAAAACATGTGCCCTCATGTTCTTAACTCTAAATAGTGTGACATCAGAAGTTCTTTGAGCCTCCATTTCTTCATTTGTAAAATGAGGATAAATATACTTGACTCATCAGTTTCAGATTTGTCCTAAGAATTTAAATAAAGCAAGATATGGAAAGACACTTTTGAAATGAATGGAGTTGTTTAAAATGTAATGATTTCCTATTATACGTATTCGAATTTTTATTTTATAATTTTAGGTTACTCTTTTGAACTATTTTTTGATATCTCTATGTATTAAAATCACTTTTATATTAGAGAAAACAAGTCATTGCACTTTTGGAGGGATCATTTAAAGGAAAAAAGAAACCCAACTGATAGTTAATACCATCAGTATTAACTGTATTAAATCAGTTACACTTTATAAACACAAAAGAGAAGGAAAATAGAAATGGAAGAAGAAATGTAAGTAATGTTTGAGGCTGTGAATATTCAGTTAGGTAACGATTAAGATTCTCTTAGAACATGCAGAGGGAAGTTGATTATGGAACTGAGTCGCTCTGTGTGACCTATCAGGTGGTAAGGTGCGGTATGGACAATAAGTAATAGACTCAGGAGGCGGCACACTGCACGCTCTTCTGTAAACTTCAGGATTGGGATATCCAGGAAGATTTCCAGCAGGTGTGGACATGTCACACTTCTTAGGCACCTTTTGTTTTAAATAAGAGCCTGGTTATTTGGATATTGATTGTGTCTTTAGAGGCACATGTTTTGATGATGCATCTTCCAAAGGAATGACTGGAGTATTATACCAGCTTCCCAATGGAATAGACCAGTATACCAATAAGTACTCCACTCTTCCAAGTTTAAGAGAAAGGGAAAAAAGCTCAGGCCATCCCATCTTAAAGTCCAACGAATTTCCTAGTGATTCAGATAATCTGATAATACAAATACAGGTATGTTAAAGTAGCTAGAAAGAGTGCTTGCTTATAGTGACAGAGCTATTTTTTTTTTCTTCTTCTGTTTTTGTGGCTACGCCACATGGCACGCAGGATCTTAGTTCCCTGACCAGGGATCAAACCCGTGTTCCCTGGAGTGGACTGCAGGGAAGTCCCCACATAGCTAATTTGTTAAAGTTTGGTTTCTGGTCTCTACTTAGCCACTAATTTGCTAAAAAATAAAAATAGAACAAGTTGCAGTAGTTTTGAGACAACCATTTTCTGGTTTGATTGGATGCATTGATCTAGTTAATTATGAACTTGCCAAGTTTTCCCCAAACCTCAGTTATGAAGGAAACCTACTGGCATTTACTTTAGAAATATGAGCTTTCATTGAATAAAATGGCATTAAAGTTTATTCTTTTTTATTAAAGCAACAAGAACATAATTCTTAATGCCAGAAAGGTCAGCTATAGTTCAGCTACCAAAAGTGAGGAGATGGTTTTATTCTAACGTGAAATTCTTTCAGATTCAGAAGGCAGGAGTAGCTACTAAATCATCTCCTAGGAAGGTTTTGAACTGAAGAAAACATTAGGACATTCCTCCCTTTAAGAGGTATAGCCTAATTTTCCTCTTTTGTCGGCTGGGTCGAGTGACTGTTCTCTAACAGGATAAAGCAGAAGTAATAATATGCAACTTTGGAGGCAAGGTTGTAACAAGGCAGGCAGCTTCCTTCCTGATCACTTTCTTGCATTGCTGTGTCTGGGTGATGTTAGCTCCATGTTGTGGAGAGGACCGTGCAAGTGAAGAATTGAAGGCTCCTGCCAAGAACTAGCAAGGAATGAAGGTATCTGGCCCATAGTCACGTTAGTGCACCCTTTTGGCAAAATTAACGGATCCTTTAGCCATGGTGAAGCCATGAGATGACAGCAGACCCTACGGACAACTGTCTGCCTCCACCCAGTAAGCCCAAGGTGGTCTACTCATCCTAGATTACCTAGAACTTTTCTGGTTTTAGTCCTGGAAACCCCATGTCCCAGGAATTCCCTGAGTCCTAGGCAAACTAGAAATGTTCGTCACCCCAGATTTCCTGAATTCCTGACCCATAAAAACTGTGGAATAATCACTGTTGTGTTAATACTAAATTTTGGGTTTGTTACACAGAAATAGATACTCATACAGGAGCAGTTGTTTAATACTGGTTGTGGTTGAGGCATCAAAATGTAAAAGTGAAGATTTGTCTCTGACACTCATGAATGCAGCTTCCCTTCAGAGTCTGACTCTAGTCTTCATAATCTAATGAACAACTGGTTGAACATGCAATCGTTTTACCCATTGTCTTACCCCCTAATGAGCATTCAGATGATTTTTTTTCCTAAATGTTATGGTTGTTTGGACATCTGATGGCTAATTATCACACTTCTAACCAGTGTTACTCAGGATAGTGTATGCAGACTACCGACCCCAGGATCAGCCAGCTGCTGCTGCTGCTGCTGCTAAGTCGCTTCAGTCGTGTCCGACTCTGTGTGACCCCACAGATGGCAACCCACCAGGCTCCCCCATCTCTGGGATTCTCCAGGCAAGATCACTGAAGTGAGTTGCCATTTCCTTCTCCAGTGCATGAAAGTGAAAAGTGGTAGTGATGTCGGTCAGTCTATTAAAACGCAGACTCCTGGCTCCATTCTACATGGGCCAGGAATCAGAATTTCTGGGGGCTGGGGATCAGAATTTTGTGTGCTTATTAGGCTTCTCAGGTGAGTCTTAGACATGGCTTTAAGAGAAATGGTTTTTAAAATCCTGCTATTCACCACCAACTTTCAAGCTGATAGAAATAATACTTTGATTATTATAGGTTATGAAAGAGCTGTTACTGATAATAGGCCTACAATTACCCCTGGTTTCAATCTTCTTAATTTCACTGGGGGAAGCAGAGGCATGAACACTGACAGAACAGACGGATTAGTTCAACGATTGCTTTCAGGAGGTGGTTTCATAGGTCAGCAAACATGCTGTGGACTCATTTGGGGAGGTGCCTGGTGTTACCTAGTGATGGGAGCAGCGGAAAATCACTGAAAGTCCACTGGCTGGGAGGCATCGGTGCATATTTTGCCTTGCTTGTGAAGTTAGACAGACATCTGAAGGCCCAAATAATCTGTTACAAATGCAAACAATTATAACTGCAGTCAGGCTGTTTCTGATAGGAGATGAGCAAACAAACAGAAGACAAATTGAAGAGGCGCAGAAGAGCCCAAATGAGAAAAACGATTACAGGTCCAGCACAATGACAAATATGAATGATAAACACTCCCACTTCCTAGCAAACACATCTCTGCTAACGAAAAACCCTACAGACTGTACGAATAACGTGCCCATCACGAGAGGGAAGCGTACACCCAAGTGAAATCCTTAGGGAAAGCAACTCTTCCCAGGAAGGATGTAATACAGCAGAAGCAAAGGAAACTAACGGAAGCCAAGGAAAAGGAAGGCTGGGAGGTGCTCCTCGTTTAGTTATGAACAAAGAGCAGGGAGTCAAGGAGAAGGGGACGGCAGAGGGTGAGATGGCTGGATGGCATCACTGACTCTATGGGCATGAGTTTGGGTAAACTCCAGGCATTTGTGATGGACAGGGAAGCCTGGTGTACTGCAGTCCATGGGGTCGCAAAGAGTTGGACATGATTGAGCGACTGAGCTGAACTGAGGGGGTCAAGGAGACAGAACAGAAGGGGTTGCAAATGAATTCAAGGTAGCATACTTTTCTCTTTTTGATGCCCACATTTAGTTAGCATAGATTTGATTAGCTTCAATTCAATTAAACTGAATTCAACTCAATTCAATGTTATGAACTTAAATACTTCATTCAGGCACTGAGGTTATCAAGGATTGAGTAAGGTGAGGGTCTCATCTTTCAGGAGTTTAGAATCGAGAGAGCAGGAGTAGGGAAGACTAAGCAGAAATATAAACAACTAGTGTGATGACTGTACCAGTCTCTACTAGAAGGTATTCTTCATGCTCTCCTCTGTATCCTAGAGGGTATTTCTTGTGTCCTTCTGGTTGGAGGAAGGATAAAACTCATCTACAAAATTCATACAATTTTTTTGTTGGTGGGTTATTGTCTCAGATTTTTAAAACTGCTATGTTTATTTCTCTAGAAAGACAATATCAGACAAGTTGATTTAGTACAAATTATTAGAGAAAATATTTCTTTCTGATACCTCTTCTTTAAATTATGCTGCTGCTGCTTAGTCACTCAGTTGTGTCCGACTCTGTGGCCCCATGGACTGTAGCCCATCAGGCTCCACTGTCCATGGATTCTCCAGGCAAGAATACTTGAGCAGATTGCCATTTCCTACTTCAGGGAATCTTCTCCTTTCAGAGATCAAACCTGTGTCTCTTGCCTCCCCTGGGTTGGCAGGTGGATTCTTTACCACTAGGGCCACCTGGGAATTATAGCAGACATTTATAGCTGATATTTATAAGAAGAGAGATTTCTCTCTTCCTCATAATAATTATGTGGAATATCTACTATTAGCTACAGTTTAGAGATGATGAGAACATACTTAAACTAAGTATGTTGCCCAAGGTCACACAGCTAGCAAGGGGTGAAACTCCAGTTGCAACCCAGGTCTTTCTAGCATACTATCTCTTAAAAGCCCCTTATGTTGCCTTTTGAGATAGAATGGAAGGAGATAAAATAAACTCTAAGTAAATGTACAAATAAACTAAAGACATCCAAATAAAGAGGCAATTTTTTCTGACATGGGGTTAGATATTCCAAAGGCATAGTGGCAGCTGAATTGAGTCTTAAAGGATGGAAAGGATTTTAATAAAGACTTGAGAACTGAGGAAGCAGTAGGACCAAAAATATTAAGACACACAAGTTAAGGGTGCATTTTGAAACTGATCAAAGTATAGGGCACAGAGCATTATGGAGAGAGGAACAGGACTAGAATGATAATTTGCAATTAGATATTTTAAAATTCACGATAAGAATTTGAAGTTTTATTCTAGAAGCAGTCATAAAGGCTTTGCAATTTTAAAGGAGGGAAATGAATGCCAACGTTCGGGGCAGAGCAAGGCTTACTGCAAGGACCATGCAAGGAGAAAGAGTTGGTTATGCTAAAAAGGTCCAAACTCCTCCATGTCTTTGAGGGAGGCAATTTTAAGGGCAAGATGAGGGAGTGGGGTTGCAGTTCTCTGATTGGCTGATGGTGAGGTTACACAGGGGTCACTATTATCAGTCTTTAAGCTCCAGTAAGGCTGGCGGCAATATACTTACCCGTGGTCCTAAAGTAATTACCTTCTTCCATTTGGTGGGAGCTGAAGCCTCTGTTAAACAACTGAGAAAATGTCCATCAGATACTATTATATAGGTACTTCAGGAAGGAGCTAAAGATTCTATGCCTGCTGTATAACTGATATCATGTTTAAATTCTTACTAGTTCTCCTGGCCCAGCTGCTATTTTTGTCATTACATGTTCACATGCTTTCAATCATTTATTCCTGTGACTCAGGGGAGACCTGGGAGACTACAGCTTTTCTATAAACAAGAGGAGACAGAAGACGTGTCGAGGGGGTCAGGGGGACAGGGTCTGTCTCTGGAAGGCCTCATAGTGTCCTGCTCAGTTACAGTATGATGAACAAGAGAGGCAACAGACAACATTTACAGTCTGTGAACTTGTGTAAGAAGCTATTGAATTAGTCTAAGCTGACACAAAGCAAGCAAGCAAACAAACAAACCAACCAACCCCAAGAATACAGTCAAAAGCAGAGGGGTTACAGAGAATAGAGTTATCCAGATTTGTTGAGAACCTATATGCAAGGGGTGAAGAAGAGAAAGCTGTTGAGGATCACTCCCAAATTTTCACATGTGATTAGGATATAAAGGTGTTATTAAACAAGGCAGAAAATTTCAGCAAAGAAGTGGTTTTAATGAATAGTTTAGCTTTAGACAGTAGGGTTTTAGGAACAAATGGAAAACAGAAAACTTGTTCAGGAACTCAAGAGAGAGAGATGATAGTCTTGTGACATGGATGGGAGCATTTACACTTTTGAGTGATTTGTAAGATTATCTCCATTTTATCTACAGGAAACATGAGGCATGAACAGAGACATTCACTTATCTATGAGGATATACAAACATCTAACTTAAAAAAGTTGATTCCCACTAACATTTGATGAGGAAAATGAACAGTCTTTGACTATTATAAGCCTTCAGACCACGGAGGAAAAAATAAATAATTCATATTTTACAAACATTCTGCAATTTTTTTTTCAGTTTTTAAGACTAGAATCAAACATTGGAATATGATGGCATAGGTATTTCCATAGTTCAGTATTCGTACCATAAACATTTTTGCTGACTTTTATCATTTCTTCTTAGTTGAAAAGCAGCTTTGCTAAATACATTGTTTCATGCTGTGTCTTGAAAGCTTTTTCTGAAATCTTGATGTTGTTCTTTCTACAACCTCTCAAGAAATTTATAAGTAGAAACTGTATGTATCACAATTGAGAAATATGTTTCTACTCTCCAAAATTAAAAGGAAGAGATTTTTTTCAGCTGTCATTTTGAAACTTAATTATCTTTTATGTCACATGTATGACATACTATCACATTATTTTAGAAACACTGAGATTATTATTTTAGCTAGTGTGCTATAATGCTAACAGCATAATGATTATAATTATTTTCTGATAGAGTTTAAAGGGACTTGAATGATTTTATAGTGAAAGTCACCATTCTTGGAAGTTGCAGTCTGACTTGTAGATTTTAGTTTCCAAAGTTTAGGAATAGGAAAATGTTTCTGTTGGTTTATAAAAATCTCAGAGATATAGCTTTCCCAGAACCTAGCTTCCAAAATTTGGACCAGGCAAGAGAATATCCAAAAAATTTCATACCATGTGACTTGTATCTTCAAAATACCATCTCTCCCTCTCTCTCTCTCTTTTTTTTTTTTTTTGCTTTTCTGGATAGCCTTCTGAGCCGATAAAAAAAAAAAAAAAGATTAAAAAACCAGCAGAGATATTTTCTGGTGGCTATCTTATCTTCTAAAGCCTTAATTTGTCCACTCACTAAGTCTACAGGCATTTCAGAACTTCAGTGCATCTGGGAAAGAAGTGGTTTGAGAAGACTCCTAAGTATTCCATGTTTGATTGAGCATATTTTCCAAGGTCAGGCAGGTGTTCCATTTTTATGTCTTAGCGGGTAGAACTTTTATTGTCAGCAACCTATTCCATACCCGCATATGATGAGTTGACCATGAGGAAGTCAAATCCCTGTTTTGTCTTGAAGCACCTGATGCTTCTTTAGGGTTTTCGTATGACAGAAAAGAACACTCAGTCTTCTAATTCTTGAGTCAATGATTCTAATGAAATTGTCTTAGAAGAGTCTCAGCTTATTTATATTATATAACACTAAGTTATATATATTCCAACACCAATAATACATGCTTAGTCACTTAGTTGCTTAGTTGCGTCTGACTCTTTGTGACCGCATGGTCTGTAGCCCACCAGGCTCCTCTGTTCATGGGATTTTTCAGGCAAGAACACTGGAATGGTTTCACTTCCTTCTCCAGGAGATCTTCCTGACCCAGGGATTGAATCTGCTTACCCAACAACACCCAAGCTTAAATATTTTGTGTTCTGAATGAGTGTTATTTTTTAAAATATTTATTGGAGTATAGTTGATCATTGGAAAAGACCCTAATGCTGGGAAGGATTGGGGGCAGGAGGAGAAGGGAACAACAGAGGATGAGATTGTTGGATGGCATCACCGACTCGATGGACATGGGTTTGGTTAGACTCCAGGAGCTGGTGATGGACAGGGAGGCCTGGCGTGCTACGATTCATGGGGTTGCAAAGAGTCGGACACGATTGAATGACTGAACTGAACTGAACTGTTTTATAATGTGTTATTTTCAGGTATACAGCAAAATGAATCAGTTATACATATACCTATGTCCACTCATTTTTTAGATTCCTTTCCCATTTAGGCCATTACAGAGTACCGATAAGAGTTCCTCATTCTATACAGTAGGTCCTTAGTTAACTATTTCACATATAGTAGTGTGCATATGTCAAGACAAATCTCCCGATTTATCCTCCCACCTTTCCCCCTGGTGTTATTAAGGTATCCTGAGAATGTAGATTATTCTTTCATGGAAATAATTAAATAATAAGTTATCAAGGGAGTCAATATAGTGAGAGCCTCAAATTCAAGCTTTTGTGTCAGATAAGCCTGTTTTGAGTCGAGCTTGGCCATTTATTAATGGATCAAGTTGGTCAAATGATTTTAACTATGGAAACTCTCAGTTCCTATAGTAGCATAATTACAGCTCAGAGTTGTGAGAGTTAAATGACAGAATGCATATAAAGTGTTGAGGAGAAAAGAAAATGAGGTAATTTGAGATTTATGCATCTCGACCATTTGTTAGCTACAGGAAAATTTAATGATCTCTATTCAGGAAAGTCACTGAGGGACAGCAATATTTATGCGTGATTTGTGCACAGTATGGTAGATAAACTGGGATTGGAGGTAAATAGAATGGTGAGGTAGGGCAAGGAAACTCCATATACACCCACTGTCTTCAGGCAAGATGCATGCATGTATGCTTTGTCACTTCAGTTGTGTCTGACTCTGGGCTCCCACAGACTGTAGCCCACCAGGCTTCTTTGTTCATGAGATTCTCCAGGCAAGAATACTGGAGTGGGTTGCCATTTCCTCCTCCAGGGGATCTTCCCAACCCAAAGATCAAAGCCATGTCTCCAATGGCTCCTGCATTGGCAAGTGGATTCTTTACCACTGAGCCCCTTGGGAAACCCTCAGGCAAAATGGTACCTACCAAAGAGAGACCAAATCGGAAGAAGCCAAGATGCTCACTTAGAAACAATATTGAAGGTAGGAGTGGGTTTCATAAAGGGGCACTTACAACTTCAGGCACCTGGGGAAAGAAGTTATAAAAAAATTATTCAGTTACTACTATGTGCAATTTGTTATGTTATTAATATATACATCATTGCATTTTCATAATTTTGTAACATAATGGTTATTATGTCAATGTTGGAGATTGATTTCCTTAAACTTGGAAAATTTAATTGTCCAAAGACTATGCACCAAGAAAGTTCTGAGGTCATGATTTAATTTCTGTGTTGTAATGGTAAAGTTCATGAACTTTCCATGGTTTGTAATACTGCCTCCCTCACCTGCTTGTACACCCTGAATGTGGGACTGAAAGACATGGATCAAGGATGATAATATGATGGATAGATTGGCCAAGAGAAACCTATTGGAAGGGTCAAGGTGGATCTCATCCTAGCCTTCCCTTTTGAAGATGCATTTGCAAAGGCCACACAACAATATCCCACAAAACTAGACCACCACCACCCAGGGCTGGAACAGGACCAATTAGGGAACCATATGCTATGGTTTTTCCACTAGTCATGTACAGATATGAGAGTTGGACTATAAAGAAAGCTGAATGCTGAAGAATTGATACTTTTGAACTATGGTGTTGGAGAAGACTCTTGAGAGTCCTTTGGACTGAAAGGAAATCCAACCAGTCCATCCTAAAGGAGATCAGTCCTGAGTGTTCATTGGAAGGACTGATGTTGAAACTGAAACTTCAATACTTTGGCCACCTGATGCGAAAAACTGACTCATTTGAAGAGACCCTGATGCTGGGAAAGATCGAAGGCAGAAGGAGAAGGGGATGGCAGAGGATGAGATGGTTGGATGGCATCACCGACTCGATGGACATGAGTTTGAGTAAACTCCAGGAGTTGGTGATGGACAGGGAAGCCTGGCGTGCTGCAGTCCATGGGGTCACAAACAGTGGGACATGACTGAACGACTGACCTGAACTGAACTGAACTGAATGCTGACTGAAGGCTGGAAGCAGGTTTTGGGACAGAGAGAAAATTCTCTGAATCTCAAAGTGTGGGAAACATAAACATAGCTTAGATACAATAGACTATGGCCAGAACAAGTCTGAATGGTCTGAATTCAATTTTGTAATTCTGAATTTTAGTCTACAAAACTTGTAAATATGGAAGCTTTCCCTTGCTTGTAAACCCATCCGTTTCACAAACCTTGTAAGGGCACCATTGTGTATTCTTTGTCGGCTAGGGGTTTCTAAGCAAACTTGCCTGGTCAGATGTAAAAATAGCATGTGGGTTTGTTTAAGGGTAAAAAAAAAAAAAGTCTTGGCAAACCTCCGTCAGTATAACAGGACATGACAGATATACGACTTGATACGTCCCTTTAGGGATCAGTGTCGTGATGGAGGCCCAAGACTGGCTTCTAAGTCCAGATTTGAGGAAATGGAAGAATCAGAGACAATTCTGCATGTGGCTCCTTCCTTCTCTAGCCATCTCTTTACATATAACACTCATTTATTGACTCAACAAATATTGATGGAGCATTACCTGTGACCCAGAAACTATGCTGGATGGTGGCAAAATGTCAGTGAACAATTCAGAAAGTGTCCCTCGTAGTACTTACATTTCTGCTGGGTGACCAGAGGATAGACAATACATACATGTACCAAGATGGAAAATAATTTCAGTTAGTGGTAAATCACTTCATGGCAAATAGGTGGGGAAACAATGGACACAGTGACAGACTTAATTTTCCTGGCCTCCAACATCACTGCAGATGAATCAAAAATCCAAAATTACTGCAGCCATAAAATGAAAAGATGCTTGTTCCTTGGAAGGAAAGTTACGACCAACCTAGACAGCATATTAAAAAGCAGAGACATTACTTTGCCAACAAAGGTCCATGTAATCAAAGCCATGGTTTTTCCAGTGGTCATGTATGGATGTGAGAGTTGGACCATAAAGAAAGCTGAGCGCCGAAGAATTGATGCTTTTGAACTGTGGTGTTGCAGGAGACTCTTGAGAGTCCCTTGGACTGCAAGGAGATCAGACCAGTCCATCCTAAAGGAGAATCAGTCCTGAATATTCATTGGAAGGACTGATCCTGTATCTGAAACTCCAATCCTTTGGCCATCTGACATGAAGAACTGACTTATTGGAAAAGATCCTGATGCTGGGAAAGATTGAAGACAGGAGGAGAAGGGGACGACAGAGGATGAGATGGTTGGAAGGCATCACCAACTCAAGGACATGAGTTTGGGCAGGCTCCAGGAGTTGGTGATGGACAGGGAAGCCTGGTGTGCTGCAGTCCAAGGGGTTGCCAAGAGTTGGACACAACTGAGGGACTGAACTGAACTGACTGAATAATGAAGAAGGAAGGAGTCAGTGAAGAAATGAGAAGGGGCTGAGGTAAAAATATGAGGGTCAGGGTTAACGTAGATGGCTAGGGAAGATTTCTTTGAGGAGGTAGCACCTGATGTTTGAACAGGTACTCCAAGGGGGAAGGAAGAAGGGGCACAGTGAGAATACGTTTGAAACAGAAGAGGGTGACATTGGAGAGGTAGTGAGAAGTGACAGCAGTTTATAAAAATCTCAGAGAAGAGCTTGGATTCTCAAATATGTGCAGATGTGTTTTGATCTCAGGTTTTTTTTCTAACTCATTACAAATAAAGCCAGATAAATTTAGTAGCATATTTCCTTCATCTGAATAAATCCTTCCCCCCACCCTTTCTTCATTCCCTCCCAGAAGGATGTATTGTCGGAGAAGAAGTTAATTTAACAAGAAAAGCTGAAACTGACAATGTGGAACCTTGATTCTCTTACAAATGCAGTCCTGATTATTACAAAATCTGCCTATGACAAGTCTAATATGTTTCTCTTTACTGGTAAATTATTATTCATCCTGAAAGGTGTGAGGACTTAATCCATTGCATTTAAGGAGCTCACAGCCTGAGTACTGCAATTATAAACCCATTTCTTTTCCTTGAAAGGCTCTAAAAAGTGCTTAAAATGTGCCAATGTACTTTCCCTCAGTGTCACTATTGGTTTAGCTCTGTTGACTGAGGATTTATCTACTTGGGATGTGTTTTCTCTAGTCCTCTTGTTGCTAATATTTTGGTTGGAGCTTCATTTGCTTCATACCCCAATAAAACAAAACAAAATATTCCAGATGGTACTATTTCCACAAGTGCAAATACTCTAAGAAGTGGTACAAAAGAATGTCAAAAGTGAGGATGTTGGAGTTAAGATGTATACGTCTCCATCACTTTTTAAAAAAAAAGTATGTATTTTATTTTTGGCTGCACTGGGTCTGTGTTGCTGTTTGGGCTTTCTCTAGTTGTGGTGCTTGGGCCTGTCATTGTGGTGGCTTCCCTTGTGGCTCTTAAGCTCTAGGGTGCTCGGGCTGAGTAGCTGTGGCCCCGCAGCATGTTGGATCTTCCCAGAGCAAGGATTGAACCCAGGTCCCCTGCAGTTGCAGGTGGATTCCCAACCACCGGACCTCCAGGGAAGTCCTCCATTACTTGCTTAGTGTCTCAGCTTGAACAATTTACTTCCCTGAGCTGCAGCTTCCTCTTGTACGAAATGCAGCTAATAAGACTTGCCTTGTCTGCTTGCTTAAAGGAAGATGTGGAATGTGGTACCTGGATGTCAGACAATGGGCATTCACCTGATATTAACTTGTGCTTTAAAAACTGATACTAAACATTGCAGTGGTGGATATGTGTCTTTACGGCTACAGAGTGTACAACACCAAGTATGAATCCCAGTGTAGACTTTGGGTGATTTTGATGTGAAGTGTAGGTTCATGAATTGTAATAAATGTCCCAGTGTGGGGTAGGGTGTCCATAGTGGGGGAGGCTGTGTGTGTAGGGGGGCGGTATATGCAGTGGGTATGGGAGATGCTCTGATTCACTGCTGCATTTTGCTCCCAGACTAGGCAGCAGCTCTGTTTCTCAGTCGTGTCTGACTCTTTGCAGCCCCATGGACTGTAGCCCACCAGACTCCTCTACCCATGGGATTTCTCAGACAGAAATACTGGAGTCCACTGCAGTTTCCTTCTCCAGGGGATCTTCCCCACCCAGGGATTCAACCTGTGACTTTGCGTCTCCTCCATTGGCAGGCAGGTCCTTTACCCACTAGTGCCACCTGGGAGCCTAAGACTGCTTTAAAAATAAAGCTCATTAATTTGAAAAATAACATGAATAAGTATTAGTTGGATCACCCATCCATCATACACTGGCTAGTCCAGCATCCGTCCGGATATCTTGCTAGTTTTTGAGAATTCTCTTGTCTTACTCAGGTTCTTGAGGCCTTGACCTCTGGTTCTGCTGCATTGCCAACCTCAGCTCTGCCTTCTCCATCTGCCTGCCCTGTTTCTTCTTCCTTATTAAATGGCATTGATCAGTACCATGCAGTTTGAGCAGAAGAATGTATGGGAGAATGTTTGGGAGAATGAGTGGGGAGAGAAAAAAAAGCGCAGCCAATCCAAAGTGTTAACATTCCCATTCTAAATGTCTCTAGGTTCTACCGGCCATCAGGACAGTTCACTGGTACCCTCACATAAAGTTTTACCCTCTTATCTCGATTTATTAACCCTTGTACCTACAGTCCTCTTCTCCTTCTCTCTTTTTTTTTTCTTTCTTCAGTCTACCAGGAGAAACTGAAAAAAAAAAAAAAGCTTTCTTTCTTAATGCAGATCAAATTTCTTTCTTTGGTTTTGTTAAGGATTGTTTTACAGGGTAAAACCACAGCTATGTATAAATAAATTTAGAAATTAACACATGACAAATATTTAACTTATTACTTAATGAGAGGTCTAGTAAGATATTCCAGTTGGGTTCAAAGAAAAGCTTGAAGAATCACAGGTATATAATGGCAAAATTGGTCAATATTCGTAGGGCAGTAAGAAACTGTCTCTTCTGTGGACACAATTTACATGTCTATGCACGAGAATCATTTGCATTATGATCAATATTCTGCAACTGACAGAGTTTTTAAAAGAAGTCAAAGAACAATAAAAGGAGACAACCTGGAAGAGTATGCCAGAAAGGACTCCCTTCCCTGATTGTTTTGTTTTTTCTTTTTTCTATTTCAAAGTCAGTGCACAGTTTTACTTGACAGCTCACTCCTGGCTTATCTTGACCATGCATAAATGGACTGGTTTCACAGTATCTAAATTGTCCATCATTTACACAGGATAGCTAAACAAAGATCTATTCTTTATTCCCAGAAGAATGTGTCTTTGTTTCCCTTTTGCTACAAAGTAAACAAAGTATCTGATACATTAAGCACAGTCAGTAAGTGCTGCTTCCCCTTTGCCCTTGCTGACTTGTTCCCAGCCGGGTGTGTCTCTGACATGGTTTGCAGTGTCTCCCTGAGCTGAAGCACTCTTCCCTCTGAATGTCCACGTATTTGTATGGTAGCTGCTCCATCACAAAGTTGAGTATTTAGTGTCATAAAAGATACAGGCAAGTCTTATGAAGCTATATTTGATTGCATTTTGATTTAAATCTCATTTTAGCACCAGAAAAATGGCCTTGAAGAAAACTAGCATGCGTAGATGGCATAGAATTTGGAAAGAAACAGACAAGATAGGACTAGAAGTCCTTTGAAATCTTTCTAATTATAGCTTCATTGAGAAGATAAAAAATACTTCTATTCAGGTAGTGAGTTAAAAGCAAGGAGAAGTTATTTAATTGCCTTTCATAAAATGGAAGAAGATCTTACTTTTTCAAGCCATTAGTCAGGATTATAATGTTGTGTATAACTGTGTTTCTTAGAGTGGGTTCCATGAGCATTAGAATCATCCATGGGTTTGTTAAAAATAGATTTTTAAACTAGGATTTTTTGGGGTGGTGGGCATTACCTACTACATCAGAATATCTGGAGCTGAGGCTATAGAACCTGAATTTTTATGAAAGATCTTAGATGACTCTTGAGTCTACTGAAGTGTGGACACTGGGGTTGCAGAAAATATTTTTATATTCCAGAGGAATGATGGGGAACTCCTACTAAAATGGCCAGTGAAGTCCAGGATAAAGAACAATGCCATAGCTTTCAAAGACCTAAATCTGACCAGTCCTCTGTCAAAAACTGGCAGGTCACCTGAATAATTCTATAAACCTCACTGGTCCTGGCTTTTTCAGGAATGGATTTGAACCTAAAGATCTCTACTACTCTTTCAGTCCTAAAGTTTGATTTATTCTTGTGCTAACTAAGCAAGAGGATAAAACTTGTCCTTCTAATAACAGTATGTTCAGAGAGTACTGTCTATTTGGGTGGGTGGGGCTCATAAACATTCATTCAACTGCCTGATAACAGATCACTACAGAAAATATCACTGTGCAAAGTTCACTGATAACACTTCATAAACAATTAGTCATCATTGTTCTACTCATGTGATAGATTTATGTGCCTGTTTTCATTTGTTTGGTATATGTAGCACTCTTTTCTCTTAAACTGAAGCAGAGATACACTTTTAAACTTCTTCCTGGGGGGACACTACCCCTAAAGCCTAAGAAAGAATTAAATCAGAATCCAGGTACTCGGCATTATGGGCAACAAAAGCCCCACTGTTCTTTCAGAAATAGACTGAATGACAATGTTCGCCCTCCCTTCTACTAGAACTCAATTAATTAGGTTGGACTAACTTTTCTTCTTTGATTAACTGTCCTCTGTGCTTAATGGGACCAAATGTGAGATGGAAAGAAGTACTCAGGTGTCTATAGTACTAATTTTAGCATCAGGGACCATTGTGTGGGGCTTGGAGTCAGGTGCATTTCTGTCTTAATGAGGTGGCACCCCTTTGATGCTTTTGACCTTGTCCATTGTAGGTGGGAATTTGTAGAAACCATTTCCACAGCTTCAAGTGCAGTTGGCAGAACTGTCGGCACCATTCATCCTGTCCATTTCAGCACTACATGAGAGGGCCAACTGCCGTTTTCTGTAAATAGAAAGGGATATACATTTATCCTGTCACAGAACAGACACAAACGTGGGTTGACACCTCCTGTTAGCTCACTCGCCCAACAGGAGATCAGTATTAATAAATCTCCGATGGTCCTTATTTTGTTTAGAGTCGCACACCAAATTGACCAGCTTCTTATACGGAACAGTAGCTCCTGTAAGGTAAAGCTCAGCAAAGGAAGCTGTGTGGCCAGAGCTGTTCCTCCCACTGATGTCTCTGATCGCCTGTTGGCTTGTCCCTCACCTCAAATCCGATGAATCAGAAACACTGATGCTATCACTCCTATCTGTAAATCCATGTTTGCTGACCTTTATGACCAACTTGAAGGCTAGTTTTAAAGTGTTTCCCAGGGCAAGATGATGGTGATCCTTGATCTTTGTTAATACTTGATCAGTCTCCCTATTGAGTGTTCTCAAGAAACATTAACTAAGATGACTGCAGTTTCAAACAGTCTTGTGTTAGTTTTTTATTTTATTTCCCCCCAATTCACCCCCTCACACCTTTTCAGTGACAGCTCATTCTAATAAGTCAAAACCAGGAAAACAAACAAATGAAACCTTTTCCCACCACCATTCTCTTTCTATTATTAAGAAATTGCCTTGCAAGGGAAAAGAACAGAATTGGTACAACCCACTTCCATGGGAAAGCTCTTCAAGAGCACAGGCTTTTTAATGTAGTAAGTTCTCCTGAGATGAACACAAGGTAGTTTGAGTAATTTGATGGCTGTTTATAATTTCAAGGCTGTTGGGCATAGTAGTAAGTCAATGATTTAACAGTGATGCTAAAGACTTGATAGCTTGGCTCAAAACATCTTGTTAATGTCTACATTTCTTGAGGAAAAATATCTTTCCTTTCTTTTTGTTTGAAGTAGAAAATCTTAGAAGGGTAAGACGTGTCTAGTGACAGTAAGAACCGGAGTCTAGGAATACCATATGCTATTTTTGGCTCTTTGGAACAGTCCAGCTTCATCCGTTCTTAAAATGTCAAGAAGCCACTACCTGTAAAATGCTTATACTGCTGGAAGAAGAGTCTGTGCTGGGTGTCCTTGAGAGTGAACGGCAATCTTTTTCTCTTGGAAGCTTTAAATCCTCTTCTCCAATTCTGAGTCTCTGCCAACATTTATGAATCATCATCCTTCCATTTACTTCTTTTACCTTTAAAAACTTTTTTTGTTGTTATTAATATTTTTTCCTCTTTGTAAATTCTTTTTGTAATTTTAGATTTTGGCCACACTGTATGGCATGTGGGAGTTTAGCTCTCTAATCAGGGATCAAACCCATGCCCCCTGCATTGGAAGCATGGAGTCTTAACCACTGGGCAACCAGGGAAGTCCATTACCTTTGTATAAATTTTAAAAATTACTTATTATTTATTTGTCTATTTTAATTGAAGTGTAATTGAACTACAACACTATATTAGTTACAAGTGCTTCATGTAGTCATTCCATATTTCAGTGCATCTCAAAATGATCACCACTAGTATTTTTACCTTTTTATTGCTAATTCCTTCTTTGCTCCTCACAATTTTTTTCGCACTCTCATGTACCCAACCATATTTCTAAAGTCCAAGATGTGTAAGAAGAAATGCATTGATAAAGGAAATTGCTTTACTTCTAACATCGGTGATTACATAATGTTGTCAAAAATACATTGAGTTCAGAATCAGAAGGACTAAGTATTACTTTCTCAGTTCAATTAACTAGTTGTGTGACCACTGACATTTTAAATAACCCGAGTTCAGTATATTTATCTGAAAAAGAAATTGTAGTAACAGCCTTACTTAATACATAGGTTGGATATAAATATCAAATATGTTAATCTAGTCGGAAATGTAACCATATGTTATTTCTGGAAGGAGTTAAAATGAAAAGAAAAAACAATGAAGGACATTTTCTCCTATAAAAGCAGCAATTTGAGCATACTCCAGAATTTTACATATTGATAAAAGGTATATAAGTCACACACAGAAAAAGAGGCATTTGCTTTTGGCTTTTTTCTGAGAAAACAGTAGTCTTCCCCGTATGGTTTTCCCATGAGTAGTTCTTTCCTATCCCAAATCAGAGCATAAAAATCTCTGGGGCCCAAGAATTAACCAAAGTGGAGTAATCATGGAAATTCAAGAGTCTCTACAGACCAAAAAGAGTGAGAGTGACAGTAGAAAGCCTGGACAGACAGTACAACAATAGCCCCTGGCCAGCCAGGCCAACAAGACTGAAAAAAATCACTGGCTTCTCAAGGTTGTGATGAACACTCTGAAGGAAACACAGATTGGGACCTCTCTCTCAGTAGTTACTGCACTGGCCAGAAAACAGCCCAGCCCAGGACAATGCCCAGTGCCAAGTACACATGGCATATCAGATACGGAGTAGTGCAGTGTTTTTCCAGTTTAGAGGCAAAGGCAGCTCTTCCCTGAAACAATGTAATACAGTGCAAGAGGTAAAAGCCGAGGAGGCAGATGCATGAAAAGACCAAGAGTCATGGTAACATGAGGGGAAGCATCCAGGGAAGGGATGGTCAGGGAGCTTGGGATGGATAAACACGAGGGGAAGGATCCGGGGAAGGGGTGGTTAGGGAGCTTGGGATGGATGTGTACACACTACTATATTTAAAGTGGGTAACCAACAAGGGCCTATCGTATAGCACAGGAAACTCTCCTCAGTGTTACGTGGCAACCTGGATGGGACGGGAGTTTGGGGAGAATGGATACATGGATATGTATGGCTGGGTTGCTTTGCCATGCACTTGAAGCCATCACAATGTTGTTAATTGGCTATCCTCCAATATAAAATAAAGTTTAAATTAAAAAGCAGGGAAAACAAGAATAATGGTAAGGGCAATAGTAACAGAAGCTGTAAGAGAGGGTCTTAAATATTACCAAGGGGAGGACTTTCCTGGTGGTCCAGTGGTTAAAATTTCACCTTCCAATGTAAGGGATACAGATTACAGGAGGGATACAGATGGACCAGGAGCTGTCATCCCACCTGCCTTTTGAGCAAAAAGCCAAAACATAAAACAGAAGCAATATTGTAACAAATTCAGTAAAGACTTTCAATATTACCAAGTGAGCTTAAATGTCGAGGTGGTGCCCATTGACATCTCGGGGAGGGTTCTAGAGGAACCCTCTAGGAGGAGATTAGGTGTGGGTAATTAGAGGGTCTTAGTAGGACCTCAACCAAGACTATGAATTAGCAGATTAGGAATTATAGAGGGACCAAACATGTGTTTTATGTCAATGTAATAAGGAGAAAAGGAAAGATATACCCATTTGAATGCAGAGTTCCCAAGAATTGCACGGAGAGATAAGAAAGGCTTCCTCAGTAATCAATGCAAAGAAATAGTGGAAAACAATAGAATGGGAAAGACTAGAGATCTCTTCAAGAAAATTAGAGGCACCATTTCATGCAAAGATGGGCACAATAAAGGACAGAAACGGTATGCACCTAACAGAAGCAGAAGATATTAAGAAGTGGTGGCAAGAATACACAGAAAAACTATACAAAAAAGATCTTCATGACCCAGATAATCATGATGGTGTGATCACTCACCTTTAGCCAGACACCCTGGAATGTGAAGTCAAGTGGGCTTTAGGAAGCATCACTACGAACAAAGCTAGTGGAGGTGATGGAATTCCAGTTGAGCTATTTCAAATCCTAAAAGATGATGCTGTGAAAGTGCTGTACTCAATATTCCAGCAAATTTGGAAAACTCTGCAGTGGCCACAGGACTGGAAAAGGTCAGTTTTCATTCCAGTCCCAAAGAAAGGCAATGCCAAAGAATGCTCAAACTACTGCACAATTGCACTCATCTCACAGGCTAGCAAAGTAATGCTCAAAATTCTCCAAGCCAGGCTTCAACAGTATGTGAATCATAAACTTCAAGATATTCAAACTGGATTTAGAAATGGCAGAGGAACAAGAGATCAAAATTTCCAACATCTGTTGGATCATTGAAAAAGCAAGAGAGTTCCAGAAAAAACATCTACTTCTGCTTTACTGACTACGCCAAAGCCTTTGAGTGTGTGAATCACAACAAATTGTGGAAAATTCTTCAAAGATGGGAATAGCAGGCCATCTGACCTGCCTCCTGAGAAATCTGTATGCAGGTCAAGAAGCAACAGTTAGAACGGGACATGGAACAACAGACTGGTTACAAACTGGAAAAAGAGTATGTCAAGGCTGTATATTATCACCCTGCTTATTTAACTTCTATGCAGAGAACATCATGAGCAACGCTGGGCTGGAAGAAGGACAAGCTGGAATCAAGATTTCCAGGAGAAATATCAGTCACCTCATATATGCAGATGATGCCACCCTTATGGCAGAAAACCAAGAAGAACTAAAGAGCCTCTTGATGAAAGTGAAAGAGCAGAGTGAAAAAGTTGGCTTAAAACTCAACAGTCAGAAAACTAATGATCATGGCATCTGGTCCCTTCACTTCATGGCAGATCAATGGGGAAACAGTGGAAACAGTGACAGACTTTAATTTTGGTGATTCCAAAATCACTTCAGATGGTGACTGCAGCAATGAAATTAAAAGGCTCTTGCTCCTTGAAATAAAAGCTATGACCAACCTAGGCAGCATATTAAAAAGCAGAGACATTACTTTGTCAACAAAGGTCCATCTAGTCAAAGCTTTGGTTTTTCCAGTAGTCATGTACAGCTCTGAGAGTTGGACTATAAAGCTGAGTGCTAAAGGATTGATGCTTTTGAACTGTGGTGTTGGAAAACATTCTTGAGAGTCCCATGGACTGCAAGGAGATCAGACCAGTCCATCCTAAAGGAAATCAGTTCTGAATATTCATTGGAAGGACTGATGTTGAAGCTGAAACTCCAATCCTCTGGCCACCTGATACAAAGAACTGATTCATTGGGAAAGACCCTGATGCTGGGAAAGATTGAGGGCAGGAGGAGAAGGGGACAACAGAGGATGAGATGGTTGGATGGCATCACTGACTTGATGGACATGAGTTTGAATAAACTCTGGGAGTTGGTAATGGACCGGGAGGCCTGGCATGCTACAGTCTATAGGGCCAAAAAAAGTCGGACAGGACTGAGCGACTGGACTGAATAAGCTACACACATGCTTATCTTTTACTTTTTAAAAATTAAATAATTTGTTTCTATTTTTTCTAATTAAGAAAATATTGAGTTAATATATTCCAATGACCAAATCTGAGTCGATTCAACTAACATGCAGATAATATTTTGGGCGCTGAATGGGTATTAATCTTGGAAGAGTCTGCAAAACCTATTGCTGAGATGTTGAAAATCCAGCTGCATCCAGAATAGGAACTGTCTCAGGTGTGAGCATGCCAGAAAAGGTCATAGAAAAGCATGTCGGAAAAGTTGAAGATGTGACAGAAATGCAAGATTTTGTTCCTAAAAATAAGTGTTTACCACACATACAGAAAGCACCTCTAGAGCTGGGTCAATAAGCTTCCTACTCTTTCTTAGTACCCCTCCACTGTGCTTCTGTTACTGGGATCCTCATGACATAAAGGATGCTGAAGCATTTGAAAATCTGGGACTTGCCTGGTGGTCCAGTGGTTAAGAATCCACCTTGCGTTGCAGGGGTCGCAGGACTTCTAGTTGGGGAGCTAAGATTCCACATACCATGGAGCAACTAAGCCCAGGCACTCTAACTACCAATCCCAAGCTCTAGAGCCCACGCGCCACAACTAGAGAGTCTGTGTGCAGAAACGAAAGATCCCACATGACTCAGTGAAGATCTTGCATGCTGCAACTAAGACCCAGCACAGTCAAATAAATGAGTAAATATTAAACTAAATAGTTGAGAAGAATAAAGGTGTAAACACATCACTCAGATTATTATAGCTATCATTCAACATAATCTTTGTCTGCTCTTTCCTTTGATGCTTTATTAGGTTGTTAGTTCCTCATTTCAGTGTTCACTTTTCTTCCTTCGACAACCACCAGGACTCATCCTAACACGTGCCCAGCACTGTGCTTTGACAACGCTCTGGTCTTCAGTAAAGCAGACAGATCTCTACACCTTATGAAGCTGATAGCCTAATGAGGAGGTAGAAATCACATGTCTAATGGTATAGCTATGGAGTGAAGGGATCACACATCATTACAAGTTGTGATGAGTGTGAAAACTCGCAGGGCTCATCTACACCATTTTTCTAGATTTCACATATGTGCCCAGTTGCTCAGTTGTACCTGACTCTTTGTGACCCCATAGACTGTAGCCGTCCAGGCTCCTCCACCCATGGAATTCTCCAGGTAAGAATACTGGAGGGGATTGCCTTTTCCTCCTCCAGGGAATTTCTGCCCAGGGATTGAACCCACATCTGCTGCATTAACAGGCAGATTCTTTACTGCTGAGCCCCCCGGGAAGCCACATTAATGCATATATGTGGAATCTGGGAAAATGGTACAGATGAACCTATTTGCAAGGCAGGAAGAGAGACTTCTGAGAATGGAAGAATGGATACAGTGGAGGGGAAGAGGGGATGAGTTGGGAGATGAGGATTGACATATATATACTACCATGTGTAAAATAGCTAGCGGGAACCCGCTGTGTAGCCCAGAGAGCTCAGCTCTGTCCTCTGTGATGACCTAGAGGGGTGGCATGGGGGAGGTAGGTGGGGGGTTCAAGAGGGAGGGGATAAAAGTCCAAGGGCTGGCAATGAGTTGGACATGACTTAGCAACTAAGCAACAACAACATAGCTGATTTACTTCATTGTACAACAGAAACCAACCAACATTGTAAAGCAACTACACCCCAATTAAAAAATAAAACAAAACATGTGTAGGGCTCACAAGAGGAAATAAGCAGGAAGCCTTGTTTCTATTGGGGGTTCAGGGAAGGCCTCTGGGATGAAGTGGCTTTTACTCTGAAACCTGAAAGATGGACAGAAATAAGATAATATAGGTGTGGGGACAAGGGCACTTTAAGCACAGAGGGCAGTAGGTGCAAAGACACTACGATGAGACTGACATGGTATATTCTGAAAATAAACAAATGAGAGAGAAAACCAAGGTGGTCTAGTCCAGGTATCAAGAGGATGAGGGATGCGCAGAGGAGAGGCTGGGGTTGGTTATGTTACATTCAGCCTCAGGTTTTATGTTATATGGGATCCCCATGTTCCTTATATTCAGTCTTCTCACCAACTCATCTCTCACCCCTGCTCTGTCTTCTTTATAATTATTTCTGAATTCCTAATGCCCAGATTTTTCAAATACCTCCACTTTCTGTTGGCTGCCAGTTGCCCTGTTCCTCCTTTGTATTTCATTTTATTCAATATATTTCATTCAATTATAACTCAATGTATAATTTCATTCAAATATAATTCATTTATATTTCATTCAATATAATTTCAAAGTTATACACCAGAAAGCAACGATGACTGAAAAAAACACTGTTAGAAAAAAAGAACGATACTCAAGTAGGCGCTGGAGCCAGTAACTAGAGCCAACACTGTGTGTAAGATGCATTTGATGTTCAGAAATGAGCTCTTCCGGGGGCTTGGGGACCCCGTGTACAGGACAAGAGGGCAATGTTTCCTGTAACACAGGGAAGTCAGAATCGGTGCAGCCAAGGGCTCAAAGGCAAAATGGACTAGAGGAAGATGTATTACAGAAACACGGGTTTTATTTTCCTTTTCCTAACAGTCATATCAGCTTGTTCCCCATTCATCACTCAGACAGTGGACTGTCATACCAGCAACGGACAAAGGATTCTGAAGCGCAGTGTGTCACTGGTGGTACTTAAGGTTACGCTTCCCTGGCCAGAGCCCTTTGGTTCTGCGCACCTGAGTCTGGGACTCTGGGGAGCATCCTTAGGGTTTTGGCGGCAGCTTTCTAGTGACCTCATTAGCTCCGAGAATCCCAGAGGAAACAGGCACATCTGAGGAGCACCTCCCAGAGGTTTCGTTTCCTAGGTGACTTGCCCTTAATCTTTTAAATTCTCTCTCTCCCCTTAGTACCTTCCCAATCATCACTCCGATAATGGGAAACAGGGCTCTATGGGCAGCAGATTGGGAAGGTGGAGAGGTATAGAGGAAGGGGAGTTAAGGAGGATACAAACCTTTTCCCTTAAGGACTTCTTTGATGGGGACTTCTATGTTTTACATCTGTGCCCTTAAACAGATTCTCTTGGGAAAAAAATGTATTTATATAATCTCAATGGCTACCAATTTTGGGAAATTGTTACTCACCAATTAAAGGGATGAAAAAGTGATCCTGAGGTGCCTAAGTGCCTTTTGATCTTGGGGGAATTTGCCTTAAAATTCTCACAAGCTAATATTGCTTTATTATTAAAATTTTTTTCCTTAGGAAAATATAATCTCAGCAATTTCTAGCTTTTGTGAAGTCTGTATCAGCACTAATTTCCTTTCTTTTTCCTCTTGCTTGGTTATTTTTGTCTAAAGTGAGAATAATAGTCAGTAGATCCCACAGGGCATCCAATGTCAGGAATTATCCTCTAGATTTAAATATGTGAATTTAAATACAGCTCCAGGTGAGACCCCTGGGGCTTTGCAGCTGGGAGAATGAACAACCACAACGTGCATTCTTTTCTTTTTTTTTTTTGCATATTCCACATTACTGTCTTCTGAATATAATATGGGCTTCCCTAGAGAAATTCTCCTAGGAATAAAAGGAAAACTAATAGCCATATTATTTTTTGGTTGTACTTTTTTCTAAACTCAGAGGGCCACACCAGAAATGAATGGCAAACAGCAAGAGTCCATCCTTGTGGCAAGAGAAATTAGCTGTGAACCAGAATCCCCAGGAAGTGATCTTGCTGGGTTACAAATGGGCAGAATTGGTCTAGTTAAATGGTCATTCTCTGTCTCATTAAAAAAAAAAAAAGTTAAAAAAATCAGGGATAATAGCCTTGCTTTGTTCCTTTCACAGTGAGTGGTTAACTGTAGAGATGGAAGAATGATGAGTGAAAGAGAGTGAGCTTTGAGGCGAGGTCTAGGGGTTGGTTTTCAGACTTACTCTGAAAAATAATGTTGTCCTAAATTCTAGATGCTGAAAGGGCTGGGGAGGCGTGAAGCTTTCTGTTCTGTCATTTTCTTGTCCCGTTTTCCCCTTTGCCTCTCCTCTCCACCCCACCTCTCTCTTGATAGAAGGCATCCCAGGCTGGGCAGTTCTATATCATAGAGTATTGGTCTGGGAAGGGTTGCTTTTCTCTGATAATGTTTCTTGTCTTTTGGATGTGCTTTTAGATGCTCTGATGTCTAAGATCTCCATGTCTGTTCACAAAATAAAGCTGACATTCTGTAAGACTTAGTCCTTAAAATAGATGACTCTGTTCAAAGGGATCTTAAATAAAGACACAATAAGCATACAGCATCCAGATAAGAAGGTAGATACTGAAATATAGCTCAGGTGAGAAATCTAGTGGGAGATCATGATTTCGAGTCATCAGATACTGTCCTCAGGGTTTCTGGAAACTTACAGGGAGAAAGAAAGTATGTCAAAGAAGAAAGGAAACAGAACAGAAATGAGACTTTGCAAAACTCCAACATTTATGGTGCAAACAGCTAAAGAGAATAGCAGAAAAACATGGAGGTACATAATTAATAGCAATATGAAAAATACAAAGCATATGATGCCAAATTAAAAAAAGAACATAGACATCTGTGCATTTTTCATATCTGCTTGGGTAAAAATGAAAAGAATAGATGTATGAATATGTGTAACTAAATCCCTTTGCTGTACACCTGAAAATAACACATCTTTGTAAATAAACCATGCTCCAATATAAAATAAAAAATTAAAAATAAATAAACATACATTCATGTCTAGCAAATGCAAAAAAAAAAAAAAAAAAGAGAGAGAACTAAGCCATAATTCTACCACATGTGATTTCCAGCCAGCATGCTGCATGTGGGTATCTGCAGTCCCTCAGAAGTAACCTTGAAACAATTCCGTCTGCCAATCAGCCAGCAGCAGAACAGAGCTAAAAGGAATTAAACAGCTCACACAGTGAGAGAAGCAATCTTGTTAAGTTGGGTTTCTAAGTGACCCCTGACTGACATACCTCCAACTTGGGGAAGTCTTTGGCGTCTACTGTGTTGAGACTGAAAGAGCAGCTTGTCTTTTTGGTGTAACGATTACAGAAACTACAAGAAGAGTGAACTTTCAAAGTTAAGCTTGTGAGAGCCTCTAAAAGGGATCCTTGCTGATATCAAAAGGCAGTTACTCTGCCTGGCTGAGGACCCAGCACTGGAAGAGGTCATATGACCTGGAAGGGTAAGCTAAGGGTCTGTGATTTAAGTGAAGATGGAGGTTCTTAGACCCGGAAAGTTTGGAAAAATTGAGTCATTAATATAAACCAATTGTGTTTGTGATTCCTGGACTAAGGCTTATTTTGAAGATTTTTTTTTTTTTTTTTTTGGATGTGGACCATTTTTAAAGTTTTTTTTGAATTTGTGACACTATTGCTTCTGTTTTATGTTTTGGTGTTTTGGCTGTGAGGCATGTGGGTTCTTGGTTCCCCTACTAGGGATTAAACCCTCACCCCCTGCATTGAAGGGCGAAGTCCTAACCACTGGACTACCAGGGAAGTCCCAAGACTTATACTGAAAAGGTCATTAGTCATGCAACAGGAAAACCTAAAGGATTTTAGGCAATTCAAGGCAAGGTCCACAATTCCTTCTCTTAATGCTGGGAGAGAAAGACCTCCTATTCTCCTTGTTGCAAATAGCTGTTAGTCTTGTAAATGTAATTCTGATGTTTTAAAAGTGAGGAATCTTGTAAAAAGTGAGGAATCTTCCTGCTGATGTGGAATTGGAGTCAGAAGGAAGGAGAGAGAGAGATGCTTGTGAGTGGTGAGTTTTCACAAAGAGCCTGGGAAGTTGGTGGCAAACAGAGCTGGGGTGAAATCTTGGATTTTTCTCTGGGATCATGGCTTATCAGTTACCTCTGCTCCATGAAGGTCATCCCCACTGGGGAACAGGAAGTCAGGGGGAGGACAAAGAAGATGGAATGCTTTGAAACAAGAAGGGAGAGGGAGTTTTCCTCTGGTCTTTTGGAAGGTGTTAGCTTGAGGAAGAGAACAGTGGAATGAAAAATATTGTCCTGTGACAAAGCTGCCTAGGCAAGTGAGATTTGCTCTGGATGAAAAACTGGAATCAAAAGTGGAAAAGGCAAACTTTAAACAGAACAAGTCTTTAAAAAAAATTATTTTTTTTTGTGGCTGTACCATGAGACATGCAGGATCTTAGGTTCCTGAGCAGGGATCAAACCTGCATCCCCTACATTGGAAATTCAGAGGTTTAACCACTGAACAGCCAGGGGAGTTCCCCAGTAGAACAAGTCTTAAGAACAGATAAGTGTCTGAGTTCAGCTAAAGAAAAATGTTAGCTACTACCTTATTTTCTGACTTCGCTTTCTCCAGCTTTTTGTGGATGGGTCTATGATTTGTCCCTGAAAAGAAAAGTCAAAGAGTGTCTGACTTTTTGTGACCCTATGGATTATAGCCCGCCAGGCTCCTCTGTCCATGGGATTCTCCAGGCAAGAAGACTGGAGTGGGTTGGCATGCCCTCCTCCAGGGGATCTTCCCAACCCAGGGGAGATGATTTGTCCACATCCCTGGATTAAAATCCTGCCCTGGGTTTACACCTAAGTTAGCCAGAGACAGGGAGTGTATCAACAATCTCGGGCTGTTCCTCATACATCCCTGCTTAATCCACACACGGGAACACAGGATAAGGTCTGGGTCTCGATGGCCCAGTTAGGATTGCTGGTTTCTCATCTTTCTCTTGGAGATTTGTTGCTGCCCAGTAAATGTTCCATCTGTGTTCCTGGTTGCCATGAACTGCTTGGTCAAATGCCCTGGTTCCTGGTACACCTTGAAAAACTCTAGAGAGATCGTTTTAGCTGGAACTTTGATGCAGGTTTGTGGGGGCATGCTTTATCCTCTGTCTGCATCTTTGCTCTGGTCATTGCTGCAGGGACCAGTCGCTGCAAATCTGGATTTCCAGGATGTTGTTTCAGTTGCATTGCCTATCTTTGTCCTTTTTCACCCCGGGGATCTGTTGCCATCACCATGTTTAACACCTCCGGGGGCTCCATGCGCACACCTGTAAGTATAAGAACGTCAACTCCCCGTTGAGTAGCATTTGACAAAGAGAAGATGGGAAGCAGAGGGAAAATACTCCCTTTTTCTGTCTCAAGTGGATACTGTGGGGGAGAGCTGATGTGTTTAAGTCCTTATTAGAATCAAGTCTCCATTGCCCAAAGCGGTTCTCTCAGTAACCACTGTGAGGTTTCTTTTTCTATGCACCTGCCTTGCTTGCTCCAGTCCCTAGCTCCTGCAGCTCAGAATCGCCTCCCAAATATTAATAAAAACTGCCTTCATTTAAGCCTTAGTCTCACACTCTCCTTTTATTAGGAAATCTAGCTAAGGTGTCTTTGTCCTCATCCATTTTCTTTTGTCAAATGAAGGTGCTTTTCCTCCCACTTCTATCCTCTCTGGTGAAAAACCTTTAAACAATACTTATTTTTTTCAAATAAATTATCTTATTTATTTAAAAAAATTTTGGCCATGCTGCAAGGCGGTAGGGATCTTAGCTCCCCAACCAGGGATCTAACCCATACCCCCTGCAGTGATAGCACAAAGTCTTAACCACTGGACTGACAGGGAAGTCCCCAAATAAACTATAACAATTTTGGATTTACAGAAAAATTGTGAAGAGAGTATAGTGTGTTCTCATATATCCCATTATTAACACCTTACATGCATACGGTGCATTGATTACCATTAATTAACTATTATTGTTAATTAAAATCTATATTTCATTTGGAGCTTCCCATGTAGTGTTAGTGGTAAAGAATCTGCCTGCCAATGCAGGAGATGCAAGAGACATGGGTTAAATCCCTGGGTCAGGAAGATCCCCTGGAGTAGGGAAATGGCAACCCACTCCAGTATTCTTGCCTGGAGAGTCCCCATGGAAAGAGGAGTCTGGAAGGCCATAGTTTATGGGGTCACGAAGAGTCGGACACGACTGAAGCGACTTAGAATGCACACACGCTTTATTCAGACGTCCTTGGTTTTTACCTAATGTCCTTTTGTGTTTCAGGATCCCATTCAGGACACCATTTATGTGTAGTGGTGCCTTAGGCTTCTTTATCAGATTTTTCCACTGTAAAGTTACTTTTCTCCATACTTTCTGTACTTTGCTCTTTGGAAGCAAGTTTTTAGGTACAGCCCACACTGAAGAAAGGGGGAATTATGCTCCTGTTTCTTTAAAAAAATTTTTATTTTTAATCAGAGGACAATTGCTCTACAATGCTGTGTTGATTTCTGCTGTACAGTGTGAATCAGCGGTAAGTTGACATATGTCCCCTCCCTCTTGAACCTCCCTCGTTCTTGTTTCTTGAGGGCAGGGTATCTAGGTGAGTTATTTGGAATTCTCCTGCACAGGAGATTTGTCTATTCTGTCCCACTTATTTCTTTGTTCAATCATTCATAGATGTCACCAAGGACTCAAGGATGTCTATTCTCCTTTGAGTTATAATCCAGTATTACTTTATTTTCTGGCATAGTTTCTACATTGGCCACTGGGAGCTCTTTCAGTTGCTTTCTGTATTCTTTTGCTATAACTCCATCATTGTGTGTTATATTACGTTGTGTATTACATTGTGAGATGCTCCAGGATCATCTTATAAATTTTCTGTTGTAGTGTTAAAATTCACCATTGCTCCAAAGTGCCCTGGTTCTTTTTATTGGAAGGTAAAGCTAGAAACCAAAAGGTGGGTGTTAGGTACTCTGAAAAGCCTTTTTAAATTTTCTCTTTTATTCTCTCATTTCATTCTCTAAACAGAAGTATGGTTGTTGTTTGTCTTAACTGAGTCTATCATATAATGTCTACTTTGAGGGTCATTGTATCTGTTTCATCTGATTATTATCTATTCATAGGATAGCTCATACCTTCTCTTACACTCAGTCAAACCACATTTGATTTTCCGAGGAGTCGGTGTGCATTTTTAACCATTTACACAGTCCCAGGAATGTGACAGGTGAGTGTGACCAAAGAAATCACTGGCCTTGCCCTACTCCATACCCATCGGAACTAACTGGCTCATGGGATGAAGAAATGACCTCTTAAGAGGTCAGTTAAGGTGAGGCCACACCATGTGGGACTAGAGTGCTTCATTCAAGATTCAGTTTATGCCCTGAACCAAGAACTGACATATGATATCATGCCTCCCATAGTCAGAAATGTAAGTCAAGAGACCAAGGGGTGAAAGTTGAATCGGTCCCTCTCACAAGCATCCATGCATCCTTGGACATTATTGGTTTAGAGGTTCTGGTTCCTATAAAAGAACACATGTACACAAAAGAAGGAGTAAGGTTTCCACTCGGTTGTAATTGACCCCGAGCATTAAGAGAACCTAGCTTCATCACTATATAGGGTGGCAGAGAGGATATTGTATGAAACTCAGTGGTTACTGGGGTGTGTTTTGGTGTTTTCACACTTGGTGAGAATGATGAACGAGCAGTTGGAGCAGTCATGACCTGGAAAGTTTAAGGCCATCAGGGGCTGAAATTTCTCAGGGATAAAAGTTTGTGATGCCCTAATAAGGAGCACACTTAAATCCATTAATGTTATGGAATATTTGGAATGGATGGTGGAAATAGGAGAAGATGAATATAAGTCATGGAGTTGGGACTAGTTGCAGCAGCAAAGACTGGACTTTGTTTCACTAACCATTTCAGTCTGAGTCGTTGGTAGAGATGGAGCATACTACATCATGAAGGCTGTTTGATGGCAAGAATTTACATGGGGTGTGAGTGGGGCCAAGTTGTTCAAAGGCTAAACTGTGCCTGACTTCTTTGATAGACATCTCTGTTCAATTTATGGCTCATATGACCTAGCTAAGCATCAACGGCACTGTGGATTTCTTACTTTCTGCCCTAGGACTTTTCTGCTACCATCATACAGATGCTGGAATGAACCCACTCAACTTTCCTGGCATATCTGAAAACCAGGACTTGCCTTCTGAATTACCATCTTTTGGGACAATCATTGACCAATGGGACAACGGAGCTCCATTGTGTTTCTAGTTGATGTTTCTGACAGTTGTATGTTTCTCAGAAAACCCAGCAAAATCAAGTTCCCATTGCCCACAGGTGTGACCTTGATGCATCATGCTGACAATAGCTTTACCTCCTTTTCTGGTTTCACTCTCTTCAGATTCTCACTCTACCTCTCTTGATTTACCTACCAGCTAAACTACCTATTCAAATATCCTTGCATCAGGCTCTGCTTTTATGATAATCCAAGTGAAAATGGATGGGTATGTTTGCAGTGGTCTAAGGAAGAGGGAGAGAAAATTGCATGAGCAGAGGAATCTGAAATGGCATAAAAATTCTCTCTCTAGCTCATGCTGCTGCTGTTGCTGCTGCTAAGTCTCCTCAGTTGTGTCCGACTCTGTGTGACCCCATAGACGGCAGCCCACCAGGCTCCCCTGTCCCTGGGATTATCCAGGCAAGAATACTAGAGTGGGCTGCCATTTCCTTATCCAATGCATGCATGCATGCTAAGTCACTTCAGTCATGTCTGACTCTGTGCAACCCCATGGACAGCAGCCCACCAGGCTCCTCTGTCCACGAGATTCTCCAGGCAAGAACACTGGAATGGGTTGTCATTTCCTTCTCCACTAGCTCATGCACTGGGTTCTAAAATTTTTTCTCAAATTCTAAAGCCTGGTAGGTTTCTTTTTTTTTTTTTTTAAATCTCTTTGTTTTTTGCCTTCACAGATTTTCACTAGGTTCCAGTTAGAAGTCAGGCTCTGTATGACAAGATCTGGAGAATACAGTCATGCTCTTAATGATCTTATGAGGTCTTGGTACAGTGAAGAAATATACAGAAGACTGTGTGAGTGTGATTCTGTGTGTGTGTGACTCTCTGTGTGTGTGTGTGTGTGCACATACACCCATGTACACTGAGAACTTGGTCAGGGAGATGAGGAATAAAAGAATCATATTAAAAATGACTTTCAGGTCTTCTCCCACCTGATCTTGGGTTCATATTGAAGGTCCAGGTATGAGCTTGGGGCCGCTGTGTGACAGCAAGAATCACCAGGCTGTTGCTAAATTGCTCTCACTAGAGAGACTGAACCACTGACACAGGTATGATTGAGGGGTTCGCTGTTGTCTCTGTTGAGACACAGGAGGCTTAACGATTCCCCCCACCTTCCAGGCAGGCTGCCTGCCATCCACTGCCCTGGTGGAGATCACGAAGGTTCATGATCCTCCAAACCAAGACCGTGATGCACAATCACCACTGACATTCAAGTAAACTAACAAGGAAATTGCATTTACCGTTGCCCATGCTCTTCAGAGCCAGCAACTCCCTGGTAATTAACCAATGGAGTTAAGAAGTAAGGTTCAGGGCACCAACATTTGCTCAGTGGGAAGAATCATGTGACCAACTGATTTGATTGAAAGGCATTTCCCTGTGGCCCTGTGCCCACAGCAAAGCAGGCGAATATGAAGAGCTACATGCACATGTCTGGCACATGCTTATGGGTCTACATGCATGTGTGCAGACACACATACTTTTAAAGGAAAAGAGTATACTGTTACAGAAAGGAGCACTAATTCTAGGGCAAAATGACTGGTTCTGAAACATCCCTGGTCATCCAGTGGCTGAGACTCTATGCTCTCAAGACAGGAGGCCTGGATTCAATCTCTGGCCCAGCAACTAAGATTCCACATGCCACAACTAAGAGTTCAAATGCCAAAAGTAAGACCCAGTACAGCCAAATAAATCAATATATAAATAAATATTAAAAAATATATTTTTGTGTCTGAGTACAGGCTTGACCCCTTAGAGGGTGACTTTGGGGATTATATTAAATAATTCATTGAGTGTTACGAAGATTTTTATGTGTCTATAAAAGACATAATAGATGCCGATAAGTGATAATGTTATTAAGGAAACTACATTAAAATGTATTTCACATGTTACATAAGCTTATAAAAAGACAGATGGAGGAAGAAAGATGAGGTTTTGAGAGAAAGAAATCAAGTACATGAGCAGAAGATGAAATATTTTGGATGAAATATCCAAAGAAATCACAGGTTCAGAGGAAAGTCCCACCCGGTACTGGGAGCCCAGACATCTTATTTTTCTAGGCTTCTCTCTTTTCCTTCACTATTTCAACTGATAACATTTTTTTTTTTTTTTGGCTGTGTGGCATGTTGGATCTTGTTCCCCGACCAGGGATTGAACTCTCACCCTTTGCATTGGAAGTGTGGAGTTTTAACCACTGGACTGCCAGGGAAGTCCCAATTGGCAACATCCTTTATGTAAAATTTTTCTTGAAAAGGAGGAATCTATCTTTACCTCTTATTTTGCTTTTCTCCTTTTCCTTTCCTTTTCTGGTTATCCAAATTCTACTTTTCTTAAAGGGCTAGTTCGAGTGTCTTGTTTTCTGAAAAGTCTGTTCCAACATGCAGCCCTCGGGGTCATTTCCCCCCAGACCTTCTGCAGCGTCTATGGCCTGTATGTATCACCATCACCATCCAGGTAGCTCTCATCTGCAGTGCTTAGTTAAGGCACATAAATAAGGAAAGTCTCTGACTGGGCTGTAGGCATACAGAGAGCTAGATCTTCTTCATCTTTTTTTCTCTGTGCTGAGTATAATCCTTCATGCATAATAGAGGCTCTGTGAATGATATATTCTGCTATCCGTGATGATGTCGCCAAGAGATATTGTGCTGTTCATAATACTTTTCGAAGTCTCCTCATTGAACACCTACATGGAGATGAGTGGAGGGAACAAGTTGTATGATATTTAATATGACTTATCTCCTCTTGCATAGTATCTATAAAAAACACTAATAACAGCATCCTCAAATGTCTCTGTAAGGTGGAAAAAGAGTTATATTATTCCTATCGGATGGATCATAACAACTAACATTTAATGGGAGTTTCCTCAATTCCAAGTACAATTTTAAACGTTTTTCTTTTGTATGAAAACTTATTTAATCTTTCTAACAGTTTTATAAGGTAAGCATTGTTACTATCAGTTTTATGCCACATATGAATAAAGTGCAATGCAGAAGGTAGATTATATTGTGTACAGTTTTTACTCCCTTCCATGTAAGAGGATCGTGGATCCCTACTCTTTGCTACTTGACTCTCTTATACTTCCTACAGTTGAGATAGACTTCTTTGCACATGGAGATGATACCATCGCTTAGGCCAATGAAGTGTCAGTGGAAGAGACAGTAGGCTTATTTCAATCATTCGCTCTAGAAGTCATCTCATGGCTGGTCATTGCTTTATTTTGTTTTATTTTATTTTATTGAAACAGTTGATTTACAATGTTGTATTAGTTTTGTGTGTACAGTCAAGTGATTTAGTTATACATATATTCATTCTTTTTCAGATTCTTTTCTCATAGAAGTTATCACAGAATATTGAGTAGAGTTCCTTGTTCCATACAATAGGTCCTTGTTGGTTATCTATCTTATATATAGTAGTATGTGTGTATTCATCCCCAAATCCTGATTTATCCCTCCCCTTGCTACATTTCCCCCTTGGTATCCATAAGTTTGTTTTCAATATCTAAAAGTATGTTTCTGCTCATTTGTGTCATTTTTAAATTAGATTTCACATATGAGTGATGTCATACGATATTTGTCTTTCTCTGACTTAACTACTTAGCATGATAGTTTCTAGGCTCACCCATGTTGTTGCAAATGGCATCATTTCATATTTTTAATGGCTGAGTAATATTCTGTTATATATATATGTGTGTGTACCACAACTTCTTTATCCATTCCTCTGTTGATGGACATTTAGGTTGCTTCTTGGCTATTGTGAATAGAACTACAATGAACATTGGGGTGCAAATATTGTTTCAGATTATGATTTTCTCTAGATACATGCCCAGGAGTGGGATTGCTGGATCATATGGTAGTTCTATTTTTAATTTTTTAAGGAATCTCCATATTGTCCTCCATAGTCTATGCCCATGACACCCTGAATGTGTCCAATCTCACTGCTTTCTTATAATCTGTTACGAAGCCTATATCCATCAATAAGAAAGATGCATAGAACAGAGCCACAGAGCCTCAAGACCACAGCTGATCCACAGTCACAGTGTGACTTGGGTGAGAAACAGATCTTCATTGTGGCAAGCCCCTGAGTTTTTTTTTTTTTTTTTTGGTTGGGGGGGTGTGTGTTTGTTGTGTAGCATAAACAAGTATAAGCTCTCTAATACAGAAATGAGGTGATTTGTTCAAGGGTACATGGTTATGGGCTTCCCTGGTGGCTCAGAGGTAAAAGCATCTGCCTGCAATGCGGGAGATCTGGGTTCAATCCCTGGATTGGGAAGATCTCCTGGAGAAGGAAATGGCAACATTTCCACATGGTTACTCAGTGCAAAACTCAAATCCCAAAATAATCAGTTTGTTTTGAAAAGCCCCTTATTTAAACACCCCCTCAGCATGCTTCATAATAGATAAAAGACACTAAAGTCTGGAGAGACAATTGTCTCAGCTCCTCTCAATCATACAGTCTTCTCAGTCACTGAGTTTGGGCTAGGACACAAAGCCTTGTTGTTTTAGTCGCCAAGTCGTGTCTGGCTCTTGTGAATCTCAGGGACTGTAGCCTGCCAGGCTCTTCTGTCCGTGGGATTTCCCAGGCAAGAGTACTGGAGAGGGTTGCCATTCCCTTCTGGGGATCTTCCCAACCCAGGGATTGAGTCAGTGCCTCTTGCACTGGCAGACGGGTTCTTTACCTCTGAGCCACCCTGGAAGCCCACCAAGCCCTGAGCATTTCCGATGACAGAGTCGGGATCTCGACTTGCAGTGGTACCGCTGCCACAACACTATTCTCATCGCACTGGGAAAGTCTCATGGCCCAGTGGTCAGATGACTCTGAGGTAGAGCTGAAGTTGGCCAAACCTCCCTCTTCAGCATTCAGGCTTTGTCTCTGCGGCCATCCTCCTCCGTGGCTATTACTTATGAGGGATGAAGGAAGAGGGGAACTGTGCAGAGTTATTTGTTTTCTGCGAAGCCAGGGGATTGGAAATGTTTTAGAAACATCTCGGGTTGACATGAAGGATAAAACGTTAAACATACAGAACCCAACATGGCCTCTCTTGGAACCCCTGTCTTGCTAACGGCAGGATTCACTCCAACAGTGTTCTGCGGACTGAATGAGGGGAAATGAGAGCCACGTTCAAACAAAGGCTTGAGTACAATGGTTCTGAAGGCTTCGTGCTGAGTCCTGGGAGGGTGTTCACGAGAAAATGCAGCTTGAGTGTTAGTTTGCACCTAATGCAATATCAGTGTCTACTGGTGAAGAGTCAGGGCATTTGATGACTGAATTCAGAGCTTTTCTGCTTGGTTTTTTGTAGACATGAGCATCCCTAGGAATCAGAGAGGAACTCGTATTGAGAAATACATGGATTTTTTAAAAATTGGAGTATAGTTGCTTTATGGGCTTTCCAGGTGGTGCGAGTGGTAAAGAATCCTTCTGCCAATGAAGGAGACATAAGAGATATGGGTTCAATCCCTGGGTTGGGAAGATACCCCTGAGGAGGGCATGGCAACCCATGGTAGTATTCTTGCTTGGAAAATCCCATAAACAGAGGAGCCTGGTGGGCTATAGTCCATAGAGTGGAAAATAGTCAAATATGACTGAAGCAACTTAGCACACACACACATAGTTTCTTTGGTTCCTTGGTTTCTACTCTACAATGAAGTGAATCAGCTCTATGTATATATATATCCCTTCTCTCTTGGATCTCCCTCCTTTCCCCTTCCATCCCTGACTCCCCTTCCCCCAACATCCCATTCTTACATGCACACATTTTTGGAGAATGCAATATAGAAATTACTACTGCCACAATTTACTTTAAAAATGTTCTCTACTTTTACCCTTGGGGATGCTGAACAAAATGGTCAGGGCATGATCGTATTAACTGATTAATTTACTATTGCCTCGTAGTAAGTTACAGAAGCAGAGACAGGAAAGATTTCTTTGATCTGCCATCTCTAACATCCAGCGTTTTGCAGAGGATATTTGTGGGCTAGATGTGTTCAGTTGGTTTACCTGAAACTGTAGTATGGAGCAAACCAGCAAGTTGGAAGCAATGTGCAGGTTTCCAGAGCGAAGGACTTTTTATCCATACCCTTTGCTTCTGAGGAAGTGAAACTGATGCCTTGCCTTGTTGGATAAGGGATAATCACATCACATCCCACAGACAGAAACAAAACAAAGCAAAACACATTGTCTCTTTAGACAACTCAGTAAGCAAGAATACTCTGTTTGGAACTAGTCCCCTCAATGAAAGAAGTCTTGAGCTCTAGTTAGTTGCTATCTTTCTAATGAAAATAATTCTATCCTGGACTTTTGCAATTTTGACTTCTGTAATCACGCGATGAGCTTGCATTTAGAACAACTGTGTGAGGAAACTGATGCTTTCCCACCAAGGACAGACCTATTGTGTCTTTGTGGGTTAGTTCGGGTCTTTCAAGAAGCAGACACGGAAACGAGATTAGATGTACATGTGCTTTCTTCTGGGAAAAGTCTGTGATGGATAAAGGATGAGGAGGAGTTAAGCATCACCCCCAACCACAATACAGGTGTGACACCTGTGAAAATGGGGAGGGGAGAGAGGAGTGGGCAGAAAGTCTCATACTGCAGTGGAGATCTGTGAACATCTTGCCCAAGCTTGTGGGGAGTCTCTGAACCAGATTTACCCATCAAATGAACCCCACACTGGGCAGGGATTGCTCACTTCTAGTCTATTATTATCTTCAGTGATTGGTGAGCAACAGCCCAAGGGAAGTGTGGACCACTATGACGGTAACGTTAAAGATGTAATGTCTGGCTGCTGTCAGTCAGTTATTTTCCCTGCAGTCGGCCCTTTGGAAGGAGATATTGGTAACCTCATGACTTTTCCCCTTAAAACCTGTTGTTTTATTTGGGTATCTCTTTCTTCAAAAGGCTGGGATTCTCTGCAAAGCATTGCAGGGAAAAGTAACATAATGTACTTAATACTTTATAGTGTCTGAGTAAGAGTTGAAAATAATTTGTTAGGTGCTTATAAGTAGTCAAGAATTGTAGATGCTGGGTATAGCAGTGAATCAAACAAAAAAGTTTGCTTGCCCTCATGGACTGCACATTCTCCAAGTGGAAGAAGGCAAGCCGTAAATCTGAATATAGTTGACCCTTGAAGAACACAGCGGTTAGGGCCACTGACCCCTGTGCAGCTGAAAATCCGTGTATAACTTTTGACTCTCTGAAAACTTAACTCCTGATAGCCTGCAGTTGACCAGTAGCCTTGCTGATAACATAGAGTTGATTAACCCTTATTTTATCTTTATGTTATCTTTATGTCTACATATGTTTTATGCATTCATGACATACCTAACTTGCTCATAATTCTCTTGATATTTCTAGGTTATGTGGTTCATCTATGAGTTTTTTCCAATTGTTGCAAACCTCCAAGTTTTTTTCCCAGTGTATTTATGGCAAACCCCCACATTATCAGTTGACTCCTGTATTTCAAACCCGTGTTGTTGAACTTTTTGTTTTGAACTGGTTAAGTGATCTGGAGTGAAGTAACTCAGGGAGATGGAGCAAGACAAGGGGTATTACATGAGTAAATACGTGAGGGGCATCTCTCAAAGAAGATGGCATTTGGAAAAAGGCTCAAAGGGGGAAAAGGGGGAGCCATGTTGGAAATGAAGTTCCCACACATCTTGGACTATGTTTTTAAGGATATTTGAGTAGTGAACAGGCTTGGGAGCTCAGGAGAGCCTGTCCCTTTAAGTTGGGTAGATTCATTTCTTGATGCATCTAATAAATATGGACTCTGGCCCCCTCCCTGGAGAATTTCTAGGATAATGAAATCTCCCTCCTTCCCCCAGAGAAGATTTGCTTCCATTCCAGGGTACTAAGATAACAGCTCTTTCTGGAGGGGAGGCTGAACAGACTTCGTAGTGTAAGACTAGGCATCTCCTAAACTGAATGTTTCCCAACCGGGACACAAACACGCATGCGCGACTTCCACCAGAGGCTGTTCCTGTCTTCCTGCCACTTGGATGAGCAATGGAACCAATACCAGCATCGCGTGTGTACTGCCAGCTGCTCTATGAGTAACAGACTGTCTAAACCCATTTGAGCTTGTTTCCTTACTGATCCTCTCTCTTGCAGTTTAGCTATTGCTTGACTACTTGGCACCATGTGGGTATTTAAAGGAGAGGAAATTCCAGGCAGAGGAAATTGCCAGTGCAAAGACCTTGAGGTGTAAACATGCCCCGTTTATTTGATAAAGAGCAAGAAGACCAATGCAACTGAGTAGAATGAGTCAGGGAAAAGTAAAAAGAGAAGAGTCCAGAGAAGAAAGCAAAGGTGGGGGGCAGATTATGTAGAAACTTGTAGGACATTTTAAAGACTTTGGTTTTCCAGTCTCGGTAAGATAGAAATCTAGTGAAGGTATTTTGAGAGGAGGAATGTAAAAATATAACATATTACAAAAAGTTCAGGGACTTCCCTGGTGATACAGTGATTAAGAATCTGCCTGTCAGTGCAAGGGACGCAGGTTCCATTCCTGGTCTGGGAACATTACACATGCCACAGGGCAACTAAGCCCCCGCACTACAACTACTGAGCCCACGCTCTGTGACAAGAAGCCATGGCAATGAGAAGCACATCCATAGCAACTAGAGAGTAGCCCCTGCTCACCACAACTAGAGAAGGCTCACGTGTACAAAGAAGACCCAGTCTAGCGAAAAAAAAAAAATTAATTTCAGGTTTTTTTTTAAAGTTAATTTCAGTGATCAGAGCAAAGCACAGGAGGGCAAGGGCAAAGGCAAGGACACCAGTTAGGTAGTGATGGCTACAATGATGTTGGCATTGACCAGGGTGACATCAGTGGGTGTGGTGTAAGTGGGCAGAATTGGGTATTTTTGAAGGTGGAATGGACAGATTTGCTGATGGACTTGATATGGATTTTCTGTCAGGGAAAGACAAGAGACGATGATGATTTGGTCAACAATTTGAAGATTCGGGTTGCTAGTCATTAAAATAGGAGAACTCTGATTGGGGCATACTTGAGGAGAAGGGATATTAGCAGTTCAGTTCCAACACTTGAAGTCATCAGTTAGATATCCATATGCAGACATGACATGACAATGATATTATGTAGAAGATAAAGTAACACTTTTTTGTTGTTGTTGTTTGTTTTTGCTGCTTCATGCAGCATGTGGGATCTTAGTTCCCCCACCAGGGATTGAACTCAGAGCCCCTGCATTGGAAGCCTGATATCCTAACCACTGGACAGCCAGGAAAGTCCTAAAATAACATGTTTTTTTTTTTTTTTTCCTGAAAGCTTTTGTGGGGCAAAACTGACATGAAATAAGCCATACATTTTTGTGTATAATTTAGTAGGTTTTGAAATAGGTATACCTTTGTAAAACCACTGTCTCAATCAGTATAATGCACATTTCCATCAACCCTTAAAGTTTCTTCATTGCCTTTTGTATTTGTTTCATCTGCCCTACTTCTATTCCCATGCGATCACTGATCTGCTTTCTGTCATTATAGATACATAAACGGAATGACACAGCATGGTCTCTTTTCCTGTCTGGCTTCTTTCACTCAGCATAACTATTTGGAGATTTATCCATGCTGTCTCATGCATCAGCACTTCATTCCTTTTTATTGTGGAGAAGTCTTCCATTGCATGGATGTCATGTTTATCAGTTCACCTTTTGATGGTTATCAAAGGTGGGTTGTTTGCTGTCCGGGAGTGTTGCAAGTAGAGCTGCTGTGAAGATTTATATACAAGTGGGAGGGGGGTTCTGGAAGGGGAACACATGTATACCCATGGCAGATTCATGTCAATGTATGGCAAATCCAACATGATAATGTAAAGGAAAAAAAAATAATTAATTAATTTAATTAAAAAAGTGTTATGTCTAATCTCTAATTGAATTTTTTTTACTGTATATCCTAGATATAAGATCTTTGTCAGATATGTGGCTTTTGAATATTTTCATCAAATAACTTGCCTTTCCATCCCCTTAACAGGGCCTATCATGGCATTAAAGTTTTTAAATTTTGAAAAAGTCCAACATCAATTTTTTTTTTTCTTATATGGATCATGCTTTTTGATGTCTTTTCTAAAAATTCTTTTCCTGTCCTAGGTCCCAAAGATTTCCTTCTATGTTTTCTTCTAAAGGTTTCATAGCTTGATGTTATACATTCAAATCCATGATCCACTCTGAGTTAGTTTTTGTGTGTGGTGTGAGGTCTAGATTGAGGTTCACGTTTTTGTCTGTGGTTGTCTGTTGTTCCAGAACCATTTGTTGAAAGGTCTATTCATTCTTCATTAAGTTACTTCTGAAGCATTTGTCAAAAATCAGTTGGGTATACTCGTGCTGTTCTTGATTATGACAACTATGTACAAAGTCTTAGGATTGGGTGGAGTGATTCATTCTGCTATATTCTTCTTTAAAAAATTAGTGTTAGCTAGTCTAGTTCCTTTGTCTCCATAGAAACTATAGAATAGCTTGTCTATAGCTATTAAAATCTTGCTAGAACTTTGATTCTTTATTACCAGTTTTAAGCAATTTGATTATAATGTGCTTTTGCATAGTTTTGTACATGCTTATTGTTCTTGAGTTTCATCTAACTTCTTAAAACTGTTTGTTTATAATTTTCATCAAACATGGAAAAATTTTAACTGTTATTTTTTCAAATATTTTGTTTCTCCCTTTTCATTATTTCTAGTTATCCACATATTAAGCCACTTGAAGTGCTCACAGATTTTTTTTCACCTTTCTAAACATTATTTTTTCTCTTGGTGTCTCATTTTGGTTATTTTCTGTTATCATATCTTCAAATTCACTATCTTTTCCCTGTAGTATCTAAATCTACTATTAATCCCATCCAGTGTAGCGTTCTCCTCACACGTTGCATTGGTTAGTCTTCATCTCACAGGTTCTGTTTGGGTGGTTGTCATATCTTCCATGTCTTTAATTAACATTTGAACATATGGATCACTGTTATGATGGTGTTTTTAAAATCTTTGCCTGCTAATTCTAACATCTGTGTCCATTCTGGGTTGGTTTTGATTGATTAATTTTTCTCCTTATTATGGATCATATGTTGCTCTTTCTTGCAAAAGTGTGAATTTTACTTTTTTTGGGTGCTGGCTATATTTTTTTTTAATTCTTACATGTATTTTTTGAGCTTTGCTATGGGATGCTGTTAAATTACTTGGAAATAGTTTGATTCTTTAATTTCTCCTAAGATTTGTTAGGTGAGATCTAAGTAGTTCCTGGTTCAGGGATGACTATTCCCCACTATCTAGGTAAGATCTTTCTGAGTATTCTATTCCATGCCCTGTCAGTCATGGTATTGAACCTACTGGAATCATCTGGAAGAAAAACTAATGAGATATTTTTCAGTCTGGGTGGTGTCAATGGGCACTGTTTCTGGATCCCATTTGAGCCCAGGCACTGTTTTCTTGACTCCTTCTCGATTGTTCTTTTTTGTTCCTAAGTAGTCTACTTGTACACGTGCAGTGGTCGGGACTCACCTCTGCAGATCTCTGACATTGTCTCTGTGTAGGTCTTCTGTACTAGCTGCTTTGACATCTTAGGGTTTTCAATTCTGGCCCCTCAACTCAAGGGTTATGCCAAGCTTTGCCTGGGTTCCCCCCTCCCTGTATCATAGCCTAGAAATGTCTTTACGGCAATGAACTTGGGCATTTGTAAGACTCATCGCATTGGTTTTTCTTCTAGATGATTCCAGTAGTTTCAAAGTGGGTGGAATGAAACTGACTCCAAGATAAGGATTGTTTTGTTATTGTTTGAAAGGCAGGCTTCTAAAGAGGCTCTCATATATATAAGGGTAGTCTTTTTTCTTCTTCAAATAAAAATTATGTTTGAAAATATGTTAACCAGAAAAGTTATTTAGAGCTCAAAAAATCCTTAGAAACTGTCTAATTTTACCTCCTCACTTTATTGAGAGTACTGAGGTCTGGAGTAGGTGAAGGTCTTGCCTAGAATCATACCCATTGGGTGGTGTCAGGGCTGTAATTTGAATACAAGACTCCTAAGTCAATCTAGTGTTATTTTCACTTTACCAGTCACCTCGATAATGAGAAAGCTGTATCTGTTAGCACGCTTAGATTGTTATTATTGTAACTGCATGTCAAATAACTTTTTTTTGACATTTTGAACTTTCAAAATACTTCCACATCTGCTATTGAATTTGATTCACACAATAGATTGTGAAGTATTTATAAAGTAATTTCATTTGAAAAATAAAACAGAGACAACCCCACCAATTAGGGCAGGTCTCAGAGTTTAAAAGGAATGTGTCTAATCAGACTGATGGAGAAAGCATTGTTCATCGTTCTCCAGTAGTGTCTTCTAGACCAGAGATGGGGGAAAATAGCTTTGTGGATGACATCTTCAAACATTTTAGACTTCATGAAAAAATCACATTTTTTGGTGTTGACTATATCAAGGGCCACAAATTTACACATAGCCCAACTCTGATGTGCAGAGAAAATGTACTTTTTTTATGTTGCTATTCAGGCCTTATCTTGATACCACACTGGGTGTTTAGGTGGACAAAATTTTGGTCTGGTTCAATCCTATATAATACTTGGTCCATACTAATCATTTAAATCTTCCCCAAAGGTAAATGCCAGTTCTATCTAGAAAATAATATTTTCTCTCTCAGCTATCTCTACCTCTCACAGTGTGAGAGTAGCTAAGGATATGAATATGAAGACTAAAGCAAAAACTTAGACAAACTTGGGATAGAAGAGAAGGCATCAGTCTTTGAAGAAGCTTCTTCTATCTTTAGCAAATTGTGGAGTCGTGTTCCTTGTTTGCTGGTTGCTGTTGGCTCTACTGGGATTCATGATTTATGATTGGACCCTGTGACTAGTGTCAATCAAAGTCTGTCTTGTCACTCTTTTTTAAAATAATTTTATTTTATTATAACCTTTAAAATATTTATTTATTTGATTGCCCTGGGTCTTAGCTATGGCACATGGGTCTTCCATCTTCACTGAAGCAAGTGAACTCTTAATTGTGGCACGCGAGAGATCTACTTACCTGACCAGGGATCGAACCCAGGTCTCCTGCCTTGGGAGTGAGGAGTCTTAACCAGTGGATCTGGTTGTTCACTCTTGGCTTGATTAGTTCAGGGCATGTGGGGGAAGGGGACTTCTGGCTGTCCAGGCATCACTCTGGCATTTACCCTGGTATTACAGGTCCCTGGAGGTCTGGGTACAGTTGTAATTCAGTTCTGCCTGTAGTAGATTGCAGTGATAATTCCAATTCCTCAGTGCTTCTTTTATCCATATATTTTGCAATCCACTTTTCGGTTACTCTCACTAAGGAAGTGGAATCTACTCCCCATGCTTCCCCATCTCTGCCATAAATCAGATCTCTTTGTGTGACTTGCACTGGATGCTTATTGGAAAAGCAGGTTCTTTTCTTCATTTCAAAATGAGACAAAGTGATGGTGTGACAGTTCTGAGCCTCGACAGTCAAGAGCCTTGCACGTTTCCCCTTGCTCTCAGGTGCCTCCACCATCCATGAGCTGATGGGAGAGCTACCCTGCTGGAAAATGAGACGTACTTGCAACAGAGTGGAAGCAGCTGGTAGTCCCAGGCCAGCTCAGTCTAGATCAGCCAGAAGTCAGGCTACCCCAGAAGTCTGAGCTAGTGCAGCCCAAATCAACTGATTGCCACAGTCATGAACCATAACTACTTACTGTATTGTGCCATTGAGGTTTACTGTTGCTGTTGTTTACAGCAAAAGCTAACTGATAAACCACTTCACCCTTAAATATGGCCACTGTCTGGAAATCTTGCCAACCTTCTTTGCCTACAGTCACTGTCCTTCAGCTAGACCCCAGCTGGAAAAAAAAGCTTGCAGATGAAACAAGTTGTATTTATTTCTCATTATAGTGAGAAAACCACAGAGTGCCTCAGTGAAAGTATGCTTGAAAGAACATATTAGAGCATTTGGACTTTTGTTGGGTAATTTGGAGGAGGGTCTAAGAAAGCAGAGTCTTCTTGGTTGGGTGTTGTCAGAAAGTGAAGGCAGTCCTATGATTGGGTGTTTCAGGAAATCTTATCTATAGGGATGAGTTTATAAGTGAGAATCAACTATAATTGTAAAGGGGAGATGATGGGTGTTTTGTGTTGCGCAGGGACCTTTGTTCTGTGTTGCTTTATCATGGTCTCAGAGCCATTCACTCCACATAATGTTCTGGAAGATCATCAGTATCAAAAGAAGAACAAACTGGCTTGATTGTGAGCATCAGACCAGCTTGTAGTAATACTGAGATCTGGTAGTGAATGCTAGATCAGTTCTAGAAACATCAGCAGCTATGTTTTCTCTTTATCCTTATTTTTGAAAAGCATTCCGGAGGACCCACAGGGATTTCTGAATTTCATTGATGCCAGATGTTGGCTGCAGGTGACTCTGCAGAGTTAGCTTCGGATCCTTTCTCTTTTCTCAGCACTATTGTGCAGAGTTTCTTGTGTCCTGATGAATACACTCCCAGGGTGTTGTGTGGGTATGTGGAGACCTTGAGGTGGGGATAAACAAGAAACTTCAACAGGTAGGAGGAAAGGTCTTTCCTCCTCCATGCTGATGTGCTCTTCCCTTATTTACTGTCCTCTTCAGGTCCCAGGTCACAGGAAGGGAAGTGAAGACATTTCTTTGTACCTGTGTCTTGCTCCTCTTCAACGCTTGGGCTGAGAAGTATGCTTATTTAATTTTCACTTTAGAGAAGCAGACTAGGGCAGAGTTAGGAGCTCCTGAGAATTTCTAGCTCTGCCACACGCTAACCAGATCTTAGACAGAAAAAATATCTCATGGTGACCGTTGTGACTCATGCCTCTTGTCAACTACTTCCTAAGGTGAGCAAGGGGGAAGGTGAAAAATGGGGAATTAGCTCTGGTTTTGTGCATATGGTAGTGGGTAAAGAATCGGAAGTGTCTGTTTCCCTAAGCTGTTGCTGGTTTTTCAGTAGACTTAAAGAACTTTTTTTTTTCAATTGTGTGGTAGAAGTCAAAATATAAAGCATACTATTTTAATGGTATTTAACTGTATAGTTCATTGGCACTAAGTATATTCACATTGTTGTGCAACTCTCACAATCACTCATCTCCCAAATTTTTCACCTTCCTGCGCTGAACCCCTGCCCCCATTAAACACTGATTCCCCATTTGCCCTCCCCAGCCCCTGGCATCCACCAATGTATTTTCTGACTCTATGAATTTGACTATTCTAGGTGCCTCATACAGGTGGAATCAAACAGTATTTGTCTGCACCTAATGTCTGGGTAGACTTCAGGAGTTGGTGATAGACAGGGAGGCCTGGCGTGCTGCGATTCACGGGGTCACAGAGTCGGACACAACTGAACGACTGAACTGAACTGAATGTATATTGGCCCTGGAGAAGGAAATGGTAACCCACTCCAGTATCCTTGCCTGGGAAATTCCATGGACAGAGGAGCCTGGGGGGCTACAGTCCATACGGTTGTGAAGAGTTGGACATGACTGACTTGGCTGAGCACAATTTTAAGGTTAACTTGATGCATGTCCTACAAACAGGTGTACCTTCTTCCCCCCACCCCTGCCGTTCTATACCTTAGGCCTCACCAGTCATCTGCATCATACATGGTAGTGTATGTTTGTCAAATCCCATCCTCCCAACCTATCCCACCACCCTTGGCATCCATACATTTGTTCTTATGCCTGTGCCTCTATTTTTGCTTTGCAAATAGGTTCATCTGTACCTTTTTTCTAGATTCCACATATATGTGTTAATATATGATATTTGTTTTTCTCTTTCTGACTTACTTCACTCTGTGTGACCCTTTGAAATCAATCACATCTCTACTGGTAGGACTAAGAGGATTACTTTCTTCCTTAAACATCTTCTTTATGATTTATAGGGAAAAATTTTTTTCTCCTCTTACCATGTCGTTAACTCTCTTTAGGTCAAGTTGACCTAGAATGAAGGCAGTGTGTTGTAGCCATTAGAGTATAGAGTAGAAGCTCTGGGGTCAAGCTGCCTGGCTCCATTCATAAGTTCACCAAGAAAGTGAGCAAGCGAAATTTACTAATCTTTTCTCACCTTGGTTTCCTATCTATGATGTAAGTGTGCATGAAGATCTGCCTCACACTTCATTCATTCATTGTCATGATCACATGAGTGATTCACCAGCAGCATTTAGAACAAGGTCTCATGTCTAGTTAATAAAAATAACATAGCTTCTCAGAGCAGTGTTTGCCATGTAATTATACAGTATAGATATTTAATAAGGTTAATATTAATACTTATATTTGTAAATGAAGACTGGTTCATTTCATAAGCCAAGGAAATATTTCCTTCTCCCTTCCTGATCTGTAATATAAATACTCCTTGCCTAAGAGCTCTCTTCCTAGAATAGGGAGTGAAAGATAGGTCAGTCCCTTTTCCCACTTTCTAGAGCTTTGTTCTCTGTAGTGATGGCTCTTACAGTGTATTTGAATGTCATTGAATGTCATTCAATGTTGAATGAATGAACAACTAGTCTTTCCCATAGCTCTTGATTTCTCATCCTTTTATTCAAGAGCTTAGGGTTCTTTTGATTGTAAAATATTGCTTGAAACTGCACTTTCAACACTTAGTATATCACTGTGGACTGATTTCCAAACTCATGAAAAGCAGTGACAGCAAGGTGGCTAGTAATACGTTTATTATACAAGCTCTGTCCTTTGCAGATATGAGAAATGTCAAATGGACTTGAATTCCCTTAAACTGTAAAGTTTTGTCCATCATGTCCATTTCTTCCTCCTTTCTCCCTGCCTGAAAATAAGTTTATCTTCATATTTAGATACAGCAAGGAGATTCACTGATGGATACTATTTTTATATTGGAGTGAGAATTGATCTGACTCCTCATCATTTCACGAGAAGTCAGGGTTGGAAAGCACCACTGGAAGTAGGAGGACCTCCAAGATGGTGAGCCTGCTCTGAGGTGCTGTGTGCTTCCCAGACTGCTGGTCTGGGGGGAGGAGGGAAAGGGAATGGCAGTGTGCCTTTCCTGGATGCTGGAACCACAGCGCCACCTGCAGAAACACAGAAGTCTCAAGCAAGCCAGAGCAGTGGTCTTCACAACATGGCCTCATGTTCATCGGTATGCAGGAAGAATTCATGATTAGTCTATCTATTGTAGCTGTCTAGTCACTCACTTTTGCCTGACTCTTCGCAACTCAATGGACCTGCAAGGTTCCTCTGTCCACGGCATTGCCCAGGCAAGAATACTGGGATGGGTTGCCATTTTCTTCTCCAGGGGATCTTCCTGATCTAGGGATCAAACACACTTCTCCTGCATTGGAAGGTGGATTCTATACCCCTGAGCCACCAGGGAGTCCATAGCTGATGTTTAATTCATTCAAAAATTATAAAGATATAAATACACAGATATTGGTGGTACTTACTCAAAAAAGTTGATACATTCTGGGATTTTGTAAGAATCACTTACTCTAATGGAAATAAAAACAAAAATAACAATTGGGACCTAATTACACTGAAAACCTTTTGCATAATGAGAGAAACTGTGAGCTAGGTGAAAAGGCAGCCTTCAGAATGGGAGAAAATAATAGCAAATGAAACAACTGACAAAGAATTAATCTCCCAAATATACAAGCAGCTCATGCAGCTCAATACCAGAAAAATAAATGACCCAATCAAAAAGTGGGCCAAAGAACTAAACAGATGTTTCTCCAAAGAAGACATACAGATGGCTAACAAACACATGAAAACATCACCGACTATCAGAGACATGCAAATCAAAGCCAAAATGAGGTACCATCTGACACTGGTCAGAATGGCTGCCATCAAACAGCACATTTACAAACAATACAGCATTTATAAGCAATAAGTGCTGCAGAGGGTGTGGAGAAAAGGGAACCCTCTTACACGGTTGGTGGGGATGCAAACTAGTACAACCACTGTGGAGAACAGTATGAAAATTCCTTAAAAAACTGGCAATAAAACTGTCATATGACCCAGCAATTCCACTGCTGGGCATATACAATGAGGAAAGCAGAATTGAAAGAGACATATGTAGCCCAATTTTCATTGCAGCACTGTTTACAATAGCTAGGACATGGACACAACCTAGATGTTCATTGGCTGATGAATGGATAAGGAAGTTGTGGTACATATACAGAATGGAATATTACTCAGCTATAAAAAGAATGCATTTGAGTCAGTTCTAATGAGGTGGATGAAATTGGAGCTTATTCTATACAGTGAAGTAAGTCAGGAAGAGAAACACCAATACAGTATGCTAATGCATATATATGGAGTTTAGAAAGATGGTAATGAAGACTCTATATGCAAGACAGCAAAAGAGACACAGATGTAAAGAACAGACTTTTGCACTATGTGGAAGAAGGTGAGAGTGGGATGATTTGAGAGAATAGGACTGAAGCAAGTATATAACCATATGTGAAAGAGATGACCAGGGCAAGTTCAATGCATGAGGCAGGGCACTCAAAACTGGTGCTCTGGGACAACCCAGAGGGATGGGGTGGGGAGGGAGGTGGAAGGGGGGTTCAGGATAGGGGAACACATGTGCACCCATGGCTGATTCATGTCGATGTATGGCAAAAATACCACAGATTATAAATGTATTAGCCTCCAATTAAAATATTAATTAATTTTAAAAAAAAGAATCACTTACTCTTAGGGTAGTCAAGAACTTTTAAGGTCACCCATCTTGTTCCATGTTATCTAGTCCAGTGTCTGACTGGGTAACTATTGCTTTCTATCCAAATCCCCAAAACTCAAAGGTTTAAAATGTTAAGTACAATTAACCCTTGAATGACATGGAGGTTAGGGGATCCCATCACTAGTGCAGTTGAAAATTTATGTAGAACTTTTGACTTCCCCCTAAACTTAACTACTAATAGCCTACTGTTGACCAGAAGCCTTACTCATAACATAAGCAGTCAATTAACACCGTTTTTATGTTATATGAATATCTATATATTCATATCTACATACCAAATTTTTTCATAATTTATATTCATATTTCTAAGCTACGTAGTTTATCTGCAAGTTTTTTTCAAATTATTGCAAATTTCAAAAAAAGTCCAATATATTTATTGAAAAAATTCCTTGCATGAGTGGATCCATGAAGTTCAAACTCATATTGTTCGAGGGTCAATTGTATTTTTTTTTTTTGGTTTAATAGACATTTATTCTGTTGTTATATAGTTGAACAACCTCTACACACAAAATAATACGGTTTAAGATTCTTTTGAGTTGGAAGGAATTTGGGTTTTAAAAGGTTTTGCAAGCCTGTTTTCTGGAGATCACTTAAATGGCCCTTTTTAAAGGGCCTTGAAGAAAAATTGGTTCAAGAAAACCAGCAATTAAATTTCAAAATCAAACTATTTATGAAGATAGCAAGCCAAGAATTGGGGTAATTCCTCTTCTGTATTTCCTACACTCAAATCCACCCTGGGAAACACAAGCCTAGTCTACGGGAAGACATGATGGAACAAGCAGAATGAGGTGGTAAGGGCAACCACAGCTGGTGGCCCATCAAGTCGGGAACGGTGAGGCTGGTTTGAGCAGGGATGGGAACTGTACACAACACAAAGTTGGAGGCCAACTGAATTTGCATTGACACCAACGACATGAGTTTTCTCAGTAGCCTTTTAAGAATGGAGTGACTTGACCCTGGAGAACAGAGTACACTTAGCAGTGATACTTCTAAATATAACCACCCCTATTTCCTATTCCCTAGTTCATGATGGTCACAAACTAATACTACAGATAAAACATTTAACTTTTTGATCCAAGTTTTTCCTATCATCCTACACTTGAAAGGGATCTGATGCACACCAAGCTCCCAATCCTAACATCACTACCTTACAAACCTTAGGGCTAGTACCTCCCTCCTCACTTAAGCCTGAACCAGGAGCTTCATATTAACTTCAGTGGTACCATGGAGGCCAAGGCAATTTAATTTAGGTAAACCAGGATTTGACTCATTTGTCAGAACCCTCTTCCAACAGGTCTATTCAATTCTCTTAAAATGGTGGCATTACTTTACTTTTCGCCTTTCAGAAGTAGCAGTCACACAAATGTAGTATTAGATTAAGCCTAAAAGTGGGCCCTAGTAAAAAACTTCATTATTTTTCTGCATATGATCATGAGAAAGATCAGGACACCCTTCACATTTCCAAGGAAAATCCAACTGATAACGCTGTTCCTGCCAAACTCCATAGACTGCAGAGCATTGCATCACCCCAGTAAAGCTGCAGTTCTCACCACATGCATCAACGAATCTACAGGGCTAAGTTTCTGCACTCCTCTTTTACAGAATTTTACACCTATTGTACCAAACAGCATTTTAAACACAGACACATCAACTCCCTAATAAAGCAAAAACAAAAGCATTTCCCTTATTAAAAAAAAGACACACCATCACTTCATATACACTTATACATGTAAGTGTAAATAACTTCAGTAAGTTTCAAACATTATTGCACTTTAACTTTCATAATTTGATAATGCATTCAATGAAGCAATCTGCAGACAACTAGTTTTAACAAACAAATTAAAAAACACTTTTAAGCAGACAAGAACGTCCTAAATTGTTTATTAGGTAAGAACTTTACAAACATTACTTATATTAGCGGTAGCGGTGGAGCTGGAGAGTATTGCGCCTTCTCCAAGCTGCACGGCGAGAGCCACCAATAGTGTGGTGGAACTTGTGGCCCTTGCCCAGGCCGCGGCTCTTTCTGCCTGCAGACGTCAGCCCCCGCATCTCCCTGTGCTTGTGGACTGGTTTGGTGATCCACTGGGTGTCAGGGTTTCTTCTAATAGCGTTATGGAATGGATCAATGAGGAGAACCTCAAAGAATTTGTATGTAGAATCTTCACCAACCCCGTAGGAGTTCAGGACCCTCAGGGCCCCACAGTGGCGGCCAGCGCGCTCCTCCCCAACTGACTGGAGGCTCAGCGCAAACTTGAGCTGGTTGACACCGTGGTGGACAGGCTTGCCGTAGGTGGCACCCTTAGGAACTGGGCGCTTGCGGCTCCCGCGGCGCACGCGGATCCGGTATATGACATAGCCTTGCTTGGCCTTGTAGCCCAGCCTGCGCGTCTTGTCCGGCCGGGTGGGGCGCGGGGCGCCGTGCAGCGCCGAGAGCTGGCGGTACTGCCAGCAGCGCACCCGCAGCAGGAAGCGCATCACGTCCGACTGCTTCTTCCTCCACAGCTCCTGGATGTACTTGTAGGCACCCATGTCGGCTCACCCTGATGGCTGCCGCCTGACGGAAAGGGCAATTGTATTTCTAATTGCTGCCTTCTCGGGCTCGATTTATTCAAGACTCTTTTCTTAATTGCTTATGGGATAGGGTTCAGGGTGAAATGTCTAGGATATATATGGCAGAGGGTGGGTGGTGGGCTTGGGGATGGTTTCTCAGCCTTAATACTACCTACCTGATCTTACTCTTTAATAAAATTGGCTTTTAGAGATTCTAGATCTTGGCAAAGAACAACAACAACAACAAAAACTACCACCAAGCTTCTTTGTCCCCTGTCCTTTCCCAGCTTTTATAAGGTCAAAGGAAAATGACTGAAATTCATGCCCTGAGATGAAGAGGGATGCTACAGTTATTAAATTCAATTCTCCAACAAGCAGGGGGCCCCTCTGATACAAAGAACACCTTTGTAACTTGTTGAGAGGCTCAAAACCACAGGGCTCCAAATCCTGCCCCCTCTCAGGGGCCATGTGGCCTGCATATGAGCTTCCTCAGAGAATGAAGACCTTAAAATCCTCATTGTTAGCTGACATCCTCCTGTATTACACTGGAATCCCCCACCCACTGTTGGGAATATTTCTATCTCTTGCTCCATAGAATGTCATGATTTCAGTTGTGGGTTGGGCTGTGGAGGATATAAATCTATGACAGCTAGAAAAAGCACTTTAATTTACAGTAGAAACAGTCTTGTTGCCTCAGTGCAGATGTGTTAAAGGTGATCAGGGCTAACAAGTTGTGCATAAGTCTATGGGGTCTGTTGATTCTGTTAGATAAAGTTCTACTCGTCTCAGTGAGTTGTGTTCATGTGTTTGTGGTCAGCTGTCAGAAGGGGATAGGCTGGCTGGTCTATCCCATGTCCTGTGGTTGGTTGATGATTGGTTGGTGTGATGGGGGTGATTATCATTCATCATCCAGGCTGGTCCAAGCTTTTTCGCATAGTAGCTGGTCAGGGTTGCAAAAGAACAAGACTTGAATCTGGGTTCGGAAGTATTCAAGGAGGTGGGAAGGGGAAAGCCTTAACTCTGATGAATAGATGCAAAGTCACATGGCATAGCACCCATGGCTAGGGAAACCAATGTAGAAAGGGGAATAATTGGAACCGCCTTTGTAATTGGCATAAGATTGATGATGCTAAATACATTTCAGCCAAAGGAATCAGTGGCCTTAAAGGACACCTAATCCCTCACTACTGTAAGCTTCAATGCTCTCTATTACATCTTATCCCAATTGTCACCCAGCTTTTGCTTGAGCACCATCCATAATAGGAAATTTTACCCTCAATTATAGCCCACTTCTGAAGCCAGTGAACTGCATTAAACTGAAGAAATTACTCATCTGTTTTTCTGTGAAATATTAGAATGATCTTCAAAATTCATAATAGATTTAAGAGTATTTTTTTAATAAGATGCTGTGCGTGGTTTCTGAAATAGGGATCATCTTTCCTTCCTTCTCTATCTATCCCCCTCCCCACAATTTAGTATAAAGGATTAGTGTATTTTTGAGGACCAGTGTACTACAAAAACATCTACCCAGATTTTGTCAAAGACCCAGAGGTCAGAAATTGATGCACTCCAGATGGTGTTTTTTCCTGTATGGCTTTTATGATGGTCTCTGCTATGGAACAGTCCCTGCTACAGTGAAAGAGGTACTTCCAAAGGGGTCACCTGGCATTTCCAAAGGGCGCTGCAGACACTCTGAGTTTTCCCGGTGGCGATTCTGTGAGGTCAGTGAGAGTTTTCCCTCTCCTCAATTGATGGGTAGAGGTTTAGATGCAGGAAGTATGCCCTAGTTCACAGGATATGTTGATAGTTGAACTTCCATAAAAGCTCATGGCCCGAGACTCTGTCAGTTTGCTGACCTGTGTTTTTATAGGTAGGTCACGACAGGTTGAGTCCTTGGACTTGGCTTCCACCCTGCAGCTCTCACTCAGCTGCAAGTCAGAGTCTAGACTATACAGCAAAAAGGGCTGTCAGAGTCTTCTATTTAAAGGCTGGGTTCTGATCTGCTTGTGAAAACAGTTCAGTGGGTGGTAGACAAGCATTTTAAAAAGGGAAACAGAACAGAAATAAAAAGAGTGAAATAGAAAATAGATTTTATTCATAGAGCAAATGTTAATAAAAATGTTTTTATTGTGTACATATGAATATGTATTTGTGTACATGTAGGTATGTACAGTGTTACAATTTAAATTATTATTTCTTACTGTTGGCCATATTAAAAAAAAAACTTTTCGAAGTCATTGTTGTAGTCTAACATTCTTTATTTTAGAACTCAGGAACTGAGGGTCATGGATGTAAAGTAAGTTGACTCAGGTTACCCAGAAGGTCAGTGGCCAAAGGCAAGTTTAGAATTTAGGTTTGCTAGTTCCCATGGGAGGCAGCATGGTCTAATGGAAAAAGCAGAGAGTTATCAAGTGGAAGTTGGCTCAGATCTTTGCCCCATTACATACTGGTTGTATAATGGTAGATGCTTATCTTTATTTTACAGATAAGAAAACTGGGGCTTGAAGAGGTTAATACTTAAATCTTATGCTTAGGATAGAAGTTAAATTAAATTACATGATATAGAGGAAATAATTGAGTCCTAGCTTATTTGGTGAATAATTATTTCAGGCCAAGAATTTTGTTCTCTCTCTTTTCCCTGAAGATCTCCACTCCTCTGCTTTTTAAATATAATATATATATATATATATGTATAGATAAATAGATAAGACTTTGGCATAGTAAATGATAAGAAACACCTGAGTAATTCTAAATTTAACCCCATGTAACACATAAAAATATGTTTATGAGTTTGTAATGATTATAAGGAAGCATACAGTTAATTATAGGATTATAAACTAGAGTTTATGAAGATTATAAAGAAATACACAGTTAATCTAATGGACAAAAATGAAATATATATACACATAAAAAGTTATTTTACAAAACACAGCAGAACTTGGTAATTTATATTCATATCTCCCTCTCCCAGTAAATACTATAATATCTCTGAAGAAGGGGATGCTACTGTGGGATGAAGAAATCAAAGGGGGCTGCCTGGAAGAGGTTTGACTCAATGATATTTGAAAGATGAGTAGAATTTAGAAGGCTGGGAAGAAGGTAACATCTTGGGAAAGAAGGAAGGCACAAATAAAGGTACAGAAGTGGAAGGCCTAATCTAAAGCCACAGATAAAGAAGCAGGAGTAAGGAAGCCTGGGATCAAATTTGTGGAAGGCTTGGACTGCTAGATCCAGGATTTGGGATGGTAATTTTGCAGGGATGAAGTCCTATAAGAGATTTTGTCTGAGTAGTGGCATAAGAATAGAGTTTTATATTATGTTTTTTTCTATGTAGACCATTATTAAAGTCTTTACTGAATTTGTTGCAATATCGCTTCTGTTTTATGTTTTGTTTTTTTGGCCCAGAGGCATATGGGATCTTAACTTTCCAACCAGGGAGCAAACCTGCATCCTCTGCTTTGGATGGCAAAGTCCCAACTATTGGGCTGTCAGGGAAGTCTGAGAAGATAGAGTTTTAAAATAATTAATTCTCAGTTTAGCAGAGCACATAGCATGTTGGAGATGATATGTCTTGTGAAATTTTAATCATGGTGGGCTGAATGATCTTCAGTCTTTGTAACCACTTGGTCACATTAAAGAAAAAAAAAAAGAAAAGCAAAGGTAATTGACTCAGTTTCAAGAAATTCAAGTTTAAGGCCAGGTTGGCAACATCACACCTCATGAAGCTGGGGTAAAGGAGATTTGGAAAAACCTACCCCAAAGCATGAGACAAGAGGTGAGTAAGATGCTAAACTCTGGAGATCAGTCATGGAGAGAGGAATCGTCCAGTGTTGATGGGGCCAGAAAAATGGTTGAGATGGAGGAATGACCAGTACCCGAATGAAATTGTAGAAATCGTCCTATCAAAAATGACTGATGGCCCCAGAAGCGTATGAAATGACGAGCTGGAATTCAACAAGGGCATTGCAGTTGACAGCCTGCGAGGGCAGGACAGGAAATGGATGATTTAAGGCTCTCACCCTTAACCCAAGAATGAAGAAATCACTGCCTCTAAGCTCAGCACAAAGCAAGTAATTACTCTACTTTTCTCATTCTTGAGGCTGTGGTCTTTTTGCTATCCTGGTAATCCAGAATCGTTCTTCTTTTCATGTCATCCCAAGATTCAGTTTTTCTTCTTCAGATAGGACTGTTTTGAAAACCAAAAATATAGGATATAAATATGCTTTGTACCTCTAGTACACTATAAGGGTGCAAAACAATCATATTGTCATTGTTTTTATTTGCATCACTCTACTATTGGTACTTTCTTTCTCCAATTATCAGTATATATTGCCAGAGGTAACTTGGTAAATAATGGACAATAATAATAATAATAATAATAATAAAAACCTGTAATTAGCATATTTGAATAAGACATACTTTGATGATATTATTTGTATTTTTTCCAGCTTTATTGAGGTATAATTTATACAGAAAAAGAGTAAAGTGTACAATGTGATGTTTTACTCTTTGTAGAGATTGTGAAATGATTGCTACAAGCACTCTGATTAGCCTTCATCTCAAAAGCTGAACTCACACACCAACCTCTCTCCCTCAGTCTGTTTTTTTGGCCACATGGTAGGATGACGGATCCCAGCTTTCTGACCAGGGATCCATCCCGCACTCCTTGCAGTGGAAGCATGGAATCTTAACCACTGGATCCCCAGGGAAGGCCCTCAAAAACTGAACTCATAAAAGCAGAGAGTAGAATGGTGGTTTCCAGAGTCTGGGAAGTGGAGGGAAATGGGAAGATGTTTGTCAAAGGGCACATAGTTTGTTATGATCTGAGTTGTATTTAATTAGCCAGTCTTTAGATTCATAGCACCAGACTTTTCAGTTGAATATCTGAAGGACCCTTTAATAAAACAGTGGATAAGAATTTGGGTGTGTGCTTAGTCACTCAGTCATGCTCGGCTCTCTATGACCACATGGACTCTTTGTAGCCCACCAGGCTCCTCTGTCCATGGAATTTTCCAGGCAAGAATATTGGAGTGGGTTGCCATTCCTACTCCAGGGGATCTTCCTGACTCTGGGATCAAACCCACATCTCTTGTGTCTCCTGCACCATGGAAGACTCTTTACCACTGCACCACCTGGGAAGTCCTACTAAGAATTTAAAGGTCTTTCATTCTTCTTGTCTTCCCTCTTTCCCTGCTTCCCCTCCCCTTCTACTTCCTCCTTCTTCACTCATAATCACAGAGCCTTCCACAGTTCCTCAAATAGCGTGTTTTCCAGACGCGTTCTCTCTATGGCCATCTTTATCTTTTCATGTTCTTGTCCTATGCCCATCCTTCCCCTTATATTAGGATGATGGAACTGAACACAGTGGTCCACCTATGATGTAAGTTTAGTGAGTCACAGAGGAGGGATCACCTGATTTGTCCAGGACACAGGATTTCTACTAGTGCAGTTAAAAACATTAGATTTGTGACATCAAAATAACAACACAAATTGTACTCAAGTTATTTACTTTTCCAATTTTGCTCCTGGTCCCTCTGCCATTTGCTCTATCAAAATGTGATGTTATTGACTCATCTCTTGACACTTCTAGCTGTCTCTGCCTCTCCCAATTTAGGCTGGTCTCCAGCACTGTCCCCTTTGCTTCCACTAGGGCAGAAGACTCAGCCCCTCCAGTACCCAGACTCAACCCAACCGGAGCAACAATGGCTCTAGTTCAACTGATCTCTTTGGACTTGGACAAAGTGCCAGGGGGCATAAGTTCTGGCTGCTCCCGTGGCTGCCCGAAGAGCCAACAGTCCCAGACAAATACCTGAGATTGCTAACATCCCATGGGACAGAGTTTGACCGGTGACAGAGAGGCGATAGAGGGAAGCACTAGAATTTTCCCCTTTCTCCTGATGGGAAAGGTGCATTCAGTCCAAAATTCAGAGGGATTCTCTGTGAATGAAAAATCAGCTAAGTTTTCTTGCAAATCTACGAGCAGCATGATATATACAACATTTAGGTGCTTTTCCTCTTTTTCTGCCTCACATTCCCACTTTCCTCAATCTAGCCAGTCAATGTTGCCATAAAAACGACAGTACATAAAGTTTGTCTTGAGTTCTGTCATCCAGGGAACTTGGGCTAGACACCTTCTAATTCATTTATTCTATACACATTTACTAATGCTTCCCAGATACTCCAGAAATGTGCTGAAAAGTTGTGGCACTTACTTGGAAAGTTGCCCACAACCTAGTAGAGAGAATATATTTTTTTTGCATGTTACTTATGAATTATTCTTAAATCCCAACTTTTCTAACTGATATTAGTACAGTTGATGTGCAGTATAGATTAATGTGAAGTTTGGCATTAGGATTTAAATAGCTCTTTATCATAGCATTTTTTTCATGTCATTTAACATATTTCAAGGCTTCGGATTTGTGGTCATATATAAAGTTCCATTTAATGAATATCTGATAACGAATTGACTGTTCACCCGAATCTGAGTTGTTGATTTCTTGTTTTCTTTCACCTTCTCCCCTCTTTGTCTTCTTCCTCTTCCACAGTCTCTTCCTGTTTGTCCATCTCCACCTCCCTCTCTGTCTCCTTATCCTTTTCTTCCCTCTCTTCCCCTTTCTCCTCTTCTTTGCCTACACATTTAATGCTCAGAAGAGCATCTTGGCATGCAAATTTTGGTCTGATTTGCCTTTTTTTTTTTTTTTTTTACATCTTTAAGAAAGATTCCTGGAGATAGAAATTGTGTCAAAGGGTACAAGTAAAATGCTTTAAGGCTACTGATAGGAATCACTAAAGGAAGGGGGTTCAGGATGGGGGGACACATGTGTACCCATGGTTGATTCACGTTGATGTATGGCAAAAACCATCACAATACTATAAAGTAATTATCCTCAAATTAAAATAAATTAATTAAAAATAAGTTTAACCCTAAAATTAAACATCAACATTCCTTTGAGGTTTGCTATTTTATCTATTTTTAAAAATTTTTATTTTTTTAAAATTTAAGTGTAGTTGACTCATAGTATTACATTAGTTTCAAGTGTACAACATAGTGATTCTATGTTATACAGATTACAATCCACCTAGAATTATTATAAAATATTGACCATATTTCTATTACAACTTTGTAACTTTCTTTATACATAACAGTTTGTATATCTGAATCCCCTTCAACTGTTTTGCTCCTCCTCCCACTCTTTCCTCTCTGCTAACCACTAGTTTGCTGAAATTTGCTATTTTAACAGATAAATAGAGTTGTTGCTATTTTCACTAATTTGTTGTGAACATAAATATGGTTGAACATATTTAAAAATTTTGTTACCTTTTTTCATTTGTGAATTGTATACTTTGTATTTATTGAAGTTTTGTATTTTTATCAACTTGTAAGAAAACTTTACATTAGGAATATCAGCCCTTTTCCTATTGTATTTCTTGTAAATATTTTTCTTAGCTTGATGGTTGTTTTTTAATTCATGATTTTATTTTACAAACATGTCATAGCTTTCTGAAATTTTTTCTCAATACTTTATATTTGTTTGACTTTCAACTTTGTCTCAACTTCAAATTAGACAAAAGATACTTTTTTAAAACCATTCATTAAAAAAAAAGCAAAAACGGAGTACTTAAAAAAAAAAAGGCACCTCACATTTGAGCTGACCAGACAAAGGTCAGAATGAGGCAATATCTCTTCATCTGAGCAAGATGTTTGACTGAATCTATGTAGTGGTCCCATCCCCATTTTATAATAACCCACCACAACCATGAAGGAAACAATGGCTGGACTGGGACAGGCTGTGCTTATGAAAAAGGGCGAATGTTCCTGGGAAATGGCAAAGGTACCCTCTGTTCTCACGCTCTACTTGTTCACTCTCCAATGCCATGTTCTTTCTGGAAATGGAGAAATAAATCAACATTTCCAAGTCTTTATTTTTCATACTAGAATTGAGACAAACCTTCAGGGAATAATCATGCAACACGAGGCTTTTGCCTGAGTTCTCTGTGAACAGAGGTCCAACAGCATCTCTGTGACCTCATCCAACCCTAGTAGTTTCCTCTGGGACGGGAGACCAACTGGCATCCTGTTATAAGGCATTATTCTAGCTTGGAGTGTGATTCCTTCTTAATGATGTTGTTTACTTTCCCTACCCTCTATAGTTTCTTATTTTTAATTTTTATTGGAGTTTAGCTGCCTTACAATATTGTGTTAGTTTCTAGATACAACAAAGTGAATCAGCTATATGTATATACATATACGGACTTCCCAGGTGGTGCTAGTGGTAAAGAACCTGCCTGTCAATGCAGAAGACATAAGAGACCCAGGTTCCATCCCTGGTTCAGGAAGATCCCCTGGAGGAGGGCATGGCAACCACTGCGGTATTCTTGCCTGGAGAATCCCATGGGCAGAGGGGCCTCGCGGGCTATAATCCACAGGGTTGCAAAGAGTCGGACATGACTGAAGCGACTTAGCATGCACACACACATCCATATGTCGCCTCTTTTTTTGATTTCCCTCACATTTAGGTCGCCAGAGAGCACTGAGTAGAGTTCCCTGTGTTATACAGTAGGTTCTCATTAGTTACATATTTTGTACATATCCTCTATAGTTTTTAAATAATTAACTTTGATCAAAAAGATGGAAACTAATTAAGAGTAGTTCTTCTCTTTGTCAGCCTTACTACATGTAATGGTGTGTTGAATGCCCAGTAATCATTTTTTTTAAAAAAATTATGGCTTCTGTTGTTCCTGTTGTTATGGTTTCTTCTTCATTCTTGTCCTCTCTTTAGGCTTGCAAGCATAAAATTCACCAATGTGAAATCCATATTCACAAAATGCAGGGCCCAATATGGACTGGAGGGTCTGGGTCTACAGACTGACTCTCATTGGCCTTGAGCTCTACTGCCCTAATTCACTCTTGACCCTGACTGAGGAGGCCTCTTTGGGCTCATGCTGTCAATCACCTAGCACTTTGAGCCATGGACCAACATTTCCATCTTGCAGGGGAGAGCTGGAAACTCCGGATCTGCATTCATTTAATACAATATAAATCTGATCGTGTCTGTTGTCTATCAACAGATTAATTTCACTATGTTTCTCAGTTTCTTCTTCCAGAAAAGAAAATGACTATCAAAGTTGCAAGACCACGCTGCTATCTAGAGATCTCTGTTCCTTTGCGGAGATCCCTGGAAAGAGACCTCCAATTTGCTTGATGCGCACTTCCCCTGAATGTCACCATGAGTCTGACAACAGAAGACAAAAGAGTCTGGTTTGGACAAGAACGTCTCCTGTGCTGTTTAACTTTATGGCCACTAAATGTTCCTGGAGCCCAGCTGCAGAGATGGATAACACATACGTTTAGCTTTAACCTGCAAGCTGTTGAGGGCAAAAGAGCAGAGGAAATTCAATTCCAGGCTCCGGTTGTTCCTGATCAGACTTGACGTGTGTGCCTGAACAATAAGATTTGTGACCTCAGCAGAATAAATATAAACCTAATTCCAATTAGCATGTATAAATAGTTGTGCCCCAAGCACTTGGTCTCTACTTTGGACCTTCCAACACAGGGGAAGGGATGGAATATAGGCTTGGAGCCTAGTAGATCTAGGATCTTAGTTTTATCTCTCTCATCTTTTAGAAGCTCCCTTGGGTCCGTTCCTTCCTTCACCTAGCTAAACTTTACTTTCTTAATCTTAAAAATGAGGATAGCAATAGTCCCTACCCTATAACCTTGTTGTAAGTATTAAATGAGAGCAGGGTATGCGATGTGCTTCATCCAGGGTCTAGAGTTTTTAATAAGAAAATAGTAATAATAACCACTATTAATAATAATAATAATAAAAATATTAAAAGAATGCTATAATCATTTGCAACTAATGACAAATATCCTATAATGATGCATTTTATCTACCCTCCTGGCCTTTAATAAAAAGAATACTACTAATAAGCCTTTTTTACCATTATCCTCATTATCAAAGGCTAAAAGAAGAGATCAAACACATCGTTACACACAGGACTCTTCCAAGGACCTAAAAGCAGTTCGCAGGCACAAAGTCTTTCTGACTCTTATGCTGATACTTTTCCTCTTTTCGGGACAAAGGCATACAGTCTGTGTCATATCTTATTTGTATGATAGCATGAAATTTATTTTCTTTTTCACCCATATGTTACCCTAAATTGGAATTAAGCCACATCATACTAGAGAGCACTTAATATACAGTTACGTGGGAAACAGGTATGGAAAGACACAAACTAATTTGAGCTCATTTTCAGAAATCAGAGTGGGTATCATTATTGCCACTTTGCAAAGGAGCTCAGAGATTTCCTAGGCGAGGAGACCCTGAGAAGGGTGACTCCAATTCTTTTCAGACCCAGAAGTAAAACCTAAGGTTTAAACTTAAATATGTTTCTCTGTCTTTTCATTTGTATTAAAAAAATAAATAAAACAGGCAAGCGAGGAAACAAAAAACTAGACTCTTTCAGAAAAATAGGCAGAAAACCATTTATTTTAATGGGGGGAAGGACGTATGGATTCTTCCCAAAGGAGGGGACCTGTGTGCCTTAGAGGTTGTTGTTTAGTTGCTGAGTCATGTCCTGATTCTTTTGTGACCCCATGGACTATAGCCCACCAGGCTCCTCTATCCATGGAATTTCCCAGGCAAGAATATTGGAGTGGATTGCCATTTCTTCTCCATGGGATCTTTCTGACCTAAGGATCAGACCAGTGTCTCTTGCATCTCCTGCACTGGCAGACAGATTCTTTACCCCTGAGCCACCTGGGAAGCCCATGCATTAGGGGTTAGACACAGTTGTTACAATCATCCAGAATAATTCTAATTTAGTGTACTTGGGAACAATCTAAATGAAAATAGTAATTAATGATAGAAGTAATAGTAATAATGGAAATGTAACAGTGATAATAGATAATTTCTTTGATTTTTTCTGTGCTGTTCGTGCTCAGTCACTTCAGTCGTGTCCTACTCTTTGTAACCCCATGGACTGTAGCTTGCCAGGCTCCTCTGACCATGGGATTCTCTAGATAAGAATATTGGGAATGGGTTGCCATGCCTTCCTCCAGGGGATCTTCCTGACCCAGGGATTGAACCCGAGTCTCCTGCATCTCCTGCATTGTAGGCAGAGACTTTACTCACTGAGCCACCTGGGAAGCTCATTTTCTGTGTTAAGAATTTTACAAAGCACTACATTCTCTATCACATTTAAACTGTACAAGAAACCTATTATACAGGAGTTATTGTTCCACTATCCTAATTTTGCATATATGAAAACAGATTCAGAGTTAAGTAAATACCCAAGGTCATTTTAATTCTTAGAGAAATATTTATAGAGTATCATAATATGATTCATGGGAAGATCCTGGCCAGAAATTGGGTGTATAGACTTTAATACAACAGTCAGAAATCTTCTTGGAGCTTTCCTTTTAGCAAGAGAGGCAAAGGACAGACAAAATAAATAAAACATATAGGATGATAAATATCATAAGGAGAAAAATAATGCAGAAATGCAGGTTAGAAAGTGTCAGGGATATTGTCATGTTAGGTGAGTGATCAGGAAAGGCCCAACTAAGAAGGTGATATTTGACTAGAAACCTAAAGAAACTAAGGCAGCCAACTTCACAAACAGCTGGAGGAGGAACATTTCAGGAAGTGGAAAATGCCCCAAAGTTGGGAGTATGTCAAGAGCATTTGAAGAGCATCCAGGGGCCAGTGTGATGAGAATGAGCTCTTGAGATCAGAAAGAGGATAGAGGGTCAGATAAATCTGTAAGTAAGGTAGGACGTCTTTGGAAGGTTTTGAGTGGAGAAATGTGATTTGGCTTCCTTTCCTTTTTTTAATATTATTTTTTTTTATTGGGGTACAGTGTCTTCCCTGATGGCTCAGAGGGTAAAGCGTCTGCCTGCAATTCGGGAGATCTGGGTTTGATCCCGGGGTCCGGAAGATGCCCTAGAGAAGGAAATAGCAACCCTCTCCAGTACCCTTGCCTGGAAAATCCCATGGACGGAGAAGCCTGGTAGGCTACAGTCCATGGGGTCGCAAAGAGTCGGACTTCACTTCACTTATAGTTGCTTTACCATGTTGTTAGTTTCTGCTGTACAGTGAAGTGAATCAGCTACCTGTATACATATATCCCTTCCCTGTTGGACCTTCTCCAACGCCCCAGCCCCCAGCCCAGCCCTCTGGGTCATCACAGAGCACCGAGCTGAGCTGCGCTCCTTGAACTACACAGCAGATTTCCACCAGCTATCTATTTACATGTGGTAGTGTATATATGTCAATTCTAACTCTTGATTCATCCCGCCCTTTTCTTTATCCTCACCCTGCATGTTCGCATGTCCATTTTCTGCACCTGTCTTTCTATCTCTGCCCTGCAAATAGGTTCATCTGTATCATTTTTCTAGGTTCCAGATATATGCGTTAACTTGCAATATTTATTTTTCTCTTTCTGACTTACTTCACTCTGGATGATAGACTCTAGTCCATCCATGTCTCTACAAATGCACCAAAAATAACTAAAAATTTATAGAAAAGTTGCAAAGCTAGCACACAGCGTTCCCATAGACCATTCTGCTAGTTCCTCTGATGTTAACATCTTACCTAACAATGGTACATTTATCAAGACCAAGACATTAATATTGGTACCCTATTAATGACAGACTTTAACTAGGTTCTCCCATGAATGTTCTTCTGTTCCAGGATTCATTCCAGGATTTCATGTAGTATTTAGTCATCAAGTCCCCTTAGTCTTCCCTAACCTGTGACAGTTTCTCAGACTTATCTTGTCTCTCCTGACCTTGAGAGTTTTGAAGAGTACTGGTCATATTTTTTTGCAGAACATCCTTCAACTTGGGATTGTCCAGTTTCTCTCTGGGACTGTGACTTTGGGGGAAGAATGTCACAGAGGCAAAACGCCCTTCACATCACGACGTATCAGTGGGTAGGTGACAGCTCCATGACTTCTGACTTGGTGGCATGAACTTTGATTCCTATTTAAGGTGGTGTCCTCCAAGTTTCTTTCTTTCTTTTTATTTTTTCAAGTTTCTTTACTGTAAAGTTATGATGTGTCTATTTCCCTACTCCTTTTTTGGAGTTGAATCAATAAGTCCAGCCCATGCTCAGAGCAGTGGGTGAATTAATTTACACCTCCCCGACCTCCTTTTTAACAGGTGGGGTCCTAGCTGCAGTACCCAGCAAAGCCTACAAGGGAGATCAGTTAGGACTCGGTTGCACAAATCCAGCAGGAGATGCTGACGGCTTGGGCTCGGGTAGCAGCAGTGGAGGTGATGGGACTTTGGTTTCTGTGTATATTTTATAGGTACACCCTAATAGGATTTACTGACAGATTGCTTGTGGAATGTAGAGAAGCTTGAGGATGACAACAAGCACCTAGGAAAACAGAGGTGCCTTTGCTGAGATGAGGAACAGTGTAAGGTGAGAAGGCCATGTTGCTGTAGGCGAGGGAGGCATGAAGATGTAAGTCTGGTTCTTCCTGACTCCAAAGTCCAAGCTCACCTTCTGTGTTAACTCCATTACTGTATTTTCCCTTTCATCATCTGGGAAGTACCTGCAGATAGAAATTACAATAAAATTTCAAAGTAATACTCTACTCCTCTTCCTTTGTAGCTTCTTCCTCCTCCAGGGGTTCAGCAGAGGTGTGTTTCATGTGCTCAGTGGTTCCTAGGCAGCTTGTCAATAGCAATACTTAGCACTGGGCAGCACTTGGGGACAGCTGTCTCCTATTATGGTCATCATGAACTTTTATTGGATTCCTTTATCAACTCACTGCAAATGCTGGCTTCTTCCCTCCTAATTAAACAGCCACTTTTTTTTTTTTATTATCATTGACAAGATTCTCCAATAACAGATACCCTAAAGCAGTCCAAATTGGTCAAGGTTAAGGAGATGCTCTATGCTATTTGGCACTGAAGTAATGCTGTTTTAGAGATGTTTGGCCACATTGGACACACTGATTTAAACAACCTAAGTGGAGAAGAATGCCGATATCTGACAGTTCCTCTCCTTTTTATGCCCCTTTGTTGATTTTTCTGGGAACTCTGCAGTAGAATTGAAGCCAGAACTATATGAAGGGAGGGTCACCTGAACCTGGCTATAGGAACATAGATCTGAGGTATTGTTTTCAGCAAATCATGGGAACATACTTTGGTTATCTACCTGCTAAAAATATTTTCTCATTATAGTTAGAATAATATCCAAAGTTCTTGTTATGGAGAAGTCCTAAGGGACCAGCCCCTTTCTACTGTCCATCCTTAGTATTCCAGACAGAGACGCCAACCTCTGCCCTGACACACTCAGTTTTAGCGGAATCCACTTGTCCTTTGCTCTTGTGCCATTTGCATGAAGTCTTCTTTCCTTGGTTTTTGCCTGATCCATTGATTTATACTTTTTTACATCTCAGGTAAAAGTTAACCTTTCCAGAGGGGGCTTCTTCCACTTACTTATCTAGAAATGGGACCCATCTTCTGTTCTTTCTTAGAGCAAACACTTCTCTTCACCCCTTTCTAGCATAGAACACTGTTCATTGCAGATCCTGCACTTGGAATAATCTGAAACGATTGTGTCTTTCCTCACTTGCCTGATTATTTTTTGACTCCCTCTGTAGGACTACAAACTCTTTAATGGCAGAGGTATTATTTTCTTTTTACTCTGCTGTATCCTCAACAACTGGACGAACGCCTTGATTACTAGTGATCAACCCGTATTTGTTAAGTGAATGCATTGGGTGTTCTGAGGAGTTCCTGAAAACAGATTGTGAACTATTCACTTTATCACCTTCAACAGGAACACATGGGAAAATGTATCCAAGGGTAAACAAACTACAGGAGACCCTTTTTTTTCAAAGGAAGCATTTTTTATTTAAAGAAATTGCAATCTGGGGACCTCTCTGGCTGTCCAGTGGTCAAGACTCTGCACTTCCTCTCCAGGGAGGATGGGTCCAACCCCTGGTTGGAGAAGTAAGATCCCAAGTAAATTAATAATAATAGTAATGTCACAATCTCAATACCCTAATACAAATATTTTCATACTTTTGCATATTTTTTTCTTATGTTGTTGGAACAGACAGTTCATTCTACATAAATTGTAGCTATTATATTGATACAATATTAAATTATATATTCTCATTTGTGTCACTTTATCGTAAACATTTTCTGTACATCAACTTTTTTTAAACTTTCAATTTTATATTTGAGCACAGCTGGTGAACAATATTGTGATAGTTCTAGGTGGACACCAAAGGGACTCAGCCATACATATACATGTAACCATTCACCCCCAAAGTGCCCTCCCATCCAGGCTGCCATGTAACATTGAGCAGAGTTCTGCCTGCTCTACAGTAGGTCCTTGTTGGTTGTCCATTTCAAATATAGCAGTGTGTACACGGCCACCTCAAACTCCCCAACTATCTCCTCCCCCCATCCCTTGTGGGGAAACCTTTTGATATGAGGATTCAAATAGCCATTTTGAACTGTTCAAGGAGCAGCGACGGTGGGGTGAGGTACAACACGAATGAGGGGAATCCAGTAGAACAAGGTCAGAAGCAGATGTTCGAGCAGAGCCAGTAAATGTCTTCCAACATGTAGCAGCTGTGGGGCAGGCCACCTCAGTCCATGGCTCCAGTTAGTTCCCACGGACTGACTTTCTGCCACATGTCAAGGACCCCAAGAACCCTAAGTTGTTTTACCGTGCAGTCCCCCAGGGGTTGGTCAACAAATAGAGAAGGAGGGGTGAGAAGGCATTTTGGAAGTCAGTTATCTTTAAAAGTTCATTCATTTGTTTCCATTTCAGTCTCTTGGGAGCAGTAGCAGAAACCTCTAATGTGTATTTGATTTTTAAAGATGGAAAGTGAATGGGAATCTGGACATCTCAAATTGGGTTTGAATCTGATGCCTAAAATAATAGTGGAAAAAGTATATATAAAAAGTATAGTGGAAAAGTATATATAAAAAGTATAGTGGAAAAGTATATATAAAAAGTCTTGCGTCTTCCGGGAAAGGGTGCTCTCCTTATAAAAGGAGATACTGAAACCAATGTAATTTGGTCCACTTACAAGCTACAGCATTTGGTATTTCAGACTTTGGACTGGGTCCTTTCCATCAGAGTCCTCAGTGTTTGGATGTGTATCAAATCAGATAAATGTGGGCTATGGAGCTGGTGTTCAGGTGTAATTCTTGAATACAGTCTCTGGATCCAAAATCTATTTAACCTTGGCAGGAGGCAAAGCCACTCCAAATTCAGAGGCAGGTGTGGGCACTGAAGGAGTTTTGTGAGCTGGGCTACACCTCCTGGTCCATGTTGGAAGAATCAGGGAGATGCAGGAAGGGAAAAACAGATTCATGTTTCCTAGGCACAATTAAGATTTTCTAAAAGGCTAAGATGCTTTAAGATTTGAGCATAAAGAAGCCAAAAGAGGAGATGGCTTTAGCAAGAAAACTTGTATCGAGAAGCAGAAGCAAATAAAAGGGGACTTTATCCTATATCCATAGAGCAAACACCATCTCAGGTTTATTTCCCCGCTTGTGGTTTTCACCTTTTCCCCCCTCCTTTATATTTCTTTTCTCTTCTTAAAAATAATTCTCATTGTAAAGCAACTATACTGAATACAAATTTTAATTAATAGAATAAAAACTCTGTTTGATGTTCAGTCTCTCCTGGAGGAGGGAGTCTGGTTTTTCAAATTTTAGATTGGTCTAAAATTTGTTACGTGCCACTCTTTAACACTTTCTCCCAGTGCAGTGCCTAGTGCAGAGTGAACTGTATAACAAAGCTGGTTCTCACTCCTTTCCATCTTACCTGGCACGAAATGCACCCTTGTTTTTTTGCATTTTGCATTCTGCTTTCTTTCCAGCCCCAAAGATGTTTTTATGGCATGGCACACTAAGGGGTTAATGACTGCCAAAAACATAACTATTCTTAAAGAACAAAGTGATGGAAACGGAGACCAGGTGGGTACCTTTGGAATGATGTTGTACTGACTTGTAAAACTGTTTGGCAGTGGACTTCATGATGGTGGAGTCAGAGATTATAGGAAAATAATGTAGCATTTCATCCCAGCTCCGTCCAGCACCGTTCTGCCTTCCAAAGATACCCCACTGACTTCTTCCCAGTGTTTTCTTCAAGGACGTATAGAACTTGTTTTGAGAGATGCTGGAAGGGCTGGCAAGCAAGCAGGGAGGTTCTGACCTGACTGAAAAATTCTGCCTCTCTGACTCTGGGAGCTGATAAAATTGCCCCCGTCCTGCTGGAGACAGAGGTTAGTTTCAGACTGCTGTGTATTGTGTCAGGGGTTGAAACACACGGAGAAAAAATAAATCTAATCTTCAGACACAGTTGTTCTTTCCTCAATCTACCACATCTACCAGGGAAATCAAATCTGGCAGCTCAAGTGCCTGAGACCAGTACAACGTGTACTTTCTGCCTTTCCACAAATTAGACTCTTAGAGATGCAGCGAGAGGAAGAAAAGAAGGAACAGAGGAAAAAGCAGCAGAAGTAAAAGGCAGGGGTGAGAAGTCTGGGGCAAGGGACCAGATAGAATCGAAGTTTCCCCCTCCCCAGGTCCAAACCCCGTTCTTTGAATATCTGTACAAATACTTAAATAGTTCAGACACATTAACAATATTGTCTCGACAGCTGAACTTGGTCTGGAGTCTCCTTTAGAGGATAGCAAAATAGTTTTAGTCTGCCTCTTTTCTTCTGAGATGAGAAAATTAACACAGTAAGAGATGCGGCTGTGCATGTATTATCAGAGCCCCTTCTCCTGGCAGGGGTTAGAAGAGATTAGAGTTTGTTAACATGTGCGGCTTTTTGAAATAAGGTGTATCTTTCAAGGGATACTTTTAATTTGCACTTTGCTGCCGGTGTATAGTTGGGAGAGGGGGACAGCCATCTGGTGCGTTAATTTCTGTCACACAGGACTGCCCCCCACCCCCAGGCATGGCTGGGACAAGGGACCCTCAGGAGTGAGAGAAACTGAGGCTTCCTGTTTGGCCACATGTCCGGCTGGAACACTGCCCCCCACCCACCACCCAGGACACAGGTACCATGTTGGTCTCCATCCTTGTCAAGGAGTGACTTCCCTTCCACCTTGGCTTGGCCCTTTGAAGAGGTGCTCCTGTCACCTCGAATGTGGAAAATGATTGTATTTGTCAGGCTTCTCCAGAGAAAAAGAATCAACAGTACACTTTTATAGGCACACACACACTACTTTGTATGTACTATATATGTATAAATACTTATATGATATACATATAAAATATGAGATAATATAATATAAAATTATATATACATATATAAGAGGAGATTCATTGCAAACAATTGGCTCACACATCATGCAGACTGAGAAGTTCCATGGTCTGCTGTCTCTAAGCTGGAGACCCAAGAAAGCTGGATGCATAATTCTGGTCTGAAGTCAAAATTAATGCAAAAAAAAAAAATCCCTATGGTGAATCAACTATCAAAATTTTTAATAAAGACAGACTCAGTGTTACTGATTTTTCTTTTGCTTCTGGCTTCAGTGCAGCTCAGCTGGGCACTGACCCAGCTAATGCCATTCTGCGGACAGAGACCTTTCTCCCTGACGTTGCTTCCTTGCCAAGGGAAGAAGAAGAGACCATAATGTAGTAGCTGGGCCCAGGCCAGAGTGGTAACTTCTGCTTCCAAGCTTGTTGCTAAGACAATGGTTTAATACGTTGAGTATTCTCTCTTCTACTGCTCACCTGCTGGGGTCCTAGTAGAAGTAGCAGCTTAGTCTCTAAGTGGTGTCGGACTGTTGCGACCCCATGGACTGTAGCCCTCCAGGCTCCTCTGTCCATGGGATTCTCCAGGCAAGAATACTGGAGTGGGTTGCCATTTCCTTCTCCAGGTTCTAGCTCAGTGTAAAAGGAACTAGCCAATTGAGAATGTTCCCATCATACCTGGGCAAATGTGCTAAGGTCATCATTTTTTTTAAATATAATTTTATTTATTTATTTATGGATGGCTGTTATGGGGTCTTCATTGCTTTGTGCAGGCTTTGGCAGGCTAGGGTCCATCGGATCACAAAGAGTCAGACACAACCCAGAGAGTGACATTTTCACATTTTCACTTTTTGGTTGCAGTGTGTGGGGCTCCCCTTCAGTGAGGTAAACCAGCTTCTCATCGCAGTGGCATCTCTTGGTGCAGAGCACAGGCTCTAGGGCGTGGGCTGAGCAGTGGGGCACACGGGCTTAGCTGCTCCATGGCATGTGGGATCTTCCCAGATCAGGAATCAAACCCATGTCTCCTGCATTGGCAGGTAGCTTCTTTACCACTGAGCCACCAGGGAAGCCCTAAGGTCATCATTTGAGAAGCCTTCTCAGCTGTCTTGGAGTCAGGACCACTTCCTTTGTAGGATTTTGGGTGGTGGCCATGAATAAGACTCCATGTCATGCAGGTCTGTTCTCTGCGACAGGGGTTTGGGATCTGAGGACAGCATTTCATGGAACCTGGTAGATACTTAGTCCTCTTTATATCCTAGGTGGGGATCTGGCCCTAACCACCTAATTTCACTTCTGTCAGTCAGACTTTTCTCTGGTACACAATTTGAAACCCTCTTGAGTTAAAGTGTCAATGATTAATAATCTACAAGTACTGCTGGGCAATAGTACTAGCTTGAGTCTTTGATCTTTGCCAACAGAGATAGTACAATAGGTACCAGGCAAGATTGGAGGTAAAAATAGTAGTGTTTTCTGCTGGTATGAAAGCCAGCCATAATATTCTGATTCAGTTCAGTTCACTTGCTCAGTCTTGTCCGACTCTTTGTGACCCCATGGACTACAGCACGCCGGGCTTCCCTGTCCATCACCAACTCCAAAAGTCTACTCAAACTCATGTCCATTGAGTCAATGATGGCATCTAACCATCTCATCCTCTGTCATCCCCTTCTCCTCCCTCCTTCAGTCTTTCCCAGCATCAGGTTCTTTTCCAGTGAGTCAATTCTTCACATTAGGTGGCCAAAGTATTGGAGCTTCAGCTTAAGCATCAGTCCTTCTAATGAATATTCAGAACTGATTTCCTCTGGGATGGACTGGTTGGATCTCCTTGCAGTCCAAGGGGCTCTCAAGAGTCTTCTCCAACACCGCAGTTCAAAAGCATCAATTCTTCTGTGCTCAGCTTTCTTTATAGTCCAACTCTGACATCTGTACATGACTACTGGAAAAACCACAGCTTTGACTAGACAGACCTTTGTTGGCAAATTAATGTCTCTGCTTTTTAATACGCTGTCTGGGTTGGTCATAGCTTTAATTCCAAGAAGCAAGTGTCTTTTAAGTTCATGGCTGCAGTCACCATCTGCAGTGATTTGGAGCCCAGAAAAATAAAGTCAGCCACTGTTCCACTGTTTCCCCATCTATTTGCCATGAAGTGATGGGACCAGATGCCATGATCTTAGTTTTCTGCATGTTGAGTTTCAAACCACCTTTTTCACTCTCCTCTTTCACTTTCATCAAGAGGCTCTTTAGTTCTTCACTTTCTTCCATAAAGGTGGTGTCATCTGCATACCTGAGGTTATTGATATTTCTCCCGGCAACCTTGATTCCAACTTGTGCTTCATCCAGCCCAGCATTTTGCATGATGTACTCTGCATATTAGTTAAATAAGTAGGGTGACAATATACAGCTATGATGTACTCCTCTCCTGATTCAGAACCAGTCTGTTGTTCCATGTCCAGTTCTAACTCTTGCTTCTTGACCTGCATACAGATTTCTCAGGAGGCAAGTAAGGTGGTCTCCTATTCCCATGTCTTTAAGAATTTTCCACAGTTTGTTGTGATCCACAGAGTCAAAGACTTTAGAATAGTCAATAAAGCAGAAGTAAATGTTTTTCTGGAACTCTCTTGCTTTTTCGGTGATCCAGCGGATGTTGGCAATTTGATCTCTGGTTCCTCTGCCTTTTCTAAATCCATCTTGAACATCTGGAAGTTCACAGTTCACATACTGTTGAAGCCTGGCTTGGAGAATTTTGAGCATTACTTTACTAGCGTGTGAGATGAGTACAATTGTGTGGTAGTTTGAGCATTCTTTGTTATTGCCTTTCTTTGGGGTTGGAAGGAAAATTGACCTTTTCCAGTCCTATGGCCACTGCTGAGTTTTCCAAATTTGCTGGCATAATGAGTGCAGCACTGTTACAGCATCATCTTTTAGGATTTGAAATAGCTCAACTGGAATTCCATCACCTCCACTAGCTTTGTTTGCAGTGACACTTCCTAAGGCCCACTTGACTTTGCATTCCAGGATGTTTGGTTTTAGGTGAGTTATCACACCATCGTGATTATCTGGGCCATGAAGATCTTTTTTGTATTGTTCTTCTGTGTATTTTTGCCACCTCTTCTTAATATCTTCTGCTTCTGTTAGGTCCATGCCATTTCTGTCCTTTATTGAGACTATCTTTGCATGAAATTTTCCCTTGGTATCTCTCATTTTCTTGAAGTGATCTCTAGTCTTTCACATTTTATTACTTTCCTCTATTTCTTTGCATTGATCATTGAGGAAGGCTTTCTTATCTCTCCTTGTTTTTCTTTGGAACTCTGCATTCAAATGGATATATCTTTCTTTTTCTCTTTTGCCTTTAGCTTCTCTTCTTTTCTCAGCTATTTGTAAGGCCTCCTCAGACAACCATTTTGCCTTTTTGCATTTCTTTTTCTTGGGGATGTTCCTGTACAATGTCACGAACCTCTATCCATAGTTTATCAGGCACTCTATCAGATATAATCCCTTGAATCTATTTCTCGCTTCCACTGTATAATCATAAGGGATTTGATTTAGGTTATACCTGAATGGTCTATTGTTTTTCCCTACTTTCTTCAATTTAAGTCTGAATTTGGCAATAAGGAGTTCATGATCTGAGCCATAGTCAGTTCTTGGTCTTGTTTCTGCCAAATGTATAGAAATTCTCTAATTTTGGCTGCAAAGAATATAACCAATCTGATTTTGGTATTGACCTTCTGGTGATGTCCATGTGTAGACTTGTCTCTTGTGTTGTTGGAAGAGGGTGCTTGCTATGATCAGTGTGTTCTCTTGATAAAACTCTGTTAGCCTTTGACCTGTTTCATTTTGTATTCCAAGGCCAAATTTGCCTGTTGACTACTTCTCAAGGGTCCTCTAATGCTGGGAAAGACTGAAGGCATGAGGAGAAGGGGTTGACAGAAGATGAGATGGTTGGATGGCATCACCAACTCAATGGACATGAGTTTGAGTGAACTCCGGGAGTTGGTGATGGACAGGGAGGCCTGGTGTGCTGCAGTCCATGGCGTTGCAAAGAGTCGGACACGACCGAGTGACTGAACTGAACTGAACTAATTGTTGATAGTAATAAAGCAAGTGTGTTTTTTATTTATTTTTTCTATTGGAATATAATTGTTTTACATGTTGTGATACTTTCTGCTCTACAAGAGTGTGAGTCAACTATACGTATACATGTATCCCCATCCCTCTTGGATTTCCCTCCCACCCCCTTGAGGTCATCACAGAGCCCCAAGCTGGGCTCCCTGTGTTATTCAGCAGCTTCCCACTAGCTATGTATTTTGTACATGGTAGTGTATGCGCATCAATCTCCCAGTTCATCCCACCCTCCCTTTACAATAGCCAGGACATGGAAACAATCTAAATGTCCTACAACAGGTGAATGGATAAAGAAGATGTGGTTTACGTACACAATAGAATATCACTCAGCCACTAAAAGGAACAACATGGAGTCATTTGTAGAAGCCTGGATGAACTTATAGTCTGTTAACACAGAGAGAAATAAGTCAAAAGAGAAAAATAAATATTGTGCATTAACCCATAAATTTGCAATCTAGAAAGGCAAGTGTTTGGCAAATTATGAATTATCTCACAGGTTCATCCAGCCTATGAAATAACTCCCTGAGGTAAGAAACATCATTCCTGTTCTGTTGATGAGAAACCTGAGGTTCAGGAAGAATAAGTTATTTGCTCAGTCATACAATGAATCTCCAAGTGGTAGAATTGAGACTCAAACTGAGGTCAGCCAGCTGAGACTTCTTCAAAACCACATTCTGAGAGAATTTATGCCCACAGTGTCCCAGCTCTTAGATATAACTCTTTCTTTAAGTGTGGCCCATTGAGACAGGAATGGTCCAAGAATGCCCTGTGTCAAGTGGGGTTTCCTCATGGAGACTTCACCTTTATTCAGCATGTTAGAAGATTTGCATAGATTTCTTTCCTTTGGCAGTCCTGGAGAATGGTATTTCTATAGGGAAGATGGCAGATCAGACTGGAGAATGAGCCTATTGAGACTCTCCTCTTGAGGGTGTGTGTGTGAATATTAGTCATCCAGTCGTGTCTGACTCTTGTGACCCCACAGACTGTATCTCACCAGGCTCCTCTGTCCATGGGATTCCCCTGGTTAGTATACTGGAATGGGTTGCCATTTCTTTCTCCAGGGGATCTTCCCTAGCCAGGGATCGAACCTGGGTCTCCTGCACTATAGGTGGATTCTTTACCATCTGAGCCACCTGGAAAGCCACTCTTGAGGTACTTTTCTATATTCAGCTTCCAAATCTGCTGAGGCTGACCCCAAGGAGCCTCAGAAATTCCTGCAAAGCTGTGGTCATACTGTCTTCTTACCTGGGCAGCAGAAGATGTCTCGTGTGTACTCAGCAAAAGGCAGAGCTATGGGGAAATGTCTTCGAGACTTTGGTTAATAGGTCAGTTAGCTCATATTTGGGGAGACGCGACTTGCCTGCAGTATTTACCAATCTATGAGCATTAACAAGTTAGATCGTTATGGGAACACACAACCGTAATAAGTGACTCCAACTCAGAGGTGACCTGATATTTTTTTTCTTGGAGACATTATTTGCTAGGTTTGGTTTTCTTGTGATCTCACAGAAACACATTTCTTCTGCAATTTCTTCTTTGAAGAAATAATATGTCAACACAGAATCTGGCACCAAGGCAAAGATTCCTTTTACTTTCTGCATTCTGATGCTTGCCAGAGTAGTAAAACTGGGACTGGATTGCAAGTTTCTGCAAAGAGAGAACAGGGAAAAGATAAGGAAGAAAACAGAAGGTATTCTTGCTTAAAAATAAACTAGCTGATGGTGGGCTTCTCTGGTGGACCAGTGGTTAACGTGTTGGATCCTTAGTCGGAGAAGATCCCACATGCCTCGGGGCAACAAAGCCAACTACTGAGATGGATCTCTAGAGCCCGTGTACGTCACGAGAAAAGCCACCTCAGTGAGAAGCCAGCATGCCACAACTAGAGGGTAGCCTGCAAGCAGCAGCAAAGATTCAGCACAACCAAAAATAAATAAAATTTAAAAAGAAAAAGTGTTTTAAAAAGGTAGCTGCTGGTGGTGCGGGGGTGGGGGGTAAGGAGGGGAGGGTGGAAACAATGACCTCATTCTTCATTCACTGATGATGTCTTTTTACAAACAAAGGAAAAGCATGTAGCCTCCTTAGCACCATATATAGGTACATCGTCCTCTGAAGGATAATTGTGTTGAGAGGAGGGAAAATTAAGATCGAAGTAAAAGGACAAACAGTAAGAGATTGGCATTTTGAATCTTTTTACTATACAGTAGGTGGAGACACTGTACCTTTAACATAGTTGACATATAATTTCTTCATATTTTATTATCTTATGCATTTCTCCCTCACAGCATACTTCTTTCTGTAATTATAGATTTTGCCATCATACTCAGCATGTATATGGAGATAGTTATTGAGGAAATTATTGTCTTAGTATTTCAAAAGAAAACTGAATTTTAAAAGGCAGAGGGATGTTCTGGAAGCTACATCTCAGAATAACTAATAATAACAGCCAACTGGGCTTCTGCCACATTTTCCCATCATTTTTACTTGTGTTGAGTTTCTTTTACTTCAATCCTAATGACACATGAGCAACTTGGGAGTTTTTTGCTTTTTGTTATTTAAAGAAATGGGAAAGTCTTCTTATTATCTAAAAGAAAATAATGCTATTTCTCTTCTCTCAGCAAATGACTTGAACCGCTACATCTTGAGAGTGTGTGGACAAGCAAGCATGTGGGTGTACACACACACTACATTAAGAGCAGTCACCTTGACCTCTTTCTAAAACATATTTTTCCCCTCCATGTTTACGTCTTTCTATTTCTTGCTCTTTCTTAGCCTTACCTGTCCTCCAGATGTATCAAAACCTTTACACTGGATTCTGTACATTTTCTGCTAGTAATGAACTTGGGGGCTGACTGAGCTTCAGAATCTTCTCCATCTACCTTCTAGCTGCAGTTCTGCCATGCTAGCTTAGTTTCAGATATATCTACCCTGTCAACCTACAGGTTGTGCTTCTTCAAGACTTGGCAAAATGTCTGGTTGGTAAGAAAAAAAAGAATAGTTTGACATTAACACTCAACCCATGCTTTTTGCCAAACACTTGCTTACAACATTTGTCATAGCTGTTGCCTTTTGTCTTAAAATGCTCAGTGCATTCTTAAAAAAACTAACAATGGAAATATTATCTCTGCCTGCTCAAAGAAAGACTGTCTCTGTTAGTATTAGTCGTAAATGGATGAGCAGAATCTGTCAAATCTGCTAAAGGTCTTTTGCTGTTTTCTATCTTTTGGATCTTTATTACCTTTTTGTTTTCCATTCAGACAGAATCTGGGCATTGCTTGTGGAAGGCAAAATTTAACTCTGAAGAGTTTTTCTGATAGCCTGGCTCCTATAAAAGATTTCTTCCATTTAAGAAACTTGCTCAGATTTTAGCCTCAGGATAGGCACTGAATCAATCTGTCTTTCTCTTTCTCCAATCTTCTGTCTCTCCTCTCTCCCCCTCTTGCATAATCTTTCTCATTATCAAATTATTTCTGTGATTCATGTCTTTCCTTACTCCTTTTCATTGGACAACAAGCATCTTCAACCCACCTGCCTGAGCAAGAGAATTCCAGAAGCCTTTCTAGACACAACAGAAAAAATTCAGAGACAGTGAACTCCTGGCTCCTTTAGCAGATCACCAGTACTGTCAGCTCCTTTCCCTCCCTTCCTAGATCTCCATGAGGGCCAAAGGTGTTAACACAGTTCCTGTGCTCACCAAACTGTGTGCTGTGCTCAGTGGTGTCTCTTTGCGACCCCATGGACTGTAGCCCCCCCAGGCTCCTCTGTCCATGGGGATTCTCCAGGCAAGAATACTGCAGTAAGTTGCCATGCCCTCCCCTAGGGCATTTTCCTGACCCAAGGATCAAACTGGGGTCTCCTGAATTGCAGGTGGGTTCTATTTCAGTTGAAATACCAGGGAAGCTCAGTGAGGCCAGCCGAATTGCAAAGCTAGAATGTGGAGCAGAGAAAGGGTTACTGCAAGGACACGCAAGGAGAGAGGTGGTTTTTGCTCTAAAAACCCCTGAGCTTCTGGAAGAGCTTCAGCAGAGCATCTTTAGAAGCCAGATGAGGGAGGTGGGATCTTAGGTTCTGTGATGAGCTTGTGCGCTTTTCTCTGATTAGCTAATGGTGGTGTCACAGGGGTTAACATTATCAGTCCTTAGGCTCCAGGAGGCCTGGGGCCATCTGCTCAGTCATCAAATAGTTAACATCTTCCATTTGGTGAGGGATTGTCACATATGCAAAACAACTCAGGAAATGTACACCAAACACTGTTATCTATTCAGTAGGTGCTTCAGAGAGGAGCTAAAGCAGAGGATTTGCAGGAAGACCTCTCCCCACCTCTCTCCCAAGGCCTCAAGGGGTCCTTCTCCCTTACAAAGGTATATGATCTGTCAGCCAAAGGAATTAGATGTGCCCACCATGATTTATTCCTCCTCTGGACTCTTTTGTTGCTGTTGATTTCATCACTGTCACACTTTCTAGTCACCTCTGCAGCTGCTAAAGTTCCCGGCATTTTTCTCTGAGAATGTGATAGGCCTCTAAACTTAGCTTTACCAATAGTGCAGTAAACGTCTGAGTAGCATCAATTTCTTTAACATCCAGAGTTACTAAAAAAGTTATTTGGGTTTGCCAAATTTGAAAAGTATAGTTACGACTTAAAATGTGATTTCTTGAAGATTTAAATTAAAATGAACCTTGATAATTCTCAAAAAAAGAAGAAGCAGAAGAAGAAGAAGAAGAAGGAAAAAAAAAAAGCCCTTTAAGCAATTGTAATCAGTGTTATGTTGGAACAGACTCATACCAGAGAGCAAGAGCAGATAATTAAATTTTCAGGAATTTTGAGAGCAAGTTGTAAAATACTGCCATTACTAAAAATTAAATTAGAAATTAGAAAGAAATTATATCAAAAACAATTGCAATGAAAACTCAAACTCCTTGCTTCCTAATTGTTTTACTACATTTTACTATTATCTGTGCTTACCAGTTTTTAAGGTCTAGTTGTCACATATAGTGAAAATGAAAAGTTAAAGTCTTAATTTCTCAGTCATGTCCAACTCTTTTCAACTCCATGGACTGTAGCCCATCAGGCTCCTCTGTCCATGGAATTCTCTAGAAATACTGGAGCAGGTTGCCATTCCCTTCTCCAGGGGATCTTCCTGGCCCAGGGATCGAACCCATGTCTCCTGTTGGACAGGCAGATTCTTTATCATCGGAGCCACCAGGAAAATACTGTATAATATTATTAATGACACATCTCTTCCCAGTTCTGAATTGCGTAAAGTTTTACATTGGTCACTTGAAATGGGTCATTGTGAACCTATGGACATAGCCAAAATTGATAAATGTTACAAATTAGGACTTTTTCCTGAGAGAGTTGCTTGTTTAGCATTTATCATCACATCACTGTATGTGATAATTCCTATTTTAGAGATAAGAAAGCAGAGGCTCAGAGGTTAAATAGTCAATGAATACACTAAGGCATGGTATGTGTGTAGGGCTTATTTATCCAGGATTGCAGTGGTAACTAACTAGATTAATGTTGTGAAATGGAGCATTTCCTGCCATATCAGTAAGTAAGGATGTCATAGCCATCAGCAATTTCAGGCCTCCAGAGATGAATTTCTGACCCTGGAGGCTGGCCCAAAGGGCAAAACTGTTGGCTGCTGCTGCTCCATAAGGTGAACGAGGAACTAAGGATGTGAAAAACCAAGAAGCCAGAAGAGAAGCAGGAAGCTGTCCCTAGATAGCTGAGATGCATATGAAAGAAATGATTTCAGTGAGCCCAGAAGCTTGCATCTTCCCATACACAGAAAAGTGCTGAATTCCTTAACTAGGAGATATCTGGTTTTCCTTATTAGCAATAATCTTTTGATGTTCAGACTACCTGCCTCTTGCAACCTTCTCTACAACCTCAGCCCTCCCCTCACCCCTACCTACCTCCCCACCTCCTCTCAAGAGACCCTGAGAGGCTCTCTCCTAGGCTTGAAGTCCTAAAAATTCCCACCAAATAAAGCATAACTCTCAATTTCTAGGTGGTGGCAATTTTTTAAGTCAACAATGTGAAACTTAGCATTGGTTTTACATGTCAACTCTGATACAGGTATTTAGTGAATAGTTGCTCGATTTCAAACATAAGATGCTCTTCTACACATGATCCTAAGATGAAGATAAATATTATTGCTCTTATAGATGAGGAAACCAGGGCACAAAATAATTAGATGATTTGTCCAAAACCTTTAAAATTTTTTAAATTTATTTTTCGCTGCACTGTGTCTCTGTTGCTGCTCATGGGCTTTCTCTAGTTGTGGTGAGTGGGAGCTATCCTCTAGTTGCAGTGCATGGACTTCTCCAGAGAACACAGTTTCGATCCCTAGTCTGGAAGATTCTATATGCCACAGTGCAACTAAGGCCCTGTGCCACAGCTATTGAGCCCATGTGTCCAAAATCTTTTTATCAAATTCATCTTAGAGTCCATCTCTCCCTGGCCTCAGAATAGATGACCTACGCCATCTGCTTCAAAACTAATAGGTCCAAATCTTGATGACATGTCCTCTTCAAAGGTCACTTCCATTAGAGAGAAAATGTGCAAAAATATGGGCCAGTCATGCAGAATCTTTAGCATGTATATGTCATTCTAGTGAAGTGCTTTTAGAAATTGGTTCTCTAGTGAAAGAGGGATTGGGAAACAGCCCCATAAGAAAAATCGGCAGGGGAAATAACAAATCACTCCAGTTCTTTGTCCTCAAGCTCTGACCCAATAATTCTGAGTCATGGGAAAGTGACCTAAAAATATAAAGACTCAAAATTTCATTCAGTTGGATTAAGTTTAAAATGCAAACGCAACTGCATCTCTGCATGACATTGAGTGTTTCCTCTTTTACTCCTCAGGTCTTTGTGTCCCAGGAGAACTCTTCAGGCAGATTGTTTATGGACATACAAGCCAAATACTTTGAGAGGGTAAATAAAACAACAGCAACAACAACAAAACACTTTCACTTCAGCTCATGGGATCCAACTGTTTCAATTGCTGCAGCAGGTAGAACTTTAAAGACAAGCACAAACCAGAGGAGACCAGGTTCTACATTAACGTTAGGTCTTCAGTTATAAGCTACTTTGGAGAAGAGTCTGCAGAACTCTAAATCTCAGCGTTGGTCCAAAAAAGAAGATGAACACATGATTCCAAGCATCTTGCTTAGGATTGAGGGAGAATGCCACTGGGGAATGGTGGGTTTGTGGGTAAGGGGTCAGGCAATTTTCCATTTTCATGTACTGTTGATAACCTTGCATCTGTTCCTATGTATGTTAAGGGGTCACTTTGATTTCAGAATCTCCTAATGGGATAACAGATCCCCTTACAAATACCACCTTATTTTTCTGTTATGAATCAGTTACATACAATGGTGTGTGGGCACCACTGCTGTGTAACTATACTCCAAACCTAGAGGCTTGACTCAATCATATAATTTTGCTCACAATTTTGTGGGTCAGGAGTTTGAGTAGGCTTTATTGGACAATTTTCACTTGGGGGTCTCCCACACAATGGCAGCCAAATGGCAGTTGGGACCAGTGTCCTCTGAAGTCTTGGCTAGGTTAGATCTATAACGTGGTTCAGTGTGCAGGTAGCAGGGGATGCTGGCTGTTGGCTTATCTGGGGTGGACAACCAGAGCTCTTTTATGTAGTGTCTCCAGCATGACAGCCTCAGAATTGTCAGACATCTCTCTTGATCCTTGGCTTCTTTCAGAGTCCATATTCCAGGATAATCAAGTGGTTTCTGTGTGGCCTCCTGTCGCCTAGTCTCAGAAATCATGTGATATCCTATCATGGGTGAAATAAACAGCTAGTGGGAACCTGCTGCATAGCACAGGAAGCTCAGGTTGGTGCTCTGTGGTGACCTAGATGGGTGGGGTGGGGATGTTAGGATGGAAGTCTAAGAGGGAGGGGATATATGTACACATATAGCTGATTCACATCATTGTACAGCAGAAACCAACACAACATTGTAAGCAACTGTACCTCAATTAAAAAAGTAAACGGTATCCTTCCTGAATTCTATTGGTCAAAGTAGTCATAGACCCACCCAGATTCAAGGGAAAGGGGTTTAGACCCTCCCTTCTTCAACAGAGTAGTGTCAAAGGATTTGGAATACAATCAAAATGCAGTTATAGGAATAATAACTGTATCAATTTGCTGATTATATAGCAACAGCAAAAACTACCGCAAAATTTAAAAACAATGAGTCATCTATTTAACTTACTATTCTGCAACTAGTAATTTAGACTGGACTCGGCTGGGAGATTCTTGCACTCTTTGCTGGATTTGCTCATGCATCTGTGGTCAGCGGGCTGGCTCTGACTGATCTCTCTGAGGACTCTGGGCAGAGTTGACTCTGGTCTGTGTGGACTCAGGTCCTCCGGTTGGCTACCCTTAGTCCCTTCCCATGGTGGAAAGAAGGTCTGAGTACTCTTGAGTTCTCCTTGCAAAAGTGCCTCCTCATCACCTCTGCAAACCCAATTCCAGGGTGTAGCGAGATAAAGTGAAAGTTGCTCAGTCATGTCCGACTCCTTGCGACCCCATGGACTATACAATCCATGGAATTCTCCAGGCCAGAATACTGGAGTGGGTAGCCTTTCCCTTCTTCAGGGGATCTTCCCAATCCAGGGATCGAACCCAGGTCTCCTGCATTGCGGGCAGATTCTTTACCAGCTGAGCCACAAGGGAAGCCCGTGGGGAGACAGAGTCCGTCCTTTAATGGGAGTTGTACAGTTGTTTCAAAAGGGTCATCTGGATAAGGAGGGTGATAATTTCAGCCATTTAAAAGCTAATCTATTGCAGCAACTCATCCTCATGTAGTGCTTACTTTGCATCAAAAAAGTGTTCTAAGTATTCTAGATGTATGGGTCATTTGATCTTCAAAACAACCCTAAATGTGGGTTTTTCATGTCATTATCCATATTTTATGGATGAGAAAACTGAAACACAGAGAACATATTAATAAGTGATGTATCAAGGTCACAGAAGTGAGAAATAATTAAAGTAATATTCATGCCCAGGCAGTGTGGCTCTAGTGACCAGTGTAACTCCTACACTGGGAACAAAGTTTCTGTTCATAGGGTGACACTGTGACAGCTAATTGGGGAGGGCATATTTCTATATGCCAACAAGAGGGTCAGATACTACCAACATATGACGCTGTGGTCAGTGCTGGTTCTCTGGACCATGCTCCATGTCCTTTTAAACGATTTTGTCTGATAAGTGACATACAAGTGAATTCAGCTTGTATCATTAAAACTACAAGAGATTTTATTACAGGCTTGAAAGAGCTAACAGAGGAAGTTTACAGTCCCTGAGCTGGATGGTAGAACTTGGTGCTTGCTTAGTCTTATTTCCTCATTTATCAAGTGAGGGAGTTAAACTAAGTGATCCGGTTTCATGACATTCTAAAATCTAAGTCCCATTAGCATCATAATTGTAAGTTGATCTAAAGCTGTTTAAGGATTATCTATAATAAGGATAACGAATGTACTATGGACAGCAGGATGGTATTTCCAGTTTTTGATTTTCTGTACAGGAGTCTCCTCTTAGTCACTGTTTCAGTTATCAACCATGGTCTGAAAATACTAAATGGAAACTCCAGAAATAAACATGTTCTAAGTTTTCAGATGTGGGCCATTCGGAGTCGTGTGATGAAATCTCGTAGGATCCCACTGGGTCCCACCCAGGAGTGAATCATCTCTTTGTCCAGCATATCTGACCCCATTAGTCACTTAGTGGCCTGGATCGCTGCTCAGTCCCAGTGTCAGTATTGCAGTGCTGGTGTTCAAGTGACCCTCAGTTTAATGAATAAAGACCCCGAAGACAAGAAGAGTGACGCTGGAAATCTGGTTGTGACAGAGAGGCCATAAAGGGCTTCCTTTAAGTGAAAAGATGAAAATTATTTACTTACCAAGAAAAATGCTTAAAAATTGCATTTTGAGGTTGCTAAGATCTATGTGAAGAACTAGTCTTCCATCCATAAAATTGTGAAAAAGGAAAGAGAAATTCGTGATGTTTTTGAGGTAGCACCTCAAACTGCAAGTGACGGCCACAGTGAGTGGTAAGGGCTTTTAAGATGGAAAATTCTACAAGACATTTTGAGAGCTACCACATTCACTTAACTTTTATTATAGTACATTATTATAATTTTACTATCTTATTATTTATTATTGTTAATCTTTTACTGTGCCTAATTTACAAATTAAACTATATCATGGGTCTGTATACATAGGAAAAAAGGTATATCATAGGGTTCAGTACTATCTCGGTTTCAGGCGTCCACTGGGAGTCTTACAATGGATCCCCTGTGGATAAGGGTGGGGACTCCTGTATATTCTTCAAAATGTCTTAAACCATCGCTTTTTCTAGTTCCTAGAAACACATGCCCCGCTAATAATAGAAATCAATGATTTCTTTGCAAAATGTAGCCCTTGAGGAACAGTGTATTCATATGATGTGTTAATGGATGTTTGGATAGGCATTACAATGATTACTGCTTTAGTAAAATAATAATGTTGATAGCAATAATGATAATAATGAGACAATGCAATTAAGAAGAAAGGTACAGGGACTTATCAACTGGTCCAAAGGCAGCATTCCCAAAACAGTGGGCCTAGGTTTGATCCCATGGCCAGGAAACTAGATCCCCTATACCCACAAAGAAGATCAAAGATCCCACGTACCACAGTTAAGACCCTGCACAACCAAGTAAATAAATAGATATTTAAGAAAAGAAGAGTGGTACAAAGGAAAAGAGATGAAAAGAGATGGAAGCATATGGGAGAAAAATGAGATAACATAGCAGTAGCTCAAATGACATCTTTTGCCTCATATAAAGGTTTTGGTGAAGCTGACTTCAGACATGGTCATGGACATGGGGGTTGTTTGCCAAATGCTAGTGTCCTCTGGGGACTTCCTAGGTGGCTCAGTGGGAAAGAATCTGCCTACCAGTGCAGGAGACGTGAGTTCAATCCCTGGGTTGGGAAGATCCCACAGAGGAGGAAATGGCAAAATCCACTCCAGTATCCTTGCCTGGAGAATCCCATGGACTGAGGAGCCTGGGAGTCGGACATGACTTAGCTACTGAGCACACATTCTGTGTCCTCTGTGGAAATGTGGAAAGATATCTGTCCTTCAGAGGTGGGTTTTGTGACTGGTCAGGCTGGAGGTATCTTAAGAGAGATTCCAGAGCCTGGAGGACATTGGATGATGCTTTCCATTACCCTTGTCACCTGGAAACAAGAGGCTCAGCATCTCCATCATTTTTATAGGTACTCGTTATAAAAGAAAAGTGCAGAAATGATCTTTTATCTACACAAGCACAGGCAAGACCACAGGGTGAAACTGTAGAAAGAGCAGTGGTGTCATAGAGAGGGAGGAAAATGTTTGTATAGACTCTTGCCGTTTAATCTCCCCGAGCCTTCATTTTCTCATAAGTGGGAAGTAGGTGTCAGACTGGGGTGGTTAGACGGGTGATCGGAAAGATACTGCCCAGGAAGAGAAATAAAATAATTTTCTGCAGATTTTCTGACTGTTAGATAGATGACAAAATTCTAACTTCCTCAGTATGGCATTCTAAACTAATGCAGAACCGCTAACATTATAAACACGTAGAAAAGTGTTGGTCGTTGAGTTGTGTCTGACTCTTTGTAACCTCATGAACTGTAGCCCACCAGGCTCTTTTGTCCATGGAATTTTCCAGGCAAGAATCCTGGAGTGGGTTGCCATCTCCTTCTCCAGGAAACACGTAAAAAAGCATGTCTCAACCAGCATGTTTACAATGATCTGTTTACAAATTTCAGGAAGTTTGCCAGCCTGTATGAGCTGGCCCCAGCACACATCAATACAATCCCAAGATGACAGAAATATTCATGCCCAGACAAATCAGGGATGTCAAGTTGGTCCAATTAAATAGTTATTAATAGCAATTTAAATAGTTACAGGACTTAGTGATTAGGGAATAAGATTTTAATGTCCATACGGAATAAAAGATGTAGCTGTGGGTCCAAATGAGACCAGTTGCTGAAAACAGGCATCAGCAAAGAGCTGGAGTCCCTAACAGCTGCCCAGGTTGTTAGTTGAATGAGAAAACATCATTAAGTCCCAAGAAATGGCATGGAAATATCCCCTTTATGTTGCGGGTGAGAGCAACTAACAAGTCTCCAGTTAAGAACTGAAGTTCAAAGCTCAGCCCATGTCCAGGTATGGAATATCAATTTACACTCCACGGACAGACATGAATTCTAAGCTGATAAATTAAACATGTGAATACTGACCCTGGACAGGAGAATTCTCAGAGGTGCCCAGTAGAAGCAAAACAAAATTTCCCTTTAGAGCTTTTGTCTTACAGGAGGAAAAGGATTCACTCAGGAAAGAAACATTTGAGCTGAAGATAAACACTCATTCAAAAATCACACACTCCAAGAGGAAATGAACTGTAATGAAGGGATTCAGCAGATACAATGAATGGCAGGATTAGTATTCTAAGAGCTTGAGAGAGTAAAATAATCATAAAATATAAAAATTAAAAAATAATAGCAATTTAAAAATACAAGAAAAGAATGGTCATTAACAATTAGAGAAAATAAAATGTTGGAAGAGAATGTAATAACTAAAATTAAAAGCTCAATGGAGACTTCCACTTCTGGAAAGAGGGAGCAGATGTACTTTCATTAGTCTTTTAAGCACAACTGAAAACCCTGAAAAAATATATATGATATGTATAATGTAATACCATTTTCACATGTCATTAGATGATATATGTCATAATATTATATATTGTGATAATATTATATATGCTGTGATATTCTATATTATGGGGGCTTCCTGGGTGGCTCAGTGGGTAAAGAATCTGCCTGCAATGCAGGAGATGCAGGCAGATGCAGGTTTGATGCCTGGTTTAGAAAGATCCCCTGGAGGAGGGCATAGCAATGCACTCTAGTATTCTTGCTTGGAGAAGCTCATGGACAGAGGAGCCTGGTGGGCTACAGTCCATAGGGTTGCAAAGAGTTACACATAACTGAAGCGACTGAGCAGGTATGCACATTATATAGTATAGCATATTATACATTGTAGGCAAATTATTATATGTGATTATCTGACACACAAAATATTATACCATAAGACAACTCTGAAAGATGGAAAGAGTGAGGCAGATGGGTTAGAGTCCTAGGGTTCCAAGGAATGACATATTGGTGAATTCTCTAGGATTTCTTTTTACCTTCTGTATTCAGACTCAGGGCTGAAGAAGTTAACCTGGAAATGTCAATGATTATACACACAAAACTCCATCCAAAGTTTGCTTGCTCAAGCCAAAGGACCAAGAAAGGGGCAGTCTAGCAAGACAGAAAACTGTTAGATAAGAACAACTCTATCCCAGCCAAATACCACACTAAAAAAGAGTGTTCACACCTTCACCCTTTGGCAAAGGCTGAGTGAGGACCCTAGACTTTTACCCTCATTAGGCTGTAACAAGGAACCTCAGTGACCCACCATGGTAGTGTCAAAGTTGAATTAGAACCGTCATCCCCACAAGGTAGCAATGATCCTGTCCTCCTCCCCTCATCACTGACGTCAGCAAAGACCACATGGGGAAACTTACTCCTAGCACTGATGAGGTGTCTCTTTGTCTAGGCTGGGAGTATGCCTAGTGGAGGCCAAGTGGAGATTCAGGCCTTTGACCATCACCAGAGGTAGTAAGACCACTGTTTCCCCTGACCACGTGGTCAGTGGAGGCCACCTGAGGAGCCAGAACTCCCACCCTATCAAGCAAGAACGAAAAGTCCCCAGCGCAGCTGTCAATGAGAGCTGGGTAGGGAACTCTGACTTCTTGGACCACTGGCAGCAATGAAGCCACACTTGCCAGTTCCCTTGCTGGAACTGTGTCAGAGGAAGCCAGAAAAAACGCAAGGGTGAAATAAGACCCAGAGTCTCATAACATGATATCCCAACCACAGTTTCAATAAAAAATCACTGTCCTACCAAGAAACAGAAAAAGGTGAAACCAAATGAAAATACCAATACTGTCACCAATGAAGGTTGCCAGCACTAAGATAGTAGAGATGTTAGGGTTCTCTGACAAAGATTTGAAAGTCATCAGTAAGAAAAATGCATCAGTGGCCACTTATATTAATCAATCACTTATTTAAATTAGTTTAAATGAAAAAAGTCTCAGCAAAATAAAAAAGAAAGTTTCAGCAAAGAAATAGAAAATACATGAAAAAAAGGAAATTTTAGGACTGAAAAAGGTAATAACTTGAAAAAAAAATACCTGCCCTCAGCAGCAGATCCAATTGCTGTAGAATCATTTCTTGAAAAGGTGCTTCTGAACCTTGGTCAAAAATTAAGTTCAGTTTATTTATAAGAGTCTGTTCCTGAGTTCAGTTTATGTCTCTATCCTTCTGCCAATATAAACACAGTCTTCATGGCTGTAGGTATATAACATAATGTCTTTAAATTAGAAAGACTCCTTTTTCAGACTTTCTTTTTATTTTTCAAAATTACTGTAGCTTTTCTAGTTCCTTTTCCTTTTTATGTATATATATTTTACTATTATCTTGTCTATATACAGACGATGTGTAAATATACACAAGATGTAAATACACATGGGGTGATCTGTAAATACACATAAATGTGTAAATATACACAGGGTGATGTAAGCAAAATCTGATGCTGTAAAGAACAATGTTGCACCGGAACCTGGAATGTTAGGTCCATGAATCAAAGTAAAGTGGAATTGGTCAAGCAGGAGATGGCAAGAGTGAACAATGACATTTTAGGAATCAGTGAACTAAAATGGACTGGAATGGGTGAATTTAACTCAGATGACCAATATATCTACTACTGTGGGCAGGAATCCCTTAGAAGAAATGGAGTAGCCATCATGGTCAACAAGAGAGTCTGAAATGCAGTACTTGGATGCAATCTCAAAAATGACAGAATGATCTCTGTTCATTTCCAAGGAAAACCATTCAATATCACAGTAATCCAAGTCTATGCCCTGACCAGTAATGCTGAAAGAGCTGAAGTCGAACAGTTCTATGAAGACCTACAAGACTTTCTAGAACTAACACCAAAAAGATGTTCTTTTCACCATAGGGGACTGGAATGCAAAAGTAGGAACTCAAGAGATATCTGGAGTAACAGGCAAATTTGGCCTTGGAGTACAGAATGAAGCAGGGCAAAGGCTAATAAAGTTTTGTCAAGAGAACGCAATGGTCATAGCAAACACCTTCTTCCAACAGCACAGGAGAAGACTCTACACATGGACATCACCAGATGGTCAACACTGATTGATTATATTATTTGCAGCCAAGATGGAGAAGCTTTATACAGTCAGCAAAAACAAGACTGGGAGCTGACTGTGGCTCAGATCATGAACTCCTTATTGCCAAATTCAGACTTAAGTTGAAGAAAGTAGGGAAAACCACTAGACCATTCAGGTATGACCTAAATAAAATCTCTGACAATTATACAGTGGAAGTGACAAATAGCTTCAAGGGATTGATCTGATAGACAGAGTGCCTGAAGAACTATGGATGGAGGTTTGTAACATTGTACAGGAGGCAGTGATCAAGACCATCCCCAAGAAAAAGAAATGCAAAGAGGCAAATGGTTGTCTAAGGAGGCCTTACAAATAGCTGAGAAAAGAAGAGAAGCTAAAGGCAAAAGAGAAAAGGAGAGATATATCTATTTGAATGCAGATTTCCAAGAATAGCAAGGAGATATAAGAAAGACTTCCTCAGTAATCATACAAAGAAATAGAGAAAAACAATAGAATGGGAAAGACTAGAGAGCTCTTCCAGAAAATTAGAGATACCAATGGAATATTTTATGCAAAGATGGGCACAATAAAGGACAGAAATGGTATGGACCTAGCAGAAGCAGAAGATATTAAGAAGAGGTGGCAAGAATACACAGAAGAACTATACAAAAATGATCTTCATGATCCAAATAATGACAATGGTGTGATCCCTCACCTAGAGCTAGACATCCTGGAATATGAAGTCAAGTAGGCCTCAGGAAGCATCATTATGAACAAAGCTAGTGGAGGTGATGGAATTCCAGTTGAGCTATTTCAAATCCTAAAAGATGATGCTGTGAAAGTGCTGCACTCAATATGCCAGCAAATTTGGAAAATTCAGCAGTGGAAAAGGTCAGTTTTAATTTCAATCCTCAAGAAAGGCAGTGCCAAAGAATGCTCAAACTACTGCACAATTGCACTCATCTCACACGCCAACAAAGTAATAATCAAAGTTCTCCAAGCCAGGCTTCAACAGTACATGAACTGTGAACTTCCAAATGTTCAAGCTGGATTTACAAAAGGCCGAGGAACCAGAGATCAAATTGCCAACATCTGTGGATCATCAAAAAACAAGAGAGTTCCAGAAAAACATCTATTTCTGCTTTATTGACTATGTTGAAGTCTTTGACTGTGGGTAGCACAACAAATTGTGGAAAACTTTTCAAGAGATGGGAATAGCAGACCATCTACCTGCCTCCTGAGAAATCTGTGTGCAGATCAAGAAGCAACAGTTAGAATTGGACATGAAACAGTGGACTGGTTCCAAATCGGGAAAGGAGTATGTCAAAACTGTTTATTGTCACCCTGCTTATTTAACTTATATGCAGAGTACATTATGCAAAATGCCAGGCTGGAAGAAGCACAAACTGGAATCAAGGTTGCCAGGAGAAATATCAATAACCTCAGATATGACACCACCCTATGGCAGAAAGTGAAAAAGAACTAGAGCCTTTTGATGAAAGAGAAAGAGGAGAGTGAAAAAGGTGGCTTGAAACTCAGCTTTCAGAAAACGAACATCATGGCATCTGGTCCCATCACTTCATGGCATATAGATGGGAAAACAATGGAAACAGTGAGACTTTATTTTAGGGGGCTCCAAAAGCACTATAGATGGTGAGTGCAGCCATGATATTAGAAGATGCTTGCTTCTTGGAAGAAAAGCTATGACCAACCTAGACACCATATTAAAAAGCAGAGACATTATTTTGCTGACAAAGATCTGACTAGTCAAAGCTGTGATTTTTCCAGTAGTCATGTATGGATATGAATTGCCTATCAAGAAACCTCAGCACCAAGGAATGATGCTTTTGAACTGTGGTGTTGGAAAGGACTCTTGAGAGTCCCTTGCACTGCAAGGAGATCCAACCAGTCCATTGTAAAGGAAATCAGTCCAGAATATTCATTGGAAGGACTGATGCTGAAGCTGAAGCTCCAATCCTTTGGCCACCTGATGCGAAGAACTGACTCATTGAACAAGACCCTGATGCTAGGAAAGACAGAAGGCAGGAGGAGAAGGGGATGACAGAGGATGAGATGGTTGGATGGCATCAACGACTCGCTGGACATGAGTTTGAGTAGGCTCCAAGAGTTGGTGATGGACAGGATAGCCTGGCATGTTGCAGTCCATAGGGTCTCAAAGAGTCGGACATGACTGAGAGACTGAACTGAACATACACACACTAAAAGATCTGAGATTTTGGTAAGAATTGCATTAAACCTGTCATCAATTTGAGGAGATTGCACTGAACACAGCAACTTTTTCCTGTATTTCAATATTGTTTGATTATTTTTCCCTGAGCTTTGTGGTTTTAAGTGTACAGGTTCTATAAATGTTTTCTAAGATTTATATGTAATTCCTTCACTTTGGGGGTAAAATGATTTAATGGTATTAATTTAATTAATTTAATGGTATTAATTGTATGTCAGTGTTCATGTGCTCATGGCTAATATGTTGGAACTCAGTTAATTTTTTATTGTGCATTATACATTCTTGTTGAGCTCAGTCATTAGTCCTGGAATTTTTTTCTGTAGATTTCTTAAGATTTTCCAGTATATGAAATGGAGATTTTTTTCCCCCAAAATGTCTTTTTCATTCTTAAGTACAACATGTACTTTTACCATCACATTATTTGAGGAAATATTTAAAGAACATCTATTTTTAAGAGCTTTTATTCCTTTTTAAAATAACCTCTATTTTATAAATAGGGTGTCTTGATTTTTGAGAAGAGTAATAGTTTTCTTAAGATCTACTCTCTTAGTCACTTTCAAGTATACAATATAGTATTATTAACTACAGTCACCATGCTGTACATTATATCCCCATGACTTATTTGTTTAACTAAGAGCTCATACCATTAAAAAAAAAAAGTCCCCCCCACCAATATTCTGTTTCCCTTGAACTCTTTTTTTTCCTTCTGATTTGTGTTAGTGTTTTCATTTATTAGATTTCAATATCTGATGAGTATTGATTGTCTATTCATTTTTAGGAATGTGATTCTAAAAAGTGTATGTGAAGTGCTATGTTCACTGATGGGGATCATCAAAGTTGCCAATAAACAAGAATAAAAGTTTTAGAAATAGGGAGAGACACAAGAAAAGGAAGATTATAATTAAAAAAAAAGATTATTGCTCTTTTTCTCTGTAGGGTTACACAGCTTCACCCCTTATGTTAAATTTTTTTTTTCTTAATTTATTTATTTGGCTGCACTGGGTCTTAGTTGTAGTCAAACAAATAAATTAAGATCAAATAAATGTGATCTTCACTGCTGCATGAGGGATCTTTGTTTTCTTCTTTTTTTAAGTTGCAACATGTGGGGTCTAGTTCCCTGACCAGGGACTGAACCCAGGCCCCCTGCATTGGGAGCATAGAATCTTAGCCACTGGATCTCCATGGAAATCTCTCCACCCATTACATTTGACTTGTTTGTTCATTTTTATTCATTGGCCTCTGCCTCAGTGACTTTGCACACGATCATGTGACATGCCTTGGCCAATGGGATGAGACATGAGTCACATCTGAGCAGGTTTGTGTTTGTGTGATTTGACTATGTCTGTCTCTCTGCTACCTCCACCAATGGAAAAACCTTTCCACGGTTATGGATTCTCCTTCACTCTGGGTCGTGGGATAAGAAAATTCATGGGGTGCAGACAAGCCCAGTCCAGCTAGGTAATGACCAGCAGAGCCGAGGTTAATTATAGTCCTAATGACAAAATGAGTGAGCAAGAAATAAGAACCTTTTCATGTATTACTGATGTATTAGGGCCGTTTGTTATGATTTGAAAGAAAGCTGACTAATAAGCCAATAGGCTAATCTTAGGCTGTTTTCCTTATTCTATACACTGACCTTGAGGAATCTTATCCAATTAAAATATTGAGGACTCTAAATGTCTATTTGAAACTCTATCTTTCTTTCAAGCTTTAGACCTATATTTCCATTTGCTAACCTCAGCCCAAAAGTCAGTCCATTTAAAGAAACTTTTCTAAATCCTTTCTCTTTGTACTTGTCCAGCCAAAGTTACATGTTCCCACTCTGTGTTTTAGAATCACCTTTAACATGACTTTATTTATAATATTTGCCTCATTGTAATGCAATAATTGGTTTTATATATGCATTTTGCCACTAGACCAGATCTCCTTGAAAATAGAGACCTTATCATTAGAGCCTGTAATACAGCTTGTGTCACATAGTCATGTTCGTTAAATATTTGCTGAAATAATGTGATGGTAAAAGTAATATTGGATTCAAAAATAAATATTATCACAGTTTTAGAGAAATCTGTATCTCCACATGTTGGAAAACCAGTGTGAGGCAAGAAACATGGCTAAAAATAAGGAAAAAGAGGCACAATTTTAAAGTAAAACATTTGTTTTCTACTTAGATGAAAGCAGGTCATTTTCAATTAGAGGAGGGGCAGCCCCAAATATTCAGTACAAATTTATGAAATTCTATTGATTTTCCACCTTTTAAAAATCTACAGTTTTATACTAAGAGCAGAGAATCTATTTTTTTTAAAGAATAAATGGAAACAAGAGGCTAAAGAGGAAAGGGATATTTCACTGACAATCTGTCTGTTAGACTGTATGCTATGTATTTTTCATTGTCATATATCATTCTCTTAAGAACTCTTCATGGGTCTTTTTCAGTTATGGTTTTCTCAGGGTGTATGCCCAGTAGGGGAATTGCTGGATCATATGATAGCTCTAATTTTAGTTTTTTAAGGAACTTCCATACTATTCTCCCATTGCAGCACTATTTCCAATAGCCAGGACATGGAAGCAACCTAAATGTCCATCGACAGATGAATGGATAAAGATGTGGTGTGTATATATATATATATATGAACTGAAAGATTAGGATTGACATACATACACTACCTGTGTAAAATGGATAGCTATGGAGAAGCCGCTGTATAGCACAGAGAGCTCAGCTCGGTGCTCTGTGGTGACCCAGATGGGTGGGGTGGGGGCTCAAGAGGGAAGGGATATATGTATACATATAGCTGATCCACTTTGTTACACAGCAGAAACAAACACAACATTGTAAAGCAACCCTACTCCAATAAATAAAAGAACTCTTCATGATATGTGTGTGTAAACACAGACGGGAATCAAATCATCTGTCCTGGACCACACTTCTGCTAGTGAGTAGAACCAAGGTTTGAACTCTCGTGTCCTGATTTCTCATCTGGCAGTGTTTTGATGCTTCACGCTGCTTTCTTTTTAAGAGCCTTTGCTCATGTGTGTATCAAGAGGTCATCATCCTCCCTTATACACCACTATGAGAGGAAAGAAGATGAAATGTTATGATAAAATGTTAGTATTCTAGAGAGAAGACAACCAGGACCTAATCAGAATCTCATGGCTCCTTCTTCATCAATGAACTGCTTGTTGATTTGAGGCTTCCTCATGTTTTCAGTGATCGGTCTGTGATTTATCATCCTGACACGAATATGGGTTTGAATGTTTAAACTGGAAAAGGAGTTTCCCTAGACAGACAGAATGACCTAATTTTCAGCCATTAATAACATGTCCATTTCTATTTCCTTTCTAGCATCTGAAGGACTGCATTATAGGCTCACTGACCTGCTACATTTAATTTGAAAAGCAAATCCACATTATCAGAAAGAGCAGGACTCTATTTTCACCCTGAAACTAAAAATAGTGGTTAGGGTTTGACATGCTTTGCAATGAGAAGATATTAGTAGAATAGAAATTATTATGAGACTAGACAAACGTTTGCATTTTTGAAACTACAGGTTGTTTTCATATACAGTGTTTTTGAGCAACAACCTTTGTGAACTACTTGAGTATTTTTAAGAATAAGTTTAACAGTCTAATGATTGCATTTTGTTTCCAACTAGCTCCTTTGGTTATGGGCTTTCCAAAAGAAGATGCTGAAGAAGATGAAAAGGATAGTGAGATGCTTGGTCCAAGATGCAGTGGACACTTCATCTCTAAGCACTAGGTTCTGCGCTCTTTCAAGTAATCTTCCTTACTTTTTCAAACACATCATTACCCTCTGCTCCATCTCATTTTTTGCACATACATGTTTGCTGAAGATTATAAAAAATGTTACTGATTTCTTGATTTAATTGATTTCATATTGAGTGTCTACTTTGTGTCTGTTGGTGGGGTGTTTATGTGTGAGACAGTATTATTAGGAACGTGAAACATGGAAAATAGAAAGCAACTGAGGACATGAAGAAAAAGGTGGTTTTTTGTTTTTTGTTTTTTTTTAAGGTAGGGTATTCAAAGCAAGCTCAAATCAAATGTGAGCTGAATCCTGCATTGTTAGAAAAAGTTACAGGAAGGACAAGGCACAGGTTCTGGAAGCAGAGAGAGCAGGAATTCTCTTAGAATATACAAGCAAAAGTTTTCTTCAATATTCAGGCCAGCATTGCTGAAGTATGGGAAATGGGAAGAGAGGTCAAAATGATTCTGGGCATGGAGGGAAATACAGCCTGGACGAGGATTTCTGTAGTTTATTCTAATTGCAATGAGAGCTCACTGCGGAGGTTTAACTAGGAGATTGATCTAATCTGATATAAATGAAAAGTTCAAGTCTAAGAACTAACGGCTTATTTGTTTTCCTATTTATTTATTTTCGTCTGTGCACGTAGCGGGTGAGATCTTAGTTACCTAACCAGCAGTTGAACCTGTGTCCACTGCAGTGGAGTGCCAGGAAAGCCCCATAAAAACTAAAGGTTTAAAGTACCGATTTTACCACTGTTTTAAATTGAGGCTCAGCAATAACGATGAAGAAGGTAGTACAATAATCTTGTGTCTTCTCTCCCATCTCCCTCTGGTGAGCCCATGGCTTGGCTGAATGTTTGTGTTATGGCAAGAATCAAGCATGCGCGGAGCCCCTCTAGCCTGGTGGTTTGCCTGCGTATGTCAATGCAGTCTGATGCCAGTTGGCCATAGAAATCCACACAGTGTATTTGTTCAATCACTGGAGCATTTGTTGTCTGACTGGGGGTAGTGGACATCGAGCGAATTTGATGAATTGTTCACTAACTGGCAGCTGGGACTCAGACACAGACTGAAAAGGTGATAGCCTTTCCAGCAGCAGTCCCTGGAATAACGCTCATGAACTTTGCCTGCAGCTTCTCTTGGCTGGCAGTAGCATGTGCTTTCAGCCATGCTGGCAGGGACCATGTGGCCATCTGTCCTACAGTATCGGGTTTTCGTGCTGTCCTGTCATTCAGGGAAAACTGCTCACAGACCAAGCAGAAGGGAGAAATCTTTAGCATTCCCCACCTCTTCATCTACAGAAGGAATGATTTCTGGGTGATCTGTGGACAGAACACAAGGTGTCATCCTTCTGAGATGGTAATCAGGAAAATTAATGCAAATTTTAGGTTCAGAATGGCTGATTTATTGTTGCTATATCTCTGGTTATTCGGCAACTCATTAGGCTGCTGATAAGGTCTATTGGAGGATATTTGCCTATTCATCTGACCTGCAATGTGATCCTTCCTTTCAGTGTTCTGCAGAACTAGGGCACTGAGAAATACTATGTTTCTCTCTATGTGTATGATAAGTCTAAATCTACAGGACTAGTCTTTCCTGGTTAATCTCTAGATATGATTTCTTATAGTTGTCTTATTACTGAAAGGCTATAAATATTTTATCCAGGACTCTTTCTTGTAAGACAGGTAGAAGACAGGCATAATCACAACCCCCTTTCTGCAGGTATAGAAGCTGATAGCTAGAGGTTATCTTAGGGATAAGAGAGTTGTGCAGAAAGGAATTAGTAAGTCATTAACAGGAAAATCAACTTTGACCTAGACAGCGTATTAAAAAGCAGAGACATCACTTTGGCAACCAGTGTCCATAGGGTCAAAGCTAAGGTTTTTTCAGTAGTCATGTACAGATGTAAAAGTTGGACCATAAAGAAGACTGAGTGCTGAAGAATTGAGGTTTTCAAACTGTGGTGCTGGAGAAGACTCTTGAGAGTCCCTTGGATAACAAGGAGATCAAACCAGTCAATCCTAAAGGAAATCAGCCCTGAATATTCATTGGAAGGACTGATACTGAAGCTGAAGGTCCAATACTTTGACCACCTAATATGATGAGCCAACTCATTGGCTCTGATGCTGAGAAAGATTAAGGAGGAGAAAGGGGGTGACAGAGGATGAGATGGTTGGGTGGTATCACCGAATCAATGGACATGAGTTGGAGCAAACTCTAGGAGGTAGTGAAAGACAGGGAAGCCGGGCATGCTGCAGTCCAAGGGGTCACAAACAGTCAGACACGACTTAGCGACCGAACAGCAACAGTAACAACAACCCTATATTCAAATGTAGTCGATGAGGACTTGAACTTTCCCTCTCAGAGAGCATATATTCTTGGAGAGATGTGATACATAATTAAATTTGCTAAAATTTAAACTGAAAATGCAATATTAGAGAGGTAGTCTAACAGGAGGATGGACTATTTGTACAAGAAGGAGAAATCATATTAAAAATCTAGACTTTACCCTATGTATGTTGTGGAACTATTGACTGGTAGGAAAATAGTCATATTTGTCTTTTAAAAAGATTGATCTGGCAGCAGTGTTTAAATACACACATGCATATGCATACATATATATCCATTTACTGAAAGCAGAAACCAAACCACTCGATTATTCAATGAACAAAGAAAAACCAAGCCTAGCTCCTAGGGCCCAGCATTCTCAGTCAATTGGTTTTCTACCTTTGTATATTCTTCACCCATTTGATATACACTACCAGATTCAAACTATCTGTGTTGGTATTAAATGAGAAATGACTCTTATAAGCAACTAGGATACAGCTAATGGTACTAGGTTAGTTGAGTGGCCATTTGGAAAAATAAAATGCAATTGGATCTCAACTTCTGCCTCAGATGGTGAAGAATCCACCTGCAATGCAGGAAACACAGATTTGATCCCTGAGTCAGGAAGATCCCCTGGAGAAAAAAATGGCTACCCACTCCAGTATTCTTGCCTGGGAAACCCATGGACGGAGGAGCCTGGTGGGCTCCAGTCCTTGGGGTCACAAAGAGTTGGACACAACTAAGTAACTAGCACCATCACTTTTCACTTTCACAACTTATACCAAAAAATTACAAATGGATCACAGATTTAATGTGAAAACCTGAATTTTAACTTTAAGAAGATACCATAGTATAATTACATATATGTAATTATATATGTGAACATTTATACCTGAAAAATAAAATGCCAATATGTAAGAAAAATGACTGATAAACTCAGTTAGATCATCATCATCACCATCACTATCATCTATGTGTATAACTCACAATAAGCATAAGTCAATAGGTGTGACAAATCAAGAAAACATACTTGCAAGGGCTAATTTTTCTAATATTGATGTTTTAATAACAAACTCCAGTAATAGAAAAAAATAAGCAAAAGGAAATTCACAGAAAAAATATAAATGGCTCAAATATATGAAAAGATGTCCAATCTCACTCACAATATGAAAAATATAAGTCAAAACTATACTGTGATACCAATTTCACCACCAGTTTGGCATATATATTACTATTGACAGGAGATTGGGGAAGCAGCCCCTTTCAGACAGGAATGTAGATTGTTATAGTCTCCAGCGGGGCAGCAGTGTGACAAAGACTATCAAAATAGCAAATGCAAAATAACTAAATACGTTTTGAGCCAACAAGTTTACTTCTAAGAATACATATCTGAAGATATATTTTGCATTCATGAAACTATGCATACCTGACTTTATACAAGATGATATTTTTGAAATAGCAAAATATTAGAAACAATGTCCATCAATGGTGCATTATGAAATTACAAAGCAGACTAGCTAGGGAATAAAATGCAACAGTATTAAGAAACAAAAAGAATTTCTCTATGTCCTGCTATAGAACTTAATAACAATGAAAAAAATCAAGGAGCAAGCAGGTACATCTATAGTCTATACTTACATAATATGGGAAAAAGATTAGATGTATGTGTGCATTATCAGAGAATTAATTTCTTATATATGCATGAAATATCTTTGAAACAAAAGAAAGTGATAAAATTTGTTGACCCCAAGGAGAGAGACTAGTTGTCTGAAGTTGAAGACTGGAGAGAGAACGTTCATTATATGTTCTTTCTTTTCTCATTTTCTATTGTGTAAATGCATAATGTATGAAAACTTAATATTAAAGAGTAAAACAGAATTAACCTTCAGAAGATAAAGATAAGTTCATAATAAGTGAATATAGACTATCCTAAATTACTCAGGTATTTTTTTCCCCATCTAGTTTCTAATTTAACTTTTATCTTTCTGTTATCATTCCTTTTCACAAATAAGGAAATTGAATTGTAGAGATAAGTAACTTTTTCAAAATCACACAGCTAAGGATTGAAACTTAGCTATCACTAATTTGGCCCTTCTTGCATCTTAATGACCAATTCTTTGCTTGTCTCAATAAGGATTTTGTTTTTTTTCTTTTTCACAATGGACATTGCATCTATCTGGCACAGAGCATTTCCAGAGTCATTTCATCTTTATAATTTAGGAAGTTTAGGGGTAAGTTTGAGTCCAAAGAAAGTCTGCAGCCCATGGAAAAGATTCAAAATCTGAATGCACAGTTTGCTTCTCCCAGTGTAGACTTCGGTTAGCCACTCAGCAGTAGATGCAACTGGCAACTCCACCTTATGTCAACTTGAAAAATGTAATAAATCATTCATCTTTGTTTGAGAGGTCACTTTATTACAGGATGCATGGGGCGATGAACAGCAGTGAAATACTCAGAAGGGCACCAGGAGACCTGTTTTGGTCTGTACACCCTGTGGGCGTTATGTTTATTCAGTTCTATTTTACTTTCAAGGAGAAAATTGTGCCCTGTAATTATGTGTCTCTTACTTGTCAGTTCCTGAGAGATCCTCTAACACGTAGGGTGCCAATTATATTGACAGATCCTGTTCCTTGAATTCCACAGTGGCCTGGCTTATCCGTGCCCTCTCCCACCTGCTAAGAGCAGATCATTAGAGGAGGTAGAGAGACATCACCAGGAATGGTACACAGCCAACTAGATGGAGGGGCCAAGCTTTCTTTTAATCATAACCCTCCCTCTGACAGAGCAAGTTGCAAGGATGAGACTCATGTAAAACAAGAAGTCTCAAAAGCACAAAGGTGTAAGAACACAGAGAAAGAGTTTATGCTGGTCTCATTGAAATGAGATTGGCTGTGAGGCAAGTCTCCAATTCATGGCTTGGTTTTGTTGTTATTTGATTTGAAAAAAAATGGGCATCTCTTCTGGTAGGGTTAATTAAAGTCTGGGTTGAAGCATGAAGATGCCATTTGGCTGGAGTTCGGTGACTTGGAAGCTGAAGGTTCTGATTCAGGTCTTGTCCTTCATAATTAGAGGGACTCATGATATTAACTCAGCTAAACAACTGTGCCCAAATTAAAAGATCTGTAAGAGATTATTTTCTTCTTTCAATAAGCGCATATTACATTTAAAGTGACTTTGTATCTTGCGTGTGTGCTCAGTCAGTCAGTCGTGTCCAACTCTTTGGGACTCCATGGACTGCAGGCCACCAGGCTCCTCTGCCCATGGAATTTTCCAGGAAAGAATACTGGAGTGGGTTGCCATTTGTTCCTCCAGGGAATGTTCCTGACCCAGGGATTGAACCTGTGTCTCCTGCAATGACAGGCAGATTCTTTACCATTGAGCCACCTGGGAAGCCCAGTTTATATGTTAGTGGGTGTTAAATTAGTGCTGTCTTTTCAGAGGGCTATAAGGATGTTTCAAATATACCATTATAATGTTCATATATATTCAATCAACAATTCCACATCATCATTTTTCTTAAGGAAGTATTCAGAAAAATATGCAAAGACGTACAGAAAGGATGTTCATTGTGTTATTTATAGTAGATAAAAGCTGTGAGTCTTCTTTAAGTATAGAAAAATGATGCATAAAAGTAAATATGCAGTCATTGAAATGAAAATATCAATCTGTATTTACCAATTTAGGAAAATGTTCATGTGTTATGTGAGAGAAACAATGTACAAAACCGTATTTGTAGTATGATTCTAATTTATATATATATGATATATATAATACATATGTAGTGTAAAAATATATGATAAAATGTGCCCAGAAATTCTTTGTGTAATAGACCAAGTAGTATCTTTCTTTTCTTGAAAGTTTTGCTTGTTCACAGTTTTTAGTTTTTCCACTGTAAACTGGAACTGGTAAGATGAAAAAAAAAGTTCTGCTAGGGGATCTATCACTCAAAGCACTCTATCTGAATTTTAAATCAAAGTGACAATAAAAAATAGATGGTATTATATGCTCTAACTAAAGAAAGCTAGTGTACTTATTATATACTGAATGAACATCTTTCATATTAATACATGGCAGAAAGACTGCCTAAGGTAAGACCCACTAGAAACTTTAAATTGCATTATTTTTCCCTTGCTAATATGTTATCCTTGAATTGCATTTTATCTTTTATTTATGTGAAACCTTACTTATCTTCAATTTATATTCAACTATTTTTTTATTTTCACATTGGGAATTAATGACATTGACAACAGTGAGCAATATTAATGGTTACTTTTAAATTGATGTTTTTATCCAAAGAGAGATGATCAGTGATAGGTAAGACTTATGAAGACAGTAAGCAGTTTCTCATTCTGCATTCTTCAGCCTCTCTCCATAGCCCCTACTACAGAATTATTCATCAAATAAATTGAGATGACAATGATAGTACATCCAACTACACATTTCACTCATTTCCTCACAGGCATTTATAGAACTGATGACAATGAATAAGGTAGTGAGTTTGGGGCAATAAGGTATATAAAGTTCATTATTTCAAAGAGCTTTCTTCAGGTGGGTGATATTTACCTATCATCTGAATCCATGTAATATGTAAGTAAAAGTATGTATGAACACAGTCTATGAGACTTCAGAGGAGGGCAGAATTGCTTCTGTTTTCAGACACCTGATCAGGCTCCAAGAAATCTGTCTGGACATTGAAGGCTTTGAGGTATTTCTTCAGATGGAAATCAGAAGGTGGTCTATCGGGTCTGTCACAAGCTGTAGAGTAGAAATGGAGATGGAAAAGCTTGTTTGGAGGGTGACTCTCAGTTTGGATTGCCAATAGAATGAGTTATAAGGAAGTAATCAGTGGAGAGGTGGATTTGGATCAGGATATGGGGAATTTGAATTCTAAACAAAGAAGCCTGGACTGTGTTCAATAGGCCTTCAGTAAGTTGATAAGTCTGCAGCATTTGAAAATGTGCTGATATGATTAATGTGTGCCATAGGAGAATCAATCTGGCAATACCTCATAGGATGACTGGAGGAAGAAGACATTTATTTTTAAATGTCTCAATTAATCATCAGAAATTTGTCAATACCAAATGATTCATTCCTTCCCATGTTTCTAATGCTCATCACTATAGTTTTTCCACCACATTCATTTTTAATCAGAGTTGCCCTGATAAGAGACATGTGCTTGCTTGAGGAAGAGGAAGCAAGGAAGATCATGGACTTAAATTTCAGTAAGACTCTTTGTTTTTGTTCCAAGTAGATTTCTCATCACGCTAGCCCAAAGAAGGCATTCCTATACTTGCTGAGCACTTATTTTCTGGAATCAGAATATTTAGTTGTGACTTGGAAAACTTACCTGTATTTTCTGTTCCTCAATTTACTTACTATTGTATAGAAATAATTACTGAATTATTCAATAATATTTATTGAAGAGTTTCTGTGATGATCAAATAAAAAGAGGAACAAAATGCTCAGAACAGTGATTGCCTCTTGTGTGTGTGCATGCTAAGTTGCTTCAGTCGTGACTGACTCTTTGAGACCCTTTGGACTGTAGCCCATCAGGTTCCTCTCTCCATGCAATTTCCCAGGCAAGAGTACTGGAGTGGGTTGCCACGCTCTCCTCTAGGGGGATTTTCCCCACCCAGGGGTTGAACCTGTGTCTCCTGCATTGCAGGCAGATTCTCTATTGCTGAGCCACCAGGGAAGCCTGAATTGTCTGCTAGTAAGCCTTTAAGGACTGTTGAAGATATTGTTTTAACCTCCTTTGTGAAAAACAAATAAAAAAAAACCCAAGATGTTATGTTGCTTCTGGATTTGAATTGGTTGTAGTTTCCAATTCTGCAAAGAGAAAACCAGACCTGGTGGTTGGTTGGTTTGTCTGCTTATGGGTTTTGGTTTAGCAAGAGATGCTACCTAATTTATAGAGAAGATAGTAAATTAATACAAGGCTAAGGAATTCATTTCACAGCTTAAGTGAGAAAATTTAATTCTTATAAAACATTTTATGTCCTAAGTAAACAAACACAATTTCCAATAACAGAAATAGTTTACAAATTTAAATGGTCAAATTATTTTAGTTATAGAAGCCTTACTTTAGGAAACAGAGGAAAAGAATTTCATGACTGAGCCTAGAAAGTTGGTATGGTTTAATTCTGTAAGACTTGAAGGTCTTTTTTTTTTTTGTCTATATGGCACTGGATATTACCATGGACTCTGAAGTACAAATAGTGGATAATCATTATCCTTTCACGGTTAGGAGGACACTCTGGATGGCACAGTTCTTATTATTAAGACTTTCATTTCTTTACCTAAAGTTACTCAAAGACATTCAAGTCCACAATTTATTTTTTATCCCATTTAGAAAACGTGGACACTATACCACAAAATCGTTCAGTGTATGTCCAGATTTGAATATAGATGTGTGGATTCAGTATTCCTGGGTGGGTAAGTGCTTGCTGGAATATTGCACTCCTGAGGTGACATGGTATGTAGTTTGATTTCATCTTGTGTGGCCATGTGATTTCATGATTGCAAGTGATTTTAAAAATCATTTATCCCACGAACATCTAATGAGGGTCCATAAAAGGTCAAACACTATGCAAAGCACAGGATTAAACAAAGCATTCAAGGTGCCTGGTCTCACAGAGCTTGCATTCTACTGCAGGAGACAGATGATATATGACATAAATCAATAAACAAGACTATTAAGATTGTGCTAAGTTCTGAGTAAAATGAACCATGGCAACAAGTAACTGTGGAGATCGTTAGATCAAATTGTTGGGGAATTCTCACTGAGATGATGACATTCAGCTTGTATCTGATCTTAGACACCTCTTTCCAGATCTTTTGTCAAAGAGGCTGCAGTATTCAATAAAGATGGTGGGGTTCTTTTGTTTGTTTATTTTTGAAACTTTGCATTTTAGAGGAGTTTCAGAGTTATAGAAAAATTGAGAAAATAGTACAGAGTTTCCATATGCATCATAGCAGTTTCTCCTGTGGGTAACATCTTACAGTAGTATGGTGGATTTGTCATAACTACTGAGCCAATTTTGACATACTGTGATTAACTAAAGGCCATACTTTATTGCTTAGTTTTTATCTTATCTCCTTTATTTCTCTTCTAGGATTCCATTCAGGAAACTACCCTACATTTTTTTTGTCTCGTCTCCTTAGAGGACCCTAGGCTTGACTATCTCTCCAATTTTCTTGTTTTTGATAACCCTGACAATTTTGTGGAGTACTGGTCATGTATTTGGCCCTCCAATAAATATTTGCCTGATGATTTTTGTCACAATTGGATTGGACTTAGATGTGTCTAAGAGCAGACTACAGAGGTAAATTGTCATTCTCATCATTCTCATCATGGCATATCAAGGATATATACAAGCATCATGAGGTATCAATGAATTATCACTGCGGATATAACGTTGATCACCTGAATAAGTTAGTAATTGTGTTTTACTCACTGGATAATTGCTCTCCCCTACTTCTGTTTTCAGTACCTGTTTTTAGTGTGTTATTTGGAAGAAAGTCATTATGTGCAACCCACACTTAAGGAATGGGAATTTATGCTTCAAGGGTGGAGCATGTATGCAAACTATTTGGATTCTGCATGGGAAACGTGTATTCTACCTTGCTTGTTTATTCATTCAATTGTTTATATTGGTGTGAACTCACAGGTGTATAATTTATATTTGACTTATAATGCAGTTTTACCTTATTTATTTTGTTACTCAATTTTTTTTCAGCTTTGGCCATTGGGGAATCTTTCAGTTAGCTCTTTGTATCCCTTTGATATACTGCCATCATTGTAGCTTTTTTTTTTTTAATCTTTGAACACTTCCTTACTTTCTGGCCCTATTAAGAAGTTCCAGGTTCATCTTATCAGTTTCCTGGTACAGTCTTAAAATGAACCATTTCTCTGAGGAGACTTGGTTCCTTTTTATTGGAGAACTGAATTAGAAACCAAGATCTGCGTACTTATTGCTGTTGGGATGTTATTGCTTCTAGTCCCCAACCTGAGAGTGTGAGGAAATATATGTATGTGTGTGTTAAGTTGCTTCAGTCATGTCTGACTCTTTGAGAGTGGACTGTAGCCCACCAAGCTCCTCTGTCCATGGGATCCTCCGGGAAAAAATACTGGAGTGGGTTGTCATGCCCTCCTCTAGGGGAATCTTCCATACCCAGGGACTGAACCTGTGTATTCTGTATCTCCTGCATTGTATGCAGATTCTTTACCCACTGAGCCACCTGGGAAGCCTGTGTGTATAATAACACATAAATAAATCTATGAAATTTATAAATATTTCTATATGTAGCTAACTCTATGTATATTAAGCTAAACATGAGTTTGAAATGATGTCACTAACTCCAATCCATTGTCACACTGTTTCTTCAAGCTTCAGCCCCTTGCTGAAATCATGATCTGAAAACTCCAACAGTTAGATTCCTGCATCCCTGCATCCACCATCCAGTGATTTAGTTCAATTTCAGTAAACACACACAGTTATTCCTGAATCCTTAAACCTGTGTCCCCAGGAAACAGCTTTATAAATTAGAATATGATGCTAATATAAAATTTTTTTCTTATTACTATTAATCTGTTTCTTTAGAGTAGTTTGCTATTCTGTTTTTGTTTTCTTGGTCAGGGAATTTTTCTTTCAAATTTTTTTTTGATGTGGACTATTTTTAAAGCATTTATTGAATATTGTGTCTGTTTTGTTTTGTTTTCTTTTAGCCCCAAGACATGCAGACTCTTAGCTCCCTGAAAAGGGGTTGAACCCACACCTCTGGCATTGGGAGGCAGAATCTTAATGACTGGAATGCCAGGAAAGTTTCCCTTCTCCAAATTTTAGATGGCAAACTTTATTTACAACTTTATGCTGCTTAGATGATAGCAAGAAAATGAAGGAGGGTTCTTTGCCATCCAATCTGTTTAATAAATGTGTGGATAGAAAATAGACCATAAGTATTTTGTGGATGTGAAACAGAATGTGAGAAAGGGCATGAATAAGCTGTTCTTTTTATGAAAGGAATGAGGGGAGAAGGCAGAGTAGTCTAGAACCAAGACTATAGAAAGCTTAGTTGATAAGAACAGTAGAGATAGAAGATAACCCTTTGGCTGGCAATAGAGGAAGATTTGGGGCTTCCTGGTAGCTCAGATGGTAAAGAGTCTGCAATGCAGGAGACCCAGGTTCAATCCCTGGGTTGGGAAGATCCCTTGGAGAAGGAAATGGCAAACCACTCCAGTGTTCTGACCTGGAAAGTCCAATGGATGGAGGAGCAGCCTGATGGGCTACAGTCCAAGGGGTCACAAAACATCAAACATGACTGAGTGACTAACACTATCACTTTTTCAGAGGGTGATTTTGGAAGAAAGGGAAATGAAACAGTTTCCTTACATAGCGTGAGCATATAAAGATACATTCCAATATTTTCTTCTAAATATTTTTCATTTCACAATTATGGCTTCCTTTTACATGTATTTGTGGTATTACAAAAATAATCCTGCTTCTTCATGTGGTTACCAAACATCTGAATACATGTTATTGAATAGTTCTATCTTTTCCTTGTTGATCCATGTTGCTCCCCTTTCATTCATGCACTTCTTTCTTTATTTGTATGGGCATGGACTCTGAATTCTTTCTTTCATTGGTCTATTTCTACATCCTTATGTGATTCTGCATTGTCTTAATAATTACAGCTTTATGATAATTTAATATCTCATTAGATAAATTGTTCTGGCTTGTTTTTTTTCTTCCAAAATTGTCAGGATAATTATGTCACGATTATTCTTGCTCATAGTTGGTCAACTTTTATGAAAAACCCTATTGTGATTGAAAATGGCACTGAATTTATAGACTAACCTAAATAATATTGAGTCAATGCATTTATGAACTAAGTCCATTTGGGTTGCTATAATAAAAGTACCATAGACTGGGTGGGCTCATAAACAACAAAAATTTATTTCTCACAGTTCTGGTGGTTGGGAAGTTCAAGATCAAGGAGCCAGGAGATTTGGGATCTGGTGAGAGATTTCTGATTTTCAAAAACAGCCATCTTCTTGCTGTATCCTCACAAGGGGTGAGGGGAAACTCTAGACTGTCTTTTAAGAGGGTGCTAATCTCATTCATGAGGGCTCCACCCTCATGGCCTGATCTCTTCCCCAAGCCTCATCTCCTATTGCTATCACTTCAGGGATTAGGATTCAACACATGAATTTGGGGAGAGGTCCAGACATTTAGTTGACAGCATTCTTCTCTTGATCCTTCCACATTCATGTCCTTTTTGAGTAAAATACATGTATTCCATTATAATAGTCTCAAAAGCATTAACCAGTTCCTGTGTCAATGTCAGGTCTAGGTCCAAAGTCTCATCTAAACATCATCTAAATCAGATCTGCATGAGAATCAAGATACAATTCCTCCTGAGACAAACTGCTCTCTAGCCTTAGCTCTGTGAAACTGAACAAACTTTTTGCCTCCAAAATGCAATGCTGGGACAGGCATAGAATAAACGTTTCCATTCCAAAAGGGAGAAACAGGAAAGAAGAAAGGACAGGTCCTGAGCAAGTCCAAAACCCAACAGGGCAAACAACATTAAATCCTAGGGCTCCAGGATAATCCTTGGCCCAATGCTCTGCCCTCCAGGCCCCCTGGCACAGGGGAGCCTGCCTTTGGGATGCCCTTAAGTAAAAGTCCTGCTTTCTGATACACTGTGGTGAGAGTCTTGCCTCCAGATCCAATGGGGCTGCCGTCCTGCCTTTGCAGCTTGCCAGGCACAGGTTGGAGCCCCAAAGCTCTCTGCCTACAGCTTTATGCAGTCCTGTCCCCGCCACTCTGGGTACTTTCTGCCTGGGTCCCTTTCTGCCTCTGGATGTTGGTCTTGTTTGAAATCTAGGTGGGGGTATCCATGCCCCTCAGTGGCTAGGCACGCGGTGGAGGCAATGCACATGGAAGCCACCAAAGTTTGCTGCCTATATTCTGTGGAGAGTGACTACTAAGATTGTGCAGGACTGAGTTCTGCCAGAGCTTGATCCGGAGCAGCTGAGAAGTCTGGCAGTGGAGTGCAGGGAGCACAGTCCAGCCCATGATGTGAGATGGTGCTGGACATTGGCTCCAGGGTCCTGCGGGCACCAGGGCTTCTCCTGTGGAACTGCTCTGCTCTCAGGTCTTGCTCTCTGGGACTGTGATGGGAGGGGCAGTCTGGATGACCTCTGAACTGCCTTACAGGTCATCCTTTCATTGTCTTGGAGGAGAGCTGCTGTACTCTGTTGAGATGGCTGATCACCTACTAATCACCTGATCATTTCAACTCTTGGCTACACTCTATATTCTTTCCTGAGCAAGCTTTCTTATTCTTTCTCATATTAATAGGCTGAGAATTTTCCAAATCTTTAAGTGGTGCTTTCTCTTTTAATTGACAATCTGTTTTAAAATCATTTTTCTTTTTACATTTTACTATAAGCAGCCAGGAGCCAAGCCATACCTTCAACACTTTGCTTGGAAATATATGTGCGTACACACGCTCAGTCGTGTCCAACTGTTTGTGACCCCATGAACTGTAGCCCACCCAGCTCCTCTGTCCATGGAATTTTCTAGGCAAGAATACTGGAGTAGGTTGCCATTTCCTTCTGCAGGGGATCTTCCCCACCCAGGAATCAAACCCACTCTTCTTGTGCTTACTGCATTGGCAGGAGGATTCTTTACATCATCTGGGAAGCTCTGCTTAGAATTAGCTTCAGTTTAATGTAAAGTTTTATTACTAGTAAGTTCTACCTTCCAGAAACACTAGAACATAAACATGATTCAGCCAAATTCTTTGCCACGTCTTACCAAGGATGACTTTCTTCCATTGTCCAAAATGTGTTTCTCATTTCTATCTGAGATCTCACCAGAATGGTCTTTACCAACCATTTTCTTACCAACATTCTGTTCAAGATCCCTTAGGTGTTTTCTAAGAAGACTGTGAGTTTCTCTAAAGCTTGCTTTTATCTTTCTGAGCTCTCATGAGGATCACTCTTCACAATTTATTGTAATGTAGACTGATTTTTTTTTAGCATAAACCTTGGAACTCCTCCAGCTTCTATGCATTACCCAGTTCCAAGACTGCCCCCTCATTTTTAGGTATTTGTTTCAATAGTACCCCACCCCCAGGACCAATTTCTGTCTTAGCCCATTTGGGCTGCTATAATATAAATACTACAGACTGGGTGACTTATGAACAGAAGAATCTTTTTCTCACACTCCTGGAGGCGTAGAAGTTCAAGATCAAGGAGCCAGCAGATTTGGTATCTGGTGAGAGTCCCCGGCTGGTTTTCACAGATCATTATCTTCATGCTGCATCCTCACAGGGTGGAAGGGGAGAGGGAACTCTCTGGGGTCTATTATAAGGGCATCAATCCCACTCATGAGATCATCATCACACTGGGGGTTAGGTTACAATATATAAGTTTGGGAGGAAACAAACATTCAGTCTATAGCAGTTACATATAGAATTCTTTGTGTTCACTCAGTATGATATCACCCAGCAATTCCACTCCTGGGCATATACCCATAGAAAATCATAATTCAGAAAGACTCATGGAAGACACCCCAATGTTCATAGCAGCACTGTTTACAATAGCCAAGACACATGGAAGCAACCTAGATGTCCATCGACAGATGAGTGGATAAAGAATATGTGGTAGATAAATGTAATGGAATATTACTGAGCCATAAAAAGGAACAAAACTGGGTCATTTGTAGAGATGTAGATGGACCTAGAGATGGTCACAGAGAGTAACGTAAGTCAGAGAAAAACAAGTATCATATATTAATGCATATTTGTGGAATCTAGAAAAATGATCTTATTTGCCAAACAGAAACATGTATGGGCACCAAGGAGGGAAAATGGGGAGTGGGATTGACATATACACACTATAATACTATATATAAAATAGGTAACTAATGAGGACCTACTGTATAGCACAGGGGACTCTACCCAGTGCTCTGTATAGTGACCTAAATCAGAAGGAAATCCAAAAAAGAGATTAATGTATTCGTATAGTTGATTCACTTTGCTGTGCAGTAGAAACTAACAACATTAGAAAGCAACTATAGCAGTAGTGAAAACTTTATTAGAGAGGAAGAAACCAAGGCATTATATTGCTGCAATGGCATGATACTGGAAAGATCATTTTAAAAGATCGTTGGTAAATACCAAGAATTATGACTGGGGCAATGTTTTTCTGGAATTCTCTTGCTTTTTCTATGATTCAATGGAGGTTGGCAATTTGATCTCTGATTCCTCTGCCTTTTCTAAATCCAGCTTGAACATCTGGAAGTTCTCGGTTCACATACTGCAGAAGCCTAGCTTGGAGAATTTTGAGCATTGCTTCGCTAGCATGTGAGATGAGTGCCATTGTGCGATAGTTTGAACATTTTTTCCTTTATATCCTTATTCCTCAAATAGTTACTTTAAAAGATGTATAGCACATATTTCCCGGCTTTTAGCATTGCTTTATATTAGTTGGTCATAGTGTTAAAGTGGAAGCTTTTTACATTTGCTGTTTCTCCTTACAAATGGACAAGGAAAAAAAAAAATTATGTGAAGACCGAAACCTACCATGTAACATTATAAAACAACTTGGAAATCATGGCAACAAAAATAACCATCGCAGCATTTTTGAACTTCTGTAAAAATGACCCATTTTCCAACAACTCTTTACGCATCAACATATGTTGTTCAAATATTTGATATAATTCAGCCATTTCATTTTTACATTGTGAAGCACATATTGCAAATAGTCTAATCATATACAGTCATTTGTGCAAGTGATTTTCTCAAACAATAAAACAGTACATGGATGTGTAAGAAAGCATGGTTGTTTAAATATTTGAATAGCACTCAGATAATGTATTTTAATCAAATAGAAGCGATTTCCCCCTTTTCCCTATTATTTGATGCTGATTCACATGGTCAAACACTGTAAAGCTCTCTTTTGAGCATCACACATTTAAATCACATGACTTAAACAGATAACCCCAAGCGGTACCACTATTGAATGTAGGAAAAGGGACCTGATTCGGGTCTGTGCTAAGGGACCCCTTCTCCCTCTAGCTCTTTGGAGATCTTGCCTTGAAATTTTTCCTAAGTGCCCCAACCTTGAACCGTCAGGGTGGCATTACCTTCTAGGCAAGGTACCATGAGCCCATACACCTTCTAAGTGGGACGTTCAATTTGCCCTCCATCTGTAGGGTCAACCAGATGCCCGGAGGAGCCATGTAACTCATGCAGTCTCTCACATGTCACTTCCTGGAAGATGATCTGGGCAACCCATCATTTTTGCTCTGTTCTTGGGAAACTGGACCATCAGAAAGATGCTGACACAGGAAATTCCTTGGCAGTCCAGTGGTTAGGACTCTGTGCTTCCACTGCAGAGAGTACTGGTTCAGTTCCTGTTTGGAGAACTAATATCCTGAAAGCTGCTCAGCACAACCAAAAAAACAAAAGATGCTGGCACAGTGATTGGAGGCAACTCCAAAAATATTTGCTCATGTATCCTAGAGGGGGCTCCACCTCAAAGATATGTTATGAAAACATGCCCTCTCCTATCCCATCTCCGTGGTCTGTTTCACTGAGAGTAAATCCCAGTGGACCACTTTAGCCTTGTCACTTATCCTTTACAGGAAAGTGATTCCAGCAAGTTTCCTAAGGGTGTGAAAATCTTAGAGGAAGCACAATAACCTTTGCATTCCCATCTTCTCCTTAGGAAGTCTAGTTTACAGTCATTTCCAGAGAAGTTAAATGGGCCTCACTTTTCTGGTGTGCATGCTCAGTCACTTAGTTTTATCCGACTCTTTGTGACAACATGGACCGTAGACCACCAGGCTCTGCCGTCCATGGAATTTTCCAGGCAAGAATACTGGAGTGGGTTGCCATTTCCTTCTCCAGGGGATTTTCCTGACCCAGGGATCGAACCTGCATCTCTTACGTCTCCTGTATTGGCAAGCAGATTCTTTACCATTACTGCCACCTGGGAAGCCCACTTTCCTGGGAGGAGGGTTAGTGCCATCCTCCATGCCCACAGTTGCTATGAGAATCCTAAGAGATGGAGCCTGGCTCCTGGATCTTACTGATGGTTCATAGGTTCTAAGGCCAACTCCCAGAATCCCAATGCAATCAGGTGCTAAGGCCTGAGCAGTGTGATGAAAAACGGTGGAAAAAGCTTCATATAAATCTACATTTTTTTTTCTCTTTTTGTAGCCCAAATACCAAAATATGGCAAGAGAGAGGCCATTTTCACTGATTTCTGGCCCATTCAGAAATACTGGAAATCTCTGGAGAAGCAGTGGTAGGGAAATTTACAGCTCAGCTTTGCTGACCCAGTAAATTCAGATGAGAATCAAAATGTAGTAAATTCAGATGAGAATCAAAATGTATTATTGGTTCATGGGCTTTTCTTTCTTTGCAGGGGAGCAGACAAGTTATGAAAGAGGCTCTGAAAACTCATCCAAATATGTCCATGATGATGTGTTAACATTCTGCGAGAAAAGGGGAAAAAAATAGTCTTCGTTTTCAGAAGTTTTTGTTTGCTTTTCCTGGATTGCTCCTGCCTGAGACTAAAAAACAAGTAGAAAAACAGTGATTTAAGCACAATGGTGGCAGATATAAATCAATTCTCATCCAGTTTTTCTGTATTATGAGTGGGATCTTTGGAGATATTAATTCACTATTCACAACGCTGTATAAATAGAGAATGATGATAGAACCATGCATTTAATTATTTATTTTCTGACAGAGGCACAGAGAAGTGTCTTCAATGGTATTATTATAGAGTCACACTTCAGGTGGTTGAGCAAATATCAGAGAACAGAATACAGGTGATCAGGGGGTCTATTATCTCATGCCCTCTGAAACAGGAGGTCTGGAGGAGGATTCAAGGGATTCAGCTAGCCCATCCACAATATTTAAAAAGGCTTAAATAAGGAGTTCAGGGACTTCTCTGGTGCTCCAGTGGTTAAGACTTTGTCTTCCAATGCAGGGGGTGTGGGTTTGATCCCTGATCCTGGAACTAAGATCCCACATGCATTGATGCCAAAAAAATCAAAACATGAACAATACCGTAACAAATTCAATAAAGACTTTAAAAATGGTCTGCATGCAAAAAAAAAAATCTTTAAAAAGGTAAGGAAAAAGAGCTGGACTCAGATTCACAGGCTCCTTCTGCTCACCCCATTCTGTATTCTATACAGTGGACTTGGAGGAAAGTCACAAGGATTCTGAGAACTTGACCAGCTGCCTGTGGGACATTGGGGCTAATTTCTCCTGAAGCAAATTGCCAAACTCTTATTAGTGCAGAGAGAAATTTGAAGGGTAAACTGTAAAAGGAACAGAGTGGAAGAGGGGGAAAGAGGGGAAGGTAAAATGGGATGGGAGGGATCTATTGATTCTCTAATGGGAGTTAATTTGAATTTTTTGGTTAAAGTCCATGGGCACAGTGCTGCTGCATCAGTTTAACAGGCTGAACTGAAAGCAACAGAGGCAGTACCAAAAGCTGTGGACCACAAAGGGAACATCCCTCCATTTCATCTGGGTGCATGCTCAGTCACATTTGATTCTTTGTGACCCCATGGACTGTAGCCCACTGGGCTCCTCTGTCCATCGGACTTCCCAGGCAAGAAGACTGGAGTGGGTTTCCATTTCCTTCTCTAGGGGATCCTCCCAACCCAAGGATCGAACCTGTGTCTCCTGCATTGGCAGATGGATTTTTTTTTTACCACTGAGCCACCCAGGAAGCCCCATTTCAGCTGAAGTTCAGCCAATTAGTAGACAGTGTCTATAAACTGTGTTTCTCATTTTGAGCCTGAAGCTTTCTCATGTTGGAATAAAAAACAAGCACATATGCAGGTAATAATAATACAGCCTTATGAAACTAATTTAACACCTGTATTTATCATTTACATATGTACTGGGTGGATTAAACAGAAATTTGTCATCTCATAGTTCTGGAGGCTGGAAGTCTAAGATCAAGGTGTCATCAGGGTTGGTTCCTCCTGAAGGCTGTGATGGAGAACCTGTCCCAGGTTTCTCTCCCCACTTCTAGTGGTTTGCTGACATTCCTTGGTTTGTAGATATGTCACCCTAGTTCTTCCTTCAACTTTCGTGTCTTTCAACTTGTGTGCAAGTCTGTCTTTATGTCCAAATTTCCCCCTTTATAAGAATGCAGTCTTCTTGAAAGAGGCCTCACCCCTAATGACCTCATCTTGATTTAATCAACTGCCAAGACTATATTTCCAAATAAAATCTCCTTCACTGATACTGGCATAATTTCGGCACATGAATTTTTCGAGAGATGCACTTTTACCCATAAAAGGCATGGATATAATAATGAATTTTAATATAACCACATTTAAAGAGGGAAAGAACAAAATAAAGTAAAAGGTATTACATTTCAATTTAAGAAACTAAATTCTAGTGTAGCTCCTGGGTCATGATTAAAGAAGGTCATAGTCATATTGAAACTAAATCTTATTTGTGGTATTTGGGACAATATATGTGAGTGGTTTTGAGGATAATACATATAAAGAGAACCCCAGCAGAAAGGTGTTAATAAATGTTGTGGGACATAATTTTACAACTGAAATACGTCTTGCCACAGAAAGCATCATGACAGCTTTTGCTAGGAATAAGTGATGACTTTCTAATATTTAGCCATTTGTGTTCTTTTTCGACTTTCATAAAATCAAGTTTGGTTCTGCCTCTTCCTTCACCGCTCCTTCCTAATCTTACCTTTAAATGCTTTACACCTGAGGCTTTTGTCTGAGCCAGAAATGGGCATGCGGGCGTGTGTCTGTGTGTGTGTGTGTGTGTCGTTCAGCCATGTCTGACTCTTTGCGACCCCATGGACTATAGCCTGCCAGACTCCTCTGCCCATAGAATTCTCCAGGCAAGAATACTGGAGTGGGTTGCCATTCCCTTCTCCAGGGGATCTTCCCTACCCAGGGATCAAACCCAGGTCTCCCACATTGCAGGCAGAATCTTTACCATCCGAGCCACCAGAAAAACCCAGAAATGGGCATATTTCCTATAAAAAGTTTTAGTCAGGAACAGAGAATAAACATTTTCTATTGAGCATAATTTAGTTAGGAAACAGGTGAGTATATTTCCTGATGATGCAAAACTACAAACAGCTCTGTGATCTTGAAAATTATCCCTTGATTTCACCCATATATATCACATATTGAATCTTAGGAAATGCATCACCATCACATGATTAAAATAACCTCTGTATTTTAATTCTCAGGGCTCCTATGGGAATAAAACCGAGCTTCTCTGTATGTAAAAAGGAACTGGAAAAGGAATGCAAAGTCTTACAGAAAGGATAACAAAAATGCGTTTAGAACCATACAATGCTAGCAGTATTCAACAACTGGAGAGACTTAGTTAAACACTGATAAATTGATGCTGTGGGACTAGTGAATTTAACCTAAAGAAAACACACACACACACATACACACACACTCTTCTTGATGTAAGCATCCTACACACAAATCTTCAAGTTGCAAACTTTCAAACATGTGAAGGGTGTGTTCTCATTCCAATCATGTAAGTTAGTCCATGTGTCTGGCATTCGTTGTCACGTGAGTGCCTCCTCTCCTAGTGATTGTCCTTTTGTGTACTTTACAGTACTGTATAGAGGGCAGGAGTGCAGTGTCTTTATTTCAAGGCCTGGATGTCTGGAAGCAAGAGTAACAGAGGGATTATGTAGCTGGTACCTAATGTACTTTTCAGAGTACTGTAGTGTAAGATTAAATGCTTTTTGTTACTTTTTGTGTGTTTTTTTTTATTGTATTGTGTGAAAAGTATTATAAATCTACTACAGTACAGTACTCTACAGCTGCCCTGGAGAAGGAAATGGCATTCACTCCAGATTCTTGCCTGGAGAATTCCATGATGAAGGAGCCTGGCGGGCCACAGTCCTTAGGTCTCAAAAAGTCAGACATGGCTGAAGCAACTTAGCATGCACGCACACACTATATAGCTGATCGTGTTAGTTGGGGACCTAGGCTAACTTTTTTGGACTTCTAAACAAATAGGACTTCTAAACAAATAGAATATACTCTCAGGATGGAACTCATTCCTAAGTAGGGGAGTTACTGCTCCAGGATTCTAAGCCTGGATGATTTTGTTGGACTTATAAACAAATTGGACTTATGAACACACTCTCAGGATGGAACTCACTCCTATGTAGGGGACTTACTGCTCCAGGATTCTAAGCCTGGATGATTTTGTTGGACTTATAAACAAAGTGGGCTTATGAACACACTCTCAGGATGGAACTCACTCCTAAGTAGGGGACTTACTTCTCCAGGATTCTAAGCCTGGATGTTACCCATTTTCCCCATAGTGTATTTACTCAGAATGAATGGGTTGATCATTGAGATCTGTCAGTTACTAATCTCAGCTCTTATGGAGGAAAATCACACAGAGAATGGTCCTGCTGGGTTGATTCTAGACTTTCATGATGTCACTATGTTCCACTCGTGTCACAGCAAAGGTTCACAGAAAGTTAGAGACGGTAGAGATCACTTAGTCCTCCCCTCTGTAGGTAAGGATGTAGGTGAAATGACTTGCACAAGGTTATTTGTGCTTCCTGGAATATCCCGTTCTAAATCCCCTAGAGTCTCCTCAAATGTTCTTTTCACCACATCATAGCTGGCTCAGGAACTTTCAGGCCTGTGTTTAGAAAAATTCCTTCATTTCATTCCAGGTGCTCTAAATTTATATTTAGAGCTAGTTGTTCTGTTTCAAGGATGAGAGGATATTATAGGGCACCCCTGGATTATTTCAGTTGTGTGTGTTTGGGAGCTTGGAGGGAGACGGAGAGCTAGAGCCCATCAGTGAAGTACATTGTCAATCACTTAGCTACAAAAATAAATAAGAGTCTTCAGAGAGAACGTCTGTTTATAATATGTGCTTATATGATCTGACAGTCTCACTTTCCAAAATTGAATTAATAAATCATTCACAGTACTGGCTGGAATAGTTAATACACTTTCCTTGCCCCAGCAGAGAGGAAAATGGCCCTGCTTTCCTTAGCTTTATGACACATTAAGCCTAAATAGAATTAATGATTGAGTTCTTGAATCATATTTACTGTGGAGGGCCCCACGTGAAGGCCAGTGAGCTACAGAAATATGCGGAAACTTCTTATATTATTAAAAACAGCTTTTTTTTTTCATTGGCTCTGGAAACTTCGTTCAGCTGTTGAGTTATTACTTGATAACATAAACCATGTCCACACACACGTGTGTGTGTAGGAATTTTCCAAGGTTTTAAGTATATTAAACTATTAGGATTGGGATTTGGGGATTGTCATGTACCCACTGCTATATTTAAGATCAACCAGGATCAACTGCAAAACAATTTATAAGGAAAACATACCCATGTTTTATTATTATTATTTTGTATTATCATACTATTTACTTTTTTAAACTTAATTTTTGTTGGAGTTGTGTAAGTTTCAGGTGTACAGCAAAGTGTATCAGTTATACTAAGACATATATCACCTCTTTTTAAGCTTCCTTTCCCATATAAGTCATTACAGGGTACTGAGTAGAGTTTCTTGTGCTATACAGCAGGTTCTTATTAGTTACCTATTTTACATATAGTAGGGTGTATATGTCAATCCCAATTCCCAATTTATCTTCCCATCCCATTATGCTATTTAATCTGTCTTAAATTTTCTGAATCTCTTTATACCCTGTGAAGAGAGAGAGAGAAGGATAAAGATGAAGAGGGATAAAGATAAAGGACAGAGGGAGAGAGACAGAGGGATATAGAGAGATACAGAGAGATTCAGACATTGGACAGATATATAATTCTTGATGGCCTTCAAGGGGCAATTTAACAGAAAGAAGAAATCTTCATCTTAAAACTCAGTTCTTAAATAATTTCTGATGTTTTCTAGTCACTGGGACATTCTGAAGTAGATGTGGAAGACAGCAATAACAATTAGATATTTTAAAGGGTGGAGATAAACAAACACACTGAATTCTTCTCTCCTCTTGCTAGAGCAGTTAATCTTATTGAAATCTTAAGTGTATTATATCTAATGAATAATTAAAGCATAATTTTAATGAAATATACTTTAGGATTTCAAAGTGAGAGCAAAACATGGTATTTTACTGCAACATTAGGACATGTCTCTCTTCCCTTTGGCAAGTATTCTACTCAAGAAAATGCTGTTTTTATGGTCAGAATATATTTTCTTCTGTCTTACAATTCTAGAATAAGGAGGGTAGATTAAAAGGTTATTTCCTCTGTTCTTCTGGCTTTAGACTAAACCACTTCTAAAATCATCCCAAGTATATTTTTAAAGGAGCTTCATGGATTCACTTGTTTTATGTTTCCTTTCAATGACACGTGTTATTTGCACAGATACCATGCATACTATGTATTTTAAGTTAGAGAGCTGCATCTCCAGTAAAAATAAATGAACTTTTTGTCTAAAACAAGACTCTGTACCAATATATGCATCAGAGAGATGGACATTCTCCTCAATCATAGGGTTTTTCAGAAATGTTAAGGTTTCATTTTATTTTTATATTTTTATTGATATCTTGTTCATCATCAAAAATATTATTGAAAGAAGGAAATAGGCAGGGAGGTAAAATAAAATGTTTATCATTATCAAATGATGACTAGCTGAAGGTACCTTCTTTGAAAAATAACACACAGAGAAAAGGAAAAGAAGAGATGGCCTCTTCGAGACCAAATTTTCATTTCTCTCACTAGACATAAGGGTGATATCATATTATTTATCTTTTTTATATGAAAATTTCTTCTACTTCCCTCTGAATATTAATTTGTACAATCCAGACATGCAGAGGATACGGCAGGAAATTTGGGGAAATATTTATAACCCCTGAGATAGGTTACTTGAGTTACTAGTCATGCAGCCTTGTCCAAGATAGAAGGCTGGCTAAACTAAGAAAATGCTGTAATCCTCAGAAGCCAGAACCTAGAAGTCCAAAAGCATATGTGTGCTTTAAAAGTTCTGGCAACTCAGCAAGTGTGAGTAGAATCAATGAATAACATCTCAAGGCACCAAACTTAACAGGAACACTAACCCAGTTCTTTTAAAGCTCTTCTTAGATACTACCTTTTTATTCAGAAAGGAGAAGAAACAAGTTGAACTTTTGGTTGGTAAAACAAATGAACAAACAAAACACTTTTGTCATCTTTTTATATCCTAAATACTTGCTTAATATCCTAGATTAACTGCATTTTTGTAGCCAGAGGCACATAAGGAATGAACCCAACCTTCAGTCCATCATCCAAATTTTACCCAGTGCTGTAAATGTCTTTGCTGAGTTAATTAATCCCTTAGAGATTTCTCTTCAAATCAGATTTGTGTCCTTTGTTTCTGAGAAGCTGAAGAGCTGGCAACATGCAAAGCTTTTGCTGTCCTCAAATTATAACTTGAGAACAATGATAGATGGCAAATTAATCAATTTAGGGCATAATAATCAGGTAGAAGTATGAGAAGAAAAAAAGACCCAGAACTGTGATTTATTAGTTTTTCAATTTTCACCACCTGGATCTCAAGATAGCAATTGAATTTGTTTTCTGATCTAAGAAGCCCCAAATTCTTGGATTACAAATTTTTGCCAACCACTACGTTGAGTGAGATGGCTGACATTTGTTTATGAGCTGGATTGGAGAGGGACAGGGCTAGGGTAGTGGGAAGCAGATGAAAGGAAGTGAGTGAAAGAGAGAAAAGAGGAAAGTTGCCTTTTCTTCTAAAGACTGAAGAACATACTGACACCATTTCTAAAATTAGAGTAGTTTAATCAGTTGCATACAAGACGTCTATTTATGTAAAAGTAAATAATACAAATGTGCAAAAGAGAAGTTAAGCTGGCAGAGATCTAAAGATATGTTTCTAATAATAGAGGCAAAAATATTGGGTATGCATCGATCAGGATTACCCAGGGGAACATTACCAATGAGAGAAAGAGAGAAACTGATTTATTTAAAGTGTTGGCTCACACTGCTATAGGGGTTCACATATCTGAGATCTCTGGGGCAGGTTAGCAGGCTTAGGTCCAGGGAAGAGTTGTTATTGTAGCTTAAGTACCGCAAACTACTGATCTATTTATTTATTTATTTTGGAGTTCCAGTGGGCTTTTATTGAGATAAATTAACAAATCAAGATTTTATCCACCATCTTTTCTTTTAAATTCAGCAGAGACTCTGGTCAATATATGTGTACATACAACATAAGACATTCCAACAAAAACACAGCCCCACTGGAACATTTGCCAATTAACAGAAAGCCAATTTTCCCACTTCTGACAAACTACTGATTTAAATTGTTGTTGTTTAGTCGTTAAGTTGTTCCTCATTCTTTTGCAACCCCATGGACTGCAACCCACTAGGCTCCTCAAACCATGGCAATCTCCAGGCAAGAATACTGGAGAGGGTTGTCATTTCCTACTTTGGGGTATCTTTCTGAGCCAGGGATCAAATCGGTGTCTTTGGCATCTCCTGTATTGGCAGGTGGATTTTTCACCACTGAGCTACCAGAGAAGCCCAATTTAAATGCTGAAGGTGAAAGTGAAAGTCGCTCAGTTGCATCTGACTCTTTGTGACCGCATGGACTGTAGCCCGCCACGCTCCTCTGTCGATGGAATTCTCCAGACAAAATACTGGAGTGGGTTGCCATTCCTTTCTCCGGGGGATCTTCCCAATCCAGGGATTGAACCCAGGTCTCTCCCATTGCAGGTGGATTCTTTACCGTCTGAGCCACCAGAGAAGTTCACCAGGGATGTTAATCACATTTAAAAAATACTCTCACAGCAGCATCTAAACCGGTGTTTGACTGGCTACCATAATCTAGTCAAGTTGACACATGAAGTTGAAAAGTCTTTTTCTTCTTTTTTCTCTTCTACTCCTTTTCCTCATCAGCCTCCTACTGCACTAGTGCCACAATTCTCCTATCCAGCTCATAAACAAAGGTCAACCATCTCACTCAACGTAGTGGTTGGCAAGGATTTGTAACCCAAGAATTTGGGGCTTCTTAGATTGGAAAACAAAGTCAATTACTATCTTGAGATCTAGATGGTAGGAAAAATTAAAAACTAATAAGTCACAGTTCTGTGACATTTTTTCCCTTCTCATAGTTGATTTATTATGCCCTAAATTGATTACTGCGCTTCCCTGGTGGCTCAGTGGTAAAGAATCTTCCTGTCAATTCAGGAGACATGGGTTTGATCCCGGGATCAGGAAGATCCCCTGGAAGAAGAAATGGCAACCCACTCCAATGTTCTTTCTTGGGGAATCTCATGGACAGAGGAGCCTGTCAGGCTATAGTTCAGGGTTTGCAAGAGTTGGACACTACCTAGTGATTAACAATGACAACAAATTGATTACTATTGAAGGGTAATGACAGTAAGCTATTACTTACTTGGCTGAAGAACATGCTGTAAGCTGCTAATTTCAGCAACCTGAGTCAAAGTGTACTGAAGGCAAGTGATTTGGTATTTATCCTTGATCTGCCTGGCAAACAGACTAAGATATTGCCTATACTTCTTCTTGAAAAATCAGACAGATCTTGGTAATGTAAAATGAGGTAGGAACCAAAGGAAGAAAAACAGTTTATCAGTGCTGACATGGACGTTTCTATAGGACATGAAGGCGAAGAAATCCTGCTAATAGTTGAGTACATATTCAATGCATCTTGAGTTCACAGAACAAGCATCAGTAAAGTTACTTTTGAAAATATTTAATGTATAGATGGCAATCGAGGTTGTGTGAATGACCAGAAAGAGGCCTAGAATAATAAAGTATTCCGAGAGAACAAGAGGAAGTAGAAGAAGACGACTTAGCACAGCATACCAAAGAGGAATAGTGATGAATAAGAATGACAATGAGATACAGAGAATGAGAACCAGGATAAAGTGGTGTTACAGAGGTCAAGGCAGTAGAAAACTTCAAGATGAGAAGAGTGTTCAATAATATCAAACATCAAAAGGAAGTTATAAAAAGACCATGTTTGAAAACATCCCATTGGGTTTGAAAATCTGCTGCGAACAAGTATCTTTTGCTGGTGTAGCTTAATGATTTAAATCATGTCCTTTTAAAACTTGGAATATAATGGTTTTACAATGTTTTGTGTTAGTTTCTGCTGTACAGTGAAGTGAATCAATTAGACATATAAATATATCCCTCTCTCTTGGAACTCCCTCCCACCCCACTGCAACCTCCCCTCTCTAGGTCATCACAGATCACCAAGCTGAGCTCCCTGTGCTTTATAAGTCACATCTTAATACTCTCACCCCTGGCTTGTGTGACGTTCTGTGCTTTGCTCTGTAGGTAATGTCTCTTTTAATATTTCCTATTCCCTTTTAATACTGCAAGAGACAGGTATTATTACCATTGCCCCTATTTTATAGATGTATACACTCAAGTTTAGAAATGCTAAATATCTTTGCCAAGGTTCTACAGCTCAAGATTGGGACGTGCTTATTTAAGGATTTCTGTTTGAATGCTAAGTCTATGCTCTTCATTCATCTGCTTCTTTTGGTCCAAGGAGTAAAGGAAGTGGACTGAGTTCATAAGGTCTATGGAATGAATGCAAACTGATGAAAAGGGAGAAACAGATTACGGATCATCATTTTCAAGGATAGTAGTAGGTAGAGGAAGGATGTGCATTTGAGGTCTATCTTGAGGTCTGAGAAACTTGTGTGTGTTTGTACTTTGCAAGAAAGGAATCAAGAGAAAAGAGGGTGACTTCCTTGGTGGTCCAATATGATAATAGAATCCAGATGGAGTTTTTCTCTCCTTGGACTGACCGATAGGTGACCACTTAGAACAATGTTAGACAATGAAGACAAATGGAGGTACACACAAAATGGAAATAGGTCTTAAGAACATAAACATCCGAATCTAAGCAAAGGGATTAGAAGGGAATTTAGACCAAGTACATTTCCTTTCAGACAAGTGCTCTCCTCTGAACGTCCAGCCAAAATCGCAAAGCCCCTGTCAATATCACCTCTCATTACACCTAGCTTGATGTAGCTTAATACCAAGCAATATGCCCCATTAATCAAATTTAAGGCAGTAAAAGTAGAATCTGGGAGTTGTTATCTGAGTCACTTTTCCCCAGGTAAACAGGAATGTGTTTTTCTATAAATTGCTTTGAGGTGCCCTGAGATTTCTTTAATCGAATCGCAAGAAATGATGGCCAATACTTATTTGATGGGGTCGTGTTGACATGTCTTTTCTCCCATTACATTTTCCCTCAGATAATAAGGCTCCACAGACTTTTGGATTTAAAAAAACACAAGATTACTATCACAGAAGGAGGAAGTGAAAAAAACTTTGCTGTTTGCTTCCAATGGTTCAGCAAGTGCTAAAAGTCCTCATGGGGTTGGAAAGAGAAAATTTCAACCTTTTAGTTCTATCAGACTGGCCATATTTGGGAACAAATCTGTACAATACTATCCCTTAAACCATAAATAGTGCTCAGAGACATCCTGAAATCTACCTGAAATTGTTTACTAGCATTTAAAGTACACTCTGTTTATATCTAGAGACAGTAATACGCCTGGAATAATGTGATTTTATCCAACCTTAAACGTGTCTTTGTATGTAGAATGTATATACATTCTTCGTTCATCCTTGATGAGCACAGAAACATCAAAGTTGTCATCATTCTATTTGTCAAGATTAGTTATTTTTTATTCCTCTTTAGTTATTAATAATGCATAAGCAGAGAGGTCTTTGGGCTCCTTCTAGATGGTTTCTGTCTTTATTCTTCTTGTTTTCTCAGCACAAAAATTTATCAAAGCTATTTCTCTAATCTATTGTTCTTTGCCTTGAATGCTCTCTGTCAGATGCTTATCTTTGAGGTTTTAAGCCATTAAAAATCCTCTTTTAATCTCCCTTTATCGAATTGCACTGTATCTGGCTACAGGCTCTCCTAATATCTTCGTCTCCTTTTTGTTTACATCCAGATCTGAGCATGCAGATAAAAGATGACTGGGACACAGTGAAGATTTCCTCAGCTGCCCCTGTGAAAGATGCATGAGACATGCACCAACTTCTCAAAGATATTTTAGAGGCATGATTTTCCAGTTCAAACCTCCAGGTGGCAAAATCCAATTTTCTGATTCCACGTCTATCTTCTACCCCTCCCTATATTTCATTGTCAGGAAGGGCATGTCTAATATTCACCAAGTTCAGCCCATGTCCACCACCTACCTTAGATGTTATGTGTCAAAATATGGTATATGTAGAGCAGACATGCTGTTGCTTTCTTATACCATGACATCCCCTCTAAGACTCTTCTGCACAGCCAAGATGGACAAGCCAACACTTGGTACCCATATTTCTGTGTTATGTACTAATTTTCTAGTTGCTGCTCAATTTTCCCCATACATTGATGTTCATGCCAAATCTTAACAATTTCAATGTGTTCCAGTCTTTCTATCCTAAATGTACTCACTTATACTTGAACACTCCATAACCAGTGCTTCTTAAAATTGCTTGCACATTGGAGTCACTTAGGGAACTTAAAAAACATTTCCACTGCCTGGTTCTCCATCCCAGACCAATTAAATTAGAATCTCCAGGTGAGGCTCAGACATCAGTATTTTATGTAAAATTCCCCCAGATAATTATACTATGCAGCTTAGTTTTGAAAACTATTGTTAACCCAATAGTTTGCTGTGAGATTTTTGCTCATCTTCATTATTAGGCAGTATTTGCCTTAATAAAAAGACCTTTTACTTTCTCTGAAGTTCAGTTCCAGTTTCTCAGATGTTTTCTGTAAAGGCTGGTGCTGACAGTCTGATTATCTGAGTTAATGCGGTCTCACATCCAATTCTCCCAGGGAGAGAGTTGCAGTTCTACACAGTTACAATCCTCTAATATTCACTTGCAGAAACTCAAAGATTGGGCAAAGTAAGTTAATAACTTTCTTCTAATTGTATGAAAGGAGGAAAATTTCTAGAGAGGTGCGGGCAGCAAATGAGCAGAGTGACAGTTCACTTATCCTGAAATCAGAAACGTGGAGAAGTAATATTCCCTTTAGATCATTCATCAAGTCATTGACTAGCTCAAGTTCTGCATATTGGAGACAAATCAACATTTTATCTCTTTGATTAGCAATTGTGCCTTAACAACATGCATGAATGGGTTGGGTTCAATCTTCGCCTACTGCAACTAGAATGCACTTATTTAGAGAGGATGCTTACCTACAGCTCCTGTCACACTGAGGGACCAGATGGCTTCAGGATGCGGTCTTCCCTATGCAAATGAGATTCGCCTCGAGCCTTGCTTGGAATATAAATTAAGGCATCACTTCACAGTAAACTGTATGTGTTTGGTGGTCAATACGGAACTCTAATTTTCTCAAGTTAATGCCTTCTAATGACAGGTTCCCAATGCTAGCTGTAGACAGCTACATGCAAGATTATAAATCATGGTGATGTCTTAGCCCTGAATTATTAATCTTTGCTCCCCCCTGCATTACATAATTGATAATGACTATATTGACAGTTCCAAGAGGGCTCTGGAGATGGATCTGTTCAGCGCAAGCAAAAGCATTACCACAGCGGAGTGTGGCAAACAGCGCTGAAATGACATGCTGTGTATTCTAATGAGTGGATTCTGTCACCTCCAGTTGCTTCCTTGAGTTTCCCAGGCTTTTCCTTCTCCTGGGAAGGTTAGCTGTGGTCAGAAAGTGACCTAGTACTAATAAACACGCTAGCTCTTACCATGAATATTTGTTCCTGGTGCACTTTCAAGCCATTATTATTTTCCTATTTTTAATTAATTTTTAACAATTGGACTATAATTGCTTTACAATAGTGTGTTAGTTTCTGCTGTACAGTGAAGTGAATCAGACATATCCTCTCCCTCTTGAGCCTCCCTCCTTCCCCAGCCTCCATTCCCCCACCCCCTGCACCAGATCATTATACAGCATTGAACTGTGTTCCTTGTGCTATACAGCAGCTTCCCACGAGCTAGCTGTTTTACACATGATAGGGTATATATGGGGCTTCTCAGGTGGATCGGTGGTAAAGAATCTGCCTGCTAATGCAGGAGCTTCGGGAGACTGGGGGTCTATCTCTGGGTTGGGAAGACCCCCTGGGAGGAAGAAAAGGCAACCCACCGCCCTGGAGGAGGACATGGCAACCCACTCTGGTATTCTTGCTGGGATAATCTCATGGACAGAGGAGCCTGGTGGGCTACAGTCCATGAGGTTGCAAAGTCAGACACGGTTGAAACGACTGAGCACAGCACACACAGCGCAGAGTACATATATCAATGCTACTCTGTCCCTTCACCCCACCCTCCACTTCCCGTGATCCGCAGGGATGTGGATGAATCTAGAGTTTGTAAGACAGAGTGAAGTAAGTCAGGAAGAGAAAAGTGAATACCATATATTAATCTAGAAAAGTGGTGCTGATGAACCTATTTGCAGAGAAGGAAGAGAAACACAGATGTAGAGAATGGACATGTGGATTCAAGTCATATTTCATGACTTTTACTTATGGGCTTCCCTGATAGCTCAGTTGGTGAAGAATCTACCTGCAATGCAGGTGACCCCAGTTCAATTCCTGGGTCAGGAAGATCTGCTGCAGAAGGCATAGGCTACCCACTCCAGTATTCTTGGGCTTCCCTGGTGGCTCAGCTGGTAAAGAATCTGCCTGCAATGTGAGAGACCTGGGTTTGATCCCTGGGTTGGGAAGATCTGCTGGAGAAGGGAAAGGCTACCCATTCCAGTATTCTGGCCTGGAACATTCCATGGACTGTATAGGCCATGGGGTCGCAAAGAGTGGGACACAACTGAGTGACTTTGCCTTTCACTACTGAAAAAAATACATTTCATCTCTCAGTGGAGGCCATTGATCCAATAAAGCTACCTGAGAGAGAACTAGTGAATTCTTCCCAGCGGATCTGCATTCTTTATGGATTTACCCTGTTTGGCAGCAAATGGAATGCAGCAGGAAGGGTACACAGACAATTTAAGGCAGGAGAGATGCCCAGAGGTCCACTGCAATGTCTAAAATGCGTCTCTTTCTTGGAATGGCGATTTTATTCATTGACAAAGAAACTCTTCCCACTATGAGTCTGGCTGATTTCCTCTGACAAAGGGGATGAATGAAAACTATTTGACAGTTTGACTTAGGACAAAAGTCTGGTCTAGAGGGAGCAATCTACTGTCTGTGACTACTCTGTGAAGTATACCCACAATATAGTTTTCTCCATACGGTTGGGCTATTCCCTAAGTGGCAACTGGCTTTTCATATTTTCGCTATAAATGCAAGCAAGTTGTTAACACCTCCACTGACCGTTTTTGTTTACAGCTTTTCCTTCCATTTTACACATGCAGTGGGGAGCGAGGGCCTCCCTTTCCACACCACACAGATGGGTACCTGCCTAGGGAAGATGCCTGGCATTTAAAACAGGCCACTTTTTATTGGACCAGAAGGGAAGCTCTCTCTCATAATAACAGACCACATGGCCCTTCCCCTTGTCCCTTCCTTGTTAACTCAGCAAAACAAATGCCGGATAATCTAATCAAAGTGCTTTTTAACCATTGTCTTAGGAGCTCATTTGACAATTGGATGCTGTAAAATCATCTCTGATGCCCTCTTCCTTTCTCTGTTGCTCTTGTGCCCTTTCATTAGGCCACCCATCATGATGCAGTTGTGTCAAGTAATGGCTGGATTCTAGAAAGCCTTAACGCTTTGCTTTTGTGCTAATACAGTCACTTTACGATGCTACGTCTTGTTCCTGTATTTGGACAGTAGTGACAATAATTCATGCCCTGACCTATCGTTCACATACGAAAGTTCTTTAAAAAGTGTGAAATGGGATATAAATCTATGGAGTCAGTAATATTGTTGAAGGCTATATGATCCAGAGAAACAGACAGCAGTTGTGAGTGGAGAGCATCCTTGGGTTTTCTTAACAAGGGTCATTAAACCAAGATCATGAAACCTTACTTACCTTTGTCTCTCCCTACAGTTGATAACCTATTGAGTGCTTTCTTGTTCCCTGATTGTCAGTATATACTGCCCTAAATGACATTCTATTGTCATCTGTTATTTCGAAACTTAAATTGTTTCATGTATGTTTAAGTTATTTTCTCAACCATGTGACACCTGCCCACACTGTTTAAATAGCACAGTGTAACATAGTCTGTCCTTGAGAGATCCCAACAAAATGAAACATTCCATGTATTTTTAGCTTCCCTTTGTGTAAGGGTGGGCATAAAGTTTATTATATGCTTTTCTAGTTAAGCCTCAGAGAAAGAATAGATGTGCTGATGTAGTAAGAATTAACCACATCCCACATGAGAGTAGCCTGGGCAAATCCCACTGGCACAATTAGTATCTGCTAAAGAATGCACATTTTGTAATTTCTGACAAAGAAAATAAATGGTGTTTGAATCAGAATGCTTGGTCTTATATCTTCAGAAAGAATATGCATTGCCTTTTTAGACATAATTTCCTATTTGAACTAATCTGTGTTTGTACCACTAAGTTTTTTCTCCTACTTAAATAAATATTAAGGAATTAATGCTCCTCATTTTAATGAATATGTCAATCTTCTAATGTTCGTGCATGCCATATATTGGAATAGACTTGAGCTGTGGTGAGATCACGGCTAAATCACTTCCAGTTGTATAATCAACTTACGGAAAGAAGATTGACTTGAGGTTACTTGGGGAAAGATATCCCTTCATTTTGTAGATGAATTGGAACACTTAGGCTAATAACATAATGGTAAAAACTAATTTGACACCAACTATTGGAGAATGGCTTTAATTCCATAGCTTTAAAATGCCCCTGTTCTATGTATATGAGAAGCTTGCATTTTCTCTAATATACTATTTTTATGTATATTCTGGTTAATAATATGTTCCTCAACTTGATGGACACTATGGTCTTTCCAGTTTTCAACATTTCTCTACAAAGAACTTGATTTTGGACTTCAGCTTCCATAATGCTTGGAAAGTACATTTCTTTTCAGCCATCCTATCTTTGGTACTTTGTCATGCCAGCCCTACCAAACCAACATGCCCTCTCTGAACCCCAGAACTCCTTAGTTATTGAGACTGTTCTACAATTTTCCAGAAACTTCTCAGATAACTCTTTCCCTTTCTTCCTGTTGCTGTGCTCAGTCACTCAGAAGTGTCCTGCTTTTCTGGCAAGAATACTGGAGTGGGTTGCTATTTCCTCCTTCAGGGGATCTTCCTAACCCAGGAATTGAACCCGCTTCTCCTGCATCTCCTGCACTGCATGTGACTTCTTAATCCACTGAGCCATCGGGGAGACCCCTGTTGGACTTATACTAAAGCCTGACACACAGTCCTTCTCCTGTGCCTTCACCCCGATTCTTGGTTGCATCCCCTTTACTGAGTTCAGTGTCTTCCTTTGTCATCATTTACTGTCTTGTTTTGACAGCACACGCACACCAGCATTTTCATGAAAAAAGTAGGAAGGGAGATATTGTTTCAGACTCGTATACCTCAAAGTATTTTATTCTGCTCCCATACTTAATTGACAAGTTGGTGGCATTTATAATTGCAGTTTGAAAACCATTTACCCTCAGAATTTTGAAGGAATTGCTTTATCATCTTTTAGATATGAGAGTTGTTGCTGAGAAGTCCAATGTCTTTATACTTTTTGATGCTTTTTAAAATCCTGATTTATTTCTCTTTTTCAAAGGTCTTTGGATTTTTCTCTCTTCTCTTGCTTTCTGAATTTGCATGTTGCTGCACTTTAGGAAATTTATCATTTATTATACTGGAACTTAAACTATTTTAGCCTGGAAAATAATATCATTATCTTCTGGAAAATTTTACTGAATCATTGTACCCCAGATTTAGTTCCTTGGAAAACAAACTATGAGAGTGATTAACAAGCAAGAAGAGTGGATCTCCTGTTGATCAGTGGATCTCCACTGATCCTCTGCTTTTCCGTATATGTAGATAGGTCTTTAAGATCAGCAGGCCTCACTGTGGTAATACTGGGTAGAGACCCAGCTGTGCTTTATTTTTGAGGAACCATCAAAGGTCAGTATTTATAAGTTGCTTTTGGGTATGTTGGATTTTTCCAGGGATGATTACTCCAAAACTCCTACCTATTTTGGCCAAAACAGGATATTCTTGCAGCGAAGCGGAATTAAGTAGGTTTGAGGGGTATCATCAAACAGTAACTTTTAAGCCAGATGTCTCTTCCTCACCTTTCCTCTGTGCCAGATGTGCTAAAATATGGGCAATCTTTGACTCTGTTCCTCCACAAATAAACCTCCAGTTTCTGGGAAGGGACCAAGTATTTAAATATTCCCCACAAGGATATTCAGGTGGTCTTAGCTTTCAGTCTCATGCCTCACTGTAGCCTTCCTTAAAATCTATTGGATTGGCCAAAAAGTTAATTAGGGTGCCCTGGGTGCTGGTACAGACAAACCTGAATGAACTTTTTGGCCAACCCTAGAATCTTCCCAGGTTGTGTTAGTGGTAAAGAAGTGCCTTCCAATGAAGGGGATGTCAGAGATGTGGGTGCGGTCCCTGGGTCAGAAAGATCCCCTGGGGGAGGGCATGACAATCCATTCCAGTATTCTTGCCTGGAGAATCCCATGGACAGAGGAGCCTGGTGGGCTAAGGTCCATAGGGTCTCAATGAGTCGGACACAACTGAAACGACAAAGCACACACATGATATCTCAATATATAAGCCTTTAGAAGCTTCTGTTGCATGATTCACTTATTGACATCTCTTTATCCCCTGATGGCTCCATCCCCCGCTCTTTGTATTGTGGATTTGTCTTTACTCTCATTCGAGTGGGATTTCTGGAAAGAGCAAAGAAAAAGCCATCAGGTATTTAATCCTCCACGTTTAACCAGAGGTTCTCACTTTATACTAGAATGTAAAATTCTACAGAAGTCAGTGGAGGGAGAGATTATTCTTGGCTGAGGGGTGTGAGTAGGGCAAGAAGCTTTATGCAATAATAAAGATACTTCCTTTCAGAGTCTATAAAAGACTGGGCATATGGCCTTTTATTATCAATACAGTCTGTCTAATCTGTAACAGCACTGAAGTTGTTGTTGAATTTCTTCTGGCAAAATTGATTATTGATTTTCGTGGTACTGTCTGGAGAAGGCTATTTTTTGTTGTAGATTCCTTCTCGAGCAATTAAAAAAAATAAAAAAAGGAGGGAAAGAAAAATATATAGTGACCAGGGTTAGATTAGGCTTTCTTTTCATCTCCATTTTCTCTATCCCAAGCAGAATTAAAGTCTTGAGGAGGAAAAGTGCTTAACAAATAGTACTTGTTTGTATCATTGATGCTATCATTAATCTAATAGGGCTGCTCAAAGTTCTGTGGCTGATCCATTTAGTAATGTCAAAATAACCTTGTTAAAGAAAAATGCTTAACTTGACCTTCAAAACTTTTGCCCTTTTCTTTCTTATTTATTTTGAAATTTGTCTCTTAAGACAAAGTAAATAAAAATTATCCTTAAACCCCCCACTTTTATTTACTCATTCTATGATTTGGAGACAGTCTTCAAGATAGCAACTCTGCTGGCATGCCATGTCAGAAAATGCAATTGTCTTACAGTTTTAATTACATATTATTACAAAAACTTAGAAGTTTTATTTTGGTGACATTATTTTATTTGGGGGAAGGTGAACCTATAACTGTCTGATTGTCTTTTCAGTGCTTTTAGGTGTCTTTTTTTTTTTTAAACTGAAATATGGCAATTTAAAAATTATGAATATGGTTTAGCCATTTAACGTCAGCATCTGAAAGAATTAACATGTTTTTTTTGACAACCAAGCAAGCTTTGGGAGTTGGTGGTGGACGGGGAAGCCTGGTGGGCAGCAGTCCACAGGGTTGCAAAAAGTTGCACATGACTGAGTGGCTGAACTGAAGACTTCTCTTGAAAACTCAAGGGGATGAAGAATGATGGGATAAAAGATGCACCTTAGCTTCTACCCCTAATATCCTACTGAATTTGCCCCTTTAAAGATCAACGATGATCTTCTGTTGACACAGCTAAAGGCTGTTTCTTAGCTTTTGTTCTCCCTGAAATATTTTACTAAATGATTGAGAGAGATCTTCTTGAAAATTTTTACTCTCATTGTATCAGATTTTTCTGGATCCCCTTTAATCAACTCACCATTCCTGTGTGTGCATTTGTGTGTGTGTTTGTGTCTGTGTGTGTTTGTTCCCCATTCTCTTTATCCATTCTAGGGAAGTGCAGAAACTATGCTCTATTCATCTTAGTTTGGTGTTTAGTGGCAATTCAACTAATATTGTTGTTTAGTTGGTAAGTTGTGTCCTATTCTTTGTGACCCCATGGACTGTAGCCTGCTGGACTCCTCTGTCCAAGGGATTTCCCAGGCAAGAATACTGGAGTGAATTGCCATTTCCTTCTCCAGGGGATCTTTCCAATCCAGGGATCGAGCCCACATCTGCATTGCAGGCAGATTCTTTACCACTGAAATCCCAATATTAAATTCAATAATTTAAAAAATCATGATAATGGATAATAGATCTATGAAGGTGAAAGAAATGAAGAGAGATGAATAACCATTTCTTTGATTAAATAAAGCTATATATTTTTATTCTATTGCTAACCTTATTTCCATATTTCTCCTATTTTTTAGAGACAACTCACCAACACAAATTTTCCATCACATTGCACATCACAAGTATATTCACATTTCAGATGTTCATACATATAAAAGAGTGTCATTATCTTCTTCCCTTCAAATCAAGTGCCCCTTAGTGTTTTCCTGGTACTTTGTACTTGTCATTCAGGGCTTGACACCTCATTCATCTTTGACAAGTCATCTTGGATGACTTCTACACTAATAGGGGACTGAATTCTTCCTCTATTTTCTTACCTCCAAAATTTCACATCAATATTATCACTACTGTAACCCATCATCCTTCCATTTTTTTCTTTCTTAAAAGTTATTCAGCAGTTTTCCAGGGTGTGTGCAATAAATGAACTAACCAATCAGTTAAGCCGTCAATCAGTCAGTTAATGAATATTTATCAAGAGCACCATCCCCATAACTCCAGGGAGGTAGTCACTGAGGTGGGGATCAACTTAACCTTAGTCATGGAATGATTTCTTTCTCCGTCTCAGAAACCATCCATCAGGCCATTTTTATACAGAGTGACATTTTAAGAAGATTCTGAGGGGCTTCTCAGAATCTTTACCACTGGTAGCTCAGTGGTAAAGACTACACCAATCAACACAGGAGACACAGGTTCGATCCCTGGTCCAGGGAGATCCCACATGCTGTGGAGCAACAAAGCCCGTGCACCACAGCTACTGAGCCTGTGTTCTAGAACTGGGAGCCACAACAACTTCAGCCAGAGTGCCCCAGAGAACGTGCTTCAAAACAAGAAGAACCACTGCAGTGAGAAGACCAAGCACCACAACTAGAAAGTAGTCCTTTCTTGCCACAACTAGAGAAAAGCCCTTGAGCAACAACGAAGACCCAGCACAGCCAAATAAAGAAGACTCTGAGGTGAAACGTCTCCTACCATCTGGTTCAACTTATCTCCCTGTCTTACCTCCTAACTCTTCTGCACACACCAGTCATTCAAGATGGAGGGATACAGTGAGACCACTGGTATGCCTTGTGTCTAGAGTTTCCCCCCTCTGAACCTTCTTATTTGTTGCAATTCCTCTGCCTGCAGGAACAGTGTCTCAGCTATTTTATATAGCCCTCTTAACATGGAGGAAACCCACTTCCTTCATGAAATCTCAGCCAGTCATGCCAGGGCTTAGTGGTTTCCTTTTGAGTGATACCCTTTTGAGTATCTCAGTGGTAGGTACCCTTTCGAGTACCTACCTTACATACAGATCACACGGCTGGCTTGTCTGTCATTTGGGTTTCAGTCCAAATATTGCTTCCTCAGGGAGGCCTCCCTAATGGATCTAAGGCAAGTCCTCTCTCAGTCTCTTTTGATCCCTTTATTGTGCTTGTTTCATGACACTCAACACCCCAATGCTTTCTTGTTCATGTCTTTTAACTGAATCTTTCCCCTCCAGCTTGCAATTTCCATCAGGGAGGGCAACTTGTCTCAGTCACTCTCACATGCTCGGCACACATTGGCACACACACATATTTTCTGAATAAACAAATGAATCATAATGTTGAAAGGGACATAAACATATGTTTAATATGTCCATAAGTGCCATTCTCATCCCTTTATGTATATTTGGTAATTTAACCCTTACCCAAACTTTATGACATATACTGTACTACCTGTGTGTGTGTGCGAAGTCGCTTCAGTCCTGTCTGACTCTTTGCAACCCTATGGACTGTGGCCCACCAGGCTCCTCTGTTCATGAGATTCTCTAGGCAAGAATACTGGAGTGGGTTGCCATTTCCTTTTCCATTTCCTTCTCAATTCAGGGGTCACACCTACATCTCTTGCATCTCCTGCACTGGCAGGTGGATTCTTTACCACTAGCACCACCTGGGAAGCCCGTATTGTACATCATTTAGCTAAGGCATGAGACCAAGGTCACCCGATACTAAATAACAGAGCGGAGTGTCTTGTTTTAGAGTGCATAGGCTGCATTTGTTTTTATTTATGTCAAAACCCCACAATAAGAGGTAAAAGAACGATATACACTTTCCTTTGAACTGTAGAGCAAGTTTCTTGAATGTAGGCAAGGAAATCTCATAATTCTTTTTGTCTCTCATAGTATCTAGAATTATCTTGTCTGAAGCACACAAGATTTAGCAACAAGTGTGATGTCATAAAAATGAAACCTAGTTTAAAAATGAAACACCTTTCAGAGCTGTCCATGTGGGATATAACTGCATTCAGAAAGGAGGGGAAAAAAGCCCTTCAAATTCAAGAAGGAACAACCAAGAAAGAAGTGGAATCAGATACCGCCCTTTTTCCTAATGTGTTCTTTCTCTCTCTCTAAAGAGGATAATCCCACAGGCATCTTTAGGAATGAGAATAGAATAGACGTTAATGTTTTACATCTTTTCATAAAACTAGAACCTATTTAGCTATCACTAACCTTGAAGTACTTAGGTCCTGGAAAGTGGAGAGCGAATGATGGTTTATGCTTGTGTTATGACATCTTTTCCAGGGATATCATAAGATCAGCTTTCTTTGACTATTTAGTTGTTTCCATTTACATCCCCAACAAGGAAGAACTGTAACTCTGATGAACGACTTTCTTTACCAGACCAGACACCCCATTTCCTGCCTTGAAAAATTTGGATTAGCATCCAAACTGTCCCTAGAGGCGGAAAAAAAAAAAAAAACAGGAACACACCAAATCAAAGCTCTTCCAAACAGTGATTGTAACGTGTTAGAAAAACCACCCTGCACTGATTTATGCAGTTTGACCTGATGGTGCTATATAAAGTTTCCCCATTTTCAAACAATCAAATCAAATTTTTCAAGATGTGTGAACTTGGGGCTTAAGATAAATTCAGCAATTCAACTGAAAATCTGTCTGTATACTCAAAAACAACAAATCAATGAATTTTGACCTTGACTTTGAGATTGATTTTTTAGCTAATATCATTATAAACTTATTATAAGCAGCGTGAATTGAAGGGTGGCATTTGTTTCTATGAATTCCACCTGTGCAATCAGATAGATTTTTTTGTCTCATATTAAGCTGTTATTACATTGTCTCTGTAAAATCATCCTATATGTGATATCTATCGATGCTTCAAATGGGAAAACCAGAAGGCTAAGCTGTGGTTGGCGTGTTGCTAAAAGTGGAGATGCAATGCATACTCCAAGTTGTGATATTTGCCCCATGGTCTTTTTTCACTGCTGCAGCATCTTTGTTTTTCTTCTTGTACTACTTGATGGTAGCCCGGTTTGTTTCATCAAAGCCCCTAAGTCATGTTGCAAACACTTTCTGCCAGAGAATCCAGTCTTTTTTTTTTTTCCTGCCCATGCTCTGGAAGCCCATATCAATAAGATGTTGTTATAGAGCTGTCATTTTTGTCCTACAACAAATCTCACTGTAGCAGAGTGTCCTGTGGCTGCAGATGCTATTAATGTTTTCTCTGCTCTGTCAATTGATTTCAAGGCTGCCTCCCTATCATGCCGTGTGCTCCTTCAAAAGGTACATAAGCCAGACTGAAGGGAAGGATCATAAAAGTGTCTGACAGTCTCACAACCTCTTCACACAACCTGTCATTGCTGGATAAATTCTTCCCGGGTGAATGTTTGTAGAATAGTCTCCTCAACTCTCCAGTCAACTTTCCTCTTTCCCATGATGGGAAGGCTCTTAACTGAGCTAGAGAAATCATCTGGATATTTTGTGGTCACAAGGGCCATCATACTCACTTTCAAAATAAAAATAAAATGGTCAAGTAGGCATCATTTCTCTTTTAACTCTATGTCATAACTGACATAGCAATGGATTCCATTGAAATGTTTACACTTTCGTTTAAGGAAAGCTGTCCATGGCTTCCACTGCTGATTGATTCTCCAAGTGCTTGGCAATTTTCACGGTACCCATCATTCAAGTTGGGACTCTGCTTCCATCTCCTGTCCTTAAGTCATTTGATCCTTTCCAAAATGTCCTTGAAACTGGTTCTACCCAAAACATCCATGAGCATATTTGGTCCATGCCAAATGGATTTGGATAGGACCAAATGTCAAAGACTTTGGTGTAGACTGAATGTCTTACAGATGTTTTGGACAGGATGAGATGTCTACCAAACTTTGTGCATTGTTCCAGTTCAGACAGTGGCTAGAGGATGGCTGTGCCAGAGGAGCCATCAGAATGGATGGCATTGCCCCCAAAAGTGAGCTGAGTGAGAATATCAGTGTACAAGGGTGGCTCTAAAGTACCCATGCACTTTTTCCATATCACACTTGTTCTCCTAAATGGGATCATTTTGTTCTTGTTTTTTTCCATTTGTTCTTTTGATACTTTCTGCTTGCTCATCTTCTGTGACTCCTCTCTTTCCACATCATGGGGAGTTTTCTGATACTGAAAATCTGTTCATCAGTCCTGTGGGTTTCTGTGACATTCATCAAAGCGAAGTGTTCTCTCAACTGGAATGCAACTGCTTCCATTAAGGGCTCAAACAAATCCTGCATATGACTTGATCTCCCAGGACACACACAACTCGTTCACTTCCAAAGATCTCCTTGTATCCTCTGGAAAACATAAAATTTATGCAGCAGAAGTCCTAAGGACCTGGCCTCAGCATGTCTTGTCAACAAACTGTCAAGGACAAGTTAAGGACAGTCTTTGTATTTCAAAGCAAGTATATCATGATAGACAATACACATGTCCATAAAAGTCTTAACTGAAACCAGAAATTTGCTGGAGAAAAGAAACTACTTATTTGAAGTGTTTCATAGGAGACTTCTGCCTCCTCTTCTTCTGACCTCTTCATGTCATTATCTTATCATGTTGACAAAAAGTAGATGGTGGCATTCCTTTATTTACATAAAAATAGCTTTCTTTTAAAGAGAAAAAAAATGGAACACAAAAACCTAATAGTAGAAGTCACAATCTAGAAATAGATCTGGGTGAATATCAAGATGAAACACTGATCCTGTAGAGAAAGAAAAATAATTTCCCCTCTACCCTTCCAGGTTCTTGGTCTAGACACTCCCTGTATTAAAAGTGAAATTAGCAGAAGGACATAAGATTTAATTTAATTCTATGTATACAAAGATATGAGATCCAAAGAAGTGACCAAAGCTATCAGCTTTTATACCTTTTAGATAAAAAAATAATAAATTTACAAAGAATCATCAAGTTAGTAAAGAAGTAAAAAGGTTTGTTCATACAACCTTCTGGGCTTTAAATTCTCTGTCTCTGGTGATAGGATCTATTTCTACTTCCCAGTACAAGGAGGGTACTTTTCACTTGGGAGTTTAACTCCTGTCTTCAGGGGGACAAAGGTGGGTAGAATGTTCTCTTTGCACTGGCTGTTCCTTAAATAAAAAATAATTAATATGCTATTATGGCACATTTTGGGGTAACCTGCTCTCAGTCCCATAAACTCTTTAAAAACAAAGTAAATTCATCATAAAGGTGTAGATCCAGTATATATAGCAGGTGGCCAATGTTCTTCCTTCCCTAGGGCCAAATGTACCACATTCCTGTTCCTATAAACATTTCTGTTACCTTGACACTTTCATAAATACAAACCAACCAACCAACCAAACAAAAAGCATCTCTCTTTGGCAAGCACCAAGGGCAAAATGTTTTGGAGGAAAATAAAATTTTGCAAAGGATGTCGAGTGGCCATAGAGGACTAAGGCTGTCATTCCTGTCTGCTTTATTCTTATATCATTGCCTCAACCCTCCCACTAATGGCTCTGAACCCACTGGGGCACAGTGGCACACCTGAATAAGCAGTGGTGGGAAGTGGGGTGGGTGGGAGGTGGACTCAGGAGATGTCCCCTGCCCGGAGACCATGGGTGGGAGAGGAAGAGGAGGACAGCACTTGGTGTGATTGGGTGGAAGCCTCTTCAGCTCTTTGCTCTACTTGGTGATGCTGCCGGCACACAGACTGGTCTATAGCTGGGGCAGATGGAGGTGTCAAAGGAGAAAGACAACGCAGACCAAAAGGGAAAATGGTTTCCTTCCTGTCCAATATGAAGGAAATGGGGCATCATAAATACAATGGAATATTACTCAGCCATAAAAAGGACAAAATACTGCCATTTGCAGCCACTTGGTTCAATCTAGAGATGGTCATACCAAGTGAGGTAAGACAGAGAAAGACAAATGCCATGTGATGTTGCTTATATGTGGAGTCTAAAAAAAAAATGGCACAAATGAACTTATTTACAAAACAGAGTCAGAGGTGTAGAAAACAGACGTGGTCACCAAGGGAGAAAGGGGAGGGGAGAGATAAATTGGGAGTTAGGGATTGATATATACGCACTACTACATAGAAAACAGATAACTAATAAAATCCTACTCAATTCTCTATAATGGCCTAAATGGGAAAAGAATCTTAAAAAGAGTGGAGATATATATGCACATATATATATATATATATATATATACATACATATATATATATATGTATGTATAACTGATTCACTTTGCTGTACAGCAGAAACTCACAACATTGTAAATCAACTATACTCTAATAAAATTAATTTATAAAAGGAAATGGTGCATCTATGATATTCTGTGGCTTGAGGTTGTTATGAACCTGAAATAAGAGAATTGCTGTCTCATTAGCAGTCATTGATAATGCCCACGTTTGGTGGGCCCATCGGAGCTAAATGAATAAGCTCTTGTGAAGGGCATGGAGAGATATGAGGATTAGAATAAACCCATCGATGCACCAATAGGTGGAAAATACAGCTCTTATCGCTCTTTTTCTTCTTTTATGCACTCATGAGATAATACCACATGTACTCATTCAAAATGAACTATTGACTATGACTTTGCACAGCCACTCTACCTCTTTTTACTAATCTAGGGGGATTCGTAATGTTATCTCCTTGTGGCTCAACCCTTCTGAACCTGTCAAATAAGTCCTCTCACAATGCGTGTTAATCTGAGACATGCATTTGAAAGAAAGAGCTGATAAGTCCATCTTTAAGATGTGACACGTATAAAGCATTTCTAATGAACGGGTATTGTGTCAAATATCTGCAGGATCACCCAAACCTGGGGATATTTAATTAAAAGCACGCACACACAAGATAATGAGGGGGGAAGGAGACTGCCTGTATGTGGGTTTCTAGTTTCTAAAAGTCAGCCATCTTTTGCTGAATTGCTGCCACTTAAATATTGCACCCAAAGTCATGCATGAATTTGAAAGGAAATGTGCAGTGAAACACACTCTTTAATTGGTATATGACTTCTTCGTGTGTGTCTCCATGTGTGTGATGATAAATAGTTTAGGCATTGAGGAAGTCATAAATACATTATCAGAGGTAGTTCAGTTCTTTGGAAATTGATGTTGTACTGGGCAGAAATATTTATCCTAGGGATAAAAAGAAAGAACATGGAAAACAAAAAACTTTCCTGAAATCTGTGCTGTGAGGCTGAACTGGGAAGCTTAAATAATAATTCCTGAACAAAGGGAACTGCATCGTCAGAAGCCTGCCAGAAGTCGAGAACTCATTTAAAGGGAATTCTTAAAGGCTACTTCTGTCAAGGAAAGTTAGGTTGAAAGATGACAAGTTTTCCTCCCCTCTTTATAGGCTATAATTTACCCTTTAAGGACTATTTTCCTTCCTTATCTTTGCTTCAGATTTACTCACTCTAGTTGTTCAAAAAGCACAGTGATTTGGCAAATGGTGAGAGAGGGGCTGCACCTCGAGAAATTGTAGTATCCTTGAGTTCCATGGAGGTTGTCAAGGCTTTCATCTCTCCCCTGTTATCGCAAACTCCTTTTTGCCCTTTTCAAAGGTCAGGGTCAGCAGATATTTTTTTAAGGGGCACATTTGGACTAAAGAAATGAGCAAGTGTGCTGACAGCAAGACACTTCTGAAAAAGAAAGAAAGGAAAGGTCATTGGCCTGGAATCCTTCCTTGGGGTGGAGGTTTGGGGCAAAGGGACAAGGAGAGGGTGGGATAATAAAATATCTGGATTTAGCACTGGGTCTGTTCACTGATGTGAGTGTGGGGGATAATGGCCGTTGCCAAGGGACAGGGATGTGATGAAGAAGCACAGAAGCCAGGATAAACCATCTCTTCTCCCTCCCTTCCTAGGGGTAGCTCATTATTTGTTTGTTCTTAAGAATTCTGAATGTTCTGTACAAGTATGATGTTAAATGTGTGCATTGGGAAAAAAGTGATAACACCCCAAGTTCAGACAAGACTGGGCACGTTCAGGGAGGTATGGCCGTAGACAGTAGCACCCCAAGTTCATTCAAGAAGCATAAACATATTGAAACAGTGCATAAAAAGGCCCAATTCAGTGCATGGCACTAACCTCAACAAAGATGCTCTTTGAATCTCAAACCAGTTAAATCACAGCCTTTATTTTTTTCCTGATTCCTCTGGGTAAAATAAAGATGTAATGCCAGGTAAGCAATGTCTTGGTTATTATCATTGGAAGATTCATGCTTTCCATGTCTAGTGTTAAGCAAATGAAAAAGAGGGTGTACGCTTTTGTATTTTCATGTGTTTCTAAATTAAAAAAGAGAATCACACAGGTATCTCATACGCCGGAAGAATGTATAAAACAAGCAGATAAAAAAAGACAACATTTAAAAAATAACATAAAATATATTGACTGTATCTGTTGCCTTCTTATTTGATGTAATTTAGACAAGATATAAAGAAATATGGTTACTGACATCTCAATGTTGGACTGTTTCTAATCACAGTTTTACTGTTTCCTTTTTTAAAAAAAATTGTTTATTTTTAAAATTTATTTGACTGTGCCACATCTTCATTGCAGCATGTGGGATCTTTAGTTTTGACATGTGGGATCTAGTTCCCTGACCAGGGATTGAACCCAGGCCCACTGCAATGGGAATGTGGAGTCTTAGCCACTGGACCACCAGGGAAGTCCCTACTGTTTCCTTTTTGACTTATATTGGTGATCATTTCTATTTGCCTGGAGTTTTGTTCATGCATTTCAAGTTTGGCCACTTTTTTGGTCTGCTGTTCAGCTTGTATTGCTTTTCTTTCTTGATAAGTTTCTCTTTCTTCTTTCTAAAAACACTTTCCCTTAAATTTTTAATTGAAGTCCAGCTGATTAAAATACTATATTAATTTCAGTTGTGCAACATAGTGATTCAATATTTTTATAGGTTGTTCACCATTTAAAGTTATAAAATATTGGCTGTATTCCCTGTGCATTATATACATATTCATTACATCTATGTATCTTGTTTATTTTATATCTAGTGGTTTGTGCCTCTTAATCCCTTTCCTTATTTTGTCCCTCCCTCCACTGCTCCTTTCTCTGGTAACTACTAGTTTGTTCTTTGTATCTCTGAGTCCCTTTCTGTTTGTTATATTCATTCAAGTTTGTTTTAATAAACCTTTAGCATATATATATATTTTAACTCCATTGAAGAAGCAGAGGGAAAATAAAGCAACTGTTGAGAAAAACTGTGATTAGAAGAAAAGGCTATTAGGAGATTTTGATTTAGGTTGCTTTACTTTTTCTTCCTCTCTAAAGAACTTTTAAACTCTTTTCCCAGAAGATTCTTGTTCTGCATTTGTATATAATTTATCTTTGTACTAAAAGCTGCATTGACATCCAAGGATTTATAGCCTGGAACCAATTTCTTAGTCTACACTAGAATTTCTTCTTTTTGAACTTACATTAATTCTAGGTTTCTTAAAAAGTAAGTTGTCTATGTTTTGTTTGCATGTGATAGTTTATCAAAATAGAAACACATGATTGTTTCTTGAGAGAGTCTAACAGTAAGTCTTAGAGGTGATATATAGAATGTAGTGAAACTAAACTGGTAGTAGAGAAATCTGTGTATTTTAACAATTGTTGATGAAGCCAAGAGAGCTTGGATGAAGAATAACCATTGGTTCCTAATAATTTGAGGCCAATTTATATGAACTTGTTAATTTTAAGGATTGGTTTGCTCATTTGTAGAAAAACTGGAAATTACATAGATATCACATGTAAAGTATAAATGTATATTTAAATTAATGTTTTTTCTTTCACATAGGACAAATTTAGTCACAGCTTATGTTTCATGTTATAGTGATTTCATTTTTGTGTCAAGTAAATAAGTGATTCACAAAAATCTCTTATCTCTTTCTCTCTCCCTTTTATTGACATTTCACTTGATGGAGTTTTATCCTTAGAAATTACCTTCTCTTTCCCAGGAAATAAAATTATCCTAAAGTTTGCTTTAAAAAAAGCAACATACAAAGCAAAGCAACAGTCACAAAATAACACTGAAAAAACCCCCAAGAACTATTCTCTTTATTTTCTGCTTTCCTAAGCTCAGAAACCTTAGTTTATGGAAATGAGGGATCCATTATTAAGATTCAGAATCCTTGAAGAAAATTTATTCTGATGGCACCCTTAGTACGATCCTTAGGTGTATTTTCTTCTACCTACTTCTACTTTTTCACCTACTTCTCTTTTTTCAAGAAAACTTGTTAATCAGATATTTATTCACTGTTGAATATGGGCAAACATTTGGTTGACATAGAGAAAGTCTGTAGTTGGAAGTTTGCAGTTTCTTGGTTTGCATTTTCAGTGGTTCCTATGAACATTTACTTATATTTGCTGTATAGCCTTCTTTATTAACTACATCATGTTAGCCATACAGGGGAAATCAATTTCTATCACTCTAAGTACTGAATCTAGATCTCTGAGTTACCATTTTACTCCTTCAGCACTGATGAAGTTCACTTGTTTCCACGTCATTTAAGCCTCAAGCTGATAAAGTCTATTTATAAGCATTGAATCCAAGAATGAATGATATTATGCAAATGCACAGAATCATTATTTTATCCCAAACCAAGGAGTATTCCAGATCAATGTTATGATACGTTGTTGAGTTGATTGTTTTAGTCCTAGTGACACACACATTCTATTGTCAATTTCAAGTTACTGGGCAACTTGTTCCAGAATGATTCCATTCATCATATTGACGGTGATGTTAATCAAATTGACTACCCTTAACAAAAAGCCCTGCTTCATTTGAGTTATATTGCTTTTCTGCCTACGGGGAACATTTACACAATTAACAAAAGCAGATCGAATGCTAATAAAGAAAACAAATGAAGATTTATTCATAATCCTCAAAAGAATTGTAATAATTTAATTAAGGTGTATGGTACTTTTGGAAGGAAAGTGATAAAACGGGAAAAAACGTTCTTTGTGAGAAGGTGAAAGGGAGGGCCAAAAAAGCTTGTTAAAGAATTCTTCAGCTTTTGTAATTTTCACTGATTTTTAATCTCAAAGAACAACAGACTGGAGTCCATTGAAGATAGAATTTAGCACTTGAGGCGGAGGGGGAAAAAAAAAGAGGATCAATCAAAATCTGAAGCTTGCCAAATACTTCAAAGCTATAGAAACAGCCAGGAGGGAGAACAATAGTTTGGGGTGGTCCAAGGGAATAAAGGAAATACTTAACGGGATGAAATTAAGGAGCAAGGGAAAATTCTAACTGATAATCGAACAATGTTTTCTGGCAGCCAGAGAGGATCCATTCCTGAGCGATGCTAGACTTCCTGTAGAGATGTTTCCTTTAAAGTTTCATTCCCAGCCGTTAAGAGGAAAACAAAGCTTCCTAAACTATGAGATGAATGAAACATCAATGGTTGTGAAGACTGTTGGCTCAGTTAAATGTGCCGAGGCCTTTCGGGGGTAAGAATACTAATGCAGTAATAGTGTTCAAACTTAGATCTAGACTCTGAGGCTCGTCCATCTCATTAATAACCCAGGTACAAGAAGTATTTCACAGTAATCTGGGAAGTCATAGCCATGCTTTAAAGTCATCAAAGCACTAATTCAGTCTTGCAAATTCATATGTAATTGAGAAGGAGTTCTGCCTAACATGGCACCAGAAGAATCTACGTGTCATGGACACATGCTCCCTCCTAGGTGGATGTTGAATGCAGTCTAGCTGGGAGCCACAGCCTTGACACATGCAATATGAGGGCTTCGTCTAGGGCTAACATGTGTAGGGTTGAGTCCAAGGGGGCATCAGTGAAGGCTGGACTCTTCAGGGAAGTCTTTATGGAGTTGGGCTGGGAAGAGTTAACAAATTTGACTTTGTGAAAGAGGTAGGAAAGTGGCTTTATGAGAATCACCAAGGCAAAAATAAACATTCTGTTATTTCACAATATCATGAAATTCATGAAGTCTGTGTATTTATCTTCTGTTCTTAGAGGTTAATTTTCTGGATGTGGACCATGTTTAAAGTCTTTATTGAATTTGTTATAATCTTCATTCTGTTTTTTAGGTTTTGGTTTTTTGGCCCCAAGGCATGTGGGATCTTAGCTCCCCAACCAGGGATCAAACCCTCACCCCCTGCATTGGAAGGCAAAGTTTTCACCACTGGACTGCCAGGGAAGCCTCAATGTGTTTAACTGCTTAAAATGTATAGCTTGCTTATAGGAAGAGAATTTTATACTGAAAGATCCTAGACCATTATGTTTCTTATTAAAAGTAAAAACAAGCAAAGCAATGGCATATTCACAGTTCAGTTCAGCCCCTCAGTTGTGTCCGACTCTTTGCAGTTCCATGGACTGCAGCATGCCAGGCTTCCCTGTCCATCACCAACTCCGGAGTTTACTTAAACTCATGTCCGTTGAGTTGGTGATATCATCCAACCATCTCATCCTCTGTTGTCCCCTTCTCCTGCCTTCAATCTTTCCCAGCATCAGGGTCTATTCAAATGAGTCAGCTCTTTGCATCAGGTGGCCAAAGTATTGGAGTTTCAGCTTCAGCATAAGTCCTTCCAATGAATATTCAGGACTGATTTCCTTAAGGGTGATCTGGTTGGATCTCCTTGCTGTCCAAGGGACTCTCAAGAGTCTTCTCCAACACCACAGTTCAAAAGCATCAGTTCTTTGGTGCTCAACTTTCTTTATAGTCCTATTCTCATATCCATACGTGACTAGTGGAAAAACCATTGACTTGACTAGATGAACCTTTGTGGCAAAGTAATGTCTCTGCTTTTTAATATGCTGTCTAGGTTGGTCATGACTTTTCTTCCAAGGAGTAAACATCTTTTAATTTTGTGGCTGCAATCACCATCTGCAGTGATTTTGGAGCCCAAAAAAATAAAATCTGACACTGTTTCCACTGTTTCCACTGTTTACCCATCTATTTCCCATGAAGTCATGGAACCAGATGCCATGATCTGGTTTCCTGAATGTTGAGGAAGAGCTGTTTCATGCTCTTCTTTCACTTTCATCCAGAAGCTCTTCAGTTCTTCTTCGCTTTCTGCCATAAGAGTGGTGTCATCTGCATATCTGAGGTTATTGATATTTCTCCCGGCAATCTTAATTCCAGCTTGTGCTTCATCCACCCAGCCTTTCTCATGATGTATTCTGCATATAAGTTAAATAAGCAGAGTGACAATATACAGCCTGACGTACACCTTTCCTGATTTGAAACCAGTCTGTTGTTCCACGTCCAGTTCTAACTTTTGCTTCCTAACCAGAATACAGATTTCTCAACAGACAGGTCACGTGATCTGATATTTCCATCTTTTGAAGAATTTTCCACAGTTTGTTGTGGTCCACATAGTCAAAGGCTTTGGCATAATCAATAAAGCAGAAATAGATGTTTTTCTGGAACTCTCTCACTTTTTTGATGAACCAGCAGATATTTGGCAATTTGATCTCTGGTTCCTCTGCCTTTTCTAGATTCAGCTTGAATGTCTGGAAGTTTATGGTTCACATATTGCTGAAGCCTGGCTTGGAGAATTTTGAGCATTACTTTGCTAGCCTGTGAGATGAGTGCAATTGTGCAGTAGTTTGAACATTCTTTGGCATTGCCTTTCTTTGGGATTGGAATGAAAACTGACCTTTTCCAGTCCTGTGGCCACTGGTGAGTTTTCCATATTTGCTGACATATTGAGTGCAGCACTTTCACAGCATCATCTTTTAGGATTTGAAATAGCTCAACTAGAATTCCATCACCTCCACTAGCTTTGTTCGTAGTGATGCTTTCTAAGGCCCACTTGACTTCACATTCCAGGATGTCTGGCTCTAGGTTGGTATTCATACCATTGTGAGATTCACAGAGATGCTTATATATGATGAGCATCATATGCAATAGAATAATTGCAATGAAAATTTTAAGACATGAATGCTAAACACAGTTCTTCTGTTAACTAATATCAAACTTTTGGTAAGAAATGTCACCTCTCTGGACCTCCATTTGGCCTTCTATAATGAAGAAGAATAGAATAAGTAAACACGTACATAAGTAAGGTTTCCCAACTGCTTCAGTGCACCTTTTCTGCTTTACACTTCTAAAATTCTCTTCGAATTGATTAGGAAAAAAGTGTAGAGCTGTACAGGTTACAGTAATTTGGAATGTGGAAAAGCTCATTATGGGTTTAGGTTGAATTGGGAACACATGAAACATATCCAGTTCAAAGGAAGAGTGAAAGGAACTACAAAGGAACCAACAAATCCTTCTTTTCTCATTTCTGCTGCTTGTTGGTCTTTCCTCCAGTGGCATGGTGGGTTGGGTCTTAACCTCAAATCCCATAAAGAAAGGCCAAGCTAGCATCCGACAGATGCAAGGACATTTAGCCAAGCCTTGTCTGGTTACAAAAAAGAAAATGATGGAAGGATTCTGATGTTAGGTTTGGAAAGAGAAGCGTCATACAGTTAGTTTTATTCCTGATCTAGGCAGTGTTTCCTTTTGCTTGTTATGTCACTATTTCAGTCAGGACTTAGGTAAATACTTTAAAGACTACCAGCTAGTTTCCTTTCATACACATTCAGACCAATTCACAAGGATAAGGCAGAGCTGGAAAATCCTATTTGAGAGAGGGGATTAAAAAAAAAAATGGGTACAATGAGTTCAATACAAAAACTTTCTACTTTTCAACAGAGGGACTTTCTATAATGTTTATTGTTATTAATCGAAGTTCTGCTTGAGATGTAAGGAAAGACAAACACACGCTTCCACTTACCGATGTCAACTTATTACTTTTCTGCTTGGCAATATGAAAGACTTTGTGTTGCTCAATGCCCGTGTTTATGAGTATTAGAACACAAGTTGGGTTAGAGATAGCAGGGAATGAAATTCCGTGTATTTTAGACAATTTGCAGCTTCACTTTGAAAACAAATAAATTAAATATCAGCTATTTAAACATAAATTAAAGATGAACATAGACCAGACAGGACATAGCACAAACCCACGTCAAGAAAGGCTTAAGATAAAAAGCCCGAGGTATTAGCACGTTTGGCTTACGTCAGTGCTGCGGAATATCAAGATTCATTGCTCTACACTGTAGCACAGATGAACAATTGTAAAGATGGAGATATTAATATCTCGTAAAAGAATATAAATAATGAAATGTAGTCCGCACAGAGTTCATGACAAAACAAGAAATCTAACCAGTGAACATGAGTGACTAGTTCGATTAAACCCCATCAGCGTGAAAATCTCCTAAAACCCATTAAGAGGGACTTCCCTGGTGGTTCAGGGGTTAAGACTTTGCCTTCCAATGCAGAGGATGCAAGTTAGATCTCTGGTTGGGGGGCTAAGATTCCCACATGCCTTGCAGCCAAACAAACAAAAAACAAAAATAATATTGTAACAAATTCAACAAGGACTTTAAAAATGGACCGTATTAAAAAAAATCTAAAATATAAAAAATAAAAACCCCTGAGATAGAAGATTCGATCTAGAGCTGATATCCCAAATATTTCATTAGTTTGTCTTAACAAGGAAGTCAATAACAGGTTGTGGAAAAGGCCTTGGAATCTATATGAGGAGTTCTGAACCTCCTGAATTTGATTCTACTCTTTACAAGATATGTGGTCTTAGGCAAGATACATGTCATACACAGATAATTCTCCTACAAAAAAAAAAGAGATGCTAATGCCTACTCTTCTTTACTCACAAAGAACTGTGAGAATTGATTGAAATTATATTTGTGACATAATAATAATTAAATAATAACAGGAACCAAACCCCAAGTTCTTAGCATTATCTTAAGTACTATAATTGAATCACTTTTTTAAAGATCTTTTTTTGATGTGGATGATTTTTAAAGTCCTTATTGAATTTTTTACAATATTACTTGTGTTTTACATTTTGGTTTTTTAGCCCCGAGGCATATGGGATCTTAGCTCCCCGACCAGGGGTTGAACCCATGTCCCCTGATTTGGAAGGTGAAATTTTAACCACTAGATCACCTGGGGAAGTCCCTAATTGAATCATCTTTTAATTTTCACAAATGACCTAAGAAGTCAACAGTACCTTTCCATTCTTAAAGATGAGGAAACTACTGCTTAGAGAGATAAAGGGGCTTATCTAAACTCACATGATAAGTAAGATTGAGAACAAAGCTTTAAATTTGTTTTTCTCAGTCCTAAAGCCTGCACCTTTCCCCCTGTACCATAGTAATCTTGGAAAACTAGAGTGTCTAACAAATGTCTCTAAGTAGAAAAACTGTCAATTACGAAGTTCTGTCACTACAAGCAGAATTATGTTTTAAAGTGTCCCTATGGCTTTCAGAGAAGGAATGGCACCCCACTCCAGTCCTCTTGCCTGGAGAATCCCAGGGACGGAGGATCCTGGTGGGCTGCAGTCCATGGGGTCGCTAAGAGTAGGACACGACTGAGCGACTTCACTTTCACTTTTCACTTTCATGCATTGGAGAAGGAAATGGCAACCCACACCAGTGTTCTCGCCTGGAGAATCCCAGGGACGGGGGAGCCTGGTGGGCTGCCGTCTATGCGGTCGCACAGAGTCGGACACGACTGAAGCGACTGAGCAGCAGCAGCAGCAGCAGCATGGCAGCTTGGCCTATTTCCATTTTGGTTTTGCAAGCAAGATTAGAAAGACTATCAAAAAATCTACTCATGTATATGTATAGCTGAGTAGCTTTGCTGTGCATATATATATACACTAAAAGTCTACTTTTATATATACACTGTGTATATATATATACACTAAAAGTCTACTCATTTCTCAAGACCCGTTTCCAATGCCACTTAATATATGAAGCCTTCAATTAAATTCCTAGTTAATACTACTTACTTCTTCCTTGTATCTGTATGATGCCTGTCATTTTAATAGTCTTCACATTTTCCTATGCCTATCTTTTCCTGGAGACCAGTACTGTTCAATACAGTAAACATGAGTGTCATGTGGCTCTGTAAATTAAACTTGAATAACGTTTACAATGTAGTTCCTTAGTCAACTAGTCACATGCCATGTTAAAGAGCTGCATAAGGCTATGGGCTGCTGTATTAGATAAAGCAGATATAGAACATTTCCATCATCACAGGAATGCTTCAGAGAATGATGCTCTAGATCGGGGTCTCCAACCTTCAGGCTGTGGACTGGCACTCCCTGTCAGATCAGTGGAGGCATTAGATTAGAAGTAACGTGCACAATAAATGTAATGCACTTGAATCATCCGAAACCTGCCCCAGGTTCATGGGAAATTTGTCTTCCGTGAAACCTGTCCCTGGTGCCAAAGAGTCTGGGGACTGCTGCTATAGATCACTGGTTTAAAACTACAGAAAGTGGGCAAAATCTGGTCACTGCCTGTCTTTATATATTAAATTTTATTGGAAGACAGCGATGTCCATTCATTTCCCATTGTCTCTGGTTGCTTTTGTGCTAAAGGGGCTGAGTTAGGTAGTTCCAAAAGAGACCAAATGGCAAACCGAGTCTAAAATATTTACTATCTGATCCTTTATGGAAAAAGGTTGCCAACTCTCCATTTAGACTATAAATTGCTTGCTTGAAGCTTAAAGTGCCAATTATTTCCTTTTTTGGGGGGGGGTGGTGGGTGAGTAGGGAGTGTTTCCTGTTATATTACTAATAAATTATCTAATAATAATCAATGTGTTTGCTAAATTAGGTTGACACCAAGTTAAGATAACCTGTAGTTCTGCATCTTGTACTGTAAGACCCTTGGCTCAGACGGTAAAGAATCTGCTTGCAATGCAAGAGACCTGGGTTCAATTCCTGGACAAGAAAATCCCCTGGAGGAGGAAATGGCAGCTGACTCCAATATTCTTGCCTGGAGAATCCCATGGACAGAGAAGCCTGGCGGGCTACAGTCCATGAGATCTCAAACAGTCAGACATGAGTGACTAACACACTTTTGCATCTAGTAAGTGATAGAGTCAAATTCAAAACAGTTCATCTGATATAGAACTATGTGCTCATTTTACGGCATTCTGTTGCTTTTTGATTGTCTGAAGTCATTAATGCAATAGTAAAAAGTGGATGACTGTCCTGAAGTCAGGGCCATAAGCAAGATCTCCTCTGTATAAGCTTTATTCTCACACATGCCTAAAGGCAGTTGCATCTTAAGTCATCAAGAGTAAGGTAGACAATTAGATTAATAAGATACAATCAAAATAATAATGACCAAGCACTTTTGCTTGTGAGTTATCCTTTTTTTCTCTAGTCACAGTATCTATCTATCTACCTGTCTATTAATCTATCTATGTTCTCAGTTGCTTACTTGTACCCCACTCTTTGAGACCCCATGGACTGTAGCCTGCCAGGCTTCTCTGTCCATGGGATTTTCCAGGGAAGAGTACTGGAGGGGGTTTCCATTTCCTACTCCATTATCTATCTACCTAAGTAGTTCAGGGAATAAGCTTTGCAGCTGAATATGAAGAATAATGGAATACACAACACATGTGTGTGTGTGTGTGTGTGTGTGTGTGTGTGTGTGTGTGTGTTTGTGAGTGTGTGTGTAAAAGAGAGAAAGATTGAGAATAATGACAGTCATTGGAAAATGTGTGAGAGGTTGGCTCTGGTCAAATGCTGATAAAATATATACTATTTTTATTGGGCACAGCCCAATAAGTGGCGGCGAACATGATGTGAGCAAGTGAATTGCACAATGTACTTACCAAAGGGTCTTTTTACTGTATTTGAGAAGTTTCTTGAAAACTGAAAGAGATTCTGTTTGTTTCTTCCTGTAAAAGGTTTTTTTTTTTTCCTCACCAGAAAAACTTAGAGATTGTCCATAAATCAAATAGAAAGGCAGCAAGAAGCAGAGTGAGAGATCTGCTGCCCCTCTGGGTTCTTACATTTTTACTCTATAAATATAGGAAAAGATCCGTTCTCTTCCTTTGAATCATTCTTCTTAACTGAAGGAAACAATATCTCAGTGCTATCTCAAAAACTGATTAATTTTGCATAATCTGGACAGATGAAATCTCGCTCAGGGCTGAGGAGCATGAAAAGAGTTTAGTTCAGTGTCCTCGCCATACAATTAGGTAGTGATACCAATCTTCTAACTGCCTTTGAAGTAAAATATTATAACTTTATAATAAATATAATAAAGCTATGAAATGTAGACTCTGTATTGGCTGAAATTAGATAATTAGCTTAGGATTTCTTCAATTACATATTTAGGAGCAGGAGAAAAATGAGGACCTGATGCCTAGCAACACAAGCTAATAATGTAATCTACACAAATTGATGAGTGTACACGGATACTCAAGAAATACTAAACACTGCAGTGGGAAGATGGAGTCTGGGTTAACAGAGGAAGAGTGGTTATAAAGCATACATAGCCAACATAAAACAACTTACCTTTAGAAAACAGAAGAACAATAAAAGGTCAGGGGAAAAATGTATTAAAGGGTGCAGAAAGCATTCTAGAACCCCAAACAAACCATCCCAGGTCTATTTTTAAATAGAGAAAAGTCTAATACCATTGATTTGTGTTTTCCACATAATGAGCTTAGTAAATTAGCTTTGTTTTTAAAGCTCCAGATGAAAGGTTTAGAGTCTCTCTTCACCTCATCTAAATGGCCCAGACATCACGGTGATGAGATTTAAGGTAAGTGATCCCTTAATTGGCACCCCGCCTTGTATATGGAATGGACTTCCCAGGTGGCACAGTGGTAAAGAATCTGCCTGCCTATGGAGGAGACACAAGAGACATGGGTCAGGAAGATCCCCTGGAGAAGGAAATGGCAACCCATGCCAGTATTCTTGCCTGGAGAATTCCATAGACAGCGGAGCCTGGCCGGCTATAGTCCTTGGAGTTGCAAAGACTCAGACACCACTGAGCAATTGAGCAGCAGTAGCTTCTATGTGGAGCCAGTAGTGTAAAACAAGCCTTGATCTCTCAGAGGTGAAATTGAGAATCATATATGATGGAAAAGATGTGCAAACTGTAGATTATAGCTTGAGAAGTAAAAGTATGTGTCAGTAAGTATTACAAAACCTTCCTAAATGATTTAGATCCCTTTTGAATAAAGTTACCCCAAAACAAATTGCTTTGTTTTTGAAATACTCTTTTGGAATTGTTCTCTGTGTACTGGGCACATTTTTCTTATAATTATGCCTTTTTTTTTAAGGCATATACATTGTATTTTTATTCCAAAAAATAGAGGAATAGTGACCCAGGAATAGAGACCCAGATGTGGACCACAGATGTGTGATCATGGGGTGGGGAAGGGGTGTGAGATGAATTGGGAGACTGGAATTGATATGTACTACCATGTGTAAATTAGCGGGAAGCTGCTGTATAGCAGAGGGAGCTCAGCTTGGTGATCTGTGATGACCTAGATGGGTGGAATAGCGGGGTGGGAGGGAGGTCCCCCAGGGAGGGGATATATGTGGACATAGAGCTTGTAACTGTTTTAATCTAGTTATAGCACATCTTCATCTTCCAAGTAGGGGAGCTGGTTTTCAAAAGTAGTCAAAACGAATTTTATCAAGTGTAAATAATGTCAGTGGTCAGGCTAGCTTATATTATTTTTAATAAAATATAATTGGTGAATATTTAGCATTGAATTGAATTTTTTTAGTAGTACAAATACTGCCTACAAAGGCAATTTCAAGCCTTGCTCTAATTACAACTGGACTAAAGAATACTTGTTACATGCATCATAGGCCTTACTCTCTTTGAAAGTTTTCTGTTGATAGAAGGAGATATTCTAGAATGAAGAGAAGATGGTGTTGATGCATTCACCGTCCTCATTCCACTGTTTCGGTTTCCATGACACTAAGGCAGTTCAGTAACTTAAAGTTGATGGAATGGCTATGAAAATTCATATATCATCTTTTCTCTAAAATTTTATCATGTTTGATAAATGAATTTTATCATGTTTTATCATCTTCTGCTCCATAAGAAAAATGATTCCATTTGAAACCTTTAACTCAGGTACAAATGAAAACAATGAGTGATTAAGAGATTAAATTCTACTTTTTATCAATAAGCAGGTCTCTCCTTTGCAGAAAAACAGATTACTGATCTGAGTTCACTTTTCTTCTATGGAGAGAAAAGGAAGGCATTGTCTTCATGGAGAATGGCTGATTTTAGTATTAATATACAGTAGTGACTCCATTTTTTCTTTAAAATGATGCCTTTTCTATGTAGTTTTGGTTGGGTTTTACTATTACATCATAGTCATAAATTTGGCTTTAAATACGGCCTTTTGAGTGGGAGGGAGGATTTTATTTGTCAGATTAAGTCACTTGTGTGTATATGTGTATGCGTGTGTGTTTAAGGAGGGAAAGGAAGAGAGAGGGCAATCAGAAAAAACACAACCTCTCATTTTAGAGGTTACACAAAATCCAATTGACCTTTTTAAAAACATCTAATTGTCATGCACTCAGGTACTTTCCGGGCTCAAACTGGCAGTCAAATATCACAAGAAAGGTTATTCTTGTTATTTCAAAACCTGTTTGAACCAAGAAGTATTGAGTGTCCTTGGGGAGATTCAATTAAACTCATCATGGTCTTCTCTTTAATTAATTAATTACTTAATGTTTGTCAAGTGTTTTGAAGATGCTAAGTGAAATGTATGTGCTAATTATTGTTTATGAAAAGTAAATAAGTCATTAATGGTTTCTGTTTCCTCCCATGTATGTTGCTTTATCTGTCTAAGTTTTATGAACCCAAAGAATAGTGCGTTTTTGTAGTTTTCTAAGCCGCACAGTACAAAGTGTCATTTAAATCTAGAGACACATAATAACTAAGTAATATTTCTTCTCTCTCTCTCCATCTAGTCTATGTCCTCTGGTTTTACCAGTGATAAGTTTTCTCTGTAGAGTAAAACAGAGGTGGTGTGTAAAAGTCGTGTTTTACAGTGTGCTTTGCATTATTTAAATAAACTTCAGAACTGTATAAGAACCTTGAATTTCTGCATGAATTTAAAAGGAACATTTAAGGAAGAGAGGAATAAAGGATTGTTTTCCCGTAATAATCTTCACTGACATTTCTTAATAGAACAGCTATTTCCCTCTATGTTCCATTTTACAGTATTGGTGATAAGAGGAAATTTCGGTCTGTTTGAGCTCAGTGGAATTTTGACCTCACTGTTAACAGAGCTCATGAATATATAACTACAGGAAAATACTGGTTGGGACTTGAGACACACACACACGTACAGCAATGTAGAAAATGAAGGGACTGAGACAGCTAACAACTTAAGTTCTCCCTGATCTGTGTCTTTCATTCATCACTAGATGTTCCCGCGCTGAGACACAGGAATCCAGAAGAACAGCTCGGTAGCAAATTTTGAGACTTGGAGACATGTAATCTTTGTTATTGAACCTACTGTAGCTGCAAATCATGTTTTAAAATATAAAATTGCAGAAGGTTTTGCAACCTTTAAATCTTTTCTTGTCATTTTATGTTTCTGGTTTTAAATTCTGCTGTGTTAATGTAATCTTCACTCGGTAATATTTACAGCACCTAAATCAGTGTTGAGGACACGCAGAATATTGGAGGATCAACTCTACTTATTCCAAATACACTTTAATATTTTGACTGCCAGACCAGAGTTCGAGAAATAACTGTGGTAGAATGATAATGAGAAGTTTAACAGTTTTATGATGGTTGAAGCTGACTTTATGAAAGTTGATAAATTTCATCTTGTAGGTTTCAATTTCTCATTCCCTACCGAGAGATGGGGAGAATACATTGATACTGCATTTCAAATTGGCTAGATCAGAAGGAACAGCAGCTAAAATCCATTACAACCCAATTACATCCATCAGCTGAAGCTGTGTGCATTCATTCGTGAACATCAGCATTTAATCCATAAAGAGGAACTAATGAGAAATTTGAAAATGGAATCCACGCATCAGTAAGTTTGGAGAGATTTTTCTGGGATTAATGATCTGCCAGAGAATCTTCAACATGCTGGAAAGCTATTCTCTCTGGGTTTGTTTACTGACCAAGGGGAGAAAAAGAGGTTTCCTTCTGTCTACTCATCAAATACTTGAAAGATTTTACTCGTCTTAGTCCTGGAAAATGGGATGCTGTGTGCTTTGGAAGTAAGGTATGTTTTGGTGGACACTGCTGTCTTTGAATGGGAAAAATTAAATTATTAGGTGGGGAGTTTCAATTTATATGTTAGTAGCAAGAGTCCTAAACAAATTCTTCCACCTCTGTAGCCACTCACCAAGCAGTGTCCTCATGCTTGAATCCTGGGTGCATGTTTAGAGCTGCACATACAAACAACAATTCTATACTGCAGAAATTTAAGCATAGTTTTATCTTTTGTACTCTTTGGTGATTGCATACATAGGAATAAATATTCTGCTTGTTGGAATTCCAACTCAAAGATATTACTATTCTGAGGTTTGTGAGGTGTAGTCATTCAGATGACTACAGAAAGAAATGTGTGTGTAGAACGTGGAGGATCCCACTTCTAATGATGTCTGTTAGTTTCCATTTGGACAGTGGGATCTGTTCCTTTGTTTTCTGGACTTCCTGGAGGTTTATCCACGTAGTTGTGCATATACCACCTCATGATATCAGTGGCTTTCATGGAGGTTAAAATGATATGCAACTACGCTGTCCTTATTTTTTCCTCCTCCTGTAAAATTTCAGTGAGAAGTTTAACTTATTTTTCCATCCTTAGGAAAATATCAACATTGCAAAAGCATATGCAAAAGAGTTTGGTCTTTGTAATTTTGGCAAAGGGGAACCTTGGGGAATTTTCAGTGGAGGGATAATGTCCACATTTCAGAAGGATTACTCTAGCTGCAGTGAAGACTGGATTGGTATGAAGTAGTGGAATGGAGGTGTGGAGATCACAGTGAGGATGAGTTTTAAACAAGAGAGGACTGCCACTTGAAATGGTGTTGGGAGAAGAAACGCATTGAAGGCTATGTCAGACATGGAACCAACAGAACTTAGTGGTTGAAAAACCCCAGGTTTTTGTTAGGACAACTAGGTTGGTGGTGGTGCCATTATTGAGAGGGATACACTGGTTGGGAGGGGATTAGATGCCTCTCATGTCATTCCTTAATCTTGTTGAGAATCTTTTTAGAATACAGCTCCTGAGATGCGGTGCCTCAGAGTGAGCTCCTACCGCCATACTTCCAAGAGACAGGCTGTAGCTTGGAAGCAGCTGATCTGAACTTGTACCCTGGTCCCGCCTTTCTTACAAGTGAAAAAAGAAATCAAGTGAGAGACTTTTAAATAAGAAATTACATACTGACTGTCTCTGTGAATATCAAAATACATCCTCAGGCACTTTTAAGAAAATTTTAGGTTTTCTTTTAAAAGTCTTTCTGTTCATATGTGTTCAAGGAACTCCCACCACCTAAGAAAAAAGTCAGAGAATGCAGAGCATTTCAAAGCTGGGAGGGGTCACCCTGAGATGGAGAAATTTCTGATTCCTGTGTTCTGTCGATTTCTGTGGTTTCACAAGTAGGGTCTAATAATATCTATTTTTAAAAACCTTCTTAATTACTCTCAATTCTGACCCACTGACTCAAAAAGGACTAAGAAGCTGAAGGCCAGGTTTGTTTGATGGGAAAGGGGCAGAGAGTAAAGAAAATAAATAGATGAAGAGGGATAAACCAGACACACATCTGAACCGCATCAACAGATGCATTACCTGTGGTTTTTCATGTGGTTACAGTTTTCAGTGACATGGAAGTCTGTCAAGTGTCAGGATTTACGATATTTAAAAAGGGCCATTTCACAGTCCATTTTAGTGCAACACACTGCTGAAGATTCACGACATTTGTAACTAAATAAAACTAACACAAGTAAATTTACACGAAAGGTTGACTACTCCTTGTGTTGTCCTTCTAGTGTTAAGTTGTGCTGTTTCTATTTTCTGCTTTCTTTCTTTAATTTTCTCATTCCTCAGTTTTTTTCCCCTCTCTTTCTCCATTGTACTTATTTAGCAAGGCATTGAGAAAATAGGCAATAGATGTTTCCATAGCCACAAATATGTATGTATCTTCATTAGCAGTTAAACAAGGCAGAATTTTCTTTTCTTTTCTTTTTAAAATAAGATTTCATTATTTTATTTTTCCATTTCACTGATCCATGACAGCTTGGCTAAGATTTTGTAGGATCTGTATAGAAGAACAAGAGTTCAGGAACGAATTGCCAGTAAGTGCACTGCTAAAGAAAAGGATTAGAGGAGAGGGACACTTGCCCTATCAGATATTAGGACTTATAAAACTCTTAATAAATCTTTATATATTTAGGCAACGTGGTCATGGACAAGGACAATTAAAATAACTAGTGGAACAGAATAGAGGGCACTGAAACAGACACACTCTTATAGGGGTTCTTTTTTTTTTTTAAATTTTCTTTACTTTATTGTGTTGGTTTTGCCATACATTGACATGAATCCGCCATGGGTATACATATGCTCCTCCTCCAGAAACCCCCTCCCTCTTCCCTCCCGATTCCCTCCCCCTGGGTCATCCCGGTGCACCAGCCCTGAGCATCAAACCTCGGCTGGCGATTGATATAACATATGATAATTAACATGTTTCAATGCCATTCTAGCATATCATCCCACCCTTGCCCTCTTCCACAGAGTCCACGAGACTGTTCTACACATCTGCGTTTCTTTTGCATGCGGGGTTCTCGTTACCACCTTTCTAAATTCCATATATATGCGTTAGTATACACGGCAGAATTTTCTGCTGCACCTCAACTGAATCTTAGTGATGCAGCAGGGATACAGAATGTAGATAGTGGATTGTTGTAAGACTGCTTAAGGTCTATTCTGCTAAGTAGGCTTAGATTTTCTTTTATCACCTATTACATTCTGAACTAATCATGGATTTACAGGAAATTGAAAAGATAACACAGAGGGGTCTCATTCCCAAGTTTCCTTCAAATGATTATGTAAATATAGTGTAACAGCAAAACCAGGAATGTCTGTGTATAGTTTTATGCCATTTTATTATATGTGTAAAGTCTTAAAACGGCCATCACCATCAGGCTACAGAACAATGTCATCACCATAAATATCTATTGGTGCCATCATTTTAAGCTTGAATGATGTAGGGAAGTTTTACCATTCTTTAAGTTACTTACATCTTCCTTCAAACTCTGTTTTTATTTGTTTAACTTGCCTTACTCAACTGAGTAGGTCCTTTAATACACTACTTAATAAAAGTGGTAAGCATAAATATCCTTATCTTACTCCCAACCTGAAGGATTCACTTCTTTGCAAAATTGAGTACAATGATAGCTGTAGTTTTTGTTTTACATGGCACTTTTCATGTTGAGGAAATTTTCTTGTCTTCCTGATTGTGCGTGTTTGTTTTGAAGAAGTGTTGAAGTTTGCCCAACATATCTTTTTACAGTTCATTGACCTGTTAGTTTTTTAAGAAATAAAAAATATGTATTAAGGTCTCCAAATTCCCTCATATCAACAACATTTTGACATGTGCTTAAATACTACTGGATGCACAGGTATTTACAAAGTTTATATCTTTAAAGTGAAATATATTTTTTTTCAGTTAAATCTTTTAAATCATATTTATTTATTGTTTAAACTTGAGTATAACATGTTTGATATTAATACTGTATATTCTACTCTCTTGACCTCTCTTTCTGGCATTCTTTCTTGTTTCCTTTTAATTCAACATTTCTTGTAGACAATATGCATTTTTAATCAGCATGAGAGCTTTTTTCTTTTAATAGACGTTTTAGGTTTAATGCTGAAATTTATGATTGCAATTAATATGCATGATATAGTAGATATGATGAAAGAAAGAGAAACTTGGCACTGAAGAAATAGGGAACATGTAGCCTGTTCAAGAACAAATAGGACATATAAAAATAGGTCAAGAATTATGCCTTAAGAGAAATTCCAGTTAATTCCTAAAGCAAAAATAATATAGTCCATAGTCCCTGAATATAATGCTATAAAGTCAGAAGGTTGAAAGATATGTTCAGGTAAAACCTCAAAAATGTTCTTCTAGATAAAATATTAAATAAAGATAAAGCCTAAACAAAAATTAACAACTATTTTGATGCTAAAGACATCAAGAGTAGCACAAATCAAAAGCTTTAGTATCTGTCCATAGATGTACTGAGACGAAAAATCAAGAGCATAAAAGTGAATATATTATAGAATAAACTTTTAAAACAAATTAAAGTAAGAAGCTGGGGGAGAAGCAGGGAGACAAAGCAAAGTGAGGGAAAATAAAAGGAATTAATAGAGATAAAACTCGAAACAAACAAATGGAAAACAGAAACAGAGAGTGGAAGTGATCCATAAAATGAAAAATAAACTCTGTCAAATTATCAATAGAATGGACAAACTTAGATAACTTTCACCAATAAAAATACAGACAAATAACAGTAAGAAGGGGAAAATAAATGGCATTCTAAATATTTGTTATTGTTCAGTTGCTAAGTCATGTCCAACTCTTTGTGACCCAGGGACTGCAGCATGCCAGACTTCCCTGTCCTTCACTATCTCCCAGAGTTTGCCCAAACTCATGTTCATTGAGTCAGTGATGCCATCCAACCATCTCATCCTCTGTCACTCGTTTCTCCTTTTGCCTTCAATCTTTCCTAGCAGCAGAATCTTTTCCAGTGAGTCAGTTCTTTGCATCACGTGGTCAAAGTATTGGCGCTTCAGCTTCAGCATTAGTCCTTCCTGAGTGAATATCCAGGATTGATTTCCTTTGATTGACTGGTTTGGTATAGATTATGTTAAAAATTAAGCCCCTTAAAAATATTCATTTTTCTAGTGAAAAAATTACCAAAGTTCATCTAAGGAATGGTAAAAATTGTTGCTAGTACATGGGAAAATTATTGAAAGCTTATCTATCTTGACATGGCCATAACAGAATCAGAGTATTTTATCAGTAAGGCTAATTGCACCTCTGAAAAAGAAATAATTTCCTTGTAGTATGTTTTTTGATTAAGAGAAAGGAATAGAATCTTTCTTAAAGCATTCTATAGGAGTAATATAACTCTGATGTAAAAATTGAATAAAAATAGCACATAAAAGAAAATTCATGAATACAGATATAAAAATCATAAATAAACTATTACCAAGTTAATTTCAGGAATGCATTAGCAGACTGCTAATACATTATGCCCAAAAGGTGTATGCCGAGAACATAGAAATATTTTAGATTATGAGACATGTGCATTAATATAATTAGTGCATTAACAAATTAAAGGAGAAAAGTGAATAAACATTTCAATATGGATGATTAAATCACTTGATTCATTATAATATTTGTTAGTGACTTGGAAAAAAAAAACCTACCATAGTAAGTTAGTTATAGAAAGAAACTTTTAAAACATGGCTTTAAAAGAAACTACCAAAAACCTTAAAAAACATCATAAATAATAGTAAAGTATTTTAAGGGTGAGAGGTTAAATAATATACCTCCCTCTGAAAAAATGTCCTCATCTCTGCAACCTGTGAATACATTACCTTACATGCTTAAAGTGACTCTGTGGATATAATTAAATCAAGGATCTGGAGATGGGAAGATGATCTTGGGTTATGTGGGTAATGGGAGTTAAAGAGAGAAGAAGGCAATGTGATGATGGAAGCAAGAAGTTTGAGTGATGTGAAGAAGGCTAGTGGAGGCAACGGGCAGGCTCTTCTCTGGGGCCTCCAGCCTGAAGCAGCTCTGCCAATGCTTTAATTGTAACCCCTGCCCCACTGGTGGCTCAGTGGTAAAGAGTCCACCTGCAATGCAGGAGACACAGGTTCGATCCCTGGGTCGGGAAGATCCCCTGGAGAATCCACTCCAGTATTTTTGCCTGGGAAAATCCTATAGACAGAGGATCCTGATGGGCTATAGTCGATTGGGTCACGAAGAGTTGGACATGACTGAGCAACTGAACATGCACACAAGGTTCATTCAGGATCTCCAGAGCTATAAAATAATGCATTTATGGTTTTTTTATGAATGGATGATTTTAATAGCTCATATAGGCTTTAGTGTATTGCATTTCTTATTCCTACTGACTTTTTTCTTTGTCTTCTTGAAATTGAAGTATAATTGCTTTACAATGTTGTGAGAGTTTCTGCTGCACAGAAAAGTGAGTCAGCTCTATGTGTATATACATCCCCTCCCTCGTGGATCCTCCTCTCCCCACCCCACCCATCTAGGTCCCCATAAAGCAGTGAGCTGAGCTCCCCATGCTGCCGCTTCCCACTAGCGCTCTATTTACACCCAAGTGTATATATGCTGTGTTACTCTCCTAATTCATCCTACCCGCTCCTTCCTCCCCTGTGTTCACATCTCCCTTCTTTACATCTGTGTATCTATCCCTGCCCTCCAATTCATTGTACCGTTTTTCTAGATTCCACATACATGCATTAATATATGGTATTTGAGTCACAAAGTTTGTTGTCATCTGTTACAGTGAAAGTGAAAGTGAAGTCGTGTCCGACTCTTTGTGACCCCATGGACTGTAGCCTACCAGGCTCCACCGTCCATGGGATTTTCCAGGCAAGAGTACTGGAGTGGGGTGCCATTGCCTTCTCCAGGAGATCTTCCCGACCCAGGGATTAAACCCGGGTCTCCCGCATTATAGGCAGACGCTTTACCGTCTGAGCCACCAGGGAAGCAGCACCAAGAAAACTAATACAAAAAAGAATCTGCAGTAGGTCAGAAATAAGAAAAGAAACCCAGTTATTATGCTAATATCAATATTTTTGAAGATAATAGACCATGCAATAAAATGAAAGTAAAATAATATGTCTGTGTGTATATACATACACACATCATCTATCTACATATCTATATCTGTCTATCTTCTATCTAAAACAAACTGTCTACCAAAAAAAAAATTATCATGAAGAATCATTGGAAAAAATCATCAGAAATAGTAAGTGTCCAGGAAAGTAGCCAGATAAAAAAATCAATATTGAAAAATCAATAACTTTCTTATACAGTAGTAATGACTAATTTAAAATGTAATAGAAAAATGGGTCCCATTTAGAATAGCCACAAAGTTCATTAAATACTTATGATTAGGTGTGGCAAGAAACTTGTAAAACTTATTTTTTAAAAACTAGAAATGTACTGAAGGTCATAGAGCACACCCTGAAGAAAGGGGAAAGTTACCTTATGTCCCTGGCTAAGAAGAATTCAGTACTTGAAATAAGTAATGTCTCTACCAATTATTCTTCATATTAAGGTTAATCTGAAAATGTAAATCTGTGATGATTTTAAACTTATTATGAAAATACATGAGCAAAATGTTAAGATAATATTTGAAGGGAAGACCAACTAGAGACTAGTCCTACCAAATATCAAAACATATTATTGCATTAAAGCAATTTAAACAGCTTGGTTATTGCAGGAACTAATGATAAAATTGATGGTACAGAATATAACATTCAGAATTGTTTGTTTTTATGAGGATTCAACTTATCCAAAATTTGACATATGAAGTAGGAAGTAAACAATAAAATCTTTCACACTAATACTTTGACAACTGGTTATCCAATTGGGGAATTTCATTTAGCTCTCTCCATAACCTCATTAAAATGTAATTTTCTGCAGATGGGTTCAAAAGCTAGATGAAACACAGATCTCAAAGCTTTCAGGAGAAAATGCAGGAAAATATTAAAAATATTAGAGTTGCAATGATTTTCTAATCCTAATACAAACCTAAAAGCAACAAGGTAAATAATCTGTATTGTTGACTGCACATGAATTATGAATTATATATTGTTAAAAGGATAAAAATATATGCATCATCTCTGACAAACAAAGCATTAATCATTAAATACATTAGAAATTCCACAGATCAATGAGAAAAGACAAACAGATGAGTAGAAAAATGAGCAAAGGACTTAAAGAAGCAATTCACACACACACATACTTGTACACACAAATATAGACATCAATATCACTAGTATTCACACTACATTAGCAGAAAACTAGACGAATGAAAATTAAGGCTCAGCAAGGTGTTATAATGAAAGCTTATTATGGAACAAGTCATCCTAAACCAGTAATTCTTAACAACGAATACTTCTTACTTTACATTTTCTGTGGTTAGGGATCTGGGAGGTGCTTGACTGACTGCTTCTGGCTGGAGGACTCTCAGGAGATTGCACACTCTTGGCTGGGGCTTCAGTTAATCTCAAAACTCAACAAGTGAACTGAAGGGGCCACTTCTAAGCTCACTCACACATTTAGATCCTTCAGTTCATTGTGAGCGGCGGGACTGAGGGTCTCAGTTCCTCGCCAGGGCACATGGGTCTCTCCAAGGAGTAATATGGCATCTTGATTGCCCCAGCACAAAAAGGAAAGAGGCAGACAGAGAAATGGGAGCCAGTCTAGGACACCCCACCACTGAAATGGACCTCCCAGGTGGCGCTAGCAGCAGCCGTCAGCCTGCCAATGCACAAACCGTCAGAGAGGCAGGTTCGATCCCTGGGTCAGGAAGATCCCCGGAGGAGAGCGAGAAAACCCACCCAGTACTCTTGCATGGGAAATTCCATGGACAGAGGAGCCTGGCAGACTGGAGTCCCTAGGTCGCAAAGAGTCAGACACGATTGAATCGACTTAGCACGCATGCACACGTCACTGAAATACACTATTTGGTTGATGTCGGAGAGTGTTTTGCCTATGTTATCCTCTAGGAGTTTTATAGTTTCTGGTCGTATGCTTAGATCTTTGATCCATTTTGAGTTTATCTTTGTGTATGGTGTTAGAAAGTGATCTAGTTTCATTTTTTTACAAGTGGCTGTCCAGTTTTCCCAGCACCACTTGTTAAAGCGGTTGTCTTTCCTCCATTGTATATTCTTGCCTCCTTTGTCAAAGATAAGGTGTCCATAGATGCGTGGATTTATCTCTGGGCTTTCTATTCTGTTCCATTGGTCTATATTTCTGTCTTTGTGCCAGTACCATACTGTCTTGATGACTGTGGATTTGTAGTATAGCCTAAAGTCAGGTAGGTTGATTCCTCCAGTTCCATTCTTCTTTCTCAAGATTGCTTTGGCTATGCGAGAGTTTTTGTATTTCCATACAAATTGTGAAATTATTTGTTCTAATTCTCTGAAAAAGACCTCTGGTAGCTTGATAGGAATTGCATTGAATCTATAGATTGCTTTAGGTAGTATACTCATTTTCACTATATTGATTCTTCCAATCCACGAACACGGCACATTTCTCCATCTGTTTGTGTCCTCCTTGATTTCTTTCATCAGTGTTTTATAGTTTTCTATATACAAGTCTTTTGTTTCTTTAGGTAGAAATACTCCTAAGTATTTTATTCTTTTTGTTTCGATGGTGAATGGAATTGTTTCCTTAATTTCTCTTTCTGTTTTCTCATTGTTAGTGTATAGGAATGCCAGGGATTTCTGTGTGTTGATTTTGTATCCTGAAACTTTACTATATTCACTGATTAGCTCTAGTAATTTTCCGGTAGAGTCTTTAGGGTTTTCTATGTAGAGGATCATGACCCACCTCCCAGAATATCAGAAATAAAAGCACGAATAAACAAATGGGACCTAATTAAAATTAAAAGCTTCTGCACAACAAAGGAAACTATAAGCAAGGTGAAAAGACAGCCTTCAGAATGGGAGAAAATAATAGCCAATGAAGCAACAGACAAACAATTAATCTCAAAAATATACAAGCAACTCCTGCAGCTCCATTCTAGAAAAATAAACAACCCAATCAAAAAGTGGGCCAAAGAACTTAACAGACATTTCTCCAAAGAAGACATAAAAATGGCTAACATGAAAAGATGCCTAACATCACTCATTATCAGAGAAATGCAAATCAAAACCACAATGAGGTACCGCTTTACACCAGTCAGAATGGCTGCCATCCAAAAGTCTACAAGCAATAAATGCTGGAGAGGATGTGGAGAAAAGGGAGCCCTCTTACACTGTTGGTGGGAATGCAAACTAGTACAGCCACTATGGAAAACAGTGTGGAGATTCCTTAAAGAACTGCAAATAGTCCTGCCATATGACCCAGCAATCCCACTGCTGGGCATACACACCGAGGAAACCAGAATTGAAAGAGCCACGTGTACTCCAATGTTCATCGCTGCATTGTTTCCAGTAGCCAGGACATGGAAGCAACCTAGATGCCCATCAACTGACGAATGGATAAGAAAGCTGTGGTACATATACACAATGGAATATTACTCAGCATTAAAAAAAATTCATTTAAATCAGTTCTACTCAGGTGGACGGAACTGGAGCCTATTATCCAGAGCGAAGTAAGCCAGAAGGAAAAACAACAATACAGTATACTAACACATATATATGGAATTTAGAAAGATGGTAATGAGAACCCTGCATGCGAGACAGCAAAAGGAACACAGATGTATAGAACAGACTCATGGACTCTGTGGAGGAGGGCAAGGGTGGGATGATATGGGAGAATGGCATTGAAACATGTTAATTCTCATATGTGAAATCAGTCACCAGCCCAGGGTTGATTTTCGGGGCTGGTGCACCAAGATGTCCCAGGGGGAGGGAATCGGGAGGGAGGAGGGAGGGGGGTTCTGGAGGGGGAGCATATGTAAACCCATGGTGGTTTCATGTCATTATATGGCAAAACCAACACAATAAATTAAAGAAAATTAAAAAAAAAAAAAAAACCAAAACACTATTTGTTAAAAGTGAGTGAATACATCCAGCCCCTAATCAAGGGGAGAGAATTACACAAGTGTGTGAATATCAGGATGTAGAGATCATGGAGAGCCATCTTAGAGATTCTCACAATGTTAGTTGGAAAATTGACGAGGGGATTACTTTCAGAGGACAGTTTGGTGTTATCTACTGAAGCTTAAAAGGCACAAAACAAGTAATAGAAGAGTGCCTTGACTCTAGCAGAATGTCACTAGGTAAAAATAAGCAATGCAGAGCTCCATTATTCTGCCCACATTTCTATAATTCTGAGACCTTGAAAGTCCTGGATCCCATCCCATTCTACCCCTACCATGAAGCCAAATATCCAGGTGACTGAGTTTCAAAGTGAGGTGTAGTTTATTTTCTTTCTGTAAAGGTTTTTTTTTTTTTTTAATAAATACCTGTATTTACAACTGTACACAGAAATAAATTTATCTGTTTATAAAAAATAAAATAGTAAATAAATCAAGGCAAAAATAAGTTTAGAAAAAAAATGTTTGGAGTACATACATTTAGAAATGCAATGTTTTGCTTTATAAACTCATGAATTGTTTGAAATTCTTTTGTATAATTAACTTTTTAAAATAATACAGGGGTAAGTGATTTCTAAAACAACGATGTCACTGATAGCACTTCTAATTAAGTTGGATTCCCAAAAATCTTGGAGCGTCTTAGGTTCACATAAACATCACTCATGACATAGCTGTTTTTTCTTTTATTGACTAGATATCAGTTACAAATCACTGAATCTGAGATTATGTCTTACATCTACCATAAGCTTAAATTCAAGTACTGGAAAAAATATGTTCCAGATAGTTGTAGATAATATCGGGTCAAGTCATATTTTTATGACAATCTCTGTAGCATGACAAACTGATGGAACATTAAACATGGAAGCAAAGCTCGGTGGATTTTTCTTCTGACTGAAACACAAAAGGAAAACCAGAACATGAAGTGGTCAGCCAGCCAAGTTCAAGTTTTTAGTATGGCAACACATATACTTTCTGGTCTCTTGTCTATTACAGTTACTATTTGGGTTTCTGCTTTGTGATAAGATAAACATTCTAAATTAAATAATTTTATTCATATATAAACACAAAAAATCTTCCACACTGTAGATATATAGCTTGACACAATTTCAAACAAATGAACACTTTCTGTAATTTCCAAGCCAAAGAGATTAAACACATTATCAGCATTCAGGGAAGCCCTTTGTGCTCCCTAGCCATCACCACCCACCTCCTCAATTCACTGAAAAATACAATCCTGATTTCTAACTCAATACATTTGTTATACTTTAGGGATGCTTCAAAACAACTTCTGAAGCAATTCACCAAATTATACTCTTACTAGTACTGAAGCTCCAAGAGTTTTATATCATCCCACTGCTTTTTACTGGTAGTTTGTTTGTTTGCTTTTAAATTTTTCCGCTAAGTACTTAACTGGAACTTCATTTGGTTTTAATTTATATTTCCTTGATCATCAGTGAGACAACATCTTTAATAGCAATTAATCATTTTGATATTTTCTGAAGGGCTCGATCAAGGTTTTGGCTACTTTCTCTATTTTGTTATGTATCTTGTATTGATTTTTAGGAGTTCTTTATATATTTTGACAATGAATCCTCTGTCAGATATTACAAATCTCTTTTTCCACTCTGTGATTCACCTTTTTAGTCTCTCAGGGATGCCTTCTGTAAAGCAGAATTTCTTTATTTTAATGTAGCCTCATGTAACAGTAATTTGCTCCGGAGTTAATATTTTGTGTGTCTTGCTTATGAAATTTTTGCCGACATAAAGGACATGAAGATATCCTTTTAAAAAATATTCTAGTAAATGTATTACTTTACCTTTCATATTTAGACTTGCAGTTCACCTGGAATTCACTTTGTATGTGGACTAAGGTAAGAATCAAGATTTGTTTTTTTTCCATGTAGATGACCAATTGATACAGCATCACTTACTGTAAATCCTGTCCTTTCTCCCTGCTGCCCCGTGCCACTTTTATTCTAAGTCAGATGACCAGATATATGCAATATTTTTCTGGACTCCTATTTGTTTTCTAGTGCTCTCTTTTTTTATCCTTGTGCTAATGGTACACTGTTTTAAATACTATCCTTTATAAAATTATTCATACAGACTTCTGTAAGTTCTCCATTTTATTCTTAAGATTGTCTTTGCTGTATAGGCTTAGTCTCGTGAATGACCTTGTGAATTCTAGAACTATGCTGTCAGTGTGTGTGTGTGTGTGTGTGTGGGTGCTCAGTCATGCCTGACTCTTTGTGACCCCATGGACTATAACTGGCCAGGCTTCTCCATCAGTGGGATTTCCAAGGCAAGAATACTGGAATGAGTTGCCATTTCTTTCTCTAGGGGGATGGTCCTGACTCAGGGATTGACGTGCGTCTCCTACATTGGCAGGCAGATTCTTTACCCTTGAGCAACCAGGGAAGCCCCCCACTATTTATACCATCAGTTAATTACTTTTTGAATTATTTCACCAAAAGTGCATACACACAGTTAAATCCCTATTCTCATATCTTAAAGCAATAAATAGCAAAGTACAAGATTTGAGAAAAGAAATAAATACTTCAAAGAATAACGATATTTCTAAACTCTAGGAACTCTAGTGTTCTTAAAGAATCATCATTTCCAGCATGATAATGAGCTATGAGGGCCCAAGGGTTGTTAGGAGGTCAAGGTTAGAAGGTGAGTATTTGCTATTTTCAAGGATAATCCCGTACTGAAGTATATGTTCTGCCTGCATTTCATCTTCTTGTGCTAAATGTTGAAATAAGTCTAATGCATGTCTACTCATTAAGAGAGACTTATTTTTATTCCCCACTGTATATTTAAACCAAATGAGTGTGTCTTCTTTTTGCCTAGCCTCAGCCTCTGAAAGAACACAGATCGAGCAGCCGTGAGTTTCCTGGTCCCTCTTATGGTTGCAAAGTCACAGATAGCTTTGACTGATAAATCTGTTTCTCCCTGTGTCAGAGGTGACTCAAACTCTGAACTCGATCTCACACTCTTCTCTGGGTTGTGCCATTGCTTCTAGTGTGTCTACGTGTCTTTCCCTTCTCTTTCTCTGCACGGTGTTTCTCCTTCTTCTACACCTTGCTCCCTGCAGCTTAGAACACCGTCGGGTCTAGAGTCAGAGAAAGAAGAGAGGTGAATGGGATAGGGTTGGGGGCTTCAGCTCTTCAGGTCTGTTGGGTATTTAGCCTTGATTCCCTGCTAGATGCTTCGGTAGGTTTTTGGAAGCCCCTTTGGGAAACAGTAAATGCATTGTCTTTAGACTTGACACTACACTTGGCATGAAGGAGCTTAGTTCCTCTACCAGGGAACAAATCTGTGCCCTCTGCGGTAGAAGCATGGAGTTTTAACCACTGGGTCACCAGGGAAGTCCCAATCCTGTTTTTTTTTTGATAACTCTCTTTATACAGATGCTCTTAGAGGACTATTCCTTAGATAAATAGCTAAAATCTTTTCTCTTTATATTGATCAGTGAACATTAGTTCCCTGTAAACAGTAAGGAATCTGCCTGCAACAAACCCAGGTTCGATCCCTGGGTCAGGAAGATCCCCTGGAGAAAAGAATGGCAACCCACTCCAGTATTCTTGCCTGGAGAATCCCATTGACAGAGAACCTGGCAGGCTACAGTCTATGGGATCACAAAGAGTCAGGCACGACTGAATGGCTTGCACTCACTCATTCAACCTACCCTCAAACTTGGAGGCTGTATAGGAACTTCTATGAGCAATCCTGATGCAGTTCTTCTCTTTTGACTTTAGGTGAAAGCAGAAGCACAGTTTCCTCCTCCCACTTCTCCATTTTGATTGAGAAGACAGGACTTGTAACAGAGCACCCACCCTCCCCAAATCCTTCTTATGAAATTCCTGACATTTCCAACATCCTTTACTCATTTGATGTCATGAGTTTCCCTATTGATTCTTTAGATCTACTTTGAGATGTTTGCTTTATAGACTCTCACTACACACTTTGGTATCAATCATCATTTACATTGTGGCTCCTGAGTTGAAACTTCTAAATAATATCTTATTCACTCACTCATTTGTTTATTTACTTATTCATTCATTTGTGCATATATATTCAACAAATATTGATTATTTACTGTGTGCTAAACATCACATTGACTCTGAAGTTAGACCAAAGAGGAAGAACATCCTTCTTGCCTGATTTCTAGAGAGAGGAGACAAATAACAAGATTATATAGAAGTTATATTGCATATTAGAAAGTGGTAAGTAAATGCAGAAAAATAAAGCAGGGAAGAACAATAGGAGGTAGGTGAGGATATGAAACCAATTTTTAACATAGTGGTCAGGGAAGGTCTCCCTGAAGCATCTCATCTGAAAGAAGACCTCTATGTAGAGTGTTCCAGATGGATGTAAGGAGGTGGATGAACAGTTGGTCTGTTTGAAGCACATAGAGAGACTGATGGCTGGAACAGCATGATGGATGAGCTGAGTAGCAGGGAAAAAAGCATGGAATAATTGAAGAGCTAAAGTACAGTGGTAGTTGACCACTATACCTTTTCCTCCCCTGAGTAACAAAAGAAATCATTGAGAAGTTTAGACTAGAGCAATGAATGTTGATTCAAAGTATTAAAATAATCTTTCCACCTTTATATAAAAATAGATAATAAGGAAAATAAATATGGAAGCAAAGAGATTAGTTGGAAAGCCATCACAATGTATTCCAGGTAAGAAATGGTGTTAGATTGGATCAGAGAAGTAGCAGGTCAAGTGGTAAAACAGAAGGGTCAGTTTAGGGATATATTTTGAAAATAAAAGCAAGAGAACTGGCTGACAGATTTGATGTGGGGTTGCAAGAAAGAGAGTAGGTAAAGACAGTGGCAGATTTTTGCTCCAAGCAACTGGAAGAATTACAATTCATTGACATAAGTGGGGTATAGTTGGCAGGGACTCTAAAAAGCTAGTGAGCAAGGCCAGGGGTTCATTCTTCATTTTTGCACATGTTGAAGTTAATTTACTTAATAGGTATCTTATTGGAGGTGTTGATTTAGATACATGAATTTGGAGTTCAGAGGCTTAGCAGAGAGGTCTAGACTCAAGACATTAATTAGAGAGGTATCTGAGTATGCATGACAGAATTGGGTTGCCAAGGGAGGGGCTGTAAGTAGAGAAGAGAAGGGGTTTAGGGATTAAGCCAAAGGCCAGAACTGTGAGAAGGAACCAGAGAACTGACGGTAAGAGCAACAGATGAGAGGAAAACAAGAAAAATGTACTCCAGGAAGCCAAAAAGAAAATGTTCAAGGACGAGGGGTAATCACTTGGGTCAAATGTTCTAGAAGGTATAATTAGACCAGCAGTGAATTTTGATCACTGAATTGAACAACCTGGTGACCTTGATATGAGTATTTTCAGTGAATGGATGAAAACCTGTTTGGATTAAATAAAAGAGAGAATGGGGAAAATCAAATATTGCAGGTAGAGACCACTCAATACCAGTTTTGCTACCAGACCAGGTAGCAGATGGACAGAGAACAGGAGCCAAGAGTAGGTTTCTAGAAAGTTTGGGGTGTGTATTAAAATGTTGATGGCGATCATCTGGTAAAGAGAGAAAAACTGTTTCAGGCAAGAGAGATGGCATTTTTGCTGGAGCCATGTTTTTGTGCAGAAGAGAGAGTATGTAATTTAGTGTCCAAAAAGGAGAAGGTCCCTGAAGATAAACTATGCGGTGAGAGAATTTAAGAAAGAAAATGCAAGAAACAGTGAGGCTAGAATTTGGGAAGGATCACATAAATTTAACCGGATAGGGTAATATGGCATTATTGGCTTGCCTTCTTTTATTCCTTCCTCAGCTTTTTCTGATCACACACACACACACACACACACACCCTTTACTTGTTTTTTATCTTCTGGATTTCAATCACTGTCAACAGTGGTACAATCTGATTTATACATGCTCTAACTGCCTGCTTCCTATTAATTTATTCAAGAAATATTTATGAGGTATCTTTTATGCCCAGGTACTGTTCTGGGCAGTAGTGATTTAGCAGTTGAACAGGATGGTTAAAGTCCCTCATCTGATAGATGCGTCCATTCTAGTGTGTGTTGACAGGAAAGGAGTAGAAATAATAAATATGAAGGTAAATAATATGCAGTCTTGGCATATTAACAGCAGGGTATCTAAATTTTAATATTTCTATTTATGAATCATATAGAATCATGTACATGAGCTTGAAATATGTGATCACACTGCTTAGGAGGAACCTTAAAGGTGCGTGACATAAATTATTGCTTTCGTTTCATTAGAAGGAAACCTGAGACAGAGATGATGGTGATCATAAATTGTATAAAGTGAAATTGAAGTAGGTAGGGCACTTAGCAATTACTATTAAGCCAAATCAATATTTAATTTCAATTTAAAGGATATTTTAATCCTCACTAACAGTCAAAAACTTGAGCAAACCCTTTCAATTACCCAACTTCCTAAACTATGTAAAAACCCTAATCATATATATCAACACCATTTCTTTTTTGTCTAACTGTTGGTAATCCTTTGATTTTTTTTAAAAGATATCACTCTTTTTGTTCTAATTTTTTAATTATATATTGATTGCACATAGGTCAAATCTAAATCTCGTGACTACTTTGCTCTCTTTTACAGACAAAAATGTGACAGAGATGTGAAAGTTCCTCAGATTAGGAATAGATCTAGGGGTACAATGACTTCTAGTAATCATCTGCTTTGATGCGGAAGTGTTTTAGGATCAGATTTCTGAGTTTGAAACAGAGACCACTGTTTACTGTTATTTCTTACAAACCAAGAGCCTTTAGCAGAACTGATCCTAAACTACTCTCATGCGAGATTACAATAGTGGACAGTAAATTTTATTTTTTTGGCCTTGCCATGTGACTGACGGGATCTTAGTTCCCCAACCAGGGATTGAACTCAGGCCGGTTGCTTTTTAAGCACTGAGTCCTAACCATTGGACCACTAGGAATTTCCTGGACAGTAGGGTTTTAAAACTCACTTCTCTTATTAACTGATTCTGTCTTCACACCCCAAAACCACTCCAGGAATATGAGCTGTGGTGGTTCTATTTCACCTGCAAAAGCTTTGTTCTTACATCTTATTTTCTATTTATCTTCCTTATTCAAATATTTGGCAGAAAAAGTGGTCTCCCTCTTGGAATTTTGTCTTTTCTCTGCTCCAAGCATCAGGGCCCAGTTAGGACTTAGCCCATTCCCTGCAGTACTGGCCATTTACTAATTCCTGGAAACACAGTTTCTCAAATCAGTTCCTTTTGTTTAAGGCAACTATAAGCTTGGCCATGATAGCTAAGTTTTTCTTGCAATATCACATGTATATATTCAGAAAGAGGGTGGTAAAAAAGGGGAGATCAACTTCAGAGATCCTGTGATGGCTATGTGTAAACACGTATTATATTTCCAGAAAAAAATATTTTCAGCATTTAGTTTGTTTTTCTAGCTATAGATATTTCTGAGTTAAAACTCTGTTTCCACAATTTTCAAAGTAGTTACAGAATATGGGGAGAGGATCACAGCACCTTTTACATACATCTAGGGGAAGGCAAAAGCAGAAACACACACACACACTGATCTGGTTAAGAATCTCAGCAGGTAATTTCTAGTATTCTCTACCATTTTTACACATTGTTTTAGAAGTAAATTACAAGAAAAGCTGGGCTAAACGTTACTGAATTAATACCAGATGAGGATTTTATTATACATTCTTAAAAAGACAACATTTTTCAGACAAGGCTCTAAATCTCCTTTGTTTGTTTCTCGAGAGAAAAACATGCCATTTGCCAAATTCCACTATATACACATTCACATAGGTTTATTTACCACATTGTTCTGCTAAATGTCTAGGATGGTATATAACAGCTACATCAAATAAAAAGACATGAGAGAAAGTAGAAGATGAAAGAGGGAAAGCAAAGAACAAAACATCAGTCAAGGAACACATGAAGTAGGTACAGGAAGGAAGCTCAGACAGAAATATCCACCAGCATCCTCTTAACTAAAGGTGGACACAAAAACAGTGCCACTTTCCCTGGTGGTTCAGATAGTAAAGAATCGGCCTGCAATGCAGGAAACCTCGGTTCAATCCCTGCATCTAGAAGATCCCCTTCTTCTAGAGAAGGGAATGGCAACCCACTCCAGTATCCTTGTCTAGAGAGTCCCTAGGTCAGAGGAGCCTTGTGGGCTACAGTCCATGTAGTGGGAAAGAGTTGGACACGACTGAATTACTAATACTTACAATCCTCCATAAAAAGAACACTTCTCATATACTATGGTTTATACTATTGATATTAAGCAAAAACAAAGCAAAAGAACAATCATTAATACTGAAAATGGAATTTTTTTTCCCCTGGGAATTGTTGTAAGTGATTTAATAAAACACAGAACTCCTTCTCAGCAATGTTAGATGCAATGTTAGATCAGCTAATTATTTCTTTGAAATACCTGCAAAGTAGGACAATATATCATTTGTGCAGCTGTGTAGAGGCCCAGAATTGGGGGGGAGGGCAGGAAGGAGTGGCCTCATACTTTCATTGGCATTAGGAACAACTGAATAGCTCAAAACGTGCAGATACCCACACCCTACCTACCCAAGACATTCTTGCTCAAGAATTCCCAGAGAGAACCTTGAAATATGCATTTTTAACATGCATTCTAAGTCATTCCAATGAGGGTCACATTTAAGAGCACCTATGTGATAGTTTCAATATTTTTAATATTAGGTAGATGATGTTTTCATGATGAATGCACTGCTAAAGATACATGTAAGATAAGCTTCAGAAATCCCCAAGCTGTGTCTCTCAACTTGGAAAAAAAAAGCATTTCAGGGATAACCCTACATCTGCTCTAATTATTTGTTTTAAATAAATCATTTGCAAATTCACTCTTAACTCTCATTACTAATAAATAGTTTTTATACCACCCTTATGACAGAAAGTGAAGAAGAACTAAAGAGCCTCTTGAGGAAAGTGAAAGAGGAGAGTGAAAAAATTGGCTTAAAGCTCAACATTCAGAAAACTAAGATCATGGCATCTGGTCCCATCACTTCATGGCAAATAGATGGGGAAACAGTAGAAATAGTGTGAGACCTTATTTTGGGGGGCTCCAAAATCACTGCAGATGGTGACTACAGCCATGAAATTAAAAGACACTTGCTCCTTGGAAGGAAAGTTATGACCAACCTAGACATCATATTGAAAAGCAGAGACATTACTTTGTCAACAAAGGTCCGTCTAGTCAAGGCTATGGTTTTTCCATGGTCATGTATGGATGTGAGAGTCAGACAGTGAAGAAAGCTGAGCACCAAAGAATTGATGCTTTTGAACTGTGATGTTGGAGAAGACTCTCGAGAGTCCCTTGGAATGCAATGAGATCCAAGCAGTTCATCCTAAAGGAGATCAGTCCTGGGTGTTCACTGGAAGGACTGATGTTGAAGCTGAAACTCCAATACTTTGGCCACCTCATGCAAAGAGCTGACTCATTGGAAAAGACCATGATGCTGGGAAGGATTGGGGCCAGGAGAAGACGGGGACGACGGAGGATGATATGGTTGGATGGCATCACTGACTCGATGGACATGGGTTTGGTTGGACTCTGGGAGTTGGTGATGGACAGGGAGGCCTAGCATGCTGCAATTCATGGGGTCGCAAAGAGTCAGACATGACTGATCGACTGAACTGACTGAGCCCCTAAATGCTTCAAGTTCAAAGAATATTAAAGAGTACTATTTTATTTGAAGAGTACTATTTTTTCCAGCCTTATCTCCTCCTATGCTCTTATACGCCTTTATTCTAGTGATTGTTCTTGTGTTTTGCCAAATGCATCTTGTATGTTTCTACTCTTTTTGTCTTTATTATATTCACCTTTACTAGAATGCACTTTTCATTCCTGCTTCACATCCTTCAGAGCCAACTGAAATTCCATTTCTACCTTGAAGTCTTATCTGACAAACTGAGCCCAACTATTTTTTAAAACACCATCTCGGTGGCTCAGATGGTAAAGAATCTGCCTGCATTGTGGGAGACCTCGGTTCTGTCCCTGGGTTGGGAAAATCCCTTGGAGGAGGGCATGGCAACTCACTCCAGTATTCTTGCCTGGAGAAGCCCATGGACAGAGGAGCCTGGTGGATGGTGGTCCATGGGATCACAAAGTCGGACATGACTGAGTGACTAAGCACAGCACACATTATCGGGAAATGCCACTGCACAGGTACCAATCTGATGGAGCTTTGCTGCTGCTGCTAAGTCGCTTCAGTTGTGCCCAACTCTGTGCGACCCCACAGACGGCAGCCCACCAAGCTCCCCCGTCCCTGGGTTTCTCCAGGCAAGTACACTGGAGTGGGTTGCCCTTTCCTTCTCCAATGCACGAAAGTAAAAAGTGAAAGTGAAGTCGCTCAGTGGTGTCTGACTCTTCTCGACCCCATGGACTGCAGCCCACCAGGCTCCTCCATCCATGGGATTTTCCAGGCAAGAGTGCTGAAGTGGGGTGCCATTGCCTTCTCCGGATGGGAGCTTTAAGCTCCTTCAAATGCAGGAGCTGTACCTTCTACTTGCATTTACATGATTCAGTGGAGTGTCTTGTACACGGTTGGTGCTGAAAACATTTTTGATTAATTTTCTTATTGACACAATCTATTAGAGATTAAAAACCTCAGTGCATATTAGGTACCAATTGCCTCTTTTGATAATATTATTTTATTTTTTAATCACTTCTTTTTATATTAGTTAGGGTATTGACTTTGTGTATACGTGTGTGTGTACACTAAATTGCTTCAGTCATATCTGACTCTTTGAGACCCCATGGAGTGCAGCCCGCCATCCTGGGCTTTTCCAGGATAGAGTGGGTTGCCATTTCCTCCTTCAGGGTCTTCCTAACCCAGGTATTGAACCCAGGTCCCCTGCATTTGATGCAGATTCTTTACTGTCTGAGCCACCAGGGAAGCCCTTATGTATGCATATATACATATCTTATATTTTAGGCCATGTTGTATGGCAAGTGGAATCTTAGTTCCCTGACCAAGAATTGAACCCATGCCTGCTGCACTGGAAACTTGGAGTCTTAACCACTGGACCTCCAGGGAAGTCCCTCTTTTAATTTTAATACTGAATCGTCTGACCAACTGGACTGTGATGAGACCACATAGCTTTTACTAGAGGGATTTTCAGTAGTGGGTACTATTTCAATTCTTAGTGAATAATGACATGTATTTTGGGGGGTAATACCATGTATTTTAACTGGAGTGGCCAATATTAATGCTCTCTTTCTGCTTATAACTGACCGACTTGCAATAAAATCTGTTATCTCATAGTCAATACTTCCGTGAATTATTTAACTACTAGGAATACATGTACTGGCCATAGAGGAATTTGTATGGTTCTGTATATGTGAAAATATCCTCTATTTGTATAATACTTTCTCTTTGATAAAACGCTTTCTCTTATGTTATCACATTCATTAGAAAAACAATATGAGGTATATATTATTATTTCTAGTGCACAGTTATAAGCTCAACAAGTTTGAGTGGTTTGCCCTCCTATGACCCCAAAGGTCATTCTCTTTTCTGTCTCACTTTCCTCCTCTGAGTTTCCTGAGTTGATAAAACTTTGTGCTCAGTTCACTATTAGAGGCTGCAAGCCAGCAAAGCTTTAGCTCCTAAGGTTCAAACCACATTTCATTCAATTGAAGAGTGTGCTTTTTAATTCCTTGGGATGATTGATTTAAAAAATCATAAATCAAACTTGCTATTCCATTTGGCAGAAAAATTATTAAAAAAAAAACCCCAAAACTTAGGTAATATGCAAGCTTTGTCAGGGACACTCTCTTTAAGGAAGTCAATGAAAACCCCAAGACATCTTTAATTTTTTCACTGTAGAAAAGGTCATCTGATGAATATGAGTCTTTGATGATGACTTAGTCGTTGTATGAAAGGCAGAAAAGCAATGATTTATAGAGTTCACAAAGGATACTCTGGGAAGCGTTAAGCATCCAAAGTTCAGAAATCAGCCACCCTGAAAGCTCCTGCACAGGGATTACTAAACTCATTTCGCATGTTTGTAACCTAATTAGGTCTTCAGAGAGAGTCTCCTGAGGCCAAAGACTAACAATATGTCAACCCTTAGTACTGCTTTATTCACATTAAAAAGGGGCTTTCAGTCCTTCAGGAATAACAGTTTCATTAAACCAAGCAAATTCCAGGGAAAACCAATCAGGTTGTAAAGAATTTACATCCTTCCTTTTATAAATGATCCTCCTGACTCTCTCTTTTTTAATCTTCCTAAAAGTTGGTTGGTTTTTTAATCTTCTTTAAACTGTCACTTTTCTTCCTTTCTCCCATTTTGCCCAAGTACAGTCATTTTGATATATTTGCAGCAACCAAGCACCCATCGCCAAAGACATATGCTCTAAATATCTTCATCAGATTCCATGTAGCTGCAGAACGTGGAAGGATATTTTTCAGTGGTGCTAGGTACTGGCTTGGGGATTCAAAAACACCCCTTGAGGCATGAAATCCTCTGTGTTAAACCTAAAATAGTAATGTTCATCTCAATCATCTAGATGATAGCTGTGGAAATGTCCTATGGGTTAGATTTTTATCACCAACGACACTTCTCTATCAGTGCCTGCTTGAGGTTTAAACTTTCTTAATGTGTTTTTCTTTAGTAAGCAAGCAGTCTAACTCACCTGCTGTTTCTATGAAATACAGCAAAAAATGTGGCTTGATGAAACTTAATGGCTGATCCTTGTTTAGATATAATCTTCTCAATCAAGTTATTCCAGTGGGCTCATCTGGTTAATGTTGTAACTGCTTCTCCGGAGGAGAGAGGAGCGGGTGACTACGATGGCAGAACCTGAGGACAAAAAGCCTTAGGCTTGGGTAAGAGTGCTCCTGATGGCTATGGAGTGCCATATGGTGGGAAACAATGATGGAGAAACCTCTGCCCACAAGACGCCACCCCCAAATTGGTTCAAGTCTGCTGATTACCCATAAGACTCTCAGGAAGAAGCAAAATAAAATGAAAGAGAGTAAATCCAATAGATTTTAAAATAAACCGGCAGAGTTGTAAACAATTACTGGCACCATCAAATACTGTTCGAGTTATATATTTGTGTGTATAATTCCTCCTAATGGCACCAAGTTCAATGTCATATGAAGAATATCCTAGAGGGAATCCTGTGAGACTAAGCCTTTTTAATGACTGAATAATCCTTATGATTATCATGCTGACTTATAACGCTAAACTCTTTCTTTTTCTTGTGCTTTTATCTATTAAATACAGTTTTATGAAGCCTTTTCACCTTTAATATATCAGTTATTTTACAGCCACACTTAATAAAATAACTGTGGGTACTTTCTTCAAGGCATGGCTTGAGGCTGATTTTTTTGATACCCCTGTAATCATAAACGAAGGGTGGCCCGTAGTCCAGATTACATATAAAATGGGAGACACAAAAAGCTTATCTTATTAGATCTCAGGGTTGCCTCTCTATCACTTTGGTATTTCCTTTGGCTGTTTATTCTCAAGGATGCTTTAGGTATATGAATAGCATCTACTGGTCAAATGCAACTTGTTTATCAAAACACCCATGTAGTTGAGTTTCATGAAATGTGTGCTGTTTTCTCATCAAAACCATGGTCTTGTCACGAGAACCTTCATAAATCATAGTCCAAGAACAGCTCCTTAACTGCCTACTGTTTTCTTTTCAAATACCTGTTGTTAATCTTCCTGACAGTTCTGACAGTCCTGTGCCTGCAGCTTTGAATTCCACATGTTGTAAGCAGCTTAAAACTTCAAGCCAAAGGAAAAAGAATATACATCCGTGGTAGAGACTCTAGATTCTCCCATGCTGTGTTGCCATGGGCAGGCTAAGTTCAAAGAGGAAGTTTGCCTAAGGGTCTAAAACTTGTTCGTCAGCCACAGGAAGACACAGTACTGATCATTTTCATCACCAATGATAATATTATCAGAATCTGCCATTTTTAAAGAATCAGACATTTTTACATGTATGTATTGTGACACTTAGAATAGTTATATATAAGGTGACTTGTTATCCAAGGTGTAACAGATGATGGACGTTAAATCCAAGATGTTGGGATGCCCTCCGGGTAGATCGAAGGAGTGGAAGAACCAGAAGTCAAGCCTAGATGTTATTTAAAGCATGTCTTGGGCTTCCCTGGTGGCCCAGTGGTTGAGAATGCCCCTGCCAATATAGGGGAAGTGGGTTCAGTCCTTGGTCTTGGAAGATCCCACATGCCTGCGGCGCAACTAAGTCCATGTGCCACAACTACGGAGCGCACACACCACAGATACTGAAGCCCTCTCTTCTTAGAGTCTGTACTCCCCAACAAGAGAAGACACCTCAATTGGAAACCCACCCACTGCAACTAGAGAGTAGCCTCCACTCTCTGCAACTACAGAAAGCCTGAGGGCACCAGTGAAGACTTAGCCCAGGCAAAAATAGACCCTTTTTAAAGAAAAAAAGCTTGTCTTACTTCCATTTTGCTAAGCTGCCCTTCATTCAATCTGCCCTTTCTAACTTAGAAGGACATATAACCCTTATTTCACTCTCATTACTGAAAGGAGCCAGTCCGGATTATAATACCAATCAGAACAGTTCTCCAGAGGCCAGAGATTAAGATGGGCTTAATCACAAACTTAGCAGCTGCTTGTCATCATAGACTCTGTTCCCACTCCTCATACAAGCACATTGTCAGAGGTAATTTCTGAGTTCTGGGTGTGGCAGGCAGAACTTCTTCAAACCTAAGGCTTGGGGCAAGCTCCCTCTGTCCTCAGTTACTCCTGATGACATACACAAAAGGAGGATAATCCCAGCCTTCACCTGGAGCCAGAGTGGACAGGTCCCCATGCAGCATCATGTTCTGGGCATGCTGTCCTGGGTACCATCTTGGCTGAGCAATGCCAGTGTATGTTACATTTTAACTTCACCTACATTTGGGAAATGGGGCTTTCCTAGTGGCTCAGCAGTAAAGAACTCACCTGCCAAAGAAAGGAGACGTGGGTTCCATCCCTGGGTTGGGAATACTCCCTGGAGAAGGTCATGGAGGATCCTGATTTGTATCCTTCATAATAAATCCAGACTTCCCTGATAGCTCAGTTGGTAATTCAGGTGGCACTAGTGGTAAAGAACCCACCTGCCAATGCAGGAGATGTAAGAGATCTGGATTCAATCCCTGGGTTGGGAATACCCCCTGGAGAAGGAAACACAACCCACTCCAGTCTTCTTGCCTGGGAAATCCCATGGACAGAGGAGCCTGGTGGGCTACAGCCCATAGGCTTAAAGAGAGTCAGACACAACTTAGCAATTGAGCATGCATGCATGCATATTTGGAAACTAGGGTATTTTAACACTTTCATATACTTAGCTTGACTGAGAAGTCTTCCTCCCCATAAGCCATCCAAGTTTTCAAAGAAGTATTGGAAAGCAGGGCTATCATGGGCATGAAAAAGGGCTTAAACATAGGTGTATGGGATATAAAAATTATAAAGGGCATTTGTACATTTTTAGCTTCCTCATTTTATAAGAGAACTCAATCCCCCAACCAGTGACAAATATATGTTAAAGACCTTGGCAAGGACAAAGTCCTTAGCTGGCCTTCAAGGCCCTTCAGAGTCTTGGCTGACTTTCCCTCTACCCTCCCCATACAGTGCTTCAGACTCACTGTATTTCCTGAACACACTTCACATGAGCTTGGCCTCCCAATAACACTCTTTCCCCAAAGAGCTGCTGGTGCTCTCATCTTATCCAGTTCTTAAATCAAATACTCTTCCTTTGAGATGCCATCTTGGGCCAGCCTCTCAAAAATAGCATCCTCGCACTTCTCTGCCCCTGTGATTTTACAATTTAAAGAAATGAATATTTAGCTTTAATCCATCCTTTTGGTTCACAGCTCTTCACACCCTTGGCATGTCCTGAACCATAAAAGTAGTGGGAGCATCCTTTCTTATAATATTTGGTCTCTTGTCTTCAGTTCCTGAAACCAGTTCAGAGCCATAAAAGGTAAAATGGGTGTCAGTGTATTCGTAACAAGTCCCTTTCCACCACAACTGAGTTTTGTTAATCAGGTGACTTTCAGAAATCTCTTAAAACTGGCAGGGCAGGACTGATCACCATGGGAACCTTCCATGAAGAGAGAGTTGGAACTTTCAATCCAGCTATCACAGTGCTTGGCATATAGAAAGAACTCAATACATGTTAACTACTATTGAAGATAGTAATAAGCAACCGTGTCATACTAAGTGAAGTAAGACAAAGACAAATATATGGTATCACTTATATGTGGGATCTAAAAAAATAATACAAATGAACATATTTACAAAACAGAAAACAGACTGACAGATATAGAGAACAAACTTATGGTCACTAAAGGGAAAGCAGAATGGAGGGATAAATTAGGAATATGAATGAACAGAAACAAACTACTGTATAAAATAGATAAACAACAAGAATTTACTGTGTAGCTGTTGTTATTTTATGGACATGAGTTTGGATAAACTCCGGGAGTTGGTGATGGACACGGAGGCCTAGCATGCTGAGATTCATGGGGTCGCAAAAAGTAGGACACGATTGAGCGACTGAACTGAGCTGAACTGTTGTTATTTTAGTCACTAAATTGTGTCTAGACTGTAGCCCGCCAGGCTCCTCTGTCCATGGGATTCTCCAGGCAAGAATACTGGAATGGGTTGCTATTTCTTTCTTCAGGGGATCTTCCTGACCAGGGCCCAAACTTGTATCTCCTGGATTGGCAGGCAGATTCTTTACCACTGAACCACCAGGGAAGTCTTTTTCTGCATAGCACAGGGAACTATATCCAATATCTTATAATAATTTATAATGGAAATAATGGAAAAGAATCTGAAAAAAATGTGAATATAAAACTGAATCACTTTGCTGTATACCTGAAACTAACAAAATATTGTAAATCAACTATACTTCAGTAAAAATAAATAAATAACCGTGTTAGCCCACTCTATTTGCCAAGTCCTGTGAATGCCAAGGATATCACTATGATGATGGAGGTGGGCTAGACTTCTCAGTTCCCAGGCCAGATCTTTTCTACCACTCCATGTTTTCCCCAGCACAGCTGGGGCAACTTTGCTCTGGTTCCTTGAGTGTACAATGAGTCTCATGTCTTTCCAGGTTCTTACACATCCAACAAGTTTCCATAAAGAGAAGATCAGGACCTTTCTGTTGGTGGAAGTGACTTGAGCTCAACACTAATCTCTCTTTTCTCAGAGTCCCTCTAAATGATGTTGGTCAGCAAAAAAAGGCAGAAGGTATCAGGGATGTACATCCTGAAACAGGATGCAATAGGGTTTCAAGAATGAGCAAAAAGGGTGTGTGATGTTTTTTAACCCTTCTTAATGTATATCCTTTAAAAAGTGCTGGCCCACGATAAGCAGGTGTTTCTGGAATGAATTAGGGAATGAAAAGAGAAATCTAGATGTATTATTTACATATGTGTCAGAGAGCACCAGGACATAAGGAGAAAACAGAGATGGATAAAAAATGGTTCTCTCTGGGAGCAGGACTCAGAAGGAGGAACAATAGTAGCAGTGGATGGTTGATTTTCATTAGGTGAATTTTCATTATGGTTTCCTTTTTCAAACTGTATTCATATATTACTTTTCACAAAAACACAAAAATTGTTATAAAAATGTTTAGGAAGAGACATTTGATCAGTGACATGTCTGTGAGCTCCTTCCATTCTGTGACCTTATTGCCTATACTGATCCCAGTAGCAAGTCCTAAGCCTCAGATATACTTCTTATCTGATAGAATCTCCTTACATCTGGTAACCACCAACCTGGGGGTGAGGAAGAGATGTTCTGTGACTAAAACTGAAGGAGGTCAAAGAGCAGTACGTGTCCCGGTTGATTTATCTGGGGAAATGGACAATTTTCACTTTTTTTCCCCCACATTGAGTGGCTTGTAGGAACATAGTTCCCCAACCAAGATGGAACTCACATCCTCAGCAGTGAAAGCTATTAACTATTGACCTGCCTGAGAAGCCCCAAAATGACTGTTTTCAAGCATGGATAATTACAATGAAATTAGGTGAGAGAAAAAGAGATTGTTCACCTGGGGTAGTGGCCAAACATTTTATAAATATCTGTGGACTTAAGGAATCAATGAGCCAAACCAGCTTTAATAAACATTTCCCTTTTGTGATGTCAGAAAAATCTCACTGTATGTCAAAGAATTTTCTAGAAGTGCCTGTACATCTTTTTGATTAAATTGGATCAACAGATCAACTGGCATAATGGGAGGTTTATTGACTCAGGTCGATACAGAGTAATTATTATATCTACATTATATTTGAGAGCTAGCTGAAGGCTATCGACTAGTAAATTCTGTTATTTGATTTGTGTAGGTGGTGAGAGCTGGGAAGAAGGGGGTGTAATAGCCCAGTCATCACATGCCCAAGCTGTGGTCGGGCTGGCAGACTGATTGGGAGGCCACGGAGGGCACGGGGGCAGGTAGTGTCACAATAACCTGTGTGGGGAAGGGATTTGCCAAAGAATAGATACAGGAATCTGTATAACTAAATCACTTTTCTGTATACCTGGAACTGACACAACGTTGTTAATCAACTGTACTCCAATAGGAAACAAAACTAGGGAGTTTGGGATGGACATGTACACTCTGCCGTATTTAAAATGGATTCCCACCAAGAGCCTGCTGCATAGCCCAGGAAACTCTGCTCAAAGTTATGTGGCAGCCTGAACGGGAGGGGATTTCGGGGGAGAATGAATACATGTATATGTATGGCTGAGTCCCTTTGCGGTTCATCTGAAACTATCACAACTATCATAATCCAATACGAAATAAAAAGTTTAAAAAGATAAAAATAAAGTTGCTGCTGCTGCTGCTGCTAAGTCGCTTCAGCTGTGACCAACTCTTTGCGACCCCATAGACAGCAGTCCACCAGGCTCTGCTGTTCCTGGGATTCTCCAGGCAAGAACACTGGAGTGGGCTGTCATTTCCTTAGTCCCCCCACCAAGAGCATCAGAGAGCTCTGCTCTATCCCGTCTGCCCCCAGAAACCCAGCTTGGCCATGGGCTGGGACTCTGGTCATTTCCTATGTAGAATTTGAAAATACTAAACACTCTCCCTACCCCACTTACCCGGTCATCTGAGAGCCTCTGCTTTGGAGGGTGAGGGAGGGTCACAACATGCATATTCAAATTTTTCTGTTTTCATTGAATCTTCCCTGATTAATATCTCTCAGAAACCTATGATTATCATCATTCGCTTACAAAATGCAAATACACTCTGTGTTCCCTGCAAACATTTTGGGATAAACACAACCAAACTGCCAGAAGGTTTTATTTCCCCAAAGCGCCCCTTGCATGTAAAATATGGCTCTCTCCCAGTTCCATTTGTTAAGCTCTCCTTCCCTTTCTAACTGATAATCTGTCTTCACCGGAAGCAGGAACCTGATGGGTTTTATGGGCTCAGACAATGGGAATAGTATCCTTTCATTGTCTCCTCCTCTGTCCCAGCCTGTGAAATGCCCACTGACATTAGCTGGCAGTCCAATAAAAATGAAACTCTTATTCAATAATTCAATATTCCACTCACTCTTGTACATATGCAGTATTGGCATTTTGCATGTTAATATCTGACACTGTTTTTTAATTTGTTCTAAACTGCCAGCTCATTTGCATCATCTCTCTGTGATCTCCCACCTGTGCAGCAATTTGCAGGGAAAACATAACCATTTATGTACCTACTGAAATTTGACTCAGTAACAGAACCTGATCCAGGGAAACCTCATCTTGTTTTCTAAACATTCTCCACCTGGGCTTTGAACTGGGTTCTTAATACGCATACCCGCAGCGCCAGTCATTGTTTCTTAAAACTAAGTGGAGCTTTCAGATGCTTACACCTTCGGAATAAGCTGAACAGCTTGATGGCACCCCCACAGTAGTATATTGGGTTTTGTGCTGTCAGGACCACACGATCTCAGTACCTGTGCAGCCTGGACTGGATGGTGGGGTGAGAGGGGTTACAGAGGTTGCAAAACAAGTACAAGTCAAGAATTGTTCCTTTTTTAATTAATTAATTTGGCTGTGCTGATGTTAGTTGTGGCACATGGGATCTTCAATCTTATGGCAGGGCAGGATCTTTCTTTTTTTAATTGGAGGATAATTGCTTTATAATGTGTTGGTTTCTTCTGTACAACAATGCCAATCAGCAATCATTGTATGTATGTCCCCTCCCTGTTGGGCCTCCCTCCCCCTCCCATCTCTCCCCTCTAGGTTGTCCCAGAGTGCCAGGTCGACCTCCCTGTTTCATGGAGCAGCTTCCCACTAGCTGTGTATATATGTCAATGCTATGGAATCTAGAAAAACAGTACTGATGAACCTATTTGCAGAGAAGGAGTGGACCTCCAGGATCTTTAGCTGCACCATGTGGACTCTAGTTTCCTGACCAGGGATCAAACCTGCACCCCCTACATTGGGAGTGCAGAGTCGTAGCCATTGGACCACAGGAAGTCCCACATTTCATCAGTTTTAACAGCAAGGAGATACCACTCTTGGCAACTTGGGGAGTTTTTTTTAAAAGCTATTTATTAGTTCTCGTAAGCTAAGAACGCATAACCTAGAAAGGAAACAGTGTCCTATTTTATTTTCTGCATTATAAAGTGAACATCTCAAAGGATTGAGCTTTGCCTTATTTTCCCCAAATTAATTGAGCCGAGCATGTGGCATCTGGAAGAGGAAGATGCTGATTCCAATGAACTGAATTCAGGTACAAAAATCTCTTGTGCAAGATCTGTGTACTGGCAGTAGACAAGCAAATTATTTGTTAAATCATATTGCTGCTTATTATCTGTCTCTTCCCAATAAAAAGATAAGCTCCATGGCAACATGTATTTTTGTCTGTTCTTTCTGCTAACTGATGGATCTTAAGTGTCTAGAACATGGACTGTTACAGTGTAAAAACTCAGTGAATACTTTTTGAATGACTGTATGGACAATGGTCTCTGCTCCCTTTATGAATCGGAGTAATCATGGAAATCTTCCTGTGAAGTGGTTCCTAATATTCAAAATTTCATAGGTCAAATGCATTTAAAAACAAAAGAAAGTGAAAGTTGCTCAGTCATGTCCAACGCTTTGTGACCACATGGACTACACAGTTCATGGAATTCTGCAGGCCAGAATACTGGAGTGGGTAGCCTTTCCCTTCTCCAGGAGATCTTCCCAACCCAGGGATCGAACCCAGGTCTCCCTCATTGCAGGCAGATTCTTTACCAGCTGAGTCACAGGGGATGCCCAAGAATACTGGAGTGGGTAGCCTATTGCTTCTCCATGGGATCTTCCAACCCAGGAATCAAACTGGGATCTCCTGCATTGCAGGCAGATTCTTTACCAACTGAGCTATCAGGGAAGCCCAAAAATAAAAGAGAAAAGGAAAACATATAGAACGGCTAGAACCAGGGCTGCCATTTTGTGATTGTTAAATATGGACTTTGAAAAACAACAGTGAATACCCTGGAAGCTCCTCCTTGCTCCTCTGCACTATTCATAACACTGTCTTTCTTGTGGTTTCTCCACAGCTCAGTGGTCCACGATCTACATCTTATAACACCACGGAGTTTCTCCAAATGTGGTCAACAATAGCAACATCAACTGGGAACTTGTAAGAAATGCAGATTTAGGTTGAAAAGATTTTCTTAACAAGAGAAAGGACTTTTTAATGCAAAAGTAAGAAAAAAGGAAATAATCTAAGATAATTGTTAGTCTTAGAAAAGACTGACGCAAACTTAAGTCACGAACCAGCATCTGCCTGCTGGCAAATTTTCAAGAGCTCTGAGCTTAGAAAACCACAGCTACAAGCACTGTTGAATTGATATGACTTCTACAAAAATTGGCCAGTCCTGAGGACATGCTGGATTCCAAACTAGACAACTTAAGTGATTACAGAAGCAGAGCCTTGAAGGGAATTTGAAAGATCATCTGGTCCAATCACTCAGGCCAGTGAAACTCTACATCATGCAATTTTGTTGCATGGCTCCCAGCTGATTTGATCCCTCTTGAGTGTCCCGATGCTTCTAGTGCTTCAAGGAAGTGCTCACCAGCTAGCTGGCTCTGTGGACATTTCCCATCATCTCCATCCCACTCCCCACCTAAGCCTGACAAAGACAGAACAGAACTCAGAGAACAGCTTCTGGTTGCTTCTCTCTCATTTTTGACATTTTCAGCAAATATTTGTTTCCTCAACTTCTTTAGATAATAATGAAAATAATCTGGTTGTAACTTAGGAGCATAAAATACTCTCTGTCAGCCAAGTGAGGAGGATTTGCATCTGTAAATACATGTCTTTGTATATAAAGATGGGCTTCCCTGGCAGTTCAGTTGGTAAAGAATCTGCCTGCAATGCAGGAGACCCCAGTTTGATCCCTGGGTGTGGAAGACCCCCTGGAGGAGGGCCTGGCAACCCACTCCAGTTATTGTTGCCTGGAGAATCCCCATGGAGAGAGGAGCCAGGTGCGCTGCAGTCCATGGGATCGCAAAGAGTCGGACAGGACTAAGTGACTAAGCACAGGACACATATATAAAGATATATGCACAGGGACTTGCCTGGTGGTCCAGTAGCCAAAACTGCAGGTTATCAATGCAGGAGGCCCGGGTTTGATCCCTGGTCAGGGAATTACATTCCCCATGCCACAACTGAAAAGAAAAAAAGACTGCTGCCTGCCAAAACGAAGACCCTGCAGAGCCAAATAAATTAAAAAAAAAAAAGATGACATTTGCATAGTGGCATTGGTGGCAAAAAAAACCTCCTGCCAATGCAGGAGACTCAAGACACAAGTTTGATCCCTGGGTTGGGAAGATCACTTGGAGGAGGGAATGACAACCCACTCCAGTATTCTTGCCTGGAACATTCCATGGACAGAAGGAGCCTGGTGGGCTCCAGTCCATGGGGTCACAAAGAGTTGGATATGACTGAACACATTTACCTCTACAGGGATTACCTTATGAGCCACTTCCGCTACTGACCTTCAACATCCCCTGAAAGGAGTTCAGGGTGGAGTAGTTTACAGTGTCCCTTATATAATCTGAAATTCCAAGGTGGCTTAGATGGTAAAGAATCTGCCTGCAATGCAGAAGACCTGGGTTTGATCCCCAGGTCGGAAAGATCCCCTGGAGAATGGAACGGCAATCCACTCCAATATTCTTGCCTGGAGAATCCCATGGACAGAATAGCCGGATGGCCTACAGTCCTCGGGGTGGCCAAGAGTCAGACACGACTGAGTGACTTTCATTTACTCACTCACACATATAACCTAGCTTCATATTTACAACTCCAAGTACTAGGCTTATTTAAAAAGTCTTTTGGTGAATGTTTTAAAAATGTTGATTTTTTTTTTTTAAGTAGGGAATAGAAAGGACAGAGGGACAGATATACTGGTCAACAGAATACAACAAAGAAGCCTCAATTTTGCCTAGTAGGCTTCTATTGTCAGCAATCCAGAGCATAATGAAGTCTGATCTCTGCAGTACTACACGTTATAAAGAATTATTTCTTGTAACCAAATCACCAAACATTTTATTTATTAATGTAGGTGACTAGTAAGGCATAGAAACAGCTTTCTTGAAACAGATATGGCAGTTATAGTCCCAGCATGGAAAATTCTATTTTGTGAATTTTTATTTCTATTTAAATCTTATTATTTCTGGGGGAAAAAGATCTCTGAATTGACTGGAAGTCTCCAAAGACAGCTGCTTTCAAATAGACTTAAAAATAGTTTTATTTTTCATTGGGATTTTTCATGTGGCAGATGTGAAGGTGAAAGGTCACTCATTCATTGTTTAATTTCAAAATGGAGCCAAAACAAATTGCAGCCACAGTAAATTTGCCCACCTAATCTTACATGAAACGTACAAGCATTCAAATATTCTTATGGATTAGGGCAGCTTACCGCTGCTTGATGTTTGACTGAAATTTCCTTGAAGAAATTGATGGAAAGTGAACTTGATCTTATAATAAAGAAATACCTAGAAAGTTTACTCCTTTTCTGCCTTTACTCCTTTTTTATCCCTTATGCAGTAACCAAATCCATGTAAACCACTAGACTTCTAAAAACAAATTGTCCAAACATATTTTTTCCTTTCCCACAATTATTTGTCTTCCTAATTAATTCCACAGTCTGAAATAAATTATTGACTTACCAGACTTTCTTGTTTTCTGTGACAGCTTCAGCAGTAAACAGGCCATTAACAATTCATAATGAGAGGACATGTTTGTTTTTTTCCTTGTGCTAATTTGGTACCCCATTAGAGACTGTCTCTGACTCTTCCCTTTGCTGTCGACTCCTTTAGGAAAAGGGTGACAGACTGCTGGGCCCTATATCTTTGAATAAAGAGACTTTTCAAAGGAAAAATAAAACTCTCTTTAGCCATCTCCAACTCCTTATGCAGAGACGATTTGTGAACTTCTCTTTTGTCCTTTTCTTATCCATTTTTTAAAAGTACTTTGTAGAGGAACTGCAGTGCTCTGTATGTGGACTGAGTCATTCTTGAACTATCCATACTCACTGACTGCGTCTAGACAAGGTTGAAACTGATTTTCTATGAGTCTATGCCAGAAAAAGAGATCTGAATACTGTTCCTGAAAGACGCCTTGAAAAACGGGTGGGATTTTACAGAGGACAATATCTTCATGGGAGAAAGAATATAGGCACAGAGAAATTCAAGAAAAACCCTGGTAGGATGGTAAGTAGTATGGAGTAAAATACTACCCTATTGGATATTTTTCAGTTTGGAGCTTAGGGATAACGGATTGGTAGATAAGACATCTGACTTAAGGAGGGAAGCAAATGCCTTGTTGGAGGAGGGTGTTGAGAGAATGTAACTTCTGGTTGACCTGAGAGGCGGACCCAGGCAGGCAGAGGTTCCTCCTTTTCTTCCCTGTCTTCTGCCCACTATTCATGCCCTAGCAGTCTTTTCAAGGACACAACCTTGAGAGGGCAACTCATTACTGAGACCACCTGGGTGAGATAATGTGACTTGATCCCATTAAGGCTGCTATATAGACTGGGAAGGTTCTGACATGTACAGAGGTCTACTTCTTGCAGCCACTCATGATAAGCCTGTATATACGTTCCCTTCATTATTAAGCCTGCCTGGAGTGGTCCGCCTCTTTCTACTGTCTCTTTCTGCCCTCCTTGTATTCAGGTGGGTTTTAGATTTCACCTGGAATTCCTGAGGTTTTAAATCATCACTTTTTAAGTTTGGAACTGAATCATAGGGAATAAGCAACCAGTCTTGGATCAAGTGCAGAAAAGTAATCAGTATCTTGCTTCTCAGGTGGGTCAGTAGTAAAGAATCTGCCTGCGAATGCAGGAGATGAAGGAGATGTGGGTTCAATCCCTGGGTTGGGAAGATCCCCTGAGGAGTGGCAATCCACTCAAGTTTTCTTGCCTGGAAAATTCCACAGACAGAGAGGATGCAAAGAGTTGGACATGACAGAGTAACTGGAGCATTCACGCACATCCTTCATTTCACATTGGTCTTGGAATTGCTGTGTGAGTCTTGATTTAGGAAAAGGAAAGACAAAATGAAAAAAAAAAGGATAATATTGCTCAAACTTTAATGTAAAGAATGTAGTAGAATCAAGAGTAAAAAGAAAGTACATTGACTAGAGAAGGTGCTTTCAAATGAAACTTGTGTTCAAACTTAGCTTTGGGTCTCAGTGTCCTCATCTATAAAATTGGGAAAGTAATGTGTACTTCACTAAATGAGAAAATGTAACTTAATGCTGAGATTGGCATATAGTAAAAGATTTAATAAATCATAAATAAAATATTTACTACAGATATTATTGAATTAAATAATTATAATAGTAATAATTTTACCTTATCAATTATATTTCTTTTATTTATTATTATTTATTTCTTATTGTAGCTAAAGAATCTCAGAAGTTTGGTTATTGAAACTTTGGTTTAACAGAGTATGATGATTCCATGATAATACATTAAAACTTTAGTAGGAAATTTCAAAGAAAAATTGATCAGCAGAGCAAGAGAGTATACTGTATTTTCTTAAGGGTCTTTTTGTTGTACTTTCTTCAAGCCTATGAAACTGAAAAAATGTACACCCTCCTGGTCAGAAGACCACTTGTTTAGTCCCAGGGGTGGGTGGCCCCAAATCTTCTTTCCTCTTTGCACCCACACTCTTTACAATGTGACTCTGTATTTCCTACCAGCAGGCAGAGTTTTCCCTACCCGTGATTCTGAGTTTGGCCACATGACTTTCTTTGACCAATGGAATGTCAGCAGCAGCAGTGCCAACTCGGGCTTGAAAAACCACTTGGGCATTTCCTCTTCAGCTCTTGCTCTCCTCTGTTAGCCAGGGGGATGGATGTTTAGTTCAGCGTGTTGCAGGAAGAGTCACCAGGAGCCAGCCTCAGTAATCCAGCATCCTAAATGAGGTCCTCCTAGGCCAGTTTGCTGACCTTCAGGAAAATTCCAAACAAGGGGAAACCCATTGGACCCACAAGCCATTAGAACAACTAAACCCAAAGTGCTGCAACTGGAGAATCCGTGTGCCACATTGAAAGATCCCTCTTGCCACAGGTAAGACCCAATGCAGCCAGATAAGTTAAATAAATAAATAAGTATTTTCAAAAAGTAAATAAATAAACCATGGACACTCAGGATTAGTTTGAGATCTATACCTCAATCCTCAAGCTTGGTTCCCCTCCACCTCTCTTCGCTATGACTTGGCCCCCTAACCCTAGTAAAACTCAACTAGAAAATCTTCAGCAAATAATCAGAAAGAATATGATGGTAGATCAGGAAAGAAAGGCTGGAGAAAAGCAATCGTGTGCCATTTAATTGGGAAAAATTTCATGGAAATGGAAATGGTGTTAGAGTAATATATTTTCATATCTGGACCCCATTTCTGGTATTTATTAGGTGTGCAATGTTAGCAAATTACACTTGCTCCTATGTATAATATCACGATGACACTTTATACACATATTTTTGAAGAATTATTCAGGAAATACAACTGGAATGGAATAATGGGGGTCCCATGCATGATGGCTTTTTTCACCCCATGGCCACAAGGCATAGCCTGTTCTTGAGCTATTCTTGTCTTAATCCTGACCATAGATCATGTCTCCTTCACTTGATCCCTTCATGAATGAGAACGCAATGTCTTTTATCTTCTCATCCCTAAGAGTTAGCATAAAACCCAGTAAAATATTCTTAACGTTTATTAAATGAATAAACCAAATCAAAACTATAAGCAGCAAATAGACATCGGTCACTTATGTATCAGCTTCATTGCTGTTTTGAAAAACAAAGTTTGAAAAAAGGCTTCCTTACCCTCTTGCACCTGTTGGTGGGTATGTAAACTGATACAACTGCTATGGAGCACAGAATGAAGTTAAAAAACTAAAAATAGTTTAAACCTAAAAATAAAACCACCATATGATCCAGCAATCCCACTACTGGGCATATACACCAAGAAAGCCATAATTCAAAAAGACGCATTACACCGCTATGTTCATTGCAGTGCTATTTACAATAGCCAGGACATGGAAGCAACCTAAGTGTCTACTGAGAGATGAATGTATAAAGAAGATGTGGTCATCTATACAATGGAATATTACTCGGCCATAAAAAGGAATGAAACTGGATCATTTGTAGTGATGTGGATGAACCTAGAGTCTGTCACCAAAGTAAATTAAGACAGAAAGAGAAAAACAAATATTAATATACATTAATATGTATATATATATATATATATATATATATATATATGGAATCTAGAAAAATAGTACAGATAAACCTAATTTGTAAGGCAGGAATAGAACTGTAGAGAACAGACTCTAGATGTAGAGAACAATAGAATAGATGTAGAGAACAGACTTGTGGACACAGGCAGGGGAAGAAGAGGGTGGGACAAATTGAGAGAGTGGTATTGATGTATATATGCTACCATGTGTAAAATAAATAGCTAGTAGGAAGTTGGTATATAACACATGGAGATCAGCCCGTTCCTCTGTGAGGGCCTAGATGCACGGGGTGGGGTGGGGGAGAGGTCCAAGAGGGAGGGCACATATGTATATATATATAGATGATTCATGGTTGTTGTACAGCAGAAACTAACTCAACATTGTAAAGCAATTATACTCCAATTTAAATAAATAAGTAAAAGAAAAAGTCTTCCTTATTTAGAATCCAACAGTATTAGGGATCCTATTTTCTGTCTGGATCACTGGGCTGTGACAGAGGTTTATAGAATAAATGTTACTATAATTATATAGAGACCTTGGAGGTAAAAATAAGGAAGCAAGAAAAGACTGGATCTGTTTTCATCTATGTGTTATGTCCACTCTGAGGATGTCTCAATATATACCCATGGGAAATACTAGCTCCAATAAGATGAAAAGTTTTAATTGTAAAAGCCTATGTTGTTAGTGCAGTCAAGAGGGACAGTAATGAGGAACTGCATAAAATAAGTGAAACATCATGTAAATTGATCTGAAAATTACTGGCAGTTATACTATCTCCAACGAAATGATTCATGCTAATTAGAGGAAGTATTTCTTGCCTCCATTAACAGCCTTAATGTTCGGAGCAGTGGGAAAGTCACAGAAGCTGAAGAAGCTGGCAGGTTTTACAAATTTTCTGCTCCCAGGAAGGGCATACCTACTCTGCACAGATCTTTAGGGGCTTTAGTTTGCCACAGGGAATTAAATTCTGTAGCGCTATAGCCAGTTGTTCTCTTTTCACCCTTCCTTCACTTCCTGGCATCTAGCATGACATGGAATGTCTGGCTGGTGAGCTCAAGTCCTAGAGATACATGTATGACTTTACATCCATTTATTTTCTTCAATGAAGTCAGGAGCTTATTGGAAGGCTATATTCATTGGCTGATCTACTCTGCTTTTTATTTACTTATTTTTTGGCTCTATTTATCAAAGTTACTTATTTATTTTAAAATGTTTATTGGGGTGTATGCTTGTGTGTGCTAATTGTGTCTGACTCTTTGTGACCCTATGGACTGTCTCCCGCAAGTCTCCTCTGTCCATGGGATTTCCCAGGCAAAAATACTGGAGTGGGTTGCCATTTCCTTCTCCAGGGGATCTTCCTGACCCAGGGATCAAACCCAAGTCTCTTATGTCTCCTGCATTGGTAGGCAGGCTCTTTACCACTATAGCCACGTGGGAAGCCCCTTTATCAATGTTATTTATTTATTTATTTTAAACGTTTTATTGGAGTATACTTGATTTTCAAGTTTGTGTTAGTCTCAGGTGTACAGCAAAGTGAATCAGTTACACACACACACACACACACACACACACACACACATATAGCCATTTTTTTCAGATTATTTCCCCATATAAGTTATTACAGAATATTGAGTAAAGTTACCTGTGCTCCACAGTATGGGTCCTTAATGAATTTGAATGTGATTTTGTGCTTGTGTTTGTGTGCGTGTGCATGTATAGTGATACATGTAACAAAGGTGTCTTTGTGTGTTTTTCACTTCTCTGCAGTAGTGATTATCCACTTAGCATATTCTTTTTTTTTTTTAACTAGCTCAGCCTAGGATACCAGACTAAGAGAAAAAGGAGAACCAAGATGTTTCACTCCCTCCCTTTTCAAAACATCTGCTTAAGATTTACAAAAGACTGAGTTATAGTGTTTCACTCTTATTTCATCACTCATCTTGAATAAATCACTTCTCTTTGAATCTTAGTTTTTCCACCTGTATATGGGGAATCACATTTACACATGCATCCAATGGGGCAGAAGTCTGCAAATAGAAAGCAACCAGAGAGCAGAATTTGTAATTGTTTTATTCTTATACTGTATTTGATTTATTCTAGGAATTTTGGTAATCATCCTCTTAAATCATTTCTAAAACTGTCAGTAATTTGCATCGTGGTTGGGCCAGGAGATCACAAAATTGAATATTCATATCAGTGCAAATCATTTCAGTACTATTCCTCTATAAAACTGGAGGAAATGAACTTAAGTTTAAAGTTTCATCAGCACAGATACTAAATAGCTGCCCTGGCTCATTTGCGGAAGAGTCACCTACTATACTGCATTCCAATTTATAGTCTGAAATATGTTTTAACATCTACTGCAAAGTATTTCCTAATGTCCTCCTAAAAGTCCTTTTATATGATTTATAGTAGTTTTCCTAGAAAATCATACAATCTGTTTTAATGTGTATTTATTAAATTTCTGTTCTGTGTCCAGTACTGGATTTGTAACTGAAGATGCTACTAAAGAAACATGAGAAAAATCTCTGGTGACCAAGAGCTCAAAAATCATTTGTGCTGATTTTCTGACCCTAATCAGACTGAATTTTATGATGGCTGTGTCAACTGACCTCTTAGGAAAGAAAAGCATATCATGTACTGGAGTAGTTGGAGAAATCTTTTGATGGGCTGAGCTGGTAAGTGATGATAGAAACATTTGGAGGGATCACGTATGACTCAGATGGTAAAGCATCTGCCTACATTGCGGTAGACCTGGGCTCGATCCCTGGGTGGGGAAGATCCTCTGGAGAAGGGAATGGCAACCCACTCTAGTACTCTTGCCTGGAAAATCCCATGGATGGAGGAGTCTGGTAGGCTACAGTCCATGGTGTCACAAAGAGTCAGACATGACTGAGTGAATTCACACACCCAAGACTGTGCAGACTGCCTAACTCTTGGGAGTATCATTCACATAGACTGTAAAGTAAATAATACTCCGAAGAGCTGTGCAGTATCCAAACTGCCAAGGATACAAGAGCATAACTCAATGGGAAGTAGAGGCAGAATAGAGTCTGAGCTGTGGGTTTATATGAATCACCCATATGATATTTCCCAGCTATGAGACCTTGTTAAAATTATCTTCTCTAAATCTCCGTTTCCCCACTATTAAATTCAGGTTTATAAAATAGTTCCTTATGCACGTGTGAGGATGGAAGAAGATAACGGCGGTTAAATATTCAGTACACTCCTGGTCACTGAAGTACATTTTAGTTTTTGCTAGTGCTTTTACTTTTAGTTAAGAGCTTGGGAGAGCCTCTGAAGCCTTTCAGCTATTCAAATTATTCAGCAAACCTTGAATGCAGAGTAGTATGCCTGTGTGTCTGGGTGGGGGTGAGGATGGCATAGCATCTTTCTCACTGAAGATTTGAAAGGGCAAATGATCACCTTTGGGGGACATGGGAGCAATCTTGAAAAGAAAGCCTGCATCTCTATGATCGTGTAATCCATCTCCTGCTTTTTGATAGATGATTCAAAATCTGCTGATAAGAATATGCCTAGGCTGGTCCCATTTTGCTGTTTATTTGGAGTGTAAACAGACATTGGTATCAGCACTTGACATGGTTATAAGGTTGGATTTTGCCAGCAACAGTAATGCAGTGAGAGATGATTATTTCTGGGAAAAGAAGTATGGAAGAGCAAGGTCTTGTAACCTAGCATGCCCCTGCCAGAAATGCACCCACTGATGGGAAAGACACGCAGATGCCTGCACCTTGTATTTTTTGTCTGGAAGAAGGAGTGTGTGTGTGTGTGTGTGTGTGTGTGCATACCCATGTGTGTTGGGGAAAGGATTAGAGAGAATGGGGACATGGATTTTTATAGATATATAGAATTTTACAGATTTGATACAAAGATATATGGTCCTAACTCCAGTTTCCTATTTTCTTAAAAGGAGCTAAACATTTAAATATGTAGTTTTGCTAGTTTACAAGTGATTTTAATCAAAAAGTATAGGCCTACAATAAAAATCTGAAACATAGGATTATGATTTTTTTTCCTTCTTAACATTATTATTTCATTTCCTCTTGGTCTATTTCCCACGCTTTTTTTTTTTTTTTTTGTAGTGCTTTAACCATAGTGTGAACATTAATTTGCATATTCCTTTCTCACTAATGATATAAGTATTTTTTGTGTTGCTAAATCTTTTTCATTACCACTCATTTTAATCTCTGGAAAGCACTGTAAGACTGAATATAAGCATTTTATGCCATCATTACCCTACTATTGGAGAGTGTAATGATTTTTTATTATAAATACTGTTTTGATGGTCATCTTACTGGATAATTTCTTTCCCACATTCCCACCCCCGCCCCTACCTTTGGAAGGGATTTACCTAATAGAATTACTAGTAAAAGGATATGAAGATTTGCACGGTTAAATATATTTTGTGGGGGCCTATTTCTTGAGAAGATGTAGATGTGTAGATTTTACCAATGCATCCTGCTAAATTCCCACTTTCCAGTCCCTGGGTCTTATCGCCAACACTCCTCTAGAAGACGTAGAACATCAGTGCTTATGCAGAAGTCGACTAAATCTCAGTAACCCCTATAGGCAGTGTGATTCCAGCAGAAGTCTGAATCGTCCTGCTCGTTAAATAAGAGCAACGTCTAAATTACAGCTAAAGCCAAAAATCTTCTGATCTTTATTTCCATTGTTTCTGGATATAGAGGGTAAAATGTGCCTCTTTGGATGAGTCGGGCAGTGGTAGAGTAGCTCAGCACAGATGTGGTGTTAAGGAGGACGTGGGAATTGCAAACAGCTCGCCTATTTCTAGAGCAGTGAAGGAGAGGCCAGAACTAAACAAGTGCGATGCCTGAAAAATGGCTTAAATATTAAGCAGCTACGTCCTGTCATTCTGGTCCGAGTGGGTGAAGAATATGCATAAATAAAAATTAAATACGCGAAAAGGGCTAAAAATAAAATCATACAAAGCTCATGAAGCTGAAACTCTGAATACAAATACAATCCCACGTCTTTGGGTGAAATCCATAACCAGTTTTTGGCAATACCCACCTGACTTGCTCATTGAATTGCAAAATGAGAGAATATAAATCAGAGTTGACAACGAGGTCTTATTTCCCTCTTTAGAGGTTTTAACTGAATAATAAATCATACAGATCCAGCCTCGTGGACCTCTTAGGATTCAGAACCATTCTCTTTGTTGGAGCCTACAAACAATAATTCCTACTATGTGATACATGTACAAAGCAAACCTCTCTCCCTCAAGCTGTCACCTCTCGTTCCAATTAAGCAGATCAGTAAGGAGAGAGAAGGTTTACTTACTCTAGTCAGCCAGAACACAATTGGTTACTCATCTGAAAAATCTCCCGATTTTAGTTCTCGCTGCATGTTGCTATCAAATTATTTTTTAAGGTAAAATTTTCTCAGATGTTACATGTAATACTTGGGTATCTGCCTGTTAAAAATTCCAGCCCTCTGATATGTAGAGAACATTACATTATAATTTTAGCTAGCCTCCAGTCACCTCAACTGTCTCAGAATTAATTTCATTAATATAATTAGTCATAAAAGCACACACTGTCTCACACCATACTTTTCATATACATTTAGATATATTTATGTGTATATATTATAAACAAATATACATATATACAGTTTAGTCTTTAAAAATTAATAGTATTTTACTATACATATTATAGATATTGTTTTGTGACTTCTGATAATATGTATTAGGAAATCTCTCATTGATGAAAGTGAAAGAGGAGAGTGAAAAAGTTGGCTTAAGGCTCAATATTTAGAAAACTAAGATCATGGCAGCTGGTCCCATCACTTCATAGGAAATAGATGGGGAAACAGTAGAAATAGTGTCAGACTTTATTTTTGGGGGGCTCCAAAATCACTGCAGATGGTGATTGCAACCATGAAATTAAAAGACGCTTGCTCCTTGGAAGGAAAGTTATGGCCAACCTAGACAGCATATTGAAAAGCAGAGACATTACTTTGTCAGCAAAGGTCCATCTAGCCAAGGCTATGGTTTTTCCAGTAGTCATGTATGGATGTCAGAGTTGGACAGTGAAGAAAGCTGAGCGCCGAAGAACTGATGCTTTTGAACTGTGGTGCTGGAGAAGACTCTTGAGAGTCCCTTGGACTGCAAGGAGATCCAAGCAGTCCATCCTAAAGGAAATCAGTCCTGGGTGTTCATTGGAAGGACTGATGTTGAAGCTGAAACTCCAATACTTTGGCCACCTCATGTGAAGAGCTAACTCACTGGAAAAGACCCTGATGCTGGGAAGGATTGGGGGCAGGAGAAGACAGGGACAACAGAGGATGAGATGGCTGGATGGAATTACCGACTCGAGGGACATGGGTTTGGGTGGACTCTGGGAGTTGGGGTTGGACAGAGATGCCTAGCATGCTGCAATTCATGGGGTCGCAGAGTCAGACACGACTGAGTGACTGAACTGATTACTAATACATACACTTACATACATCTATATGTATATACATGTATATATGAGCTATATCTCTCTTATATATAATATATATCCTATATATATACATCTATACGCTTATTATAAATATATATATGCACATAATAAAAATAAAATGACAAGAACTTCTCTGACATTAAGATATATATGTACATAAATACATATTAATATGTATCACCTATATATTATATATATACACACACATATATATATGGCTACCTTATTCTATTTAAGTGCTACATTTCATTCCATTTGCAGTTGTACAATAATTTACCCAACCCTTTAATACTGAAGAGCACTTGAATAATTTCCAGATTTTACAAAGCAATGCTATAGCACAGCATGTGCATTCGTGTGTGTGTGTGTGTTTCTGCATGTGTGCATTTATTTGTGAATCTATCAGGATAGACTTGAAGACTTAAAATAGCTATGTCAACTAGGCTTGAACATTTAAAATTATATTAAATGTTATGAAATTATTCTTCTACAATTTATAGGAATACCATTTCCCCCACTATTTGCCAGTACTGGATAGTATAAATATATTTGCTCAATTAGAGTGGGAAATGTTGCCTCTTGTCATTCATGACATATCCCTGAATGTTAATGATATTGAGCCTTTTTAATGTTTCTTGCCTGAATTGTTATTTCATTTTTTGCAAATTTTCTATTTACATTTCTCCTAGTTTTTTTGTCATGGCTCTTTGTCTTTTTAAATTGATTTACATATATTTATATAAAATTCATATGCATATGAAAGCCTTTTCTCTTTGGTCAAAAGTATTTACTTAAGATGTTTTGTTGACTGTGTTATACTAGGGAGAAGGCAGAAGGGATGGGAACTAAGGAGAGAAAATAAATTATATTGTGCTCTTACAGTATTGTTCTGAAGAGAGAGCTATTCTTGTTGTTTAGAGAAATAGATAGCACTTTACGAGATCTGAGAAAGATTATGAAAGATAAATTTAAGGATTAAAACAGTATGTATAAAAAATTGCTGGCTTTCAGTATGTTTCCCACTCACTTCTATGTTTTAGTTTATATTTTCACCCAGCATCTAAACGCAGGTTTCTAACTGAATCCAATGGCTATCTTTTATGTAAGACAAGTGATAAGCTCTTACACTTTATAATCTGTGTCTTGGCATGATTACTCATCGTTATATTTCTTTCGCTTGCAGAACAAGTCTTTATTCTTCATCAGGAATAGATAGGTACAGGAGACTTCTTTGGAGGTCCATGTTTCCAATGTGAGGGGCATGGGTTTGATCCCTGGTTGTGAACTAAGAAACCACATGCTGTGGACTAGCCAGAAAAACAAAATCTCAACTACAATGGAAAAAAAAAAAAAAACAACTACAATAATAACACAGAATAGATAAGTGTAAGTGGTAAAACTTAGGATTTCCTAAATTTAAACTACTCCTATGATCTAATATTCAGTTCCAGAACGAAACTTATTGATTAAAATCCTACAAATACATAGGACATTCAACATTCAGCTCAATATTCAGAAAACTAAGATTGTGGCATCCGGTCCCATCACTTCCTGGCAAATAGATTGGGAAACAGTGGAAACAGTGGCAGACTTTATTTTCTTTGGCTCCAAAATCACTGCAGATGGTGACTGCAGCCATGAAATTAAGATGTTTACTCCTTGGAAGGAAAGGTATGACCAACCTAGACTGCATATTGAAAAGCAGAGACATTACTTTGTCAACAAAGGTCCGTCTAGTCAAGGCTATGGTTTTTCCAGTGGTCATGTATGGATGTGAGAGTTGGACTGTAAAGAAAGCTGAGCACCGAAGAATTGATGCTTTTGAACTGTGGTGCTGGAAAAGACTCTTGAGAGTCCTCTGGAAGGCAAGGAGATCCAAGCAGTCCATCCTAAAGGAGATCAGTCCTGGGTGTTCATTGGAAGGACTGATGTTGAAGCTGAAATTCCAATACTTTGGCCACCTCATGCGAAGAGCTGACTCATTGGGAAAGACCTTGATACTGGGAAGGATTGAAGGTGGGAGAAGAAGGGGATGACAGAGGATGAGATGGCTGGATGGCATCACCTACTCGATGGACATGAGTTTGAGTAAACTCCAGGAGTTGGTGATGGAGAGGGAGGCCTGGCAAGGTGCAGTCTATGGGGTTGCAAAGAGTTGGACATGACTGAGCGACTGAACTGAAATGAAATATGTATAGGTGTTTGAATAAAATCAAACACCTTCCTCACCTGCACTTTTCACTCACTTTCTTCAACATGGATGTGAAATTTATTTATTCAGAATTCAAATGTCTATAGAGGCAGACCTCGGTTTTGATATTGTATCTTGCTTCTGTATTTTTCACAAATTGAAGGTTTGTGGCCACCCTGTGTCCAGCAACTCTGTCGGCTCCCACTATTTTTATTTATTTATTTATTTATTTATTTTTGGCTCCCACTATTTTTAAAACAGTATTTGCTCACATCATGTCTGAGTCACATTTTGGTAATTCTTGGAATATTTCAAATTTTTACACTATTATTCTATGTTATGGTGATCTGTGATCAGTGATCTTTAATGTTGCTATTGTTATTGTTTGGGGGTGCCAAATTAAAATTTAAATGTATATTAAAATTTGTATATAGATTTAGATTATTTTCCTAGGTATTTTTGCACTTTCTACTTGTCCTTATTATAGAAATTTCCCCAGTGGGTTGTTAATATTTCTATATATGTCTCTCTACTGTTTTATTAACATCTTGATAAAAAGGTTTATCTTTATATGTCATTAATGCCTAAAATAATTCATAAAATGTAGTAGGTGATCCAACAAACATTGATTTTTTAATATACAGTTGTGGATGGAGTACCCTCCCTTGCTCACCAAATTATATTAAATGCACACATGTGACTTGGTTGTGACCTGTCTTTCCTGGCTCTTCTTTAGTTCCTTCCCTGACAGGGATTTCCCTGGTGCACCAGTGGTTAAGACTTTGTGCTTCCAATGCAGGGAGTGTGGGTTCAATTGCTGGTCAGGGAACTAAGATCCCACATGCCTCATGCCAAAAAAACCAAACAAACCAACCACAAAACAGAAGCAATATTGTAAAAAATTCAATAAAGACTTCAAAAAGGTCCACATCAAAAACAAACAAAAAAATTTAATGATGTTTGTATGGTTAAGAGGAGAAGAAGATTATTGCTAAGGGTAGCTCTGACTTTAGAATCAACAATGTTCCTTCTATAACAGAAAAGTGGGGGGAACAACTCTTTTGCTGTTATAAGTCTCATAAACTGAATTGTGATGATTGTTGATTATTATGAAGGAATAATTTTAAGTCATATAACACTGCTTTGCTCCTCATGGAAAAACTGAGTGCTTATTCTTTTTCGGTTTAATTTTTGTGTTTTTTTTTTTAAACTTTTTATTTTGTGTTGGGGTATAACTGATTAATAGACAATGTTGTGATAGTTTCAGGTGAGCAGCTAAGGCTTTCAGCCATACATATACATGTAGCCACTGAATGATAATTCTGAGGAGAGCACAAACCACTGTTTTGCTTCTCTCCTTACTTCTTTTATTTTAAAGCCAGGAGAGGAATGGTTTACTTATTTCAAGAGCTGAAATCTAAAGGCTAGTTTTGTTTGAAAGAAATATATATCTTAAATATGAGCTCATGGAAATTTTGAAATTGCAGAGAGTTTCTATTGGCTTCCATCAAAAGAGGGAATGAATGCTTCTCTCAGGAATTATACTGCCTGCTGTCTCCCGAATGTCATCCTGCAGGTTGGGAGGCGCTAGTTTCCCACTTCTTTTGAGTCACTCCCAGAATCATGTAATTTGTCTCCTCCATATAGAACAATAGCTAACCTATCTGAAAAACTGGACAGACAGCTATTGATCTTACCTTCTGCAGGCTTTCCAGAGCTCTTTCTGAGACTCCGTTTTACCCCTTTCATTTACCTTTGAAATGGATCGCCCACCACCATGCAATGTATGGTCATATAAGTTTAATTGTGGAAAATATGAATCCAAAGCTGCGCAATGAAAATATGAAAGTCTTATGAACATAATACAAAATTATGCTAATGCCCTGAATTGAAAATTCTTTTTTCCAGAATCACAGAATTCCAAAGTTGGCAGGCAGCGTGAGCTGTGTTGACATTGTGACTGCCACATGGCATGCCACTTTAGCTGGTGAACAGAGAGAGCTGTGTCATTTGACAGGATTAGTTTTACAAAATGCGTATTTCAAATTAAATGTGGCCTTCAGGATTCCATCTCTCAAATAAAATGCAACCGATTTGCATGAAAATGATAAAAATTGCTCCACAGAAGTTGTGCATAATTGGTAATCTGTAATAAACAAGACATTTATATGGCTGGATAAGAAAATAAAAGGATGGAAGAAAAGGTGGAATCCAGGAATAGATGGTGATAGTGGGGAATGAAAGAAGCCAGAATGAAGACATGCAGAACAGAGTGAGCAACAGAGAGATAATTGATGCAGAGCAGGCTTCCCTGGTGGCTCAGATGGTAAAGAATTTGTCTGCAATGCAGGAGATCTGCGTTCCATCCCTGGGTGGGGAAGATCCCCTGGAAAAGGAAATGGCAATCCACTCCAGGATTCTTGCCTGGGAAATTCCATGAGCAGGGGAGTCTGGTGGGCTTCAGTCTCTGGGGTCCCAAAGAGTCAGATATGACTGGGTGACTAACACTTTCACTTTGACTAATGCTGAGAGCAGGGGAAGGATATGGGAGGGAGGACAGGGGTGGCCAAGAAGGTCTAAGACTTGGGGTAATACTAGCATTCAAGCCATCCCATTTGGTCCATTTAGCTCTAAATGGAGCCAGGAAAGACTAGAAGGGGCAAGAACAGAGACTCTGCTCACAGCCTCAAATCAGTAGGTGTCCCCTTGGCGTCCATCAGCACAACCTGGGGACCAAGATATTCAACTGGCTTCTGTCTATACTTGAGTCTTCACCCTGTATGAACTGAGGGCATTCCCTGGCTCTTGTCTTGACTTCAATTCCTCCTTTGTTGTTCCTGGGATCTGTGGCATTCCATCTTGGATAAACATGTGAGTTTATTCATTTTACAAAAAGAGTGATGCTAGCTACCACTTGGTGGATACTTTGCATCACGTTTTCCTCATGGACTTTTTCCAGTGATATAAGATACTGATCTCCTCCTCCAAAGGAGTACTCTACTTATATATTTCAGGGGTTTTTTTAGACATCTTCTGTTTCTGTTATTAATGTGATTAGTCTCTCATTAAAATAAAAAAATATAAACTTAATTTATAATTACAGGGAATAATAGTACAGATATAATGGAAAAATATGTTATAAGATTTTCATACAGTTTCATATTAAATAGGTATTTCTACTTTTTCAAGAATTAAACATGCCTAATAATGCTCACTTCCAAATCAAGACTTTTTGTAAGGTAAAGAAAATAGTTATATAGACAAATACCATAAGATATCACTTTTTTTCAGAATCTAAAATATGACACAAATGAAACTACCCACAAAACAGAAGCAGAGTCACAGACAAAAAACAAGCTTATGGTCCCCAAAAGGGAAAGGGATGGGTGACAGATAAACTAGGAGTTTGGCATTAGCAGATACAAACTATTTTATATGAAATAGTAGAACAACAAGGTCCTATTGCAGAGAACAGGGAATTATACTAAATATAATTATAATATACTAATTATACTAAATATACTAAATATGAGCCATAATAGAAAAGACTCTAAAAAGAATACACACATACATACACACACACACATATGCATGTAACTGAATCACTTAACTACACACCAGAAACCAGCACAGTATTGTAGATCAATCATATTTCAATTAAAAAAAAGAGAGTTAACCTCCAACTCTTTAGGCTTTTCATAATAGTGTTTATTTTTTCCATATATTTAGAGATAGCTCCCCATACAGCTATATGATTCACATATATCTTTTAAAGAAATATACACTCTATAAAATAGTAGTAAATTGCTATGCATTTCAGTTTTTATATAACACAGAAAATGGACTTTGTTTTAAAGTGTGAATATAATTTCAAGGGGAATAACTCCTATTAATTAAGACCTTGTGAGCAGGTACTGTTAGGCAGTGATTTCAATCATCCCACCATGTTTTTGTGCTAAATGTTGGTCTTGGTGTATAGATCTCTACTCACTGTGTTCTTGTATTCCAAGTTCTTGCATGCAAATCTCATGCTTAATCTAAAAATCATGCATAACCTAAAAATCAAGGTTGACCTAAAAGATCATGGTATCTGGTCCCATCACTTCATGGCAAATGGATGGGGAAACAATGGAAACAGTGACAGACTTTATTTTTGGGGGGCTCCAAAATCACTGCAGACTCTTGTTCCTTGGAAGAAAAGCTATGACCAGCCTAGATGGCATATTAAAAAGCAGAGACTTTACTTGGCCAACAAAGGTCCATCTAGTAAAATTTACAGTTTTCCATTAGTCGTATATGGATGTGAGAGTTGGACTAAAAAGAAAGCTGAATTGATGCTTTTGAACTGTAGTCTTGGAGAGGACTCTTGAGAGTCCCTTGGACTGCATGGAGATCCAACCAGTCCATCCTAAAGGAATTCATTCCTGAATATTCATTGGAAGGACTGATGCTGAAGCTGAAACTCGAATACTTTGGCCACCTGATGCAAAGAGTTGACTCATTTGAAAAGACCCTGATGCTGGGAAAGATTGAAGGTGGGAGGAGAAGGTGATGACAGAAGATGAGATGGTTGGATGGCATCACTGACTCAATGAACATGAGTCTGAGCAAACTCTGGGAGTTGGTGATGGGCAGGAAGGTCTGGCGTGCTGCAGTCCATGGGGTTGCAAAGAGTCAGACATGACTGAGTGACTGAACTGAACCTAAAACATACTTTATGTTTTTAGGTTAACAACATAACTGTGATTTTATGCAAAAATTGCTCCCCAGCAGTTTGTGTCACTCCTTCTACACAATCTCTGAACAACTGTGAGATGGCAAACCCTGTTATGGAAGCTGCTTCAGGTTCCTAGCTGGTTAAAGAATTTTATACATTTTATTAGTGTAATAATAGATTTTATAATCATCTGAAATATGTAATTATAAGTGCATATCATCCATATTACCAGCTTGATGCTTGGGCTTAGCTTTGCATTGATTGAAGCACTGCAGTTTTAAAATTAATTATGAAGAGAGTTGATGGTCATTTAAGTTTTCCCACATGAGGGAAAGTATGGGAATAAAGTATGCTCAAGTAGTGGTGGATGGCCTAAAAGTTCGCTCAGGTTTTCCCATAAGACGTTACAGAAAAATCCGAACGAAATTTTTGCAAGGTAAAGATAAAATGTTGTAGATAAAGAGAGAAAATATGTCATGTGATCTGGGTGCTGTGGTTGTTTTTTTTTTAATTGGGGAACTGAACAAGTGGCCCTGCCATAGCTTTGGGGAATGAGGCTGAGGTTGTGCAGGATGGAGGTTTTGGAGGATGATGGGTTATTTATTGTGTCTGCTTTCATGGTCTTCACAAGTCACAACTTAAAAATGGAGTCTGTTTTTAATTATTTTGTGTTGCTGGGTTGTTTTTTTCTTTTTAAAGGCTACTCCACCCAGAGACTAAATAACCTGGGGCCTGGGAAGTAAGTGTTCAGGTCAGACAGGTATGTGTATCTGTATGATTGGAGAGCAAACATGGGAGGTACTAGATCAGACTGGGAGTCAGGGGAGGGCAGAGAGGGAAGCTGGAGGAAGAGGAAGCATTTGAAAGAAGAAACTGCTGAACTGAATCCTGAAGAAGGAGCACAGTAGTTCTTTGGATGGCCTCTCCCCAAATTTTCTACCTGAAAGATCCTGTAATGAGATATTAAGAAGTCCTCTGGGGACTCCCTGGGTGGTCCAGTGGCTAAGACTCTGCACCCTCAGTGCAGGGTATATGGGTTCCATCCCTGGTGGGGAAACTAATATCTCACATGGCACATCATGTGGACAAAATAATTTTAAAAAACACATGTGAATACTTCTAAGAAAAAGAAAAAGGCCTCTGGTCCCAGGTCACCCGGATTCTCATCCTTGCGTTGTTGTTGTTCAGTTGCTAGCTCATGCCTGACTCCTTGCAACCCCATGGACTATATAGTCTTCCAGTCTCCTCTGTCCAAGGAATTCCCCAGCAAGAGTCTGGAATAGGTAACCATTCTCTTCTCCAGGGGATCTTTTTGACCCACAGACTGAACCAGAATCTCTATTGTCTCCTGCGTTGCAGGCAGATTCTTGACTGCTGAGCACCAGGGAAAATGAAAGTGTTAGTTCCTCAGTCATGTCCAACTCTTTGCAACTCCATGGACTGTAGCCTGCCAGGTTCCTCTGTCCATGGGATTCTCCAGGCTAGAATTCTAGAGTGAGCTGCCAATTTCTCCTCCAGGGGATCCTCCTGACCCAGGGATCAAACCCGAGTCTCAGTGTCTCCTGCATTGGCAGGCGGGTTCTTTACCACTGAGCCATCCAGGGAGCCAGTCTCATCCCTAGGCCTTTAGCAATTTACTTGATTTTTTTGGACTTAATTTCCTCCTCTGAAAAGTGGGAACAAATGGAAATTACCTATCTCATAGGGTTATTGTGAAAACTATGGTATTAACATGTACCTGAAGCATAGCAGTATGGTATAAATTGTGCATGATCACTATTACAGCCTGGGATAAAGCAAGAGAGGATGCAACATAGGCAGAGAAACAAGCAATTCTGAATAACTGAAATTCAGCGTTTGGGTGGGAGATGAGGCTGGAGAGACAGAAAGGGACAAAAGAATTTGGATTTCATCCTGAATGCAATGGGAACAATTGAAGGGCTTTGACAGGAGGAAGGATTGAATTGTGCTTGCCATGAAATGACATGCTGAACTTCCCCAGAGCCCTCAGGAATAACCATCCTGCTGTCATCTTTATTTCAGACAACTCGTCTGCACAAGTTTGAAAGAATACATGTCTGCTGTCTTAAGCCACTCAGCTTGTGGTGCTTTGTGTCAGCAGCCCTAGCAAACTAACCCAAAGGTAAGAGGGGTCTTGTTTTAGCTTGGAAAAAAAAATGCAAAATTAAAATTTTTTTTAAATTACCGAGGTAATTAGGAAGTAATTTTTATGTATCAAAATTTTTCAGAGAAAGAATGTTTAATTTGTAAATGAACAGAAAGTATAGTACAGAAAAGAAAAAAAAAAAAAGGAAATGTAACTTTGGTGTTTCATGTGGGAGATAATTGGGCTTCCCTGGTAGCTCAGATGGTAAAGAATTTGCCTATAATGAAGGAGATCTGGGTTCAATTCCTGGGTCGGTAAGATCCCCTGGAATGGCAACCCACTCCAGCATTCTTGCCTGGAGAATTCTATGGACAGAGGAACCTGGTGAGCTACAGTCCATGGGGTCACAAAAAGTCAAGCATGATTGAATGACTAACACGAAAACTACAAAAAAAAAAAAAAAAAGAAAGAAATATAAGTTTGGTTTTCACGTGGGAGATAAGAGCAGAGAGAAAGTATGAATGTAAGGAGCCTGGTTGGAGCAAACAAAAGCCTCAATGTCCTGACACTGCCTTTGCTTCTGGGGGTTCCTTATGACAGACTCCAGCTCTAGCTCCCTGGTTCCCTTGGTGGTTGAGGGGGAGGTTCCCATCCATGCCTCAAGTACAGCTATCCTTGGGAAGCTTCTCTATTGCCTTTCCCAACCCCTAGAGGGCATGTTGCCATCTTGAGCAACGAAATGCTGCTGGATTTAACTCTGGAACCCAGCTCCCTCCGGTTAGGAACTATAACACATTTCGAACCCTGTTACTGGGAGACCATATATTTTAAAAAGTTGAAGTTTTAGACAGATTAAAATTTAGAAAGCAAGTAGTTCAGGCTAGCCTATGGAAATAACTGAAGTGAATTTTAACAGTTAAAGTATAACAACAAACTGTTTTTTGCAGATCCGTTTTTCAAGAACTGCAGAGACAGCACTGATAGGAGCCTAGTCTTGTTTTCCCTGGTGCTTGATACAGATCCTGTGCACCTGTGCGATGAACAGGTGAAAAGTCCCTGGGTGTATATATCTAAGTGTTGATTTATGCTTTAGTTCTCATGGAGGTGGTATCACTATCAGGAAAGATGCTGAAGAAGGCTAATCCTACCAGGGAACCTGACTTGTAGGCCCTGAGTCACTAAGCTCAGTCTGGGAAGGAAGTTCTTTATTGAGTTAAAAGAGATCAGGTAGCTCATATTTAGAGTAGCCAAAAATTTGGACTAAGTGTTTGCTTGCTCTTTGAGGGGAAAATCAGTATGATAATACAGCAAGAGAATGGATAAAACTGTACCCCAAACTATAAATTAAACCAGAATTACCCCGTGTGCCCTGTGGAACAATGGGATCCTTTGGGAAGTTAATGGTGTTGAGATGAGGTGTATTTTTTTCTTGTAAATTTCACTGGGTTGTGCACGATTCATTTTCAGGGGTAGCATAAACGGACACAAGTTCCTAGAAGTTAGTTGATAATGGAGACTATCTGTCAGCATCTCACAGGATAGGGCTTCCCTGGTAGCTCAGCTGGTAAAGAATCTGCCTGCAATGCAGAAAACCCTGGTTTGATTTCTGGGTCAGGAAGATCCTCTGGAGAAGAGATCGGCTACCCACTCCAGTATTCTTGGGTTTCCCTGGTGGCTCAGATGGTATAGAATCCACCCACAATGGGGGAGACCTGGGTTTGATTCCTGGGTCAGGAAGATTCCCTGGAGAAGGGGAAGGCTACTCAGTCCAGTATTCTTGCCTGGAGAATTCCATGGACAGGGGAACCCGGAAGGCTACAGTCCATGGGGTCACAAAGAGTTGGACATGACTGAGAGGCTTTCACTTCACTTTTCCCAAGATACCAATGTTGTATTGACTATAGCTTGAATTATAAGGTATTAAATCATAGAAGGCAACTCCAGCTCATCCTTTGCCTCTTTAATAAGTATATACAAAAATTTCAGAATTAGAAATGTTCAATGATCTACACTGTCTCTGGATGAAACAATTCCTTTAAAACCATCTTATTATCTTAGGTTCTTTGCAGTGAGGATGCCTCTGTCACGCGGACGCCTTCACGCAAGGGCAGTTGCTCCCCTAATCCATGTAACTAACAAAAGCCACATGCACATCTGCTTAACAATATCTTTTCCAAAGGCCGGCCATGAGGCCTAGATTTCTAAGCATTAATTTTATGTTTGTCTTAGGGGATCATTTCTAGAAAGCTCCATTAAAATGGAGCCAAGACTTACAAACATCAGCCATAAATTCCAGGGATAGAGTTTATCAGAGACATTTAGAATTCAGAGGGTAAACAAGGAATCCTAGGAAAAAGGGCATGGAAATGTGGGACATGGCACACTTCCCAGAAAAGCAGAGTTAGTGATGTGGATTCCAAAACATGATTCTAAGTTTTCCAGAGGACTCTTTTGGGCTACACCCGCAGTCCTGCAAGTTTTGCAGTTCCCCAGGCTCAAGATTGAAAAAGTGCCTAGGGACAGCAACAGAGTCATCAGTGGCTTATAGGGCAGGTGGTCTTACATATCTCAAGGAAAAGGTTCCAGAGTGAAACCCCGCTGTGTGCAGGAGATGGCAGGCAGGATATGACAACAATCTTGACTGCTCGGAGGAGAAGGAGGTTACCATTTATAAGGGATTGATGTTGGGGTGGCTCATCAGTTACCAGGGAAACCAACGGCTGGAGCAGGGAGCAAGCACATGGGTAGTTACTGATTAAGGCCTATGGTTAAGAGAAATGAATAGTCACGTGAGTGAAACAGGAGCTGGTCAAGTAGGGGATATACAGACAGCAAAGGAATAACCATCTTGAATGGCCTGACCATACAGGCTCCTCTCAAACAGTGGGTCTTCTTTGTGGGCTGATGGTAGAGCCCTTCCAAAATGGCAAAGAAACAGTAGATGGAGAAGAGAATGGAGTCCTTAAATAACTTTCTCTGTAAACAATCCATATCTATCAAGACTTCCTGAATCCCCAAGGATAACAATAATCTAAAACAACACCATCAGCCATACCAAATCCACTAAAACTCTTCAGGCACACTGAGGCAGAGAAAGGGTGGCTAAGACACGATTTCACTGTAGATTATATCTCTCTTGATGTCTGGCCAAATATGCAGTTTCATATAACTCACACTCATGATTTCATGGAGCTCAGGATTTAAAATTTTCCAATATTTTGATGTTTGACAGGTATGCTCTGTCATTCTCCTTCACATTTCCCTTTGTATTTTCAGCTCCAACAGGTGCAGATTTGCCAAAATGAATGTTAATTGCCTATTTACTGTCTCCTGGCTTGTTCAATTTACTCACAGATCATTTCCTATTCAGAGCCCTGCAGCAGTTTGTCTCTCATTTACTTCCTTAATCGGTTCAGGTTCTAGAAAAACCACATTAAAAAAAAATAGCCTTTCAAAACCTCACCTTCATCCATAAAAACCCCCACTGCACTCAGAGAGTAGTTAGTCCTGTTGAAAAGCAGACAGCAAGAAGCCAAAGGAAGAAAAACATCCCTGGGCTGAATTTCCCTTAGAACCCCTCACAAAGAAATGAGGAAGTAATGACTCTGCAGATACATCTTTCAATAAACTTAATTTGACCTTCTTAATTTCTCATCCATTCAGGGGTTTTCCTGGAGTTCATCCCTTCTACTTAGCAGCTCAGTGGAACATTTTAGCTTCATCTCACTGATCTCATCACCCTAAATCTTTCATTCCATTTGTTCTGATGGTTAAGCCAAGGAAGGAAGACAAGCAGAAAGCAAACACGATGGCTTATCGGGAGAGACTGCTTAACAGGTCTGATCAACCAGAGCTCAGAGATGAGAAAAAAAGTGATTTGGGGTTTATGGGTGTACTTAGAATGTCTGTTCCCAGGTTACCAAACTATATGTTTGGAGTGGAAAACTCAGACTTGATTTAAGACTTCAGTTTCCCTTTTTAGATATAAAATTCATATATATATATATGTATATATATATGAATACATACACACATAAATATGGATACATAGTTTTTCCTTATTAGCTCTATTGAACAATAGGAGTCAAAGACCAAATAATTTGTCAGTATCTATAGTATTGGTGAATATATGACCAACCTAAGAAAGGGAACTTGGGGAAAGGTACTATAATTCTGCAATTTTCTGTTTTCAAATATAAAAGCTCTGTGCACAGAATTGATGTATGTCTGGATTTTGGTATTGTGATGCCTATTTATATGAGGCACAATCAGTATACTGTTCACACATGCAAACCTCAGCAGTGGGTAAGACCAGATAAGTGCTATTATCATGGAATCTGTTTTGATAGGACCAGTATACCTGGATCTTTAAAAAGCAGAGACATTACTTTGCCAACAAAGGTCCATCTAGTCAAGGCTATGGGTTTTCCAGTAGTCATGTATGAATGTGAGAGTTGGACCATAAAGGAAGCTGAACGCTGAAGAATTAATGCTTTTGAACTGTGGTGTTGGAGAAGACTCTTGAGAGTCCCTTGGACTGCGAAGAAGATCAGTCCTGAATATTCATTGGAAGGACTGATGTTGAAGCTGAAACTCCAATACTTTGGCCACCTGATGTGAAGAACTGACTCACTGAAAAAGACCCTGATGCTGGGAAAGATTGAAGGTGAGAGGAGAAGGGGATGACAGAGGATGAGATGGTTGGATGGCATCACCGACTCAATGGACGTGAGTTTGAGTAAACTCTGGGAATTGGTAATGGACAGGGAGTCCTGGCATGCTGCAGTCCATGAGGTCTCAAAGAGTCAGACACAACTGAGCGACTGAACTGAACTGAACTGATACCTGGATCTACATTGACAAAGATCAGAGAAAGTTCCAGCTTAAGTGATGAGCCCAAAGTCACCGCTGACAGCTGTGCTGTCCAGTATGGTAGCTGCTAGCCTTGCGTGGCTATTTAGATGTAATTTCCAACTGATTAAACTTAGGATTAGCAATTTACTTCATGAGTCACACTAGCCTCATTTAAAGTGCTCAGTAGCCATACACTGTCAGTGGTGACTGTATTGGTCAGGGCAGGTATAGAATAATGTCTTTATTGCAGTAAATCTAGTGAAGAACACAAGAGAAGTTTTGTTTTTTCTCATGGGAAGGCTATAAAACATGGGCTTCCCAGGTGGTGGTAGTGGTAGAGCCAATGCAGGAGACAAAAGAGAGGTGGTTCGATCCCTGGGTGGGAAGATCCCCTGGAGAAGGAAATAGCAACACACTCTGGTATTCTTGCCTGGAGACTCCCGTGGACAGAGGAACCAGGTAGGCTATAGTCCATGGGGTTGCAAAGAGTTGGACACGACTGAAGCGACTTAGCACACAGCACATACATTGAAGCCCTTTTCTCTGTTTATTTGAATCATCTTACTCGTAGTTTAGTGAAATGCCCCACCTCTGCCATAATGTATTTTGCGCTTGAGATTCACAGATGTAAATACAATCTTATTTCTTGCCTTCATCTTCATTCTTCATAAGGTCAGATTGTAGCCTACCAGGCTCCTCCATCCATGGAATTTTCCAGGCAAGAGTGCTGGAGTGGGTTACCATTTTCTTCTCCAGGGGATCTTCCCAGCCCAGGGATCAAACCCAGGTCTCCCACATTGCAGGCAGATGCTTTACTCTCAGAGCCACGAGGAAAGCCCCAGATTAGCTTAGACAACACTGTATACCCTCCAGGCTGTTCTACCTCTTCTTTCTCTAAGAGTTATCTTTCAGGAATTCTTTCTAAACCTTCTGATTTCTTACCCAGAGATTTGTTTCCTATCATTCTACCTCCATGTGTGTGTCTGCCATGGGGACTGGCCGATTTACTTGAAAACAAAACAAATTCAGCCTTTTGAAAAGAAATACCATCACATCTCCATGGACAGCATCCTTGCTTTTGGTCCTTCATCTCTTCTGAGAACTTTGACATGGCGTGCTCTCTTCCTTTGAGGGCTACATATCACTTAGGTGAGACTGTTTCTGTGGGTTTAATAATAAACTATTAAAAAGTAACTTGTCATTGTATGGCAAAACCAATAAAAAAAAAGTAACTTTAAAGTGAAAACGTGGGGCAAATAGACTAAACAATTTTTATAGGTGCAATCATTTCAATAATGTTTTCGAAATGGCATAGAAAGGTTTGAAAAGAATAAGCCACATTACCAATGGCTATCTCTGTGTGGAAGAAATACGGATCACATAAATCTACTCTATACCACTTTGCATTAAAAATACTTTCTTATAAGAAAATCATTTGAAATAGCATCTATAAGGCTATGATTGTGCTGTATTATTTTCATTTCTTTGTTCCCTTCTAACCTGTATCAACATATTTATATAATTTTGTATAATTGTATTTGTAGTCTCCAGGCAATTTTGTTTTCTATTTTTCTTGATGCAATGGATAAATACATTTTAAGTTAGAAAACATGAATTGTATGTCAAAAAAGAAAAGACATAAATCTAGTTCTGGAGACCTTGATGTCTAGAGATGAAAATAATAAACAAGATGCATCTTGATAAATGTTAGAATAGAGGGACAAAATTCCATAAAAACATAGAAAAAAAAAGTGGACAAGACAGAAAAGATTTTATTAAAAGACATTCAGATTGGCTCAGGATTCCACATAATTATATAGATTAATTTTTAACAGCTTCATTATATTTCAGTCAACTTATATGTCAGATTTTGCTTAATATAATTGTTTAATTATAACTATAATAATGTCCATCTGAGTTGCTTTCAAGTTTTCACTCCCTTATGTAGTAGTGTTACTATGGTCAACATTAATTTAAAAATCCCACTTACTAGGAAGTTAGCTAAAAGACGTTGTTGAAAATATACAGAGAAAAACCCTGCAGTATTACACTATTTACTTTTAATTTATAAACATTTCATGAGTGTTATTATATGTTGCTGAATTATTATTATCTTTACCTTAGTTATGATTATATAAATTTATAATTTTTGTATTTACTTGGATCCTTGCTTCATCCTTTAATATTTTTATCCTTTGGGTGCTTTTTTGCCTTGGATTTTTTTCTTTTTTTTTCCCATTTTTCTGATCCATTATATGTCTGTGCTGATATTCCTGGTACGTGCTTTGGCTCAAAATATCAGATATTGAATCAGCAGTTGTCATCTGGATTTCAAAGTGAGCCATTCTGAGTAGCCTATGTAGTGACTAAGAGATCAACTTGGGCTTGGCTTGTTATGTTTTAATTCAAATGAAACTAGTGTATATATACACATACATATACATACACACATGCATGCATATATATGTAATAGCTACTTCTGTGTAGTGAAACCCATCATAAAAAATCAAATGAGGGACTTCCCTATCGGTTCAGTGATTAAAACTCCATGTTTCCACCACAGGGGCCATGGATTCAATCCCTGGTTGGCAAACTACAATTCCTCATGCTACATAGAGCAGCCAAAAGAGAGAACCAAATAAATCATTAAAAATGTGGACAAATGAAACAAGCAGTAATACAATATACAAGCACTCAAGAAAATTTATGTAAAAATGACAAATAACTGTAGATAAAAATAGACATTAACCATGGAAATATTTCATAGAGGAAATACAATTGAATCATAAACCTATGAAGGAATCTTGCATTTTAAATCAGAAAAATGCAGGTTAAAACAGTGAGGGATCATTTTCTTTTCTCAAGAGAAACACCAAAGTTAGAAATAATTGCTATATACTGTGAGCAAGAGTGTGGAAAAAAGACACTTGAAACGATGCTGGTGGACATGAACAGCTCTTGAGAAGGCAATCTGATAGTAATTATGAGCATTTTAAATGCACATACATCATCAAGCAGTTTAGGCTAATTTATGCTCTTGTGTTCAAGAACCCCATAACTGCAGTCATTAACAACCACAAAGACTTACTATTAATTTTTTGGTCTTCCTATATATCCATCATGGGTCCGCAGTGGGAAAGAAAACAAGCCCATGCTAGTTTCTAAAGCGCCAGGACTCGGATCCCTTCTGCCTACATTTTATTGGCCAGAGCTAGTCACATGACTGGTCTATTTTCTGCGCAGCAGGGACATATAATCTCTGGTGAGCGAGACAGTCTGTAGGGAGCCTGGACAAGAGTTCTGAGAAACAGTACATTTATCGTGTATATCTTCATCCTCTCACCAGGCAGTTCCTCTCTGAAATTAGCTTTTCCACAAAACCATCTGGACAAATGCTCAAAGATAGATAATTAAGGTTGTGTATTTTTTTAAATTTACTTTTAATTGGAATATAATTGCTTTACAGTGATGGGTTGGTTTCCGTGGTACAACGTGAATCAGCTGTAAGCTGAGCAGCTGGGATACTTTGGCTCAGTTCAGTTCCGTTTAGTCGCTCAGTCGTCTCTGACTCTTTGCGACCCCATGGATTGCAGTATGCCAGACTTCCCTGTCCATCGTCAACTCCCAGAGCTTGCTCAGTCTCATGTCCATCGAGTTGGTGATGTCATTCAACCATCTTATCCCCTGGTGTCCCCTTCTCCTCCTTCTTTCAATCTTTCCCAGCATCAGGGTCTTTTCCAATGAGTCAACTCTTTGCATCAAAGTATTGGAGTTTCAGCTTCAGCATCAGTCCTTCCAATGAATATTGAGGACTGATTTCCTTTAGGATGGACTGGTTTGATCTCCTTGCAGTCCATACTTTGGCTACTTGATGCAAAGAGTCAACTCATTGGAAAAGACACTGATGTTGGGAAAGATTGAAGGCAAAAGGAGAAGAGGGCGACAGAGTTGGTTAGATAGCATCACTGACTCAATGGACATGAATTGGAGCAAACTCCAGGAGATAGTGAAGGACAGGGAAACCTGGTGTGCTAAAGTCCACGGGGTCGCAAAGAGTAGGACACAACTTAGCAACTGAACAATAGCAACAATACATGTATACCATCCCTCTTTGAAGCCTTATGCATCACAGTATAAAGGGGAGGCAAACTAATACTCTAGGCAATTACTGCAAAGAATGGAGTAGTGCTTCATAATGGTAATATACTTATTATGAAGGATGCACATGTTAAACTAGGTTAAACAACTGTAAGTTGTAAAACAGTGTGCTTACTCACTTCTTATCACTTTCTGTAACAAATTGCCACAAATTTAGTGACTAGAACAACATAAATTTATTCTCTTACAGCACCAAAGGTCAGAAGTCTAAAATCAAGGTGTTAGCAGAACTGTGTTCCTTCATCAGGGAAGACTTAATTGATTTCTTTGCCTGATTTCCTTTTGGAAGGCTGCCTGCATTCTTGGGTTTGTGTCCCCTTTCTTGAGTCACTAGAACCCCTTGCTTGTCATAATATTTCTTACTTCAAGCTCTTATCCTCTTCTAAGGACACTTGTGATTACATGGCTTCCCCTAGATAATCCAGGGTAATATCGCCTCCTCAAGACCATTAACTTAATCACACCTCCGCAGGTCTTTTTTCCATGTAAGGTCATAGATTCATATAGTCAAGTGATTAGAAATGTGGTCATCTTTGGGGTCATTATTCAACCCACCACAAATAGTATTGATATCACAGAAGTCAATATTTATACACACAAACACATATACACACACATGCATGGATAATTTTTATCCATACATGGATAATGTATGGATATTTTTAAAAAAAATGCTGTAGGGAAATATAACTAATTATTGACATAGTTTTCCCTAGGGATGGGGGTGGAAACAGGTTAGGAGGTGGGAAAAATTGTACTTTTTAATTTGTACATTTCTATACTATTCTGTACTATTTCATAATTTAGAGGAAATCAATGAAATGAAGTATGTAATTAATATGTAATTAAATATATTAAAATGTGTTTGCTAGCTTCGACCTAAATAGAGCAATGGAATACTTTCATGAAGTCCATATTTTACATATTTTCACCGAAAGCCCTGCTTAGTTTTTAGTGTTAATGGAAAATTATAGCTGTATGAATTAATACAATGGCTAGGATACCTCTGTCTTCTGAACCAAACTTTGGGCATTTTAAACTTAGAGAAGGGCTAAGGAGCTTAGGTATAGCATTATTTTCTTTATTTATTGTTATTTTGTGAGACATCCTCTGTCTAAATACGTTGATAGATAGGAATTCTCTCCTCAGAAAAAAACATACCTCAACGGTAACATGATTATCATGTAATTTTAGGTTCATATCGCCCACTGGCTCCAGTTTAAGAACCTCTGGCCCTAAAAATGTTTGCAAAAAAAATATTGTCTTTCTTAGGGATGTATTGCTAAGAATAAATATTCAGCTATAATAGGACTATCCTATTGGGGTCAAATTCTTTTCTGGAGCTGCTCTATCCCCCTCAGTAGCTACTAACCACATGTGTCTACTGGAATGTGAGTTTCAATTAATTAAAATTAAGCAATTAAAAACTTCAGTTCCTCAGTCATCCTGACCACATTTCACAAGCTCAATAGCCCATGGCACTAGCTCCTGCCATATTGGATATCACAAATATGGAATATTTCCCATCACGGAAGAAAATTGTATGGAGCGGCACTCTTCCAGATCAGGTGCTCCAGGCTACAAAGTGAATGAAGATGAAATTTAGATTAAATTATTCTAAATAATAAATTATTTAAAAAGAAGCTATATTTCTTCAGCTGTAGGTACTGTCAAATAGGTTATCTTATTCATGCCCTATAACACTCGTGTGAGGGAAGTAATATCTTTCTTTTACAAACCTAGGCAGTTGGAATTCAGATGGCAAACTTTGGCATAACCTGCATTTTCAAACCCCAGATCTTGATTGTGTCTAGTGAGCTGTCTTAGATACTCTAAGCTGACTTTCCTATTTCAATGCTTCAGGCTCACACTCCACTGGAAGATAGAATTTTAAAGCTTTCCACCATCAAAGGTCTCATATTCATTTGTTATGCATAGACTAACTATTTTCTGACTATTTTTTCATATATTTGTACCTACAGGAATAGGACATCTTGCCTCAAGTTATGCCTGCAAATAGCCAGGACTCAGCAATTGTAAAGCTTATTCCCATAAAGAAGAGTTAACACCAAGAAGTGTATTTCTCTCCCTCTGCCTAGCGATGGCACCTCATTGCTTGGCCTCTGGACTAAGGCACTGTTTGGAATTTGAAATGATACTACCAAGGATATTTCAAGAGACACTGATGCACAAGGAAGTCCTTCTTATAAGCGTTAATGGCACAAAGTAGCTTTAAAACATTGCCTGTGCTTGGAATTCTCTAAAAAGTGAGAATTCAACCAGGACCTGGAATAAATTTGAATTCATTTTTGTTTCCAAAATATCTTTTGATAAATTAGAGTTGAAGCTAAAAATAATCAAGCGTAAATAGGGCTCTCAAGGATCATAATGTGTGGAGTTCTCTAAACCGAGACCACAGTCAAGGGACCAGGTGAGATCTGGACCTGCTTGCTCCGCCTACCCAGCCATGAGTAGGTCAGATCTGGGTTTGTCAAGAAAAGCGCTTTTTCTGATCTGCCTATAGGTGCCATGGGCTTACCAAGCCGTATTGTTGTGGGAGCTTTTCCACTGAAAGGAAGTTCTCACAGAGGGAAAGACTTCCTGATTTGCTTGAAGGTATTGTGCATGTATACATAGTTAAATTTCTTTTGAGTGATACTTTATCACAGTTACGGATTTAAAGAACATAAAGTAGGGAATTGTGGTGCTGGAGAAGACTCTTGAGAGTCCCTTGACTGCAAGGAGATCAAACCAGTCACGCCTAAAGGAAGTCAACCCTGATTAGTTACTGGAAGTACTGATGCTGAAGCTGAAGCTCCAATACTTTAGCCACCTGATGTGAAGAGCCAGCTCATTGAAAAAGACACTGATGCTGGGAAAGATTGAAGGCAAAAGGGAAAGGAGTGGCAGAGGATGAGATGGTTAGATAACAGTACCGACTCAATGAACATGAATTTGAGCAAACTCTGAGAGACAGTGAAGGACAAAGAAGCCTGGAGTACTACAGTCCATGGGATCCCCTGGACATAACTTAGAGTTGGACATAAATTAGCAATTGAACAGCAGCAACAAAGTAAGAAAGCCTAAAATGCACCATGGATTTTAAATGACTTACTGTGCCTGTATAGGAGAGAAGAATGCTTTGAATACTAACGCTCAAAAGCACTGATAAAGGAAAATACATCTTAGAAAAGAGAACTATGGATAAAGATCAATTCATCTGTTTATTCAATTCATTTTGAAGGAAGGCAGCTGTATGAAAGGAAGGTGCTTTGCAAGTTGCGATCTGCGGATTCCTTTAGGGGTTACCTGGATGGAAGTAAGCCTAGGAGAGAGCAGGACTGTGCGTGCTTTGGGTGCCTCAATTCTGCTTCCAACAGAGCAACTCAGAGTTAATCCATTTTACATTCCAGACTTCTAACATTTGAAGAAACTTTCACGGCTAAACTGTATTTGAAAACAACTACCCTAGAAACATTATAGCCACACTCATTATTCACCACATAACCCAGACTCACGGGTATTATCAATTTAATCTTTAAAATAGGCTTGTGTAGCCTTATTATCCTCTCTTCGTACACGAAATAGCCTTAGAAAGGTTACATAATTTGTTAGTATCAGCATAATTTGTTTGCCAGCTAGTAAATGGCAAAGCTAAAATTTCAATAGGATCTAACTTCCTTAAAAAATGTTACTATCAAGTACTTCCCCACACAGTGTTAGCTTGACTGTAATAAAAATATTTTTTTCTGCGGAAATAAATTCATATTCAAAGCCAATGATCAAGATACATATGAGATAAATGCAATCAGTGAATTCATCTATAGGCATTTCATTTAGAACATCATGTGGCGATTACTGATTTACATCATTTGTCCAGCCATGTCTTCTCTGACATCACCCAGACCTGACCTGGTCTTACAGAAAAGCTCAAGTGTCTTTTTTCCCTGCCTTGGCCTTATTAAACAGCATGTGGGGTCTCAGTTCCTCAACCAAGGATTGAACTTGCTCCTCTTGCATTGGAAGTGCCCAGTCTTAACCACTGGACCACCAGGGAAGTCACAAGCTCAGTCATCTTCAAACCATCGTTTTTTAACAGGTGTGCATTTTGCAGTCTTTCCTCTTCATCTCTTCAGACAGTAAACTTTCCATTGGCTCTAAACCACTCTTATTCATCTTTGAAGGTTTAACTTCCTTACGGCACTGGATATTACCCAGTCATGCAGTTTCCTTTTCTGAGGGTCTGTAGCATTTTGAATAAAATTTCATTATATTGCTAGACACAAAAATATAATAAAATGTGCCACAATTATTGTTTTATACATTGTGTAGGGCAAGGATTATGTATGTTTAACCTTTTATAGAATTCGACATCTATTAGAGCTGCCATAAAAATGGATTGAATGAGTAAATACATAAGCAGATGGAAACCGCTGAACACGTCCACATCTTGAAAGTGTGAGCTCTGCATCACCTTCATGCAGGACTCTGCACAGAGTTCTTGATAGGTTACTTCTGACACTTTTAAATAAAATGACTATCTCTGGTATATCTCTATACAAAATGCAATAGAGCATATTAATATTACTAATGTATTGCAGGCCTATTAATGTGTTGCACTCTCCATGGCAAATCACACAGGACTTCATAAGGAATGATTTTTAGTCACGATTCTTAGTAAGTTTATATTTAAGTTGGTAAGAAGCTTTTTCCTCCTTACCAGGCACTGGGTGGCATGGAGCGCTTGCCACACTCACAAACTCATTTGAGATAAGTGGTCGCGGTCAGTTTTTCTTACACCTAGGATATCATGTTGGTCATGTGATTCTGTTGGGTAAAGAGTATGGGGCACGTTGAAAGGCTGATCTGTGCTGTGTTGCCGCAGGAGAATATTGATCAAGTGTTCCCCCTTACTGAATGGTGACGACTGATTCAACTGGGTATTCGTTTTGGTGGAATTTTGACTATGAGGATCAGCGAAAAGCAGTGGCACGTGTTGAAAGTAGTCATAGAAACAGCGGGGAAGTGAGAGAGAATTAGAATAAGGAGAAAAAAAGAGAAACAGAGGCTGAGTCACAAGAATGAGAAGCTTCTGGAATAAGAAGTCATTCTAATTCTTATAAGTGAGCATTTTAATGACAAGATACTCAAGCAGAGCTATCAGATATCAGCTGTTGCATCAGAAGAGTAATGACTGTCTTAATTCTTCATGAAGTTTGACCATTCACTTGTCTTTTTTCTTTTAATTTTATTACTGGAGGATATTTGCTTTATAATATTGTGCTAGTTTCGGCTGTATAATAAAGTGAATCAGCCATATATATATACACATACACCCTCCCTCTTGAGCCTCATGTTCACTTTTCACTCTGTTTTTTTGCTCTATTTTCTGAGGTTACCTAAATGCCTCAGGCTCTTTTGGGTTTGTTTGTGAAACATTATTCTGTCAATGAACTTTCACTTAAAGAAAAAAAAAAGGTTAACAACTTTCAGGTTAATTACAAGCTCACCTTCCTGTTCAAGATTTGGCATAGGAACTGATTTTGAATTTAAGCAGTCAGTTTACATGTTAACTAAACTCCAGATGGAGGCAGAATTCCTCATTTCTATTTCTCCTCTCTCACTATTTCATTTGTTGCCTTTGCCCTAGAGTACCAATAATGAAATTTGTATTCAGGGACCAAAGAATGTCCGAAGGGATTAAAGTCAGTGTTTACATTAATTGTGAGAAAGAGTTAAGGCAATTGAGGAAGTTCTGTGTTCAGTCATGAGAAGTGAATTCTATTCTGTGTCTTCAGCGGGATGAAGTAGATATGAAATATTATTTCAATCCCTGCAAAGAAATGGATACACACACACACACACACACACACACACACACACACACACATCAAAACTCAAGGACCAAAAGGTTAAGTAACAAAACAGTCTATTTAAGGTCTGTTGAAGACACCTAACCAAACAGGGTCATCTGTAGAAGTGTGGATGGATCTAGAACCTGTCATGCAAAGTGAAGTAAGGCAGAAAGAGAGAAACAAATACCATATATTAGCCCATATTGTGGAATCTTGAAAAATGGTACCGATGAACCTATTTCCGAGGCAGAAATAGAGATGCAGACATAGAGAACAGACATGTGGACACAGTGGGAGAAGCGGAGGATAAGATGAATTGGGCGATTGAGACTGGCATATATACATTACCATGTGTGAAAGAGATAGCTCCTGGGAAGCTGCCATATAACGCAGGGAGCTCAGCTCAGTGCTCTGTGATGACCTAGAGGGTTGTGATGGTGGGGGGCCGGAGGGAGGTCCACGAGGGAGGAGATATATGTATGCATATGGCTGATTCACTTCACTGTATAGCAGAAACTAACACAACATTGTAATTATACTCCAATAAAAAATGGGACTGCAACTATACATCTTTGATGGTTTGAATACTTGACCATTTAAAGCAGTGGACTAGATAAAATTTACTTTTTGGAAATCTTCTTTAAAGGTATGATTCTGTGTTCATTTATACCTTTTGCATAGCAGATTTTAAAATGTGGGTAAATACAACTTGAACAATGAACAGATTAGAAACATCTTCTCAATGACTGTAGATTTGTGACTTCACGGCTTTGTCACGTATAGTAAGTGCTCTAGAGTAGTAGAGTACAATGAAGCAGGATCATCAGAGGATAGCAGTCACTGATGTGATTAAGAAAGCCCATTGTCATGGTTAATAATGATGATCTTAGTAAATTGTTATTGCCAGAAATATTCCATTTGGCTCAGTTATCCTGCTGCTTTCATTGTCTCTGCAGCTGGTTCAAAGACTCTGAAACAAGAAACAGGACAAAGATGATCTGAGTAAAGGGCACTGCAAGTACAAAACTTTTATAGAAAAACCTAGAATCACAGTACCTAAGTCATAAATGGTGTTTCCCACATGGAAAAACTGTTCTCCCAAAGCCACTCGGGTGTCAACACACTTTGAAAAAGCCATTAGCAAGCAAATGGTTTAGTACCTCTGAGTTTTTAAGAACAGAACACAATTCCCAAGGAGGTTTTTTTCTCCCCTCACTTTTTATTAAGGTACGAGGGGCATCTATGCAAATACCAGAGACCAGCTAAGACTTTTGGACCACTTAGGTTGAGTTCTCTTGGGAATGCATGCTCACTTTGACTTATCCCCCTTTGAACTGGGGGAGGATCTGTTTTCATGAACAACAGCTGTGGCCCCATCCTCACTTGATAATTTCCTTATTCAGGGAATCCAGATTAAGTACATTTTATGCATCAGATGTGGTGCTGGACACCCAGAACTGGATGGACCCTCAAAAGGAAGTGGAGATGATCTTCTATGGAGAACCACCCAAAATTATCTTTGAAAATAGTTCTTCAGAAAGAAAAAGGTAAAAAACATTTTGAAATCTTTTGAAAAAGAAAAAAATCCTAGTGGTCAAGAACTGAAGGGGATTTTTCAAGAGCATTTTTGAAGAAGCTTATGAAGGGTCTAGACCAACGGAATATGTTAATTGAATGAAAGAGAAATGAAATAGATGAAACTCAGTTTAGGGCCCCATAATCAGAAACAGAAAGTCTATTATATTTAGAATGGATAAACAAGGTCCCACTATATAGCACAGGGAACTATAATAAAGCATTTAACTGTGATAAACCATAATGGAAAAGAATATTAAAAAAGAATGTCTATATGTGTATAACTGAGTCACTTCGCTGTATAACAGAGATTGGCACAACATTGTAAATCAACTATAGTTCAATAAAAACATTGAAAAAAAGAAAACAGAAGGTCATCACAGTCTGGATTCTGATAAAGATACCCCCTTTTCTAGGTTCCCACAGCATAGTGACCAAATTTAAATAGCAGGAAGTTTTCAGCAGGTTTTGTTTTTCCTTTGTTGTTCTGTGATCCCATGAGATAAATATATATTGCTAACAGTCCATCTTTGCTACTGACTGGATTCATAATATGGATCACCGGTGTCCACACCACTAAAAGCCACTTCCTTTCCACTTGTATGCAGTTAATAGTTCCCTAGTTTGTAGTTGTAATTCCGTGCCAGAGGCATGAACCAGCATCTCTGAATCAGGAGATGACAGATATGAAAAAGGTATAAACAAAAGCCCAAACCTCATCTGGAAGAAAAAAAAAAACACCAACAACAACACTGGCTTCCCAAAGTCATTATAACAAAATAATGGTCCTCAGCAACAATAAATAATATTTATTAAAAACAAAATCTATACAAGGCTCTTTGTTAGACAGTTTTCATACATTATTTCACTGAATGCTTTCTCTCAGCCTACAAGGTAGAAATTATTTCTCCTCTTTTGTAGATAAGGAAACAGGCTCAAATTGAATCATTTGTTTTTGCCCACACAGCTAGTAATTGGATTCAAATGAAGATGTGTCTGACCTCAAACCTGCATTCTTACTGACAAACCAAGTATTCACTGGAACCATGCCCTCAGCCATGTATACTGGGGTGAGAGGTGATGGGTGGAGAGAAAGACAAAGACAGATTAGAGAAAAGGAAACACAAAACAGTAGAGAGATGCAGAGAAGAACAAACTCTAGAATTCTATGGAACTAATTCAAGTCCATCCACCACTCTTAGCAGCTGTGGTACCTTAAACAGGTCTTCTGAGCTCTGGTTTCCTCCTTTATAAACTGGGGCCTGCAGTTGTACCTGTCTTCTGAGGCTCTTGTGAATTTTAAATGAGGTCATGCATTTTGCATAACTTCCCTATTGCTGTAACAAATTACCACAACCTTAGTGGCTTAAAACAACATAGATTGATTACCATTTTTTTAATTAATTTTTTTTTGCCATGCCTCACGGCTTGTGGGATCTTAGTTCCCCAATCGGGGATGGAACCCTCTCCCTCTGCGTTGGAAATGCAGAGTCTTAAACACTGAACTCTCAGGGAAGTCCTCACAAATTGATTGTCTTCTAATTTTGAAGTCGAGAAGGCTAAAATGGGTCCTGCTGTATAAAATCAAGATGTCACAAGGGCTACGTTTCTCCAGGACCTCTGTTGGAGAATCTACTTCCTTGCCTTTTCTACTTCTGGGGGACATTCACAGGTCCTGGCCCATGGCACCTCCAGCATCGTCAGAGCCAGAAACAACCAGTTGAGTCTTTTTCACGTGCATGGGTCTGACATTAATCCTTCTGTCTCCTGCTTTCGACTTTAAGGACCCTTCTGATTACATTGGGCTCATCCAGATAATCCCTAAAAATCTCCCTATTTTACAGTCAGATGAATGGCAACCTGATTCCCCTTTGCCATGTAACCTAATATTAATTCACAGAGTCCAGTCATCAGAAGGTGAACATCTTTTGGGGTGCAAGGGTGGGGGCAGTAATCTGTGGACCACCAATATAATGTCTTCCCATAGACTTCCGAGGTGGTGCTAGTGGTAAAGCACCCACCTGTCAATGCAGGAGACATAAGAATTGTGGGTTTAATCCCTGGGTTGGGAAGATCCCCTAGAGGAGGAAATGGCAACCCATCCCGTATTCATGCCTGGAGAATCTCATGGACAGAGGAGCCTGGCAGGCTCCTACAGTCCATAGCGTTGCAAAGACTTGGACATGACTGAAGTGACTTAACACATACAGTGTAATGTCTTATGCTTTTAAAAAAAAACTCATTATGTAATTTTTGGTGCAATTATTACTATTATTTTATTATACAGGTCATACAATATATGAATCTATCCTCCTTTGAAAAACTCAACTCAAACATACACACTGATTTGTGTGTGTGTGTGTGTGTGTGTGTGTTTATCCATAGCCCTAAATTTTACTCCCCACCAGATGTAACTATTGTTAAGGGTTTAACATGTATCCTAGTAGAGTTTTATAATTCATTTCAAACATATAAATAGGCATTCATATATGTGCATATATAGGAATACATACATAAATGGAAAGTTTTACATATATATATATATGTGTATATATATATATATATTTACACCTAAAATGAAATGATGTCATGAATACTGCTTTATAATCTGGACGTTTCAAATAGTCATTCTTCTTAATAAGTATATCTCTACCTTATTCTTCATTCTGTGGTGTTCTATAGTGGTAATATACTATAATTTATGAATCTGTTACTGTCATAGTGAATTTCGTTTTATTTCACTTTTGTTATAAACAGGCTGCGATGAGCATCTTTGTGCACCCTTGCAAATGTTATCTCTAGAAGGGGTTTATCAGAGTACAAATTGATATTGTAGTTTAAAAACATGATTGAAATTCTTTAAAATCAACCTGCAGACATTTCTTATAAATGCATAAGTACAACCAAATCATATGTTCCCTGTCCTTTTCCTTCTGTCCACATTGATACCCCAGCCACCAAGGTATCTTCTGTCCACATTGGTACCTCAGCCACCAAGGTATCTTCCCAGTATTAGTACTGGTAACAGATTCCATCTCCAGAATTCTGCCAGGCTTACAGATATAGAGCATAATATAATTCACTGCTGTTTTACCTTATGTTTCCTCACTTATCAGAGGTATTACATAACTTTCTATATGTTTACTGGTAATTCAAGTTTGCTTTTTGGTAAATTATTCATAATTTTTGGCCCATGATTCTATTGGACTGGCTGTCTTTTCATTTTTGATGTAGAAGTGTCCTTTATTATAGAGATTAATCCTGTGTTACAAATATATTTTTCCAGTTCATCAATTTTATATTGCAATGTAACCATGGGAATAGCTAGCCCATCACCTTTGCCATATATATAGTGACCCCATCAAGGGAGTGATATCCTATTATATCCACAATTCCTTCCCAGACTCAAGAGGGTGGGATGATACAGGGCGTGGATCTCAGGGGATAAAGATCTGAGGGACCTTTTTAGCATTCTGCCAACCACAGCTGTGGAGGGGAATTGGGGATGTTCAGATGCTTCCTATAAACCTTCAATTAACCTTTTTAATGTTTCATACTGCACCCTCACTGTGTGAGACACTCAGCCCTCAATTTCTCAGCCTTGTTGGGGTTCATCCATATAAAATGACATGCTGATAGTCTTCCCCAATGATTGGCTTAGATTCAGCTTTCTTGGATCTGATAAAACTTAGTGGTGACAAAGGAGAACCTACTATCTAGTGCAGGGAACTCAGTGCTCTGTGGTGACTTAACTGGGAAGGAAATCTAAAAAGGAGGGGAGATTCACTTTGTTTTACATCAGACACTGATACAGCAGGTATAAAGTAATATACTCTAACATAAAAAACAAACAACAAAAACCCTTAGTGATTCAGCTTCTCTAGATGAATTGTCTAAGCTCCTGCCTGGGGGCAGGGTGGGAGGAGAGAGAATGTAAACCAGGATGTAGCTATCCTGGAACTTTTCAGGGAAAGAAAGCTGAAGGTCTCACCATCAATGTACAGATTTTCACACAGCCATCCTGTCTTCAGATCAGCCTCTCATCTGGACCATCTTTGGCCAGTGATTCCAAGTCTGGCATCTCTCTGGTCTAATGTTTTCTGTAAAATAACTCGCTCTGTCTCCCATGAAGATCATGCAGGAGTGGTTGCCTGCTTGCTCCAAGGAGTGTTGAAACACTGAACTTTCAATCAATATACATATTTGCCAGCCACACAGCTTGTGAGACCTTAGTTCTCTGACCAAGAATCGAACTTGGTCCCTTGCAGTGGAAGTGCAGACTCTAACTGCTGGACCGCTGGGAATTCTCTAGACTCACTTTCACTTTTTAAAGATTTTTATTTATTTATTTATGTTTTGATGTGGACCATTTTTGAAGTCTTTGCTAAATTTGTTACAATATTGTTTCAGTTTTATGTTTTAGTTTGTTAACTGCCAGGCATATGGGATCTTAGTTCACCAAGCAGGGATGCAGCCCACACCTTCTGCATTGGAAGGCAAAATCTTAACCCCTGGACTGCCAGGGAAGTCCCTAGAGCCACCTCTTTAATACCCAACCTTGCCTGCCCCCTTCAGCGTTCTCAACCTCAGTGGGATTCTGTGAGGTCAACTTGCTTATTGATCTCCGGATTTGTATGTTTGATAATTTTCTGCCCTGGTGACTCATTTACTGTGTTTCACTAACAGCTCTTCATTCATTGTGCTTCCTTGTTACAGATATCCATCCTCTAGTTCATTGAATATATTCACTGAATAGAAAGCTTTGGCTCCTGTGTCTATGATGATTGTTATTTGAGGGCGAGTGGTTCTCATTTGGAAGAGGGGTCACATGTGTCTTCATTCTACCAAGAAAACCAAAGGTCACTCTTATGATAATGATAATAACTGCCATTATTTTGTAATAAAGCTTATAGAGCATGGTATCTGCTCAGGGACTTGGAGTTCTTTTTATGGAAAGAAGGCTTTTTCTCATTGTCCCTAATAGAATAAGAGGGAGAACATTGTGCCCGCAAGCATAAGCCAGATTGAGAACCTGTGTGAATAATCTGTGTTGGCTCAGTCGTCAACCTACTCTCTGTGCTGAAGGCGGAGACCACCTTGCTAAGTCAGTTACTTCCCTTGAAGTTGATGGGGTGAAGATGAGGTCGATGGATTTCTGCCTGCAGATAATTCACATCAGCAATAGATCTGCCGGTAGCCTCTGTTCTCCAAACCACTTAAAAAAAATTCAGGTAGTAAACCCCAAGATCAATGGTTTGTATGGAAAAAATATAAATAATATGGTCCATTTGAGGAAGAATTCCTGTTAAAAAATTCAAACTGGGTTAGGCATTTTTTGTTTACTATGAATCCATTCTTGGAGAGTCATTGGCCTTATTGGGAAAAATGATGATACATTTTTATTTATTAAAGATTGTTTGAGCTTCTAGCTAAGACATTATGGGAGACACTTGGTTGAAAAAGACACAACAGACTTCAAAGAACTTACCAGTGGTACCATTTACTAGGATACGAGTTGTCTCATTTTTACTGAAGAGATGGAAAAAATTGTAGGAGGATTGGAATGATGCACGCTGGATATCAAATTTGGCTGCATGCTTTTTTAAAACATGAGGATACTATACAAAGACCTGTGTGTGTGCATGCATGTGTGTATATGTGTGTGTATATACAAATGCACACACACTGATACCTCAGATCACCCCGAAGCAGTTAAAGTAGAGCCTGAGTATGGTGCCTGGGTTGTCGAATTTTATTTATTTATTGAGGGTTGGCAAGTTTTCTTTTTTAATTGGAGTATAATTGCTTTACAATGTTGTGTTAGTTTCTGCTATACAGTGAAGGGAATCACCTATATGTACACATATATCTCTGGGACCTCCTCCCTCCAACCCACCCCCACCCCATGCTCTGGTCATCATAGAGCGACGAGCTGAGTCCCCTGTGCTAAACAGCAGCTTCTCCCTAGCTATCTATTTAACACATGGTAGCGTATGGATGTCAAGCCTATTTTCCCAATTCATCCCACCCTCCTTTCCCTCGCCTCTGTCCACACATCCATTCTCTATGTCTGAGCCTGTATTCCTGACCTGGAAACAAGTACATCTGTACCATTTCTGTAAGTCAGAAAGGATCATGGAATTTTAAATGTGTAGCTACTGCTGAGACTCTCTGAACTAGGATAACAGAAAACTTTGGTGGAATACATAGGCGTATGTAGATACCAGATGAGGTCATTACATTTCTCTTTGTAGTGATGTCTTATATGATAATTTCCAAGAAAGCAAAAAGAGAAAACCCTTTCCATGTGTTTTGCTCTCTCTGTATGGAGAGGAAAGGCAGGTGATGAGCTATCTGTCACCAAAGAGAGAGTCTCTTCACACAGAAAATAAAGTACCAATGTGCCCAGCTTTTGAGCAAAGCCTGGGTCAATTAGCATTAGAGGATTTTTCTCTGTTTCCAAAGGTAGAGTTCTCCCCCTTCGTCCCCCGCCCTCCCACTTTAATCAAACTACCAATTGCCATTCCATCAATTTAATCACAGGTTTCCTCTAGAAAGGTTTGCTAGTGAGGAATTAGTTTCCAGGGTCACTGAACCTCTGTGAGCAGCCTCACCTCTGAACACCATAGAGAGTGCTTATTCTGAATTCAAAGGCTTTCTTGCTTAGATCTCTGCTGCAAACCCTAGGATGTAGTCAACCAACGAAAACATTGCTGGGAAATAAAGTTATGAGGGCTCGACCGGCCCCTGTGAAGGTATTGAGTTCAGCTCTTATTTTTAATCATGTTTAAAGATTGGATCGCTTTTTCGTTCTTTGTAATAAAACCTGTCTTTCATTCTGAAAGACACACTAAGGCAAGAACAAAACAGAGTGTCATCCATTCTTTTGGTAGTTTGTGTCTCACACAGACATATTTTAGAATCCTGGATATGAACATGAGCATTTTTTATTCGTGTGTATTAATTCTAAGAAAAATTTTCCCCTTCCATTGTCAAAGAGGAGAAAGTTGTCAAAATGATTCCATTTCACTCAGAAGTAGCTTCTGTCTGCATATCATTTTCTTTTCACTGTCATAAGCAGATTTTCATATGTTTGTTAGAGCCTCTGAAGACCCAGGTAGCTAGGCATAAACTGTTCTGGATTCCATTCCATTTCAAAAATCAGTGAACAAAGCAGTCCTCCTGAAAAATTACAGCAAACTCTTCATTACAAATGACAATGAAGGAAGTTGGAAGAACACAGATGGAGTTCTGAATCCCAAGTGAGATTTTCACCATTGGAATAGACTAGGGCTAAAAAAAAAATGTCAAGGATGTTTGATTTGCAAATTTGTGTTGAAATAAATGCAGAGCGTTTCAACGCCAGTTTTACCGGCCCCTGTTTTCTGAAATAATATTGCAAATTTATTTAATTATTTATTCTTTCCTGCTTGAAGATTCTCAAACATTATTCAAGTGATGGATAGAGATGTTCCCCAGAGAAATAGGGGGAAAATAGCAGAAAGGGACAGTGAATACTGTCAGCTCTTCAATGATGTTGGGAACTATTTGAATTCAGGAGAGTGAGAGCATGTATTCCTCCAACATATTTATTAGGCAATTTTCCAGATTTTAAGTCAAGTTTTTGGCACTGGTATAGTGAGCTGCTATATAATAAAGTTTCTATTTCAATTTTTTTAATATAAAGGAAGAGAAACAGAACTTTAAAAAACATTTACTTATACTATCACAGGAAATGATTTATTTAAAAGTGACCACTAAAAAAACTTTTTTTTTAATTTGAAAAAGGATTTTGAAACATTTTGGTGCATTTTATTATTTCCATAGAATTGGGAAGAGCATCCTTCCAGGAATAAGCACACGGATATCAGATTCTCCCCTAAGAGAAAGACTTTGATCTCTTGTTCTTTAAGAATCTAAGAGAACAACACCGTCTTTAGAATCTCAATCTCAATACAAATCCACAGACATTCCATCTGTGGAATTCAGGATTGTGTTTTGTGCTTTGCTTAACTTGGAGTCAGTCAGCTTTTCTAGAATAAATAGACCTTTGTCTCTTTCCTTACATGGACCTGAAGGCATTGTTTTGGATTCTTGGAGCATTCTTGGATTCTGGTTTGCCTGGAACACTCCATATTGTAATTTTGGCAGCTTCAAGAATTACAGTGCTCTGTGACAACAGAGACTTAGTTTAGTTTCAGGATTTAGTTTTAGTATTTGGTTTTACAATTCGAAGGCATAATAAAGAGAAAGATACTCCTTGCCCTCAGGGAGGGTGTATTTATACACTGCCGCTGCTGCTCAGTCGCGTCAGTCGTGTCCGACTCTGTGCGACCCCGTAGACGGCAGCCCACCAGGCTCCCCCGTCCCTGGGAGTCTCCAGGCGAGAACACTGGAGTGGGTTGCCATTTCCTTCTCCAATGCAGCAAAGTGAAAAGTGCAAAAGAAGTCACTCAGTTGTGTCCGCCTCTTAGCGACCCCATGGACTGCAGCCCACCAGGCTCCTCCATCCATGGGATTTTCCAGGCAAGAGTACTGGAGTGAGGTGCCATTGCCTTCTCCATTTATACACTATCAGACAGCAATTTAGTAAACAATTTGAGTGAAATTGTTTTAAAGAAAATCCATAGATGGCCATTAGCAAAGAAGTACAAGGATTCATTAAAAAAAAATTCTTAGCAAGGGAATTAGGACATAACATTTCAATTAGACGGTATTTTGAATTCTTATTGAAATTCTAAATTCAGATATGTTAGGCAAGGTATTTCTAGAAATATGGAGCTGTGAAAAGCTTGTTTTTTGGTGGAGATCAGATAGTTTCATTATATAAATTTATCTCTTCCATGAATCCATGATAGAATAACACAAAGAGATTACTACATATAGAACATCCCATTTTTTTCATTTTAAGGTTTAATAATCACAATTTAGTCTGACTCTTCACGACCCCATGGACTGTAGCCTACCAGGCTCCCCTGTCCATGGTATTCTCCAGGCAAGAATGCTGGAATGGGTTGTCATTACCTTACCCAGGGGATCTCCCCAACCCAAGGTTCGAATCTGGGTCTCCTGCATTGCAGATGGATTCTCTACCATCTGAGCCATGAGGGAAGCCCATGTAGAATGGAACCAGGCAGCAAAGATAGAGTTTCAGTTCACAGTCAATTTTCTATCAAGATAAAATTTAAACGTGCAACATAGGTGTGGTTCTTAGTAACAAAAACATAGAAAGCATTGAAACTGGCTCTTGTGGAGTTTCCAAACCTGATATTATAACATATTTGATTAACTAAACGAATGTTGACAGAGGGGTATTGTGCTGTGTGGTGAATAAGGAGCTCTTTATGCCTGCTCACCTTTATATTTTTGATAAGAAAAAAGGAAGCTTATTTATTGTATCTCCCAAAGCAATCTCCAAGCTAGTTTGGGTATACAGTTGATTAAGAATGTTATGAGCCCTTAAGCTCTCAAAACAATCATGTATTATCATGTTTTTATAGAAAAGAGTTTTAGATACCAGACTTTTCTCCAAATATATTTATTTGTAACCCTGTTTGCAATCTTATTTTCCAGTATAAATTTGTCTTGAATTGGTTTGGAGCCAGAATTCTTGACAGGTAGAGTCGAGCAGCTAATGAAGTTAGGGCTTCAGCTGCACTTGCTTCTCAGGATATAACCCCATTAGGTTATGTTAGATGGAGGGAGAGTCTTCAACATAAAAGGATTATGAAAAGAAATGCAATTAAGTAGGTGGATGGAAGCTCACTATATTGTAAGAGTTCTCAATATTGGAAATTTCCATTGTTTATACAATTTTGTCCTCGAACTTTTTAAATAATAAATCTTTGACTATTTTTTATTGTTAATCAGAATGTATCTTTTGAGCTTGACCCTTTTCAATTAACATGTGCATAAATGAATCAGACATGAAGAAAGACCAACTAGTTTTATAATAGGCCATTCTATATTTGAAATATTCTCATTAGCATTCATGTAAATCCTTTAAAGGTCAAGAGGTCTCACCTGTATTTCAGCTCTAAAATGTTATCTCTAAAATGTTAGTGTTATGTTATCAGTAATTTCATCCTTTAAGAATGAAGGTATAAATAGGAAATCCAGCCATGAAAAAGTATATTCAAGAAAATATTTTTTTCTTATGGTAATTCAGAAACAATTCATTTAGGTATGTTAGAAATTTTATTCCAGGTTATTTCTAGTATTTAAGGTCATGTACTTTAGCGATCTGAGGTTAGGTAAAGCAGTGTGTCCCTAGTCAAGCCATTGGTAATCTCTCATATTCCTATGGGGTCTTAATTTTTCCAAAGATCATTATTACACATTAACCCATTTGATTGTTGGTTTCATAAGCTGAGTTAGGTATCACTGTCTTCACTTTTTATATGAGAATATTCCAGCATAAAATCAGTTCAAGTCACATAGCAATTGGATAAATTATATTGCTGAGACTCAAAAGCCTGTCTTTGGCTTTTTTCTTTAATACAAATATCACATTATTTATTCATTTAAAAATAATATTGTGGTTTTAAGAAGTATTTTTATAAAGAAAAGACATAAAAAGATTGGATTTTATACAGCAAAGTTTGGCCATGAATTTCTTTGGGACCCTAAATTTAGAACTGATATTTTTCCCTTTTTTTCTGATCTTTGGATGATTTCATATTTTTTAGTGACTGTATTTTACATTTTGTATTAAGGAAAAGCTTATTTTAAAAATATAGAAGCAGTCTGTTGGTCAGTAATTTACAAATCTTATAGTTTGAAAATATAAGGTGTTTTTTGTTTATTTGACTTATTTGAAGGCCACCGGGTATGATGGGGTGTTTCCACTTACAAAACAACATCTGGAGTGACCACTATCCAGTTAACATCTTTGCCATCAACTATCTGTATAGGAAGATTCTATCTGTCTGAATCTGTTTCTTTGTCTCTTCAGAGAGAGAACTGAACTAGTTTTGTACATTTTTACATCATGTGTTTCTGGAGTACCTACTCTGGGCAAGACCTGTCTGCTTTTCAAATCCACATTCTTTATAGTAAAGCATAGTTCTGGGTTAGTCATAATATATGTTTGGAAAACTCAAGGTATATTTATGTTTAACATAAACAAGAGGTCTGACTTTTCTCTGTACTCATAGAGGAGTTTAGAATAACCACCACATACTAATTTAAAAGGGCAACTTTAAACTCTTCATGGTTCATTTGAATTAATTGCTAGGATATGTTGAAATCAATGTATCTTTATCACATCAACAGAAGAGATTCCGTGCTAAAATTAGAAAAATAATCAGTGACCCATCTGATTCATCCTTTCAGCTGAATGCCTCCATTATTTATGACTCCAGGTTACAGAATGGCACTATTGTATTCAAGCGCCATGGTACAAGCAACCCATAAAGTCCTTTCTCTTGCTCTCTAATGCATGACTGGCATCCTAAACTCATCACCTTGACCTACTGCAAATTAAGACTTTCTGAACTATCTCTTCTGGAGTTACTCTTGTCTGCTCTGTCTACCTTCTGGTTGGTACTAATCTGTAGTTTAGAATACTGACTTTGCTTCTCAACTTTCACTCTATTGCTTCTAAATGCTCTGGGTAATAGTTCTTGCTGTCCTATTCAGCCTTTTTTTTCAAGTGTTCTCCAGATCCAAGAAAAACACCAGAAAAATGGGAAATACCAAACTCAGTAGCTCCTGCTTTATACAAGTATAGAAATATTGGTCATGGTGACCTGTTTTAATCCTCTCTTAAAAGTGAGAGCAGATTTCAGATGCCTAACTCAGCTCGTATTAAATACCATGTTCTTCTCCATTATTTAGATGGAGCAGTAGCTATCCAGCTGTTGCATTCCATTTTAGAAATGGCTGTCATAGTAGTGGTGGATGGATTTGTACTTTCTGTATATATATATATATATCACTTTAAAATTGGGATGAAATGCTTTGTGTAAGTGTAAGTTATTAACAACCATTTACAGAATTAAGGACTTACCCAATATAGGCTGATGCCAGGTACATTAACAGTTCTGAAGAAGCCATCATGGTTTATGGTGTCAGTGATCTGATGAAAGAATATAATAGGAACATCATCTCTGTGACTCAGGAAAAATATCATTTATACATTGGATGAGATGGAAGACATTAAATTTCTGGGATATCTTAAGATACAAAGAATGGTAGGAGACTGTTAGGTGACCTTGTGAATCAAATCTGTCGCTGTTCCAGGGACAGTATCAAAGGCTTAGATGAAAAATATATTGACTTATTTATGAAAACTTTCCAAAGTATCTGGGAAGCTGAACAGATAGCTAAAATAAAATAATCATAAACAACAGTATGGTAGAAACCAACCACAGCATGAATAATCACACAAATAGACTTTCTTCAAAGCCCAGAGCTAACTACCCAGATATAATTTCTTTATGTTTGAACTCATGCTGAAAAAAAGGACTCCTTTACTCCTCCAACTCTCAGGCTTGGAATATTAGCTATAAAAACAGCCATTTTGCATAATGTAGGTTTCAAGTTTATTTGTATAGGAGTTTAATATGTATTTATTGAACACCTTCCATCTACATATTGATATTTCTATGCCTTCATCCATCCCATTGAACAGAATTTATGAAGGCAAGACTGAAGGGGACAATTTGTTGTTTTCCAGGCTCAACTCTGATTTGTTTTCCCTTCTTTTCTCCCACCAGCTCTCTTTTTACTGCTGTGCCTGTCCAGCTGATTTCACTTTGAGGAATCATTTTTGCATTTCTCTTGATCTGTTTGACTTACATCTCAGTAGATACCAGAGGAGAGTCCAAATCAATGTACATACTTAAGTCAGCAGCACTGAAAAGGAAATTAGGTCTTAGTGTGAGTGAGTAACAATTTGGAAGAAAGGAAAATAAGAAATTTAGGGGGAAAAAATCCCTCCCATAGCTGCATGTTTCATTATATTTAACAGGAGTGCAGTATATAGCTGGAGAAGGCAATGGCACCCCACTCCAGTCCTCTTGCCTGGGAAATCCCATGGACGGAGGAGCCTGGTGGGCTGCAGTCCATGGGGTCGCTAAGAGGCGGACACAACTGAGTGATTTCACTTGCACTTTTCACTTTCATGCATTGGAGAAGGAAATGGCAACCCACTCCAGTGTTCTTGCCTGGAGGATCCCAGGGACGGGGGACCCTGGTGGGCTGCCATCTATGGGATCGCCCAGAGTCAGACATGACTGAAGCAACTTAGCAGCAGCAGCAGCAGTGGTATATAGCATGAAATGCCCCATCACCGCAGATATGCTGGCTAATTGAAGCAGGTTTAGATGCATTCTAAATAGTAAGCAGAGTTGAAAATCTGATATTTGTCAAATGGCAAATGACCCAGTCACAAGGTGTTACTGTCTTCATGATAGTATTTGTGCCACAGGTGTATCAAAACTTTATATTTTATGTAAGATGATAAACATTTCCTTGTAAATAATCTCTTTAGAGTTGCAAATCCCCTGTGTTAAGGTAAACAGAAGTTACTGTCTGTATATTACACATAAACATATTAGGATACAAAGATAATATGCAACTTGTCCATGATCGTAGAATTTGTCAGTAGCAGAAAAGAGATTTGAAATGTAGTTGTTTTTTTTCCCTAAAGCACAAACTACCCTCTTACAATGCCTCCAAGGAGATGGTTAGAAGCTAAATTTCATGATTTGTGTAATTTCTGTGTAATTGTACCGACTGATGGTTTTTTCTCCTCCAATCGAGAGTCTTATTCTCTTGTTTCTTCATATATATCTAATATTTACTTAGGTCTATATGTTGAGAATGTTTTATTTTTGAGAGAGTGATTGTCAACCTCAGCTGGTCCTGGGCAGAGTTTACCTGCTGTTATTCATTGTACCTACTGCAAATGAGGTACAATTTGTGCTATGATTTGAACTTGGCTACAGGCAGAAAATCTGATGAATTTGGAGTTTACATTAGATATTTCCCTTATCTTAGGGATTACATTCCTATACTGTATGAAAAGAATGGCTTCATATATTTTTTTACAGCTTTACAGTATCTTAAAATGAAATGATAAGTACAATATCTGTTATTACCTAATGACTTGAGCTGAAAGTCACTTATGTGACATTTATTTAGTCATTCTACCAATTTTGTCAATGTTTCAAAATATTCCAGAACTACCATTTTCCAACGTATTACCCTAAATGCATGTCTTTCTTCCCAACGCCCTGCAAATATGTGAGATTATAGAGATTTAATATTAGAAAGAGTGGGGAATCTGGAATACTAAGTATATTTTAAGTGAGTGACTATTGGAAATAGAGCAGTTTATTCTATGTCGTATTGACATATACACAGTACCATGTGTAAAATAGCTAGTGTTATGCACAAGGAGCTCAGATTGAGGATCTGTGGTGACCTAGATGGGTAGGATGGGGTGGGTGGGGTCAGCGGGAGGGCCAAGAAGGAGGGGTTATATGTATCCATATAGCTGATTCACTCACAACAGAAACTAACGCAGATTGTAAAGCAACCATATCCCAATTTATATATACATATATGTATATGTATATATATATATATATATATATATATATATATATACACACACACAAGTGTTTCAAATGAAAAAGAAAAAAACCTTTTCAAGGGACAGAGAAAGACCAATATGTAAGCATAGAGACATTCAATGTTACTCAGCATTTTTGAGGAAGAATCACAGATCTCTGGTTAAGGCACAGAGAAAGAAGAAGAGACAGTAAGAAGCTTTCTGCTTTTTGGCACAATTCACCACAGCTTTGTTTAAATTTCAAATTTTCATGTGATTTTTATTAGTCCTACAAAATGTTAGTTTAATGCAGGGATATGATAACTTAACTATACTTTTTAAGTTCAGTTAACTTCTAAAAATGAATGGAGTGAGGTTTTTTAAAAAAAATTCTTGTATAACTATGACCTGAATGTTCCCGGCAACTTCTTGGTGACAAGCAAAGTTGTAGTTAAATTGGGTGCTTACGTGGTATAATTAAAGGGACATCAAAAAGCATCAACATAATTTTTTGCTAGTTTTTTAAGGCACATATTAATTAATGTCTATTTGTTAATGCTAAATAAGTGGCAAATTTAGTTATTTCAAAAAAATGTCTTCACTGTGCTTGACATTTGTTTTCAGAGAAAAAGCTTTTCAAAGACTTCACTTTTCTAGGAGTGATTTTTTTTCAGACCCACCCTCTAGAGTAATCAAAATAAAAATAGAAAAAATATATGAGACCTAACAAAATTTAAAACCTTTTTCCCAGCAAAGGAAACCATAAATAAAACAAAAAGACAATCCTCAGAATGAGAGAAAATATTTGCAAACAAAGCAACTGACAAGGGATTAATCTCCAAAATATACAAATAGCTCAATTCAATCAAAAAATGGGCAGAAGATCTAAATGGAAATTTCTCCTTTGCTAATTCTTGATATCACCTGAAATATTTATTTGACTCTCCCTTTGTGAAAGATAATGGCTTCAGAAGGTCCCGCCCAAAATATGGTATACGAAGAATCAATTTATGTAACTGGCTTTGGTCATTTAATATTGAGCTGAGATTATGGAAAGTAGAAACTTAACTTTTTTAGAAGAAGGGGTTGGGCAGTTCTGGAGCATGGTGTGCCACTGGCCTGAGCAGGGTAAGAAGAGTGAAGCAGCCTGAGAAGTAAAGAAAAGCATCAAACGCAACGGGGCCCTGAAAGGAGAAGGGAAGGATCTTGGAGAAACAGTTGTTCCCTACACTTTGGCTTAGACGCCACTTTATAGAAGATTTTTACAGAACTCAACCAATTAATCTTTGCAACATACTACAGAGGGGTGGGGAAGTGGGAGGTAAAAACTACTGGGTATGAGATAGACTCAAGGATGCACTGTACCAACATGAAGACTATAGAGCATATTTTTTAATAACTCTAAGTGGAGAGTAACTTCTAAAAATTGTATAAAAAAACATGGTCCAGAAGGATACATGCACCCCAATGTTCATTGCATCTCTGTTTATAATAGCCAAGACATGGAAGTAACCAATATCCATTAACAGAGGAACAGATAAAGAAGATTTGGTACAAATACACAATGGAATATTACTCAGCCATGAAAAGAAGGAAATAATGTCATTTGCAGCAACAGGGGTGGACCTAGAGATTGTCAACCTGAGTGAGGAAGGTCAGAGAGGGAAAAATATCATATGACATCTGCTATATGAGGAATCTAAAAAGAAATGATACAAATGAACTATTGACAAAATGGAAACAGACTTAGATAATGAAATGATGGCTGCCAAAGGGGAAGAATGGGAGAAAGGGATAGTTAGGGAGGTTGGGATTGACAGGTACAAACTGCTGTATTTAAAATGGATAACCAACAAGGACCTACTGTGTAGCACAGGGAACTCTGCTCAGTGTTATGTGGCATCCTGGATGAGAGGGGAGTTTGGGAGAGAATGGATACATGTATGTGAATGGCTGAGTACCTTTCCTGTCCTACTGAAAACTATCACAACTTTGTTAATTGGCTATACTATACTCCAAAATAAAATAAAAAAAAATTAAAACATCTATTGCCAATAATAAATGTTATCTAGATGGAAAAATTATATATAAAAAAAAGTTTTAAAAAGAAATGAAAAAGGAGGTAATGGTTGTACAAAAGAAGATATATCAGAGAGTTTTGGAGATAATTTTAGTTTGAAGATTAATATACTGCATTTTGGGGACTTCCCTGATGGTTCAGATGGTAAAGAAACTTTTTGTAATGCAGGAGACCTGGGTTCAATCCCTGGGTTGGAAAGATTCCCTGGAGAAGGAAATGGCAACCCACTCCAGTGTTCTTGCCTGGGAAATTCATGCACAGAGGAGCCTGGCAGGCTACAGTCCATATGGTCACAATATACTGCATTTTCACCTAATTTTATGACCAACGAATTGTATAATGGTATGCTCTTCAACACTGAACTTTTGAGTATTATATCTGGGCCTAGAACTCAAGGCCTCTGGTCCTTGGCCTGCGATTATTTCCATCCTCCAGGACTCTTACTTTTCTGGTTATCAGCACTTTCAGTGAAGACATAGCCTACCTATAGTCACTGTCCTAAAACTAAGAGGCAAGATTCAATCTCTGCCAAGATTTCTGAACACATGCTTAGACTCTCAGGTGTTTCCAAACCTCTTTAAGCATGCTCTAGTCAAGTTTTGGACAGAAATATAGATGTATGTCTCAATCTACAGACAGTGATCTCTCCTTATGGTCTAAACCTTCATTTTCCAGAACCCTGTGCTGGCACTGTTACTACCCAAGAGATTGAAAAGATTGATGTACACCTGAAGCTCTTTCCATTTCAAGAATAAATACATATTGCAAGACTGTTTTCTGGTTTTAGTCATTGTCAAGCCTGTGATTCCTGAGATTGTATGTGCATATTGACAAGCGCCCTCAGTAGCTCTTGTGTTCCAAATTCTGCAGAAAAAGTAATTGTATGCATTAGTAAGAAACTTGGTTAGTAGGTAAGTGGGTACCAACAATTGAGATTTACCTTCTCCATATCTGAAAGGAAAGCTACCCAGGGATGATTCCCAATTCAATAATCATAGGATGAGATTCTGAAAGACCTACTTCTCTTTTCCACAAATGAGAAAATATACATACCAAGAGGTTCATTGGCTCACTTGAGACCACACCAATAGTTTGTAGCAAGGCTAGGATGAAATCTGAGCTCAGGGACTTATTCCAGTGGTCAAGGCTCCCATGAGGATTTGTACCAGTCCAGTGGGGAAAAAAAAACCCCTAAAGTCAGGAAAATACCTTGAAAAACAAAGTTTTTCACATTTCAAAAAGAAAATGAAACAATGGGATATATCATGACTGGCTGTCAAAATCTGTGTCTTTTATTGGGTCTGATGCTCACAATCAGACTTATAAATACAAACACATACATACACACATTTACTCAGAAATGCATTCTGGATAAAAATTGGGTGAAATTCCCCATGTTGCCACTGTGTCAGCCACTGGTATCATCAAATATTTTTAATCTCTTTTCTGAGCACAAGTCAGATATTCAACAGCTGGGAATAAGTAAGCAATATAAATCTCTATTTCTTGAAAATAGAAATAAAGTCTCTACCTTTCAGATAACTTAATAACCTCTAGAATCAGTAATAAATACCCAGCATTCTCTATAAATTACATTCGGTCTTGGAATATTGTACTCAGACTCAAGTTATTTGTTTCATATATCGTATCTCTAGGTATACAAATTAAAAAGAAATGTTTCAGAAGGTGATTAAATCACCACTGAAGGGAGGTATATGCTGACAGTATAACTTTGAGAAGTGTTCCCCTCCATGAGTTCCCTGATTCTTGGTTATAACATTGCCTTTAATTAAATAACTAGAATTTTGAAATAAGGCATTCATTCTCAGTGTCAAGGGAAACTGCCTAGGAACTCTCATGTTGAAACAGTCTAATCTTGCCCTGGACAATGAAAGCTCAAAATTTGATGGTCATAAGGCTTCATGTTCTTCCAACCTTTGCAGAAAGCAAAAGTCAAATGTGGCACCATTTTAACAGTTTTATGGTTCAGACTGAGCTGTGGTGCTTTGCTTATGTTTGACTAGTAACATGCAGGCTTGTCACATGGCCAATCTGATTTTTCCATCTATCATTAAGGCTTGATAATGATCTGCAGCATCATGCTGATCCAAGACGGGTCTTAACCAGAATCCATTCTTCCCTGGTTCTCTAGGAGCCCTGAGCAACATGTCATTACAGAGATAAATGCAGTGAGTAGGTCTCCTTTGTAGAAAGGTTTTGAAAAGTTGAAATGAAGCTCAATTATGAGGTCGATAAGTTTCAGCCCTGACTAAACAGAACCTCCAAGTTCTAGAAGAAGCTGGAGAAGACTATTTGGACAGCTCATCAACTGTCAGTTCCACATTTCATTTTTAATCAGAATGCATTCTTCAAGAAGCTTATATCTGATATGCAGAACAATGAATTTGGATCTGCTTGTACATAGCCCACTACATGAAAGAAAAACATCCACAGAATGTGCTGTATCCTGTTCTCTGCAAGTCATTGTTTCCTAGAGTCAGAGATTTCATTATGTAAAAATCTTATTATGAATTTTGCTTGGATCACTGAGTTCTTGACCTTTTTTGTGGCTTTTTTGACAAAAAAATATTAAGTTCAACATATTAATATTTTAGACAATCAATGAAATGTGTTTGAGAGAAAATGAAAGGTATGTCATATAGTTATATATCCATATACATTGAATTGAATATAATAGTTCTGGCTTTGTGTTTTTTCTGTAGTTTTTTTTTTTTAATTCATCATAATTCAGAAGGCTGGAAGTCAAAATGTTAAAACTACTAGCTCTGTAGATAGACAGCAAACCATATAGACAAACAGCCTCTGCATGGAGCAATGTTCACGTCTAGCTTACAGGCTTGCAGTGTGGTAGTAGTTTTGCAGCTTGAGTCTGGTGATCAGCAAAATCTTGGCATGTCAGGTGCCCTAAGGGAGGGGGGAGAATGGCAGAAACTCATCTGATAAGCCTTTTGGACAAGCTCATCTATGGGGATGGAAGAAGTTATCCAATGCTTGCCTTGTCCCCTAGATGTGTCATGAAATAAGGGATTGACACAGTTTAAAAGAGGAATCAAATGATCTTTTCTTAATCTTTGTACTACATTAGGGCAAAAGTATACCATTCCGAGAACTTCTAACCTAATATCATAAAAAGGAACACTCCTCTTCCCCAAGGTAACCACGGCTCCCTTTTAAGTTTGATACTTTTTGGTTTTAAGGGACAAGCTGTGTGCCCAGTGGCAGGTGTCCTGAGGCAGGAGGTAGATGCACCCCCCCCACCCCCTCCAGGGGGGATTAGAGATTCATTCCCCCTGGACTGAAACTCCAAAATACCAATAGCAGGACAACTGAGAGTGGAGACTGGGCCCTGCCCAAATAGAAGATAAGGTACCACATATTTCTCATTTTCAAAGTAATGAGACCTCCCCGACACAGAAAGGCTCCTTGGAGGTCAAAAGGGGAGTAATGCTAAGGGATGCTGTACCCATAGGCCTTTGCGGAAGAATGCATCTTGGCTAAAAGATGCACATGCATACATGGGGGATCCTGAGACAAGCCAAGTATGGACTCTGAAGCAGAAAAATCAAACTGATTGGCCAGAGGAAAACTGGAAGAAATGCCCATTTAAGTGATTTAAACTGCCTACAGGGTTCAACTCTTTCTCTCTCTCTCTCTCTGAGGTGTCTTATCTACATGTACTGTACACTTTTTTCCTCCTAATAAATACTGTATTTGTTTCACTAGTTTCCATCTTTATGGAATTCTTTTTCTGCACAATGAAAGGCTTGGTCACTGACCACTTGTTCAGTGGTTAGGTTTCGTTGCTCTCACCACTGCAAGCTGACCTCAATCTTTGGCCAGGAATCCAAGCCCTACTTCAAGCCACTGTGGGCTGAGGCCACTCAATCAGTCTTAAGAGCAGTCATTTCATGGGACCACATTTCCTTTGCTAAGAGAAGAATATTGGCTTATCAGAAACAGATCAGGAACAGAAAAGACCACATTGAGTTCCAGATTGGCCACCAGCTTCCCTAGCCAACAGTCACTTGCACCTTGGATTATACATTTCTATTAACTCACGTGTGTGAGTATGTCCAACTCAGTTGTGTGACTCAGTGCTCAGGTGTGTCCAACTCTGTGCGACTCCATGGACTGTGGCCCACCAGGCTCTTCTGTCCGTGGGATTCTCCAGGCAGGAATGCTGGAGTGGGTTGCCATGCCCTCCTCCAGGGGGTCTTCCTGACTTGGGGATGAACTCGTGTCTCTTGCATCTCCTGCACTGGCAGGTGGGTTCTTTACCATTAGTGCCACCTGGAAATCTGCATGAACTCATATTACTAGTGAAAAAACTAGATTAATTTTACTTATTTTGTTCTAAGGCTTTTGTATCCCTCACTAGACTGAGATTTAAGGCAGTTAACATGTGTAAAACAGACTGATTAATATCATTACAATAGCGTGTAATGATCTTTTAAGGTTGTATTTTGATTCCTACAGATATGGGAAAAAAAAGCCTAAATTATGGTGTGCTTTGATAAATATTATATATTACTAATGCTTAATAGCATAGTCTTTGGGGCCAGACAGCCTTGGATGATAATTAACCTTTTAAACTTATTAGCTATATGATTTTAGGCAAGTTAATAATGCTTCTGTCTCATTTTCATTAACCATAAAATATTTATAAAAATAGTATCATCTTCAGACTTGCTGTGGGGTTGAATGATGAATACTTGTAACGCAATTAAAGAAATACTTGACATACAGAAATAACTCAATAAAAATTAACTCAATACCATTATATTTTTACAAAAAGAGAAAGTATGAAAATAGAATTCTGAACAACATGCTAAGCATAGATATTTTCGTTGATTCCCTGCAGGTTCTGAATAGATCCTTATGTGAGCCTTCTTTCCAAGGCTACGGAACCAAGTTCAGTCTCTTAATTATAATATGAACTCAGTAAATATCAATGTAAACGTTTGTCTCTTTTGCAACCTATTGGTATGATTATAAGACTCAGTACTTGAAGGAAAGAGTGAGAATTACTACTAAAAAAATTGCTGTGACATGAGTGGTTGGTTTTTTTGTTTTCCCAATATCTCCATTATAATTTTTTTCTTTTTTTTTTTTATTTTACAATGACATGATATTGCCATGGGTTTATATATGCTCCCCCTCCAGAACCCCTCTCCCTCCTCCCTCCCTCCTCCCTCCCCCCGGGAAATCTCGATGCACCAGCCCCGAGCATCAATCCTGGGCTGGCGATTGATTTCACATATGATAATTAACATGTTTCAATGCCATTCTCCCATATCATCCCACCCCTACCCTCATCCACAGAGTCCACGAGTCTGTTCTATACATCTGCGTTCCTTTTGCTATCTCGCATGCTGGGTTCTCGTTACCGTCTTTCTAAATTCCATATATATGCGTTAATATACTGTATTGTTGTTTTTCCTTCTGGCTTACTTCACTGTGGATAATGGTTTTTTAAAATTTGGGATTTTATTTTTTTAGTTTGAGTAGTGTTAAGTATTTCTTGTAATCCCCAAGACCCACTGAACATGAAGACTTATCATCCCAGATTGCGAATGGGAGGATGGATATAGTAAACACTATGTAAGTTTTCATATTTTTTATCAGTTCTGATACATTACACAAGTGAATTATAAAACCAAAGTTGATTAATTCAATACAAAGCTCAAATTGAGGCGAGGGATATATTATTCAATTGAACTATTTTTAGATTGCTGTACATTCATATGCAGCTCTAGGAAATAAAACAGAGCTTCATCATGTGCTCTTTGAGACGTTTCCCTGGAATTCCCTGGTGGTCGAGTGGTTAAGAATCTGCCTGCAAGTGTGCGGGACACAGGTTCAATCCCTGGTCTGGAAAGATTCCACATGCTGTGGGACAGCTAAGCCTGTGCACCGGAAGTGCTGAGTCTGGGCTCTAGAACACGTCTTGGTGACAAGAAGCCTGAACCCCACAATGAAGAATAGTGCCCACTTGCCACAACTAGAGAAAGCCCACACGCAGCAAGACCCAGCACAGCCATAAATAAGCAAATTTTTTAAAAAGTAGATTGCTCTCGGAAGGAAAAAAAACACACATTAAAAAAAAAATTTCCCCAGTGTTAACATCTTACAAAGATATGGTATATGGTAACATAACCAGGATATTGATATTGATACAGTCAAGATTCAGAATATTTTCATCACAACAGGAATCCCACCTGCTGTTTTTGAAAGCCAGACGTACTCCCACCCACTCACCCCACACCTCCACAACCATCTTCTTAATCCATGGCAACCATTCCTACCTATGTGCTCTCTTTCTGTAATTATGTACTTTGGGGAATGTCATATAAAGGAGTTATACAGTATGGGCTTCCCTGGTGGCTCAGACAGTAAAGAATTCACCTGCAATTTGGGAGACTTGGGATTGATCCCTGAGTTGGGAAGATCCCCTGGAGAAGGGCATGGCAACCCACTCCAGTATTCTTGCCTGGAGAATCCCCACGGGTAGAGGAGCCTGGTGGGCTACAGTCCATGGGGTCACAGAGAGTTCCAACATGACTGAGCAACTAAGCACAACACAGCACAGGGTGTAAACCTCTGGACTGTGCTGCTGTTCACTTGGCGTACGTCTCTGGAGTTTCATCCAGGCCGTGTGTGTCGATAGTCTGTTCATTTTACTGCTGAGCACTATTCTATGACATAAGTGTGATACAGTCAGCTTAACTGTTCCTCCTTTAAAGGATATCTGGGTTGTCTCCAGTTTGGGGGGATTAGAGCTACTATGAAGATTCATGTACAGGCATTTGTGTGAACATTATTCTTTATCTGGGAAAAGTACCCTGGAGGGCAATTACTGGATCATATTATAGTTGCTTATTTCATTTTTCGAGAGACCTCTGAACATTTTCCACACTGACTCTTCCATGTTATATTCCCATTAGCAATGTATGCATGATCCTATTTCCAAATTACTACCATTTTAAATTTTTGGTATTTTAATATGTGTGTACTGGGTATCTTGCTATAATTTTAACTTGGATTTCCCTGATTGCTGATAATGAGTATCTTTTCATGTATTTATTTGACATGAATATCTGTATAGCCTCTTTAGTAAATTGTTTATCTTTCCATCATGGTCTAAAAGTATTTTTTTGTGGGGGGTTGTTTATTTGTTACTGCTGAGTCTTGACAGCTCTTTATATATTGTAGATACTGGTCCATGTTGGATATGTAGTTTGCAAATATTTTCTTCCAGAGGGTACCTTGTCTTTTCATTCTTTTAACAAGGTCTTCTGCAGAGCAAAAGTTTTTAATTTGTAAAAAATCCAACTTTTCCTTTTATGAATCATGATTTTGGTTTCAAGTCTAAAAGCTCTTTAACTTGTCACAAATTTCAAATATTTTTTCTGATTTTTTTTCCCCTGAAAGTTTTATATAGCATTTTACATTTGGGTTCATGATCAATTTTCAGTTAACCTTGAGTATAAGATATGAGACTTAGATCAAGGTTAACAATTTTGCCTATGGATGTCAAATTGCTCCAACATTGTTTTTTGAACAGGTTATCTTTTCTTCATTGAATTTCTTTGTATCCTTGTTGAAAATCAGTGGGAAATGTTTGTGAAGGTCTATTTCTATGTTCTCTATTCTGTTTCATTAATCTATATGTTTGTGTCTTGACCAGTAACACATAGTCTTAATTACTATAGGTACATTATAAGCCTTGAAATTGGATAGTCATTCCTCTAACTTTATTCGTTTTCAAGGCTATTTCAGCTCTTCTATTTCCTTCACCTTTTCATATGAATTTTAGAATAATCTTCTCTATATTTACAAGATATCTTTCTGGGATTTGGAAGGAATTTTGTTAAGTTGTATATCCATTTGGGGAAAATTGACAAGTTAAATCTTTATACTCACAAATATCTCCCTCCATTTATTCAAATATTGCTTTATTTCTTTCATCATCATTTCCATCTTTAGCATTCAACTGATACACATATTTTGCTATATTTTATACCTATTTTTTGAGTAATAGATGTCATATTTTTTAAAGGGGGCGCATTTATTGTCACTGTTCCAAATGTACAAAAAAATTAGAAAATAACCCCCAACTCAATTCCCCCTACCCCCACAACATTCCCCCCAACACAAATGATTTTTCCCAAAACCACAAACATAAACTGGTTCTGGTATTTTCATAAACAGTGCAGCTAAGAAAGAGTTTAGAGATGTCATATTTTTAATTTCAGTGTCCAAGTACACTTGCTAGTATTAAAAAGTACAATTTATTTTTGCAAGTTTATCTTGTACCTGCAATCTTCTTGTTGATTCCAGTTTTTTTTTTTTTTTTGCTTGTTATTATTGTTGTTGATTGTGTTATGGTATATTCTTTGGGATTTCTACATCTCATCTGGGGATGATTCTATTTTTTCCTTTTTTAATCTGCATGATTTTTATTCCTTTCTCAGCTATATTGCTAGAATTTCTTGCACTTTGTTAAATAAGAGTAGTGAAACTAAAAATCTTTTCCTCCTTCTTCCTACTCTTAGGTGGAAAGTATTTCAGTTTTACATTATTAAGTATGCTAGTGGTAGGTTCTTTTGTTGTTGTTGTTTGTTTGTTTTCTGAATGCTTTTTTGTCAAGTTATGGACCTCCATGCTCATTTTTCTGAGAATTTTAATCACTGATGGGTGTTAAATTTTGTACAGTGATTTTTCTTCATTAATTAATATGATCAGGTGATCTTTAGTCTGTTAATACAGTGGCTTATACGAATTGGTTTTTGCTTGCATCCCTGAAATAAATACTACATGTTTATAACATATAATTCTTTCAGTTTGGTTGAATTCTATTTGCTAACATTTTGTCAAGAATTTTTGTTTATAGTCATGAAAGATATTGGTCAGTAGAGTTTTTATTTTTAGTTTTGTGTGCTGTCTTATTTTTATATCATGGTGATATTAACAGTGAAATGAATTACAAAGTGTTCCTTCCTAGTTCCTGGAAGAGATTGTTTAGAATTGATGTAATTCCTCCTTAAAAACTTGAAAAACTTCTCAGGGGAACCATCTTGGTCTGGAGGTTACAGTTTTTGAAACTATAAATTAAATTTCCTTAATAGTCTTGGTTTATTTTGGTTTTATTTTTTCCAAGATTTGAGGTAAGAATTTAGATATTTTGAGTCTTTCTCTTTCTTAATGTGCACATTAAGTGCTATAAATTTCCCTTTCAGTACTGCTTCAGCTGTGTTCCACCAATTTTGAAGCAGTTGGCCCTCCATAGTCACAGCTACCACATCCACAGATTCAACCAACCATGAATTCAACCAACCACAGAAAAGCTATGACCAACCTAGACAGAATATTAAAAAACAGAGACATCACTTTGCCAAGAAAGGTCCATCTAGTCAAGGCAATGGTTTTTTTTTTAGTAGTCATGTATGGATCTGAGAGTTGGATTATAAAGAAAACTGAGCGTGGAAGAATTGAAGCTTTGAACTGTGGTGTTGGAGAAGACCCTTGAGAGTCCCTTGGACTGCAAGGAGATCCAACCAGTCCATCCTAAAGAAGACCAGTCCTGAATATTCATTGGAAAGACTGTTGCTGAAGCTGAAACTCCAATACTTTGGCCTCCTCATGCGAAGAGCTGACTCATTGGAAAAGACCCTGATGCTGGGAAAGATTGAGGGCAGGAGGAGAAGGGGGCGACAGAGGATGAAATGGTTGGATTGGCATCACCGACTCAATGGACATGAGTTTGGGCAAACTCTGGGAGTTGGTGATGGACAGGGAAGCCTGGTGTGCTGCAGTCTGCAGGGCCGCAAAGAGTCAGACACAACTGAGCAACTGGAATCCAGATGAACTGGATTCCATCTTTCTGAAAGTAGAAGTCAGATGTGTTTTCAAGGGCTATAATCACTTAAATTGCTATTACCAGTAGCTAAGAAATATTAAGCTCAATTTCAGCATCATAGCTTAGCTATTAAAATTCTTATTTCCCTCTACATTTAAAAAATATCTGATTTGTGTGTGTTGAAGTAAGAGGCAGCATTGCCTCTTGCTTTTAAAAAATAAACAAGGAAGTTGATTGTTTTATTGCATTAAGAATTATTGCATGTGAAACTACTGTAAGGATAATCAAAGTCTTCATTCACTGAACTCCAACTAGCTGCCAGTCCTGGGGGACCACAGTTTGTCAACAAAAGCAAATATGAGGGGTGTTTAGTCTGAAAGCATTTGCTGGAAGCTAAAGATGGGCTTAGAGTCATAACTGATAGCTCAACTTCTGTGGAGGAGAATGATCTGTTAATGCAAACCTAATTAGGCACTCAAAGACTTGGGAGACTAGCTGATGGTGACAGAATGGAAGCAGTACTAATTCAAGAATGTGAAGAACTGGTCATGAGTCCCAGCTTGGCCTCTAGTCATTGTATAAAATCTTGCTCAAGTCAGTTAAACTTCCTAAACTACAACTACTGTGTTGTTTAGTGTTAAATGAACTTATTCACTGTTCAAATGAGAACTGATATTTATGATGATGATGATGATGTATCCTGATACATTTGCTGATCTATATAGTAGTTATTCTTTTGAAGATTTGCATTGGTTTAGTTTAGAAATGCTACAAAGTCATAGGTTTGCAGATTGAAAAAGAACATTTAAGGTTATCTAGGTAAGTTTCTATAGAACATTGATTCTCAACTTTGGCTGCACATTAAAATTACCCAGGGAGCTTTTTAAAAGCTTCGATGCCTTGGCCCATCTCCCAGAGATTTTGATTGAACTGATCTGGGGTGAGACCTGATCATTAGTACTTTTAAAAAGCTCCCCAGGTGACTTTAAAGTGTACGGGGTTGAGACACACCAATCTGGATAAACGTCTCCAGTCCTGACTCAAGATGTCACTCAGCCTGAGTAATTCAAAATTCCTATTGGTCTAGTAATTTTCAAAACAAGGTTGGAAAAGAGGGCTAGTTTATCTTCTAACTCCTCCATCTCTCTCCCTATGCCCTAAGATGAGGCCTCAATGTACATTTTGAAAGTGTTCCCTAGAAATTCTGACACCCATCTTATATTTTCATAATCCCAAGCCCCTATCTGTTTCCCTTATATCATTTTGGCCTTCCACCTAGGAGCTGACCTGATGCAAATGTACCTTCAAGGCTTAGATGTGCTCTGCAGCATTCATATTTGCTTCTGCCTGAACACCTTCTATGACAGGAAACTCACTAACTCCTTAGCATCTCTTTTTGTCTTTGAAGAGTCTTTAAGAAGATCAGATGTAAAGATGACAAGAAGACAGATTTCAGCTCAACACAAAGATGTGGTCATTTAAAAACAAATCCTAACTTGAGTTATAATGTCTCTTGAAATTAGCTAATGTTTTTGAATACCGACTACCTTTCATTTACTAAGTCTTCAACCCCAAAGTAACCCTGTGAAGATGTTATAATCATCTCTTCTTGTTTAAGAAAAAGGCTATTTTACTAATTTTGATAATAAAGCTGAGACATATGTAAGATAAGTAAGTTGACAGAGTCAGCCAGTAAATCGTCAAGTGGAATTTGAGCTGTAGCTATCACTCCCATGCTGCATTTTGACTTCAGACTTCCATCTAGAGCCAGTTTCATTTGTTTTTAGCTTTCTTTTTGCTTTTTCTTAATATGTCGTTCAGTTGCTAAGCTGTGTCTGACTCCTTGTGACCCCATAGACAGCAGCTCACCAGGCTTCCTTATTCCCTATCCTCTACTATCTTCCAGAGTTTGCTCAAACTCATGTCCATTGGTGATCCCATCCAAGTATTTTTAATATGAAATAGTGTGTATGAGTAACACTTGGAAAATAGATTTTCAAGACAATCATGTCTATGAAGAAAGGGTTGAAGGGGATGAAGGGATGCTGCCAGAGCCAATATTCAAGAATGGATTGGTGGGCTTCCCTGGTGGCTCAGTGGTTAAAACAAAACAACAAAAACCTGCCTTTGAGTGCAGGAGACACCGGTTCTATCCCTGATGGGGACAGGTCTCACATGCTGTGAAGCAGCTAAGCCCCAGTGCCCCACTACTGAGCCTGTGCTCTAGAGCTCATGCTTCACAACTCCTGAAGCCCGAACCCTACAACCAATGTTCTGCAACAAGAGGAGCCACCACAATGAGAGCACCTCAGTTAGAGAGTACCCCAACTGCTCACCACAACTAGAGAGAATTCCATGCAGGAACGAAGACCCAGCACAGCAAAAAATTAATAAATAAAGAAAACAGCAAGGAGGTCAAACCAGTCCATCCTAAAGGAAATCAACCCTGACTGTTCATTGGAAGGACTGTTGGTGAAGCTGAAGCTCCAATGCTTTGGCCACCTGATGTGAAGAACTGACTCACTGGAAAAGACCCTGATGCTGGAAAAGATAGAAGGCAGGAGGAGAAGGGGGTGACAAAGGATGAGCTAGCTCATGACATCATCGACTCAATGGACATAAGTCTGAGCAAACTCCAGGAGATGGTGAAGGACAGGGAAGCCTGGTGGGCTGCAGTCCATGAGGTCATAAAGAGTCAGACGCAACTGAGCGACTCAACAACAACATAAAAATAAAAGAAAAAAAAGAACGGATTGGCGACCAGATCTGAGGAATCAATCTGGGGATGGGTTTGTGGAAGACAACATCAGTGAGGGCAAGGTGACTAACCCTGCTGCCTCTTCCCGGGGCTGCTCTTTCAAGCAAAGTGTGAACTCAGGTCACTCCTTGCATTTAGAGGCAAAACCTGTCACTCCCCAGAGGAGCTCCTTATACTGGTCGGTTCACTAATTCACTGCTGACTGGGCTTGTCTGGTAAGAGAACACATTAAATATTTAAACCTTGTCCCTCCTCAGATGCACAGCAGCAAAGATGATTTTCCATGAATTTAGCATTAAATTCAGGCAATTTGTACAGCTGTGCATATAAATGGCTTTTCACATAATCTCTAGAGGCCAGGGTCAATGTTCCTCGTACATTTTAATACTGTAGATGACATAGCAACATCCTTCCAATTTATGTTTCCTCATAATTGAAAGGGGCTTAATAAAAGTGAGGAAAAGGCAGTATGTGCACAGCAACATCGATTTCTGCTGACAGTTGAGAGGAAGTTAATTGTAATTTTAATGTAATTTGTTCCATGGGTGATGTTGAACCCCTGGAACATAACTAAATCCATTTTAAAAGAAATAGTTGTGTGTGTGTCTCTGTATTATAATATTAGAATGACCCAATTATACAGCTGTCATGAAGACACCAAATATAACTTCCCTAGATGAATGCTTTAATTATTTTTCCCACAGATATATTTGTTTAAGTAAATGGAAGCCTGTTTTTTTTGATCAACACAGAATTTTACCCAATCAGATTTTGGGGTGACACAGATATTATGTTGCTTAAAATAAACTCACACATTATGTATTAAAATATGATTGTAACAGTTCCTAATTGCTCAAGTTAAGCTTATCTGCATGAACTGTAGTTAATATTTATTCTGGGTGAAGCAGTTTTTTATTGTTATTTTTTCATTTAGTAGAGTAAGAACATGCTAATAGTTTCCCTGCTAATTCAAACATTTCCTGCTGTGGATAAAAACAAATGTAAAACTGAAGAATGACGGTGTTCTCTGGCTCTGAAATTTGCTAATTGCAGAGCTATTCAATTATAGGTAATATCCTTTTATTGCTAATAAGATTACTGTGTGTCAACACAACTGCAATTCTGAAATAGAATTTGCCCAATTTGCCTTCTATGGAATTTAAAACTGTTTTGTGTAAAAGGTTTTAGAAAATTAACACTGAAATATGAATGAGAAGAAATAAGTAAAACACCAAATCTAATTTTTCCCCCTTCCAGATGTTTTTCTCTGGGGACAGTTTCATAATGGATTTTGCCACCAAAAGAATAAAAAAATAATTAAACTAAAAGAAAGAAAAGAAAACCAACAACAAACCAGGCAAATGATTGAATCTATTGTTATACAGTTGAAAAATGTCTTTAACTTGTTTGCAGTCTACTATTATGAAATTTGGTATTATCCAAATTCCCCTCCCTTGGCCAGTATCTAGTATTATGTTAGGTACAAAATAAGCAAAACATGAAGGTTATGGCTTAGATTACAAAATGAAAAAAAGCATCAGAATCAACTAGACGGGAAACAAAGAGGCATGTAAAACAAATGTTCTGGGATGTATTAAATGTATTAATCAAGGTTCTCCAGAAGAAAAGAATCAATAAGAATATATATTGTGTGTATATGTTATATATAATATGTTATATGAAATACATACATAATGATATTTATTATAAGGAATTGGCTTATGTTGTTTTGGAGGCTGAGACGCCCTGTGATTTACTGTCTGCAGGATGGAGACCCAAGAAATCCCATGGATTAAATTCCAATCTGAGCCCAAGGTCTGAAAGCCAGGAGCACGGACAGTGTAAACCTCATCCAGGGGCAGAAGACCAATCTCTCAGCTCTTGCATTCAGGCAGGGAGAATGAATGCTCCTTCGTTGCCTTTCCTTCTATTCAGGTCCTCAGTGGATTGGATGATGCCCACCCGCAAGTAGGAAGGACAATCTATTCTACTCAGTCTACTGATCCAAATACTAATCACATCCAGAAGTAGTCTCACAGACATGCCAGAAAGAATGTTTATTTCTGGGAACCCTGCGACCCAGCCAAGTTGACACATAAAATTAGCCATCACACTGGGTCTGATCCCAGACCAGCCAAAGACCCACAGAACATAGAATGTGAGAATGTGCACGCTATATTTGATCCCTAAGGGGCTTCTCAGGTGTCTCAGTGGTAAAGAATCTGTCTGACAGTGCAAGAAGATACTGGGGGCAGTTTTGATCCCTGAAGCAGGAAGATCCGCTGGTGGAGGAAATGGCAACCCACTCCAATATTCTTGCCTAGAGAATCCCATGGACAGAGGAGCCTGGTGGGCTACAGTTCACGGGGTCCCAAAGAGTCAGATATGATTGAGTACATATACACGTGCTTCTTGTACACATGATGTTTGAGAACTACTGGCCTAAAGGCTCATGAATGGCTTTTGTGAATATCTGGTGTCCCTCAGCCTTGGCTTTTGGCTGCAAAGACCCGTAGGGTGACTTTTGATTTTCTTCTAAGGAAAAGACTGTGTTTATCCACTTACTGTCAAACACAGCTAGAACAGAGGTTTTCAGGATGATGATGGTCTTTAAATGAAATGACAGCAACAATGCCAGAAAATATAGGTGTCTAGGCTCCTCTGTACATAGTGGAACACTTTAAGAGTATGAATGACTTTTTGCTTGGGAAGTCTGATCTTTCTTTCTAAAATGATATTTCCAAAAATGTAATCTATGGACCATGTGTATCAGAATAATTTAGGTTTCCAGACACATTCAAATAAAATCAGAGTTGGATCTAGAAATCTGTGTATCACAACTCTCATCCTTACCACCACCCCTAGTTGTGTCATTGGCATTTGATGAGCTTAGGAGAGAACTTCTCTTTTCCCTGGATTTAGGGTGAGTAATGGTCTCTGTTTGCCTGGGACTTTTCCAGATTTAACAGAAGTCCCATATTCTGGAAAACTCCCTGAAAAGTGAAAGTCGCTCAGTGTGTCCAACTCTTTGCAATCCCAGGGACTATACAGTCCATGGAATTCTCCAGACCAGAATACTGGCATGAGTAGCCATTCCCTTCTCCAGGGGATCTTCCCAACCCAGGGATCAAGCCTGGGTCTCCAGCATTGCAGACAGATTCTTCACCAGCTGAGCCACAGGGGAAGCCCAAGAATACTGGAGTGGGTAGCCTATGCTTTCTCCAGCGGATCTTCCTGACCCAGGAATTGAACTCTCCTGAATTTCAGGTTGGATTCTTTACCAACTGACCTACCAGGGAGGCCATAGTCCTGAGCAGATTGGAATAGCTGGTCCCCCTAACTAAGGGAAGCCTGGCATGCTGTAGTCCATGGAGTTGCAGAATCGGAACGACTGAGCGACTGAACAACAATAACGATGACTAAGGCCTAATTTCAAGTTTCCTTCTACCACACATCAGCTATAGGGCTTTGAACATAACACTAGGCCAGTTTGAGATACAATTTGCTCATCTGTAAAATAGCTATAATATCCATTTCACAGAGATAAGAGTGTAGATTAAATGAAATTATATGTGATTACACATATAAAGCACCTACAAGCACATGTTCTATAAATGTTATTTATTTTCTCTATTGTTGGCAAAAGCCTATTCTCAGGCCCCAGGGGAGGATCCTGTTCTACACAACAAGGAGGTGGATGCCATTGAATTTGTTTCACCTGCCAAAAAGAGAGAGCTACTTCTTTGTCAGTAAATAACAGGTTGTCATGAGCCGTTTTCAGGCAGATTTTTTTTCAATTTGCAAATATGCAAATTGAGTGAAAGTTTCAGTTCATTTCCATGTAAAATTAATTAACTATAAAATTCTGGATATAAACCAAAAAAAAGAAAAACGAGTTCAAAATGGGGGGCTGCTAGAATTTAGATAAGACATATGGAATCATATAAATCAAAGAGTATATGGATAAAACCTTAAAGTTAGGATATCATCCTACTACTAACTATAATAGGCTATGAAGATTCAGACAAATCTCAGTTTTTCCAGACCTTCGATTTCATACTTATAGAAGGATGAGGTTGGAACAGTATATTAAAGTTTTCTTGAAAGTTCCTTCAAGCTTTTTCATTCTGTTCTAGATAAATTATTGTTTTTCTTCTTTTAGAATTTTCTTAGCAGGCAGATTCTTTACCATCTAAGCTATCAGGGAAGCCCAAGTAAAAGGGAGTTAGATACTTTGAGACAGTTAAATGCTGATTAATTTTATATTGTTCTCCTTTATTTTGAATTAAAATGTTTTTTGTAACTAGTATTATTCCCACTAGTCTTAAATATGTCCTTATAAACACTCAGAATAACTATATTTTCTTTTTTATGGATCGGTTCTTCAGCTATTTGAAATGAATGACCACATTAAGCTTTGGCGAATTTTGTTTATGCTTTGCTGAAAGTGGACATAACCTGGCCATGTTTAACCATGGTAGATTTGATTAAAGCCCGAGGTTTCTCAGCCAGGTATTACTGTCCTGACCAATTTATGACTTAATGGCTAAAATCCAGACTGGAGATTTGGAGAGGCATGTATTAGCATCAAGTTGGGACAATCCAATAAAAGAGCTGACCCTTTCTTAGTCCGTTAGCTTAGAATAAGAAGGTCAGAAATCAAAGTAGATTGAGAAAAGACTGAGTGGGTAAGAGCTCAGGTATAGAGATACTCCTTTCTAGAATGAATCAATCTGGCTGGGAAGTCTGTGGGTAGAGGTTGAGAAACAGAAGTGTTTAAGCATAATATCCTATTTCGGAGTTGAGAGGACAGAAGACTTAAATCTAGATTGGAGAGACTATTCATTCCTTCTGTCTTTAATTCACCAAAATAATTGTTGAGTACTCACTCTGTGATAGGCACTGTCTGGGCACTGGATCTACCAGTGAGTCAAGGTAAGTCTCACTTTTATGCAATACAGCAGAGTATACCAAACCTAACCACCTATCAGGCACCCTCCTTCTAGGGCATTCATGATTTTATTGAGACTGCCTGTGATTAAATTGTGGGAAAAATTGTAATATATAACATGCTAAAATGTACACATCTCTGGATCCATTCTCAGTGATTTTGATTCAACAGATCTCACATGAGACTTGGAAATATACAGTTTTAATAACCTTCCTAAACTATTCTGAAACATCAGGCAGGCCCATAGATTGCATTTTAGAATGATAATTTTGGAAAGAGAGATTAAATTTCCCAAGCAATCTGTCCCTTACTCTCTTAAAGGGTCCTCTTATGTCCTGGATACCTATATTTGCTGAAGTAGGAATTTCTTTTTATTGATACATGGCTTGTTCAATGCCTTGACAATTTCTTTATCATTCATCATGTTCATGACCACTTCCTACTTTCCATCAGACCTTAGGGATATGCAGATAGACTTTCCCTCGCCAACGTTACTCTTTAAGGATGGACCCAGAATTAGTCAGGTAGATATATTCTACTACTGGTGGGTATTAGAAATTTTCTAGACAGTAAATTTTTACTGATGAAAAGAGTTAATTTTTCTCTTTAGTAAAGTCATGTTTTCTGCTTTCATTGATATGGTAGTTAGTTAAAGCTTCCCTGGTGGCCCAATGGTAAAGAATCCACCTGCCAATGCCTGCCTGCCAATGCAGGATGGGAGTTCAATCCCTGGGTTGGGGAGAGTCCCTGGAGAAGGAAATGGCAAACAACGCTTGTATTCTTGCCTGGAAAATCCCATGGACAAAGGTGGGGCACAGTCCATGGGGGTCATAAAAGAATCAGACACAACTTAGCAACTAAACAAGTTAGTTAAAGCCTTCATATCTTTCACGTATTTCTCAAATGAAATTGTGTCCTGTTGAACACCATCACCTCCGTGCACCAGTGATCAGCTGCTTTACTCAGGGGAAAGCTCAATTCTCAGTCTGTAGCTATTCCATGTTTTGCTGAGTTGACCTTTCCCAAAGCAGCTGCTTCAAATCATCAGTCCTTTTTCTGATTTCCAGAATTAATCCACCGTACCTAGATTCTTGGATGCCACAGAAATCCAGGTTTCAGTACCCTACACCAAAATACAAATGATTTTGCCCCATTGCCAGTGTTTATCTTCACTGATCTGATCTTAACATCCAACACTTTACCTGTGCAAATCCTTCAGCATCTTTTGGGATCAGTCACAAGAATTCTCCATCCTATTCTCTCAGCTCTCTCATTGAATGGTCCTTTTATCCTCTAGCTTAACTGGAACATGGCTGTGCTGAAGACCCTGCATCTCTGTAACCCCTTGAATGGAGACTTTCTTCTGTGCTTCTCATAACTCAAGTATCTTTCCTATTACCGATTGCTACATGAAAAGCATTTCTTTGTCTTCCTCCTTAAAAACACTAACTTTTTACAGTTTCAACACAATAGATAATGTTTAGCTTCTGCTGCTTTTCACTTCCATTGTTTTTCCAATTTTTTTCACTTCCATCACTGTCACTTACTGGTATCTTAATTGCTTTCCACATTCATAGGGCATCTAACTGTCGCCTCTCTCCATAACTGATTTTTGGGGGGGTTCCTCATGCAAATGGAAGATACATCCAGTTCTTACAGTCTTAGATCCTTCATCCAATTGTTTCTCACAACATTTCCCTTCAATCTCACTTGGCCACCCCACCAGGTAATCATTACATATATCTATACTACTCCCCAAATGTTAGTTCCAAATGTTTTAATAATCCCTGATTACTAACTTCTGTTCTTCCAACTTGCTTTAGTACGTTCATTCCAAAACTCTACAAACACATGAAAATCTGTAATTTGTTTATCCTAACACCGTTTCATCGTACATCAATTTCTTTAGGTCCTCAATTTCCTTAGAAACCTAGATTTTTTTTTCTTCCTGTCCTGTATTCGCTTGCAAATTTTATGAGTTCTCTGTCCTCTCTCACCTGAAATTCTGTCCACTTGGAATATCCCTAACTCTGGTTAGCTCAACTATCCTTTTATTTTGCACCTATGAATGAGTAGCCTAATAATCAAGAGAAAATTCACTGACTGAACTTTAAATTTATGGCCACAGTATAAAAAGAAGTCTGAATACTGACAGACTATCCTACTAAACCTTCCTGTTAAACGTATTTACTTTTCAAACTGACAGTTTCATGTCTTATCCTCAAATCTTCAATACCCGCTCCCCATGTACTGTCTTAGTAGCTGACCTTGTGCACAATAAGTGGAATTAGATGAAAATTAGTTAATCTTAATTAAAATCTCACTACTCCACTGTATCATTTCCCTTATTGTAGTTTTCCTTACTATAGTTTCCTTTATTATGATAAAAACGATGTCCATACTTAAGACCAAGCTAATCTGTGTTGCCAGTTCCATCTACTCTTACCATCTGAAGGGTTTAATTTCTGCAAGTTAACTCTTTCTCTCCTGATACATCAAAGAACCACTATTTACTGGTTCTTTCAAAACAGCTTAAAAAATATTGTCCCTCATATGTTTACCTATGCCTGATTCATGTTGATATTTCGCAGAAACCAACACAATTTTGTAAAGTATTTATACTTCAATTAAAAAATAAAGTAAAAAAAAATTATCCCTTACCCTAGAATAAGCTTACAGTTAAAAATACTGTTGTTTTGCTTCTATTCGTGGGGAAAATATCACAAAAGTAATTCCTTAGATCTGTGTTTCTGTGTGCTCATCTCACATTTTGTTTTCCACTCGTAACCATTCCAGCTGGACACTGGACCTCATCATTGTATATAAACAGTTGTTAACAAGGTCACCATGAATCTCCATGTTACCATGGCTAAGGGCTAGTTTTCCATCACCTTGCTAGCACCCTCTTCAGTGTTTAACATGGCTCATTCTTCTGTCCTTAAGGAAACATGTTTTCCTCTGCTTCTAGGACACCCTACTCTCCCAGATTTCCTCCTACTTCATGAATTGTACTTTTCGTCTTCTTTCACAGGTCCACATTATCCATGAACTCTCTAATGGCCAAATTGCCCTAAGATTGGCCTCCGCCTACTGATCCTCTTTATCTATATTTTTTCATTATGCTATCACACTCAATCTTATTGTTTCAAGTACATTTATATTCTGTTTTGGGACTTCCCTGGTGGTCCAGTGGTTAAGACTTCATGCTTCCATTGCAGGGGACCCAAGTTTGTTCCCTGGTTGGGTTCAATGCCTGGTCTGGAAACTAAGAAACTAAGATGCTGCATGCCACATGATGTGGTTGAAAGAAAAACAACTTCATCCAAATATTTCTCCAGTGCCCAAGTCTGATATAACCAACTAACATAGCCAAACAATGACTACTAGGGGGTTCAAGAGGTATCACAAATTGGCCAAAGCAGAAGTATCGATTATAGTCCTCCACCCTAGTCCACACCACCCCATTGCCTCAGGAAATGGAACTACCATTGTGACCTAAATCCTCAGGCTATAAACCCAGGAGTTAATAATTCTTGTTTCTTCTCTTCTTTTCACATTCTAGATCCAGTGTATGAGTTATGTCCTGCTAGCTCTACTGTCAAAATATAACTAAAATTTAACGACTTCTCATTTCTACTGCAAGACTGTAGGCCTAGGAGCCACCGTCTTTATGGAAATACACCAGGAACCTTCTTAAATATCTGCTTGCTTCTTACAGTCTCCTTATCCTAAAGGTCATTCTCCACAAAACAGAGACAGTGATATTTTCAAAAGGAAATCAATGCATTTGCAGCAACATGGACAGACCGAGAGCTTGTCATACTGAGTGAAGGAAGTGAAAGAAAGAGGACTATCATAGATCACTTATGTGCAGAATCAAAAGAGAAATGATACAAATGAATTTATTTACAAAATAGAAAAAGACTCACAGAGTTAGAGAATGAATTTATGATTACCAGGTAGAAAGGGTTGGGGGAAAGGATAGTGAGGGAGTTTGGGATCGACATGTACACACTGCTGTATTTAAAATGGATAACCATAAGGACCTACTGTATAGCCCAGGGAACTCTGCTCAATATTGTGTAACAACCTAAATGGAAACTAATTTGATAAAGAATAGATACATGTGTACATATAACTGAATCACCTTGCTGTATGCCTGAAATTATCACAATATTGTTTACCAACTATAATCCAAAATAAAATAAAAAATTTAATGAAAAGAATAAAACAATGCATGTCCTTAATAAGTGAAACCTTGCATAAACTTTTTATGACATCTAGGGTAAAATCTTCCTGTAACCTACAAGATCTGCATAATAATGGCCTCTGAATATGTCTCTAGATTTATCTATATTCATTCTCTCAGTGGTTGATGATATAATATTCACATTGACATATTTTCTGTTCCTTGTACATCCCAAGGTCTTTTCCATCTCAGAATCTCTGGGCTGGCGGATTTTTCTTCTTGGACCATCTTATTCTTCATGTATTTTTGCATAGATACCTGCTTCTTATTCAGGACTTGATGCAAATATTACCTCCCCACCAAACATCTTCCTTTATCACTCTAGGGGTTCTCTCTCAATTAGATTCTTTTTTGTGTTTTTTCATAATTGACATAATCAGTTCCTGAAATTAGCTGTGTTGTTATTCTTCTATGTGTCATCACACTTTTTACCATTACACTCCTCTTTGAAATATAAGTCCCTGCAAATATTAAACACTGTATTCCCAGGGCCTGTAAATGCATTTGGCAAATAATAAACACTACAGACATTTTGACTGACAAAGAGTCATGCTAATTCCTTATCTTGCATTTGTGCATCTGCAATGCTACCACTTAAGTGTATTTTTAAGATAGGTATCTCACTCTCTTGATTTCGGTCCTTTGTTCTGGCCAATTGACCCAACTTTATATATGAATCTCTTACCCTTTATCTATTGTTTTTTCTATTAGCTCTACTTCTTAGTTTTATAAACAAATACATTCTGTTCTCTAGCATATATTTGTTTCAAGTGTTTTGTTGAAGCATTTATATATAAAATGGAGCTATAAAATGACAACCACTGAGAAAAGGCTAAAGGGTCTATTCTGTAATTTTAAAGGACTCAAAATAGGAATTTTCTCTCCACCTTATTCTTGTTTTTTTTTGGCAAAAAAGTAACAGGCTTTTAACCTGTGAGTCAGTTTCCTCATAAATCAATCGGAGATTGCCATATTTAGTTTGAAAGGCTGCTTTGAAGTTCAGTAAAATATAATTTATATAAAGCACTCAGTACAAAGTTCGGCATGAAACTTGTATAAAAAAATGAATGAGCTACTTCCTGGTCTGCATGGGCTAAGGAAAGGTGAGTCCAATCAATATAGGCGAGGGGCAAAGAAAGCCCTCATATCCTTGAGCATATTACTTTATATATTTCAGTTTTATAATTTCATCTGAATTACCAAATTACCTTTTAGCATTTTACTCCCCTTTCTTCTAAAATAAGGGGCTTGATCAGACAATTGAAGTTCCTCTAGCTCTAGAATCTCTCATCAGATTAAAGAAATTCATACGGGAGACTGAGAGAAGGGAGATATTTTGTCTTAGACCACAAGAGTCCAGTTTTCTAGCTCTGGTTTCATTTATACTCAAGGATATTTACATCCTATATCTCAGCCCTGGATTGCTAGCTTGTTGTCCATGTCAATCATTGACTATAGTTGCTTTAGAAGAAGTGGATTATAAGGGAAGAAAAGGCTGAGAAAGATGGGATAATATTGAGCTTGGACCCTTCAAGAGGAAGGCAGGATAGTCGTAGAAGGAAATTGTAAAGGAATGCTTCAGAGAACCAGAGGTCTCAAGAAATACATGCAAGGAATCTAGGAGATAGCAGAGACTCATTGACTTCTAAGAGGGGTTTATTCCTCACTTTTTGTTTTTGTTCAGAACCTTCATCTTGTTTACCAGCCTTGGGATGTAGAGAAGTGTAACACAAGTGGAACCAGAATACATGGGCTTAAGATGGAATCCCACCACTGTTCAGCTGTGTGGCCTTGCAGCTGTCATTTAATATCTCCAAGGGTCAGTTTTCTCATTTGTAATAATTGACATGTTTTCTAGCTCATAGCTCTTACTTCAGATAGATGACCAGATGCATTTTAAATAAAGTGAAACAATTCATCAGCATTTCCCAATCTTCCCTAATAATAAGAATTATCTGGAATTTTGGTCAAACATACAGATTACAAAGATTTACCGTGAGAAAGTCTGATGTAATAGATTCTGTGTAGGGACCATAATTTATGATATTAACAAATAACCAAGGTTTTTCTTTTTTCTTCTGACAAGTTTGGAAGACACTGAAATGATGCTGCTGTTAACCTTAATGGTACATTACTCAAGACTGCGAGAGCTGAGGCGTCCTGGTTGAACAAGCCACTCCAAGAGATGGGACTGCAAGGGGTTCTCTCTCTCCGTGTGCTTCCCATTTGTGTGAGGGAGATGGTACAGTAAGTCCCCTACATATGAACCTGCAAGTTGTAAACTTTCAAAGGTGCGAACGTGCATTCACGTGTCCGACCACGAAGTTAGTTCACGTGTCCGGCGTACATCGTCATATGCGGGCCTCCTCTACAAGTGGTTGTGCTTTTGTACAGATCCTCCATCTCCGCTCGCTGACGATCTTTCAGCTCTACGATCCCCCACCTCGTCTCCCTCCTCCAATCAATAACTCTTCTTACTTGTTCACTTGATGCCATCCCCTGTATGCTGGCCATCGTACTGTACTGCTGTACTTTTCAAGGTACTGTGCTGTAAAGTTAAAAATGTTTTCATTATTTTTGTGTTTGTTTTTTATGTATTATTTTCATGAAAAGTATTATAAATCTATTACAGTACAGTACTATATAGCTGATTGTGTTAGTTGAGTACCTAGGCTAACTTCATTGAACTTACATACAAATTAAACCTATGAAAGTGCTCTCAGAACAGAATATGTCCACATATAGGGGATTTACTACAGTGTCTAGTAATACACAGGTATCATAGTGTCTAGTAATACTTACTACTGTGGGATATAGATGGAGGTATGTGTTTTGTTTGATTTTGTCTATTTATCTACCTAGCTACCTACTTACGGTTATCTATCTAATAACTATTTAGTTACTTTTACTGTGCTTTGAGAGCTAATGCAAATTTTAATATAGAATCATAATTCTGCTAATGATTGACTGATCTGTTATAATGTTTAAATATAATAAGATTCATATTTAAACATAATAAACATCATATTTAAATAATGGAGAAAGAGAGACAAAGAGAGGGAGAGATAGGAAGGAAAAACAAAAAGCAAGGCATATTATAGTTCAGTTCAGTTCAGTCGCTCAGTTGTGTCCGACTCTTTGCAACCCCATGAACTGCAGCACGCCAGGCCTCCCTGTCCATCACCAACTCCCGGAGTCTACCCAAACTCATGTTCATTGAGTCGGTGATGCCATCCAGCCATCTTATCCTGTGTTGTCCCCTTCTCCTCCTGGCCCCAATCCTTCCCAGCGTCAGGGTCTTTTCCAATGAGTCAACACTTCCCATCACGTGGCCAAAGTATTGGAGTTTCCACTTCAAATCAGTCCTTCCAATGAACACCCAGGACTGATCTCCTTTAGGATGGACTTGTTGGATCTCCTTGCAGTCCAAGGGGCTCTCAAGAGTCTTCTCCAACACCACAGTTCAAAAGCATCAATTCTTCAGCACTCAGCTCTTTTTTTTATAGTCCAACTCTCACATCCATACATGAATACTGGAAAAATCATCGCCTTGACTAAACTAATCTTTGTTGGTAAAGTAATGTCTCTGCTTTTCAATATGCTATCCAGGTTGGCCATAACTTTCCTCCCAAGGAGTAAGTGTCTTTTGATTTCATGGCTGCAATCACCATCTACAGTGATTTTGGAGTCCCCCAAAATAAAGTCTGACACTGTTTACACTGTTTCCCCATTTATTTCCCATGAAGTGATGGGACCAGATGCCATGATCTTAGTTTTTTGAATGTTGAGCCTTAAGTCAACTTTTTCACTCTCCTCTTTGACTTTCGGCAAGAGGCTTTTTAGTTCCTCTTCACTTTCTCCCATAAGGGTGGTGTCGTCTGGATATCTGAGGTTATTGATATTTCTCCCAGCAATCTTGATTCCAGCTTGTGCTTCTTCCAGCCCAGCATTTCTCATGATGTACTCTGCATATAAGTTAAATAAGCAGGGTGTTATGGTGTTATAATCACACCTGTTTCAAAAATATAATCACACTTGTTTCAAAGCATAATTAATTACTAATTTAAAGTCAATATTTTCTTATATAACCATTTACAGACATAAAACTATGAAGATATTACTTTATTTTTTCTGTTACTTCTTATTTTTATTTAACTGGAGTATACTTGCTTTATAATATTGTATTAGTTTCTGCTGTACAACATGAATCAGTTATAAGTAAACATATATACCCTTCCTCATGAGCAAGTATCTTACTTTAATGTTGGCTTATCAGGTAGATATTTAAACCCTGGAGACTATTAAGTTTGTTGGCTTGTGTTTGGTTAAGACTGAGTTGATAAAGAAAATTGAGATACTAGTCTCTATTATGCAAACCAGCAGCAAGTTGCTTTCAATTTCCAAAGTTCCAAGAGCCGCTAAGTGTTTTTGCTCATCCATTCTCTAATTTCAGTTGATTCCAGTTACAAAGTAAAACCTATATGATTCATTACCAGCAAGAGACCTGGTGAAATTTAGCAAACTGCCTTGAAGTATTAAGAATCTTTTACTATTTCCCTCTAGCACTGAACTTGCCTTTGGGTAAGTATCTAAATGTCAGAAAACAGAATCTCCAAGGACATTTTCTAAGTTGATAACACATGTATGGTCAAGTCTACAGTTGGTCTTCATATCTGGGTGTTCCGTATCCATAGACTCAACCGAGGACAGAAAATATTTGAGAACCATTCCAGAAATTTCCAAAAAGCAAAACTGGAATTTACCACACTGTCAACTATCTACACAGCACTTACACTATATTCATTATTATAAGTTACCCAGAAATGATTTGAAGTCTAGAGGAGGATGTGTGTAGGTTATATGTAAATTTATGCCATTTTACATAAGCGACTGGCCCATCCGTGGATTTTGGTATCCTTGAAGAAGTTTCAGAACTGATTCTGCTGTGAACCTACAGCTGCTTTAAAATATAAAGTCTTAAGAAAACTCTCTTCAGGAAGATATTATACAATTAACTGGTACCTGATGCATTTAAACTCTTATGACCCTTCAGATTTCCTAGCTCATGGGTAAAGATTGAGTATCATTCTGATCTTGCTCTTGACAGAGCAATGGGATATGGGAGGGACACTACAGAGGATGCACAGGCTGCCTGTATTCAGTGTCAGCAATGGGTTGAGCCCACTGCTGTGTTTGGAGCCCAGGCAGAGTTTCAGAACCATGGAACACATCCCAGAGGGAGCAAAGTCAATAGGGCCTTGCCACTTCATCAAACCAACAACTATCTCATCAAATCTTAAACAGATGATTTTGGTTGGCCAGCCTATGTGTGATATTATAGGCTCTCATGTAAAACAAATCTCATTAAAACTTCTAATCAGTTGTTTTCCAGACTCCTTCCTAGATTACCTTTCAGCTTTACTTGCTTTCAGCCCACCTACTTGCCTAGTTCTCAGTCTTCCTACTACCTAACCTCTTTTTGAATTTGAGAGTTCAATCCTAAAAGGGTATAGCCATGTATTAATTAAAAAAAATGACTTGAAATTAGGGCTTGATGAATCTGAAAACATCTTGATACACAATTTGGATTGCATTATAACAAAATCACACAAATGTTATTCATTGCCAGTCTAGCAAAGAGCAGGAGGTATATTATTTATTCCTACTTAACGAATTTATCCAGCATAGTGATTTAAAACAATGAATATTTATTATCTTGCAATTTCTTTGGGTTAGGAACTCAGGGGTGGCTTAGCTGTATGATCCTGGCTCCGAATCTTTCACGAGATTACAAGTCCCCTACATATGAACTTTCAAGTGCTAAACTACCAAAGATGTGAGTGTGCATTCCATCAGCATCAGGCATGAGTGAAATTGCAGCTTTCCCTCCATCTTCTGTTGCTGACAGTCCTTCAGTTCTACCATCTCCCACCTCCTCTCCCTCCTCCAATCAGTAACTCTTGTTGCCTTTTCACTCAAGGGCAGCCCCTGTACACCAGCTGTTGTACTGTACTACTGTATTTTCAAGGTACTGTACTGTCAGGTTAAAAAATGTCTTCTTTTTGTGTTTGCTTATTTATGTATCATTTGTGTAAAAGGTATTATAAATGTATTAGAGTACAGTACTATATTGTTGATTGTGTTAGTTGGGTACCTAGGCTACCTTTTTTGAGTATATGAACAAATTGGACTTTCAAACACACTCTTGGAACAAAATTCATTTATAAGTAGGGGGCTGCTTGTATTCAAGAATTTAGCCCTGGGTACAGTAGTCTGAAGATCTGACTGGAGTTTGAGAGACTCACCTCCAGGATGGCTTGTTCACGTGGTGTTGACAGAAGGCTCTGTTCCTTGACACCTGGTCTCTCCATAGCATTGCTTGAATGTCTTTACAATATGGTGCCTGGCCTTCCCCAGAGAAACCCAAGGGAAACTAAGGCAGAAGCCATCATGCCTTATAAGATCTAGCTTTGGAAGTCTTGAGCTATCATTTCCACAACATCCTAGTGGTTGTACAAGTGGCTTCATTCGTTGTGGAGAGTGGCTACACAAGACCATGAACACCAGGAGGTAAGTATTAATGGCATTGGGGTCATCTTGAAGGCTATCTGCCAGAGTGAGGCATTAAGATACATTTGTTAGAGTGATAACATATCAAATTGCCTTGCCCCCAAAAGAAAACCACCTAGATAGGATTTATCCACAATAAAAGGTTGTAAAAGACCTTCTGTTTACTTAATTAATCACTCTTTTGGGGGTAGATTCTCATTTTATTTATTTTTTTTAATTGTTTTTGCCATACATTGTCATGATATCACCATGGGTTTACATATGCTTCCCCTCCGGAACCCCCCTCCCTCCTCCCTCCCCCCCGGGAAATCTCGCTGCACCAGCCCCGAGCATCAATCCTGGGCTGGTGATTGATTAGACACATGACAATTAACATGCTTCAATGCCCTTCTCCCATATCATCCCACCCTTACCCTCATCCACAAAGTCCATCAGGGCAATGTATCCCATTTGAATTTCTATAGAATAATACACAACATTCTTTTCATCTTGACTTTCCTGATGGAGCAACATTCATAAGGGCATGCATCCTTATCATTCATACATTTTGACTTCTGCACTGTTAAGTCAGACTGCAAATTATGCTTAGTATTCTGCCATCTAGATGTTGTCTGCATTACCCCTTCCTCTCACAATTAGTGTTCCACTGATCCTTCATAAATAAGGCAAACCTGTGTTTGAGAATCAGCACTGTGAAGTATTTAATTCTCAAAGGAAAAAAGCATTTCCTACTTGTCATCAGAAAAACATAGGCTTAAATATCATCATCACAAATGCTTTCAGTTCTAGAGCTATTTTGTTTAGCATTCTTCCTGGAAATCTTTAGTCTGAACATCAGTTTTTGTCCTGTAGATGAAAAAGGATATTTTATCTTCTATCCTGCATCTTGGTGGCAGCTTCTGCTCTTCCAGATTCATGTTCCCTTCGGGAATAAATGTGTATAATAACTGCTATTTTCATTCCCACCGTACATCTTAGGGCACGGAGCCCTGAAGATATGTTCTGTCTCAGCCTTGATTCATGGCTGCTTTTAATGCCTACAGTTAGCATTTGGTGCACAGGGTTTCAACTCCAGTAAAAACAGTGAAACTACTGCCAAAGAGGTGGAGTGGAAAAGCAAACTCAAACCACAGGGGCTGCTAAACTCATTCTGACCAAAAAAATCTAAGATCCATATTGCAGTTTATTTAAGGAGCGGGAATTACAAAGCTTAGAATTTCATGTGCAAGAGTCCATTTCACTGATACTAAAAGACTTAGCTTTCTTCCCACTATAGGAACTCGATCACAAATTTGATTTTGTCCTTGATTCTTTTCTTAGTTTTCTGAACTCCAACTGTGGTGCTGAGTTCTGATGATTTCTTACCCCCAAACACAATTAGGGCATCTTCTTTAAAACCTCCAAGATTTGGAATGACAAAGAAATATGTGGCTGCTGAAGGGTCACTGCTTGGGGATTTAATTGGGGATCTAATTTATTGGGGATCTAATGCAAAAGAGATAGTCTCATTCACCAGAATCATCTATGGAAGAAATGCTTCATGTGGTTGGGAGGACAAATGTGAGCGATTTCAGTTGACATCAGAGTTAGAACCATGCTCCAAAATGTGGATTTGAGTAAAAACAAGAGATCCGTCTCCAAGCAACCATCTAAGGAACCTGGATCTGGTTAAAGTGCAGGCTGTTAGATGACCTAAAAATATTTTTAATCATCTTAAGTGTAATAATAGTTTGTGTTTGCACAGGAAAATGTCCTTATTTTATGAAGACTCGTGTTGAAATAAGGGGGATTGAAATGGCCTTACTGTCTGTAATTTGCTTTAAAATACATCAGCAAATAAAATAGATGATGCAAATACGACAAAATGTTAACAATTGTTAAATGTAAGTAATGGATATCTGAGCATTTCATTCTTCCTATTTTTCTATGAGGTACAAAAATTGGGGGGCAAAGTGAATAGGTCAGGACCGCAAAAGAAAGGGTGAGCTCTGTTATCAGCATCCCACTTTCCCTGTCCTTCCCCAAAGCATCCTTCGATTGTTATCTAAACAAATGTTGAACAAATACTTAAGAAACACACTTTAAGAGTTATTAAATTATGTGCTTACCTTGAAGTCTGGACTATTCGGTAATTCTTCACATATCTGTATGTCAGAGACTCAATCCTTGGCAGAGAACAGATCTAAAAAGTAAAGAAGATGAGAAGACATCACCCATAGGTGAAAAAAAACATCCTTTAAAGTGATTTTAGGTAGAAAGATTGTATTTCTATATATCCTGAGTGTGAGAACTTCAAAATCCAGATGTCTGGGGCCATTTAAAAATGTTCCCAAAGGTATTATTCCCTCACTGCACGTTCATGGGGACTATTTTAAGTAAAAAAAAAAAAAAGTTATTATTCACAGAATAATTTGTTTAAATGATAGGAAAATGGAGTGCATTTTTCTAAGGATTTCATGCAAGATGTTTCATATTTTTAAACCTGTGGTGATCAAATGTTTATTATCTTATTTTATCATAGTACAAAATAAATTCTATGAAGTTGATGATAAACCAAAAGAACTCTGCTTAGGGGTCATTGCTGAAGAGTTGGCCAACTATTGGACTGGCCAAAATGAAAATCTGAATGAACGGTTTGACCAACCCGATATTTTAAACTCCTATATTCCCTTTCAGAAGAGTATAGTTTGGGCCTCTCTTTAAGGATTTCATATACATTTATCTTCTTCTCTTTAAACATTTTTTTTTCTGTGATCACTGTCACTTCACTGTTGGGTAGTTTAGCATACACACACTGAGAAAAGGCTAACCGTGGAAACATATGGTGTTTCCATGCAGATTAATCTGTATGCGTGCGGGAAAACAACAAGACTGAAAAATACTTTTTCCTCTACCGTTTCTTTGCACGATTTGCAAGGGAACAAGTGGTCGGCAACAAGGATGACAGAAGAAAATGAACTAATTAACTGTACAGTTGAGAGTTAGGAGAGATTGCAAAGAGAAGTCAGGAAGGCTCAGGCCAGCTGGGTAATTTTATATTGTCATTAGTGATAATAAATGCTTGCTGTTCATCAAAAGACTTTTAAATGGCATCAAGAAAGAAGTTCATGGTCTTCCCAAACAACCTAAAGATGTTTAGTTTTCTTCTGTTTTTAATGCATGTACGTAGTAAAAGCTACTCTGGGTTTTAAAATTCATTATCAGTGAACAAGTTCAATATTTAATGTGTTAGAAAAAATATGACATAGTTAGTCCTTGCCATAATATTGGTTTAGACTAGAATTTTCTAAAGTAGCTTCAAAGTTGATGGAATTTAAAAATTAAAAGTTGAAACTAAGCATAAGCCTTAATTATAGATTATTTAAAACAGTCTATTGAAATATTGACCTTGAGTCTGGGTAAGATTGGCTTGATAATATTTTCCTTTATTAATTATGATATTGAGTCTCTTTCCTCAGCTGTCCCGTGCTATCTTAATATGTGAATATTTGACTAGAGAAAAAACATAAAGCAAGTATATGTATTCTCATTAATAAAATAAATATTTTTATTGTATTGTGAGGGAGAACATACAAGCACAAATATACCAACCACACTCCTCTGATTCAATATAAATTTCAGCATGGACCTGATAGAAAATTTTGATCTGAATTAATTTTATAACATCTACTGGAATGAGAATTTTTTCTTAAACTATTGTATCCATAGAACTGGCTCAACACTTGACAACATTTTTGGTTGAAATAACCCTAGATAAAAATGTGTGGGAATTTTCAGTTCTCCTAAGATTAGAAGAGATAAATAAAATCAACAATATTCTTGAGCTGGAATTCTGACCTTAGGGCATTGTACCTGATTATTTGTGAAATTAAGTTTAAACTTTTTAATCACATATAAAAAGCAAAGTAAAGAAATAAGAAAAGCAATAGTGTCATCTATCTTGCTATGTATGTATCTTCATATACACTATAAACACACTTTTTTTAAGAGGGAGATGAAATTAGAAAGATGTGGGGAACTATAGAAAATAATGTACCAGATGGCAGGAGCTTAGAGAAGACAAGTTCTCTCACCTTCAGTGGTGAGATTAAATGTGTCAACAAACTCCCAATACATATGCTTTTAAAAATGTAACACCCTCCTTAGGTTTTTGAATATAGGGAATAAAATTTTACTGTAATTAAAATGAGAAATAGTCATTCTCCATTGGATCTGTTCCAGTTCTCACAAGGGCAAATTCCTAAACTGCCATTTTCTTTTCCCATTATAGATTCTGGCACCAGGGCAAGATATTAGGATTTTAATGCCTTAATATATTCTATGAAATATACTAGTGTACTTTACTATTCTGACCTTTTGGCACATCATATTTTGATTCGGATGGCCATTCACTCTTTGCTCTCCAGCTCAGGGAGGCCATAAAAAGAGTGAAATGAATGGACTGACTATAGCTAGTCACAATACAGAATACTGAAAAGGTCATTGTATCTCATCCACTGTGCTATTATTCACAGACTATATAGGATCTTAAATATTTGATATCACAGTCTTGTGACAAAGAAATCCAAGAAAAAAATGGAACCAAGAATCACTTCCCATGGCACAGTCGCACCGTCAATCAAGAATGAGAAACAGGAGGGCTTGGACTCAGTGGTCAAGAATCTGCCTGCCAATGCGGGGGATACAGGGTCGATCCCTGGTCTGGAAAGACCCCACAACCACGGGACAAGTAAGCCCATGCACCGCAACTACTGAGCTTGCGCTCTAGAGCTTCAAGTTGCAGCTGCTGAGCCCTCACGCTGCAGCTCCTGAAGCCTGTGTCCTCCACAGCCCATGCTCTGCAGCAAGAGAAGCCAGCACCGTGAGAAGCTTGCACACCACAACTAAAGAGCAACCCCCTCTTGCTGCACCTAGAGAAAGCCCACACAACACCAAAGACCCAGCACAACCCAAAATAATGAAATGAATAAATACTCTTTTTTTCTTTAAAGAATGAGAAATAGCAGAAGCCTAGTACAACGGGAAAGGAAAACCATCTTCACTTTTTCTCATCTCTCCCTTTTTGGTAAAATATGTCCATGAACACATTCTCAAAAGGAAAAGGAGTTAGAAAGGCAATCTGAAAATGTTAAGCTTGAAACTAACAAAACTTAGGAACTGAGATTTCTGTTAGTATTTTCCAAGAGGTGCTAGGTCATGTTTGCTTATTTGCTGGAGAAGGGATGAGAGAGCTATACATTAGTAAAAACATAAAGAAATTTACTCAATTCAAGGTTTTCAAATAGAAAGCTCTAAGTGACATTTTTGCTAATAGAAACTTTAAAACGTTCCTCTCCACCTACATGTGACATTAAGTAGCCAGAAGAGCCCCAAGTTCTCCATTTACAGGTAGAAACAAGCTCCTAGGTGGTCTATTAATGACCGTGTCTTACAGAGCTAGGTTTATTGCTGCTGATATTTTGTTAGTTTATATAAAAATTAACCATAAAAAATAAACACTGAGTCAAATTGAAGAGAAATGAAAAAGCAATTAAAGATTAGGATACAGAGCAACAGTGAAAGATTTTGGCAAAAAAGCTCAGTCTCACTACTAATTTCTTGAAATGCAATTTAAACTACAATTATATCCATTTTCAATTATCAATTATTTAAGCTTAAAAGAAAAAGAAAATACCTGGTGTTTGTGAGTGGAAAAATGGTATTCTAATCTTTGTTAGGAATACAGATTAATAAATTTTACTCAAAATGCATTTTTGCACAAATACATTTAATATGTACGTAGCTTTAATCAGCAATCCAATTTTGGGGTTTCATGCTAAGGGATAAATTAGATGTGTGCAATGATTTATCTTTAAGAATGTTAATCACAATGATATTAATAATAGTCAAAAACTGAAGACAACAGGAAATTACATAAATTGATATAAATTTCTGTTTACATCATTTAACTTAAAGAAACTCGTAAGGGCTTTAGAACATGGTTGTGATATGTTGTACATGGAGAAAAGTAAGCAGCAACTTATTATCTTGAGTATGTCTTCAATTTTGTAAAGTGTGTATGTATGCATGTATAGTTGTATTTAAAAATCTATTTTTAATTTTAACAGTTATTAAGTCTAATTGATTACATGATGGCATAATAGGTGCTTTTGTGTGCAGGAAGGGAAAAGTATGATAGGTTAAATACCAAAATGTCAGCAGTGGTTAATTCTGAGAGATAGAAGTATAATTATGGGTGAGTTTTGTATGTATTTGTGTATGTGTGTCTGCTTTTCTGAATTTTCTCAATACTTACAATCAATATGTACTTCTTTAAAAACTAAAGAAAACACTTATTTTTTTCTTTAAAAAGAACAACAGGATAAATTTATCCAAATGGTGATAAGAAATCAGAAAGGGAGTTCTGAAATACAGTGATTCTTCAGAGACACATAGCTTGGTTTCCTAAGCAAATGGATCACCCCTTTTTTGAATCATTATGTCTTCATCCAGGACTATTTTCTGGGGTTGTAAGATGGTTAAAGAAAGCTGAGCACCGAAGAATTGATGCTTTTGAACTGTTGTGTCAGAGAAGACTCTTGAGAGTCCCTTAGACAGCAAGGAGATTCAACCAGTCCATCCTAAAGGAAATCAGTCGTGAATATTCGTTACAAGGACTGATGCTGAAGCTGAAGCTCCAGTACTTTGGCCACCTGATGCAAAGAACTGACTCACTGGAAAAGACCCTGATGCTTGGAAAGATTGAAGGCGGGAGGAGAAGGGGATGACTGAGGATGAAATGGTTGGATGGCATCACCGACTCGATGGACATGAGTTTGAGTAGGCTCCTGGGGTTGGTGATGGACAGGGAGGCCTGGCGTGCTGCAGTCCATGGGGCTGTAAAGAGTCAGACACAAGTGAGCGTCTGAACTGAAATGAAGATGGGGGAGATGCAAACTGAAAAAAATGTTTTTCTTAAGAAGAGGGTAAACTCACTGGTTGCTGTAAAACTAAGATTAATAAACATGCTCATTCCTTTCAATTATTTTTAAAGAGGAAAAACTAGAAAATATGAAATGGCCCAAATGTGATAGTTTAGTGCTTAGCAAAGCATATAATTTATGTCTGACTTATATCTCCCTTTCAGAAAACTGCATAACATCACACACAGCAGACCTTTTCCTCCAGAACTAAACCTTCTATACCTTGCCAAGACTTTCTTGAAATTATCAGAAAATAGGCCTGGACCCCAGACACAGGGTGGGTTCAATTCACATCAGGAGAAAATTTAGTTAGCTACTCATTCTCCGGAGAACTTAGCTTCTGGTGCCTCAAAGGAGATGAGTTTGGTTAGATAAATTCAATTCTGGAGCTCTTACCAGGACAACCCATTCATTCATTACAAGGCCATGAACTTAAGAAGAAACAGTCTATCTCTCAGATTCCTTTGAATCGTGAAAATAATAGTCCTTTGGGATATGTGATCCTATCTTGGTTTTATTTTGTGGACTACCATGATGTACCCAAAACATGAAAACAAACTCAGTCCCACTGACTCTGATTTACAAAATGATAGCATTATTTTCTATGTTGCTCTCTGTAGTTCTTCCCATTATTTTCTGAAGCTGGCCCTCACACAAATTGCTCACACTTAACATCTCATCTGTGTTTGAAATGATCTAGGGTGCTCCAGAGGGCTTTCCAGGTGGTGCTAGTGGTAAAAAGAAACAAAACAAAAAAACCATCTGCCAATGCAGAGACTGAAGAGATGTGGGTTCAGTCCCTGGGTCAGGAAGATTCCCCTGGAGGAGAGCACACCAGCCCACTCCAGTATTCTTGCCTGGAGAATCCCATGGACAAAGGAGTCTGGCACGCTAGAGTTCATAGGGCTACAGAGAGTTGGAAATGACTAAAGCGTGACTTAACATGCATGCACATGCCTGATGCTCCAGAAAGGAATGAGCATTTTCAGAGGCAGCAAGACAAAGGAGAGGGAGGCTTTATATTTTCAGGGGTAGAGCTTCACACACCCCTATATCAGAAGAAATATGCCACATACTTTCTGGCAGGTTCCTGTCATCTGAGAAAGACGACAGTCCATGCAAAGATTTTCAGCTCCAGAAGGCATAGAAACTACAGAATCACTTGAAAGAAGTAGAATGAACTTGAAGCTTTTCGCAACACCCAGTTTGGCCCAATATCTCTGCTTGCCCTTGCTCGGGGGAGGGTGCAGGTTCGTATCGAAGTGAGATTACTGAATTTTTTGTCAGTCTATCAGAATGGAAGCTTGGAGTCAAATATGATTTGCTTTGATAAACAAAAAAACAACCCTGATATTTCCCATAAATACAAATTCTCAGTTGCAAATTTACACTGGCTGCAGAAGTTTGAGAAATATATACAACCCTCTTTAACAAAACTCTGAGTGGAAATCATGTTCTTTTTGTTTTACCACATACACTTCTCCATACTCCAAAGCAAAATGCTCTTCTGTAACTAATTCTTTGGTATTTGCTGTATTCTTTAGCTTTTTCTTACTCTCTGATGAACTCAATCTTTCACAGGGGTGACATGTGCATTTCTTTTTTATGGCATAGTTTTTATTGGATTATAGTTGTTTTATACTTTGTCAGTTTCTGCTGTACGGCAAAGTGAATCAGCCATATGTATAGATATCATCCCCTCTTTTTTTGGACTCTTTCATGACACTTTCCCGGCCCTCCTGAGCAGGGTTATTTACTTTTGCTTCTAAGCAGAATTCTACTTTGGAGATCCAGTTTGTATAAACAAATGCTAATAATACTGAAGTAGTTCGCTATGAAGCTGTGAGTGTTTTCCAGTCAGGGCAGAGATCATTTATAACCATCTTATTTCATGAGCATCTACTATGTAGCAGGCACTATGCTGTTTAGGCACACAGACCAACAAAGATCCTTTATACAGTTTAAACTGTTACTAAATCACTATGAATTTAAGGAAGATACCCTGAAATTACCACCTAGATGAATTCTCTCATGTTGCAGATGAGGAAACTGAGTCACAGAAAAAGTCTACTGCTTAAAGCAGTGGTCCTCCTATTTCAGCTTTTGGCAGAATACCTAGAGACTAATTGTTAAGCACAAATGTTGGAACCATCTCTAGAATTTCCGTGCAGTAGTTCTAGGTCCTAAGAATTTGTGTTTGTTACTTGCTCCCTGCTGAGCTGCCTGGGGACCACATAATGCCACACTGGCAACATACTCAGGTGCTTTGTATAATTATTCATGACGTATTAGTTATTCATGATGGTGACATAAATATATGCAGATAATAAAAAATACCACAGAAACCGGTTGCCTGTTTTTAGAGTTGCATTCAAGAAATAAAACATCAAAGGAAAAAGGTAAAAAAGATGCCTTTTTAGAGATAGCCTTTAGATCGCGGTAAGCTGACCTGTTTGCTTGGTCTGGGGATTACAGACAAACTTCTTCCACGTTTCTCTGGCCAGGCCCTACTCATATTAACGCAGCAGCTTTTTTTTTTTTTTTTTCTTTTTTGGTTTTTCCAAAGCCTTTTCAAAGCCCCCAAGTTTCTCTCTACTGACCTGTTGTCTCATGGCTGGAGAGTGAGGCTTAGGTTTCTGAAAGCTTTTTGTTCATCTACCTTCCAAGCACAGGATTTAGGAGAGCTCTCTGTTTACTTCCTTCTAGCTGGTGTTCTGGGGGAAAAAATACAGCCATGAGAAGGGAGCACGTTTCTAACATTTAAAGACAACCAACACTAGTTTCATTTTCTGTGTACATCAGGGCTGAGTGTTAACGTCTGACTGCTCCCTGCCAGGCCATATAGCACAAGCTGGTACTTGATGGATCCAGGGAGTCAAAAAGCAATAACGTTTTAATACGTACATAAAACCACCTTTTGTTTAATAGGAATAAATAATGTCCCAATCATAATAATGCCAACTCTCTGCACACAGAGCTGTAGCATCTGAGATGAGACCTCTGGACGTGAGGCGGGTACAGTAGGATGAAGAGTGTAACAGAACAGCAGGAAAAAAAATAGTTCTAATCTCATGTATGGTTAGAGAAAATTGCTGAAGAAAACATCATATAATTAAACTGATTTTTTCAAGCTTCTTAAAGAAACAGATAAACGGTGTTCTGAAATTAGGAACAGGTGATATAGGTTTTCAAAGTAGAATTTTCCAATAGAGTCCTTCAGAGTTTTTGACAAAATCAAACAAAAAGCCCAGAATGGAACATTTTAAAAAAGGAAAAAGGTATATAAGCTCCTGTCGCTATGTTTCTGACATTTCTCCATACTCTCAACGTGTCCATTTATGGCTCAAATCATGGAGTCAAAAGTGATCATTTATACTTCTTGTTGGTTGGTCTTCTTTATAATTGCTTTCCTAGCACTGAGCACTATGCCTGGCAAATAGTATATTCTCAATAAATATTTGCAGAATTCATATGTTAAACATTGGTCCTTGCCCTGAAACTATCCTCCTGGGCTGTCTGGCTCTCCCCTTTCTGTAGGCCGTCCATCCAGGCTTCTCCATGCAGGTATGCATAGCAGGCTTCCCAGGTGGCTTAGTGCTAAAGAATCTGCCTGTCAAGCAGGAGACGTGGGTTCAATCCCTGGGTCAGGAAGATCCCCTGGAGAAGGAAATGGCAACCCACTCCACTATTCTTGCCTGGAATATCCCATGGACAAGGGAGCCTGGAGGGCTACAGTCTATGGGGTCGAAAAACAGTCAGACTAAACAACAACAATCATCACAGCAAGCTGGCCACAGCTCATTGATCTCTTAAGGTTAAAGTAAAAAGGCTTAAATCTCAATTGCTCCCCAAATTGCTAATTGGTCCAGCTAGTAACTGCAGGAATATACTACCTCTATGACATGAATGCAAATGGTGATGACTAGAAAGGTCTCTTTTCTTCTTGTTACGTTGGCCATCACGGATGTAGAGCTCGATGTATGGGGGGTGGGATGATTGATGTATGCTCCAGGGAGGTTTTTCTTTCCCTTGCAGATTAAGTTTGGCCCAAGGGTTGTTTTTAAGCTTATTGATCGATGTGTGCCCAAAAGAACATCAGACTCCTCTCCCCTCGTAAGCTCTTAGCCACTTGAGAAAGCGCTCAGGCTGCTCTTTTCTGAAGCCATTCCTCTTGCCATTTCTCACACACCTAACAGCTCTCCCCACGATAATTTTCCTCATCTCAAATTCACAGGCTGTTATTGTCTCATTGTCTTAAACCGAAAATAAACACAGCCACCTGCAAGGCTGTCTGTACAATATGTTCCTCCACGGCAAGCCTCCCACAGAGCAGATGAATGTTTATGTGTGAGAGTTCACTTTTCCATGGGGTGGTATGAATAATATTATCTGAGGGTACTGCTACTCCCAAATTTCCTCAGTTTGCTCACTAATATTTTCCCTTCGTGTTTATTTATTTGTATTTATCGAGATGTAAGTACCATATGAAAAATGGACAGGTAATACATGTTCAGTTTGATGACTTTGACATCTGTGTATACGGTAAAGTATACACGCATGAAGTGACCACACCAAACAGGCTGTAGAATGTTACCATCATCTGCAAAAGACCCTCTGTGCCCCCTTTGAGTTAATTAACCTGTTTAATCCCTGTCCTTCCCCACCTCCCAGCCAAGAAGCAACCACTTGCTGAAGTCAGCATGAATTGACTATAACATAAACAGAATCATAGTGTCTTTTTTTGTGTCTGGGTTTGATGGCTGAACATAACATTTTCACATGTATCCATGTTGTATGTATAAGTGGTTATGTTCCATTATTTTTGCTTCACAGTATTTTATTCTATGATGATACAGCAATTTGTCAGTCCTTTTCTTTGTTGGTGGACACTGGGGTTGTTTATAATTTGGAACTAGCATGATTAAAGTTTATATACATGGTGTTTGTGTGTAAAACACATATGATTTATTTTGTAATTACCTGAAAGTTGAATTGCTGGGTCATATGGTGACTGTTTGTTTATGAGAAAATGAAGAACAATTTCCAAGTGATTGAATAATTCTGCACCCTCCTGTGCAATAAGAGTTGAGATTTCCTGATTTTTTCGCTGTTGGAGGAGGTAAATGAAAAGCTATAACTGTTAGTTGACCTGCATGCGCAGGACCTAGACTTGTTTATTCATTTTCTCCACAATGTCTTTGGTGAGAAGAGATTCTTAATTTTGGAGAAGCCGAAATTATCACTTTTTTCTTTTGTGGTTTGTATTTTGTGACTTACCTACAGGATATTTTCCCAGCCTAAAGCCACACAAGTATTTGCTTATGTATTCACAAGTGTTTTCTTTGGGAAGATTTGTGGTTCTAGCTTTTATATTAAACTCTATGATCCATCAAAAGTTAACTTTGCCTCAACAGTTAAAGGAAGTTTCAAGTCCATTTTTTTCCTTATGAATATTCCATTGTTCTAGCACTGTTTGTTGAAAAAACTGTCTTGTCTTTACCTACCTTATTGGCAGTTTGGTTGGAATCAATTAATACTGTTAATGAGCTTACCTGGACTCTATTGTCTGCCTTTGATTAATTTGTATAATTTATGGTGATGGTAATACAACACTGTTTTGATTACTGTACCCTTTATAATAACTCATGAAATTGAATAGAAAATCCTCCAACTCCATTCTTTTTAGAAATTGTGCTCCTTTTCAACAAACTTCTAATATAAAGTTTTGGCTAGAGCTCCACTGAATCTAAAAATCATTTTGAGACAAATGAAACTTTTGACAATACTTCTTCTATGGTATAAATCTTTTATTTTTATCTCTTATTTATATCTTTTTATTTATGTAAGACTTCTATATTTTCTTGTAGCAGTGCTTCACCATTTCAGTGTGGAGGTCATAAACCTTTTTATTTTATTTAGTTTTTAATTTTTAAGTTTATTTTTAATTGAAGGATAATTGCTTTAAAATGTTGTCTTGTTTTCTGCTGTACAACCATGTGAATCAGCTCTAAGTGTTCATTCCAAGGTGTTTAATGTTCTTTAACTATATTACAAACTGCATTATTTTAAAAATTTCAGCTTTAGTTCAAGGGTCATGAGTGTGCAGAAATATATTTTATTTAATATTGCCTTTGTCTCTTGTTTGCTTGTTAATTTTCCATTTTAGTGCAAGAAAGTGTCTTTGTAATTACTCCATAATGTTCTGCATGTGTTCTACAATTTCATCTGAGAACTGAGGCAATTTTATATCTTCTCAATCTTCAAGACATTTATTTCTTTAAAAAATTTTTTTTTAATTTATTTTAATTGGGGGCTAATTACTTTACAACATTGTGGTGGGGTTTGCTCTATATTCACATGAATCAGCCATGGGTGCACATATGTTCCCCATCCTGCCCCTCCCTCCCACCTCCCTCCCCATCTCATCCCTCAGGGTCACCCCAGTGCACCAGCCCTGAACGCCCTAAAACATTTATTTCTTGTCTTAGTGCACTTGCTAGGGCTTTAACCCACAAGGTTAAATGGAAGCATTCAGAATAGACATGCTTGTATCATTCTCAGTCTCAAAGAAAAATTGTTAATTGTTTCACTGTTTATTATGATACTTTCTCTCTGTTTCTCGTAGCTATATCTTATAAAGTTACACAAATTCTCTTCTATTTTTAGTTAGCTGAGAGTTTTATTGTGAATGGCAATTGAATTTGGCCAAATGCTTTTTCTCCATCACTTTGAAGGATCACAATCTCTTTTCTTCTTTTAGTGAATGATTTACATTGGTTGATTTTCTAACGTTAAACAAGCATTCCTGTGATTTATCTCATAGATTGTGATGTGTTAGCTTTTTAATAATTACTGGATTTTATTTTCTATTATTTAATAAGGGATATTTATTCCCCATTTTCTTTCCCTCTAATCATGTTAGAGTTATTCTTGGCTTATTAAATGAGTCAAGAAGTGTATCCTCATTCTTTCCCTTATGTTTGTGTATGTTAGTATTATTTCTCACATATATTTCCTAGATTCAATAAGTGAAGACATCTAGAGTTTTCTTTATCACAAATTCAATGTTTTTATATAGTGTTAAGATTTTTACTTTGCTTTAGTTTTGATTAGTTAAAATTTCCAAGGCATCTGTTCATTGTACTTAAGGTTTCAAATTTATTGGCAAAAAATTTATAGGTTCCCACATCCCATGTTTAATGCTCATAGTACTCTGTGTGATAGACTCTTTCATTTACAGTACTTAATTTTTATTTTTTTTCCCATTGATCAATGTAGTTAGGCCCAAACTTTACTTTGTTGATTTTCTCTATTGTTTGTATATTTTCTATTTCATGTTTTTACTATAATTTGTTTTTATTTCTAGATTTCTTGTAAAGTCACATTTCAATGACTTTCTACTTTTCTTCTTTAACAATATGTGCTCTTAAAGGTAAAAGCTTTCTTCCAGGAGCTCTTTTTGCTTCTATCTGCAAACTTCATTATGCTGTGCTTTCATTTTCATCCCATTTAAAATATAATTTTTGTTAAGGTTTTTTGATCTATGAATCATTCAAAACTGTTCTTGATCAATATTTAAATATTGGAGAATTTTCCAAATAACTGATTTTTTGAAAAATGTTAAGAATTTTTACAGTCTTGCACCTCATGTTAAATGTTCCACATGTGGTATACATGACTATTCAGAAGTTAACGGGTGCTGTCTATGAATATCAACTGGATCTAACTGGTTAGCAGTATATGTTAGTAATATACTAACTATAATATTGAAATATAAATATTCTATATTTTTGCTTTTTTATGTGTGTCTACTTGTTTATATCAATTATTTAAACAATAATGTTAAAATCTCTAAGTACAATTGTGGACTCCCTTATTTCTTTAGCTATGTCACTTTTGCTTTTTCATTTTTAAAGCTCTATTATTTGGCATCAATAATTATGATTTATGTGTCATCTTGATGAATATTCCCCTTACCATTATGGAAAGTGCCTCTTTCTGTCTGGTAGCATTTCCTCTCTTGATTATTTGTTAAGCTTGGAACTGACATTGTACATGTTTTTTCCACTCTATAATTTAACCTATGTCTTCATATTTAAAGCATAGTTACTGTAAAGAGCATATAATTTGTTTTGCTTTTTTAAATTCAGTCTTTCAATCTTTGAGTTCTAATATGAATGATTTGTATCTTAATATCTCATTTAGCTTTGACACAGGTAAATTTATCTACCACCTTGATATTTGTTTTATATTTATCTCATCTGTTCTGTTTCTCTGTGATACCTTTCCTTTTATCTTTTTTGAGGAAGTAAATTTTCTTACACCATTTGCCCCTTCAATAATTTCAACTTTTTAGCCATTTATGCTTTTGTTGCCCCACATGTTACTTCAGCATGTCTACAAACATTATTTATTGCTATTATTTTTTATTTTAAATTTTAATGACTTTTCAAATACACTTAAGAATTTCAATACAAGTGTATTTACCTATGCATCTAAGTAATTATAAATGTATCAAAGTGTCTATATATATATATATATATATATCAATTTGTATATTGTCACCCCACTTATTTAACTTATATGCAGAGTACATCATGAGAAACACTGGGCTTGATGAAGCACAAGCTGGAATCAAGATTGCTGGGGGACATATCAATAACTTCAGATATGCAGATGACACCACCTTTATGGCAGAAAGTGAAGAAGAACTAAAGAGCCCCTTGATGAAAATAAAGGAGGAGAGTAAAAATGTTGGCTTACAGCTCAACATTAAGAAAACTAAGATCATGGCATTCAGTCCCATAACTTCATGGCAAATAGAGGGGGAAACAGTGGAAACAGTGGCTGACTTAACTTTTTTGGGCTCTAAAATCACTGCAGATGGTGACTACAGCCATGAAATTAAAAGATGCTTACTCCTTGGAAGAAAAGTTATGACCAACCTAGACAACATATTAAAAAGCAGAGACATTACTTTGTCAACAAAGACCTGTCTAGTCAAGGCTATTGTTTTTCCAGTGGTCATGTATGAATGTGAGAGTTGGACTATAAAGAAAGCTGAGTGCCGAAGAATTGATGCTTTTGAACTGTGGTGTTGGAAAAGACTCTTGAGAGTCCCTTGGACTGCAAGGAGATCCAACCAGTCCATCCTAAAGGAAATCAGTCGTGAATATTCGTTGCAAGGACTGATGCTGAAGCTGAAACTCCAATACTTTGGCCACCTGATGTGAAGAGCTGATTCACTTGAAAGGACCCTGATGCTGGGAAAGATTGATGGCAGGAGGAGAAGGGGACGACAGAGGATGAGATGGTTCGATGGCATCACTGACTCAATGGAGATGGGTTTGGGTGGACTCCAGGAGTTGGTGATGGACAGGGAGGCCTGGCCTGCTGCAATCCATGGTGTCGCAAAGAATTGGACACAACTGAGCAACTGAACTCTACTGAACTGTGTACATATGCGGTCTGTATGTATCTATCATCTACACATAGAGTGAGAAATGTGTTCTATATTTACTATATACACTAGATCCCTTCACTACTTCCCAAAGACTCAGACTTCCATCTGCTATTAGTCCCCTTGGGACTGGAGATTTTCTGCTAGCATTTCTCTCAGTATAGGTCTACTGAAAACAAATCTGTTCATTATTGGCTTTCCAAATGTGTTTTCATTTAGCTTTGTTTTTGAAAGATATTTTTATAACATACGAAATTTAAGGTTAGAAAAATTCTCCAGTATATTAAAGTTGTCATTTATTTTTCTTCTGTCCTCCATTACTTTTGAGAAGGAACTCCAACAATTATTCATATATTTGTTCACTATATGTTCACTGTATGTATTTGTTCACCTATTTGTCTTACTGCCTTTTTCCAAATTTCCTTTATCTTTGATTTTCTGCAATTTCGACTACACTGTGACCAAGTGTCTTTTTCTTTGTATTTGTCCTGCTTCATTTACTTACCTTACTTTGTGGATTGATGCCTTTCAACAAATTTGTAAAATTCTCAGCCATTAGCTCTTCAAATACTGTTAGTGCACCATCCTCTCCTTTGATATATTTGATGTATTATAATCATTTGATATTGTCCTGCTGATTCTTGATGCTCTCTTCTGATTGTTTTATTCTTTCTTCTTTTAATGTGTTGCTTTGGTTAATTTCAAATGCCTTTTCTTAATTACGTACTCTTTCTTCTTCTATGCTGAATGTGTTTTAAATACATTCAAGGAATCTTTCATTTCTGATGTATTCTTATATCATTTTTATTTTTCCATAGCCTTATTCATATATAATTAACATATGATATTGTGTAAGTTTAAGATGTGTAACGTGATTTGATGCACATATATACTGTGAAATGTTTACTACAATAAGCTTAGTTAATACATGCATCACATGTGACAGTCCCTCCCCACTCAAGAGGAGAGAATGTTCAAGATCTACTTTCTTAGCAACTTTCAAGTACATAGTACAGTATCATTATCCATAGTCCCCATGCTTTATATTTGTGTCTTAAAAGTGAAGGTTTGTATCTTTGGTCAACGTCTTCCCATTTTCCCCACCCCTCCAGCCTGTGACAACCACCATTCTACTGTGTTTCCATCAGTTTGGCTTTGTTAGATTCCACATTACATCATGGAATATGTTAGATCTACCATGTTAAATCATGCAATATGTGTCTTTCTATGCTTGTCTTATTTCACTTACGATAGCATCCTCAAAGTCCATCCATGTTATCACAACTGATAATATTTCATCCTTTTTCATGGCTGAGTAATATTCCATTGCATACATGTGTACCACATTTTCTTTATGATTACATTTCTTTATGGACATTTAGTTTTTTTTTCATGTCTTTGTTATTATGAATAATGTAGCAATAAATATGGAGATGCATCTATTTCTGAGATTTTTGTTTTGTTTCCTTTGGGTATATATCCAAAAGTGGATCATATAGTAGCTCTCTATAAATTTTTTGAGAAATCTTCACACTGTTTTCCATAATAAGTGCAACAATTCACATTGTCACCAACAGAGTCCAAGGGTTCCCTTTACTTCACATCCTCACCAATACTTATCTCTTCTCTTTTTGAGAATAAGCATTCTAACAGGTGTGAGATGGTATCTCATTGTGGTGTTGATGTGAATTTCTATGATGATTTATAGCATCTCAACTTTCTAATGAAGTTAAAAAATGAATGGGCTTTGTAGCTTATTTGGCTTATGGTATATTCTCTTATGATTTTTTTATCCTACAGAGAAGCAGAAGTTTGATGTGTAGTTTTTATTTAGGACATACTAAGCAAGCTTTTTTCTTCTTATCACCTGATTTTAGTTATATTTGGATGAATAAGGACATCGGTCTTACAAAGATACTGTACCAAACTGTGAATATATCTTCTGACCCTGAATGTACACACATTACTTAGTAAACATAGTCAGGTAGTCAAGATAATACATAAACATGTAAATTAAAACAAAAAGATGCCATGAAAATCTGTCAAATTTAAGAGAAAGGTTTTACATGTGTGTGGACCAGATAGCTGTTTTAATGTCACAGACTAAGTTTTAAATAACAGTAGCCAGAATTCTGTGAGTCAATGCCAACATTAAGTTTGGACGACACTGTGGGTCAAGGTCCCAATTTCCAGAGTGCTCTAGGTTTTCTCATCAAGTCATTTCAAGTCTTATCTCTGTCGTATAATTCCTATGACATTAGAAGTGGGATGACATTAGAAGTTCCTCTTTGCTGCTGAGAAGTAAGAAGTCACAGAAGTGTTTTTGTCTAAGATCATATAAGAGTTAATCAAAATCAGCAGAAGGAAGAAATTACAGGAGGGCAACTGGCTTGTCTTTGTCCTGTCCTGGTCACTAAACACCTAAATCCTACAAGACAAAATTGTCTATCCTATTTTTAAAGTTCTCTTGAGACAGTGGTGTCCTTCTATGGTATTAAATAACCTTTAGATCAAGGATATTAGTTATGTTTGACTAAACACTGACAATCACCCCATGGCCTCAAGACCAAATCTAGGGAACAGAATTAAGTTGAAGGAAATCATCAGCTTCGTATATATTTCAATACCTAAAAACAGTAATGATATACCTAAGCTGTCTTTTTTTTTTATGTTCAAATCTCCCTAAAATTGGATTTTATTAATGTTTATATGAAATATTCTTTGTGCAAACTGCAAGACTATTTATAAAAGCAATATCTACCTTTAATCAAACACTTCTCTGAATTTAAATATATTATTTAAATTTTATTAAAACTATTAAATATATTATGATTTAATTGCTATAAAAATTATATAAGGTGGAAACAGAGTTATAGATAGTCCACGAAACTTGTGTGTAGCAAAACTAGTATATGATATATGTTTGTATGACTCCATTGCCTTTGCTGTTTACTTTTTCTATAATCTCATTCCATCCCCTCAGTAATAATTTAATAAAACAAAATTGGGATTATTTCTTTACAAGAGAAAAGGATTCATCATGGGCTTCCTTTAAATCACAAGCATTTTTGATGGATTTAGAACTTGGTTTAATTATATATAAATGATCTGCATGCTCTTTTTTGAGGGAACATGTACTGTGCAATGTACAATTAATTATGCCTCAAATTGCCAGTCCTAGTTTTAGTACTTATCTTAAATAAGATTTAAAAAAAAAATGCAAACCTTTGGAACAGAGGTCAGAGTTTTGTTTCCATAAGAGTTAAAAAATAAGTAATTGTCATATTTTAAATTGAGAGATTTCACCCCAAATGAGGAATTTCCAGTTTCTCTGGAGAAATTCAAAAACTGGAAAACAGCTGGCTTGCATGCTCACATAGCACACAACAGAAGACTTTCGAAAGGGGGTGGATTAGCCCATGCTCCATAGTCCTCTGTTCCCAATCGTTCCTTCTTTTCCGTTACGTGCTTTATTCTTGAATGCATTGAATTTTCAATCCTTTAGGTGCAAGTATACATTGTTTGTGGAAAAGGCAAAGGCGCCCCACTCCAGTCCTCTTGCCTGGAGAATCCCATGGACGGAGGAGCCTGGGGGGCTGCAGTCCATGGGGTCGCTAGGAGTTGGACACGGCTGAGCGACTTCACTTTCACTTTTCACTCTCATGCATTGGAGAAGGAAATGGCAACCCACTCCCGTGCTCTTGCCTGGAGAATCCCAGGGACGGGGGAGCCTGGTGGGCTGCCGTCTATGGGGTCGCACAGAGTCGGACACGACTGAAGGGACTGAGCAGCAGCAGCGGCACCGGCATGCACTGCTTGAACCAAAGAATCGAAGTGCTAACTGCGTTACCAAATAAATGAAGTAGAGTCTTCACTGACAAAGTCGGCACAACCCTCATTTTCAAAGGGTGTGGTCACAGAACTTTCTGTGATCATAGAAAATTTCTAAGTATGTACTGCTCAGTATGGTAGCCAGTAGCCACTTATGGCCTTTGAGTAAAAGGTGATGTATTTTCTCATTCAGAAAAAAAAAAAAAAATCCAGATTATTTGAAAAACTGTGCCATTTTTTCTATGTGTGCATTTCTTTTCCCTCCTTGCCTGAATACAAACACACAATAGTCACTCAAGGATTGTTTGTTAATGAAGTTCTTCCATTCTTCATCCTTCAGCTGCCAGTGCTCAGAACAAGCCTCATTATGAGAAGAAAGATCAATATTACATAATAACTTTCACTAGACGCTATCAGGTAGAATGGCCATCAAATATTTTTGTTCTTTTAAAATTAAGAATCAATCAATATTACCCACTTTCCCCATTGCCATTTACACATGGTTCATCAAATGTTTATGCAGATGACTTAATTGCAACAGGGAATATTTCTATGCCATTGACCTTCTTCTCTTGAGTGCTCATATTTTTAGCAGGCAAAACAGAGAAGCATGATAAATAAAGTTCATAATGATATTCAACTATTTTCCTTTGTTTACAACACCTAAGCCAATATAGTATTTTATAGCTTAAAAATAATTTCATTGACTTGATTTTATATAGTACTCAGAACAACCATACCAATTTGCATGAGAAAACTGAAGATACACAATCATAGCTGCTAAGTGACCTGCCTGGGTTCACTTGCTAGTTAGCAGTCAAGTTAAAATTAGAAATCTAGATCTTCTCAGTCTTCCTGACTTTTCACACTGTTTTTCCTTACACAAACTAATAATACTGTTGCCTCACCATGAAGTTGGGCAATCACTTAGAAGTCTTTATTCCAATGACAACTGACAGATGTATAAGAACTTCATTTAGTTTTTGAGTCCCCATCCAAGTTCTCTGAATCCTCATAGCAAGTTGGGTTTGTGAAGCTCCTTTTATTATTTTAGATTCTCTGATGCTGTAATTAGCTGCACAAGCAACCAAATCTCAGATTTCTTGTTTTGACTGGAAGTATATCAATTCCAACTGGTAAGGCTGGTTGTTTTACTCATATTCCTTTGACATTTTTGTATCTTTGATACTTAAAGTATGTATTTGACAAATCATTGGCAAGTCACTGTATTTAGCAAATCCACTTTATTAACTAAAATGTTTCACAAGATGGAGTCTATGATACAGGTTGAGTGGTACATAAATTCTCAGATCTATGTTTTCATCTGGTATTAAGCTGGTTAACCTTGCTGAACTTGAGTTTCCATTCCAGGAAGAAAAAACATCACTCAATATTTACTCAATAAATATTTATTGGGTTCTTTCTTGCAAAGAGTTGTACATGGCTGAGCGACTAACACTTTTCAATGTGCCAAAGACTGTATGAGCCCTGCAAAGAGGGTAAGAGGAGATTTTTTCATATGGATATCATGATTTTAAAACTAATGTGTGAAAAGGGTCTTCCCTGGTTGTCCAATGACTAAGATTCCATGCTCCCAGTGGAGGGGGCCTGGGTTAGATCCCTGGTCAGGGAACTATCTTACTTGTTGCAACTGAGACCCGGTTTAGCCAAGTAAATAAAAATTTAAAAAATAATAATAAGATTGTGAACAAAATCTGTGACTCTTCCATAGCTTGTTGAACAATTAACTCAAAAATGAGACCTAGGACCTGCCTTTCATCAGATCCCTCTCTGGACAACTCAGCTTCACAGCTGTAGCCACAGCAGAGCCTGGGACACAGCAGAACAGAAAGGATTCATCATGGTGCTGGTCTATCTTAGTGAGTCACCACAGGGTGTGGAGCAGGCTGATTAGAACCTAGACAGCTTCTGTTCACCGAGAAATATCCTGCTAATCAGCGATGAGCGAGCAAGCAGAGACAAATGCCCGCTAAAATGGAGCTGGAAGTATTTTTTTTTTTTTAAAGTACGTCTGGTAGAGCTTGCCAGAGTGTGGCAGTGGTTCTTTAATTATACAGGAAGAAATCTTTAGAAATGAAATGGCCTCGGGCAGAGTTAAAGGGAATAGTTTTGTAACAGGTTGTCAGAGGAAATCTCGGAAAGTAAACCTTATCTTTCATTGCTTCTAAAAAGGATAGCTTTTAAGTAAGTACATTGTCATGTGTGTGTGTGTGTGTGTGTGTATGTGTGGTGTTTAGAGGAGAGAGGTGTCTCTTGATTAACTGCAAAGAAAAGAGCTTTGTTTAATGGCTTAATTACAAGCTCAGTCTCAGGTATGCTCTTTCTGCTCTTTCAGGAAGCTGTTTCTTTTAAAATACTCTCACGCCATGGAGACCATGGTATTTATAAGATACACTCACCATTTATGAATTTTGTGGTACATTTTTCTCCCCTGCAAATGCACTGTGGAGTCCATCATAGGGACTACCTCAAGGAAAATGACTTTAAAGTATCTTATATGTTAGACTCTACCTTTGTGCATATTTTAGGATAAAACTAGCAGATTCTACCTAAGGAAACTGTGCAGTACCTGCTAAATGGAAGGAGGAGGATGCAACACCTGTTTATTTGTCAGTTTCAAGGTTGTATGTAGATGAATAAGAGTTAACGAAATTCCATGAAGCCCACAGCAGGTTTTTCTTCAACCCATACACTCTTTTTTGCTAGATTTTCAAGATTGGCCTTATATGAAAAAAAGTAAAAAGGTCAAAGCCATATCTGGCATCTATATGCTTTGTTTTCTGTCTACCTTCCCACCCCAATCCCTAACCAAGGGCACCCAGGGAACTTCTGCCTTGTCCACACTGCTGAGATCACTGCCCTAATAATTCTTATACTCAACTATACAAACACTCTATCGAGATCCCTGAACTTCTGCCTTCCAACCCAATGTACCGGGCTTTGGATTAATCTTCATTCAGGGAGCCAGCCTTCCTTTAGTTAAGAAGTTGAAAAATGATATAGATGATCTCATTTGCAGGCAGAAATAGAGATACAGATGTGAGAACAAACATATGGATACCAAGAGGGAAAGTAGGGATGGGATAAATTGGGAGATTGGGGTTGACCCATATACACTACTGATAGTAGGTATAAAATGGGTATCTAATGAGAACATACTGTGTGGCAGAGGGAACTCTACTTAATGCTCTGTGGTGACATATTTTATGCTAATTGGAACTCTTGAATGGGGTTATTCAAGTCACTTCACTTAACACCTTTCCTGCTGACTCACAAACTGCTTTTTCCTTATACCCCAGTCTTCACTGCAGAAAAAGAAAACCATATTCTTATCATTTGTTTCAAATAAACTGTCTATTTTCATGAAGTTAATAAGTTAATAACAAAACTTATTAATAACTTATTAATAAGTTAATAACAAAACTTATTAATAACTTATTAATAAGTTAATAAACAAAAAAATAGCTCCAGCTTTGGGGCCTAATATTACTAAAGGGTGAACTGCTACACAACAACAAAACCTCCCCATCTAGTAGCTATAGCTCTGATGAAGATATCATGAAACTGTCTCCTGCTTGACTGCCTACCAGGCACTGTCATGTTGATTAACTGAGTTGGGCCTCATAGCAACTTGCAGGATGGCAGGACATGAATGAGAGTTCCCATTTTGCAGATGCAGAAATGAGAGGTCAACAAGATGAAGCCACTTTCTCATGGCCATACCACTCCCAGGTAACAGAGCTGTTATTTCAGTTCAATACCTGGGGTTTGAAATACCTGGAGTTTCCATGAACTGTATCACCAATTCCAAAGCTTGAAAATTCAGACTCAAGAGGTACTCTCCTTATCAAGATCGCAAGTTATGACATCTCAAATGAAAGTCTTTTTTTTTTCCTTCCAAATATTTCTTTTTCTTTAATATTATCCCCAGATCTACTTTTTCCGTTGTGCTCTAGCGCTGATCATTTTTTAATATATTCTCATGATATTGATGATGTATTTCTGTTACACTCCTTCCTCCACACTCCTTGAGGATAGGATTGTCTGTGTGTGTGTGTATGTGTGTGTGTGTGTGTGTGTGTGTGTGTGTGCATATGTGGTTGCTTTATTTTAGTCATGGAGTTAAGTCCCAGAAGAAGGCTCAGCAGACTATCGTTTGCAGTTTGTTCTCACTTGACCTCCCAAACTAAGTTGTTTTTATATTTTAAAGAGTTGCTAAAAAACTGAAGAAGAACATGTGGCAGAAATCACGTATGGCTCACAAAACTTAAAATATTTACTGTCTGGCCCCTTACAGAAAAAGTTTGCCAACTCCTGGTCTAGAAATTTGCCCAGCACACTGTAGGTGTTCCATGGATCTGTTGAATGAATGGGGCATGCATGCACCTGGGTTGAAGAGCATCTTCTCCCATGGAGCTAATTCCTGGCAATAAGGCCCACCCAAATGATAAAACCTGAATGTCTCCAATCTCTCGCTGTGAGCCATCGGCATCTGGCAAACACGATGGTGTTTTCTGTCCTGTTGTTATTTCCATCTCCAAAGCACAGATGTAGGTTAGGCATCTCAAAATCAGGAGCTATTCATCAGCTAGTGGAGAATATTCATTGTTATTTGGGTTGTCAGTGTAATTAGCTCATCTTTGAGAAGCCTTTGCACCAAGCCTTGTTTGTTATTGGAGACTTTGCCTCATCACCACCATTCACATGCATATTAGTGTTTCAAAGAGTATGTTGCTATTTTGATTTTTCTTAGGAGTTAAGCTGAAATATTCAATGTCTCTCTCACCCACCATTCACAGCCCTTGAAGAAAAAGCCCTTCGGTCTGCAGGTCACTAATGGCCAATATTCCACAAAGCCTTTGATACCATCCCAGATAAGAGTAAAGAGCAGCCAAGCACAAAGTACACTGTAATAAGGTCACGGAAGCTGTAAATTACCCGTTTTCATCTTTAAATATATCTTGCAGTGGCCTGAGAGAGTTTCGCTTCATTAAATGCAAGAAGTCACTGCTCAAGCCCATTCTCTCTGGAGATATTAAATGCCAAACATATGCAATTACACCAGATGATGCTCCCAACTTAAACAGCCCAAGCTTGTTTTTGAAACTGTTATCTCAGTGCCTTATCCATGTTTCACTCCATCTCCAATGGCCCTTCCCCTAGCCCACTAAACCCTCCCTTATAAACGGCACTTGAAATACCAGCCAGGGCCCTGGCACCAGGCTGCTGGCTGCCCTGCCCATCTCACTGATGATTCCCACCGGTTTTTAGAATCAAACTCTGCCTCTGTCGTTCACAGCAGCCTTTCCTGGCTACATTTTAATTAATTCCATATGGTACAACGATGATAATTTGGCCCCAAATAAAAGTGAGCCTGAGTTAATGCTTTTATCATTAGAAAGATTGAAGGTACAGAGGCAATTAGGAAGTTCTTCTGAAAGTATTGCAGAGTGTGAAGGGAAAAAAAGAAGGAACGGATGCCAAAAACTCATTTGTCATATCAACAAATGTGAGAACGGGAGGCCCTAGATGATTTTCTCCCTTGGGTCTCCTCCTTGATTGCATCCGCTAGTGAGCTTCATTGAACATCAGCATAATCTATGTTTTCATTCTGATGTGGTTGATACTGAGAGCCGACTCACAAAATCCAGAGGAGGCAAAGCTGGAAAGCCTTTTCTGCCTCACCTTGGTGACCAACCTGGATTGAATTGGATGTCTTTTCTCAGTCATGCCTTCCTCCTTTATAATATGTTTTCTTTACTGTTTTTTTTTTCCCCCGATGTGGGATGATCAAAAGCCAGGGTTGTGGTGCCATCTGCATTTAAAAGTGTTCTGCCCATTCTGTTGTTGTCGTATCCTTGGTAACTAGCCCACTGGGTAGGCTTGTTCCCATTGTTCTTCCCTGGTTACAAAGCATCCTCTTTACTCTGGGCAGGATTTGTTCACCAAACTGGTCCCAGGGCTGGTTTCACTCTTAAAACTCCGTAACATGTGTTCAACCTATGGGATGCTGTTACCAATCAGTTGTCCTGGAAAGTGAACCAAGCATTTATAACTGGTGACAATGACTTACTGCCCTTCCCAGTGATGTTTACACCTTAACAGTGAATAATAGAGGCAAGTCAGGTCTTTCTATCAGAGATCTTGGTTTGCCATGGATGATTCTGGAATTCATAACAGCTTTCAACTGATCTTGATACCTATTTCCAAATGGCTCTTAGGAATATTTGATCTCATCCAGGATCATGGTTTAATACCTCTAGCACAGACTTTTCTTCTAAACTCTTCATAAATATGTCTACCTGCCGATTGCAACCTCTTTACTCTGATGAGCAAGAGACATCTCACATTCAACATGCCCCAAGTGCACCCCTGGTCCTTCTTACCAAATATGTGTCTCTAACAATTTTCCTTACCTCAATTGATGGAAGCTTCATCCTTCTATTTGCTCAAGTCGAGCCAGGTAGAAAAGTTGCCATATTTGACTATTCCAGTTTTCTTACATTTCACATTCAATCCAATTATTGGATCTACTTTCTATTGATAGAATCTGACTTTATGTTCTCTTTAGTTCCACCACCTCTCTTACTATTATCTTGGTCGTACACTGCGAACACTTTCCTCTCCTGCATTGTAGCCAGAACTCTGAGCTGGTATTCATGGCTCTGGTTTTGTCCCCCTATAATCTCTTCTTAACACGGCAAATGGGTGAAATTTTAAAAGGTAAATGGGGAATTTAGAAATATGGCATAGATGATATTTCTTGCAAGTCAGAAATAGAGACACAGCCACAGAACACGAATGTGTGGATACCAAAGGGGAAAAGGGAGCAAGATGAACTGCAAAATTGGGATTAACATGTATCTGTACACTACTGATACCACGTATAAAGTAGACAGCTAATGAGAATCTACTGTGTAGCACAGGGAACTCTACTCAGTTCTCTGTGGTGACCTAAAATGGGAAGGAAATCCAAAAAGAGGAGATCTGCGTATACTTATAGCCGATTCACTTTGCTGCACATTTGAAACTAACACGGCATTATAAGGCATCTATACTTGAATAAAAATTATTAAAATAAAGAAATAAAATATAAGTTTGATCTTTGTCATTCTTGCCATGGCTCTCCATCTTAGAGTGAAAGAAAAAATATTCATAAAAGTTCCTGAAGAACTGGTTCTAACACAACTATACTCCAACAAAAGTTGCAGAAATTAAAAAAAGAGAACTGACTCATCTTTACTTGTGTTTCCATCATCTCCTGTCCCCCCTGCTCAGTCCACACTTGTACCGTCACCCTTGTTCCTGCCTTACGAGTGACCCTTCCATTGGCCCTCTGCTCTAGTTTCCTTTGCCTAGAACACTCTTCCTCCATTGCCTGCTTTGCTTCTATCTCACTTTCTCAGTGAAGCTTATCCCACAACTCAGCCCTTTTTCCTTCCTCTGATTCTACCTTTTAAATTTTTCCAGAGCACTTACGACTTCTAGCATGCTGTGTAACCTATGGACTGTGTACATTTTCCATCTCTGCCCACTGGATAGAATGTAACCTCCTTGATGTTATAGATCTTTATTTGGCTCATTGATATAGCCCAAGAATTCAGGAACCCCTCAGTAAACATCAGTGAATGGTATGCAGTGGTTAGGGCTTTGGAGTCAAATCGCCCAAGTTAAAGTTCCACCACTGTTTTGTGTACTGCGCTCTGAGGGGCACTGTGCAGGCTACTTGGCATTTTGTGGTTTCGTATTATTTCTCTGATAAAAGTATTGATGATATTATGAGAATACCGACCTCCTAGAGCCATTGTTAGCATTATTTGAGATGACACAAATTCCTTAGAATTGTACCATATAGGCAGTAAGATCTCCAAAAGTCTTATTTGTTACTTTTTCTCTGCAATAATCTTATAACATTAAGTACTGTCTTATCTACATGTCGCAAGTGAGAGAAATCGAAACTTAGAAAGCTTAACAATTTGATGAGACACACAATAAGTGGCAGAATTGGGATTCAAATTCAGTTCCAGTTGAAAATACATTTAGTGTTCATTCTCTCTTTAGTTTATGATGCTTTTGCAAATGGAATATTATTTCCTAAAGACATCCTATAACTGAAGTTATATAAGAAATCATTGATTTTTAAATAAATACCTTGTATGGCCTAGCAGATGAGCTTTGTCTTTTTAATACTTATTTGAAATCTTATTTCAAACACATTCAAATTTGTGTCTAAGCTTAGTGGATGGGGGAGAATTTTCAGAAAATATTTAGTAATGGAGGTAGCAAACATGATTAACTCAAGCAGTTTATGCCACTTATGGGAAAGTTTTTAATACTCATTCTTTATTGTTATACTAACTGTGGACTTGAAATATACATTGTTTATAATGTTTAAAGGTATCCTTTAATTATAACAGTGTTGCATTGCTCTCATCAAGAATGCTTAAATTTATCAATTATGTTTCTGTATTATTTTAAATAACCTTAAATAATATCTCATTTATTAATGAGATAATAGTTGAAAATACTTGTTTGATCTTATGATGAAAATGAGCTTGTGAATTACCTGCACCATACCAACAATACTCACTTGAGGTGTGCCTAACGTCTAGGATGTTTTTATGGAAACAGTTTTAAACTTAACATGCCACATGGGGCAGCTGGCTGCCTTGATCAACCCTTTTTCCACCTGAAAGCAAAGCTTCAAGCACCCGATAAGAGGACTGCTTTTCTAGAGGCTCATAGGGTCACACTGTATTCTATTTTCTACTTCAGGGGTCCCCAACCTCCAGGATCTAATGCCTGGTGATCTGAGGTGGAGTTGAGGAAATATATTTCACGATAAATGTAACGCTCTTGAACCATCCCGATTCTCCCCCTCCCCATTCGTGGCAAGACTGTCTTCCACAAAATCGGTCTCTGGTGCTAAAAATCTGGGGGCGGCTGGTTTTGCAAATCCATTCTTTAGGCGTTGTCACCTATCTTTCTCCTTCTGCAAAGGCTATCTGTTGTGTCCAAGTATCTGTTGCCCTCTTTGGTAACCAAGGAGATGGTATCATCTCCTCATTGACACCAGGGGTGGTGATGGAACTTGAACCGAGGAACGACATATGAACCGGATGACCCATGCACGCTATGTGTGAGCAGAAACTTGGAAAGCCATAGCACTGTTCCACCATCTCTCATCCTTCTACTCCAAGAGCAACTTGTCCCATTTATGAGTTTGTCCTTCAGCCCCAGTCCAAGAATAAAGAAGACGAGGGGTAGAGCCATCTACGATGGGGGCTAGACTTTGTTTACCTTGGGGAGAGGTTGGTGTGTAGTGGAGAAGAGAGGGAAACAAATGCTTGCCAAGAAGTAAGAATGAAGTATGTCTGCTACATCTGAATGAGTTCTATTCCAAGAGCATGTTCATAAGTTCAATTTGTTCGTAAGTCAAAAAAATGAGCAGAGATACCCAGCTAACACCATTGGCTATGTAGTACTGCACTGTAATAGAGTTATAATACTTTTCACACCAATAATAACAAAAAAACCCACAAAAATATAAAGAAAACATTTTAAGTCTTTAAAGTACAGTACCTTGAAAAATACAATAGTAGAACACAGCAGTTGGCACACAGGGGCTGGCATCCAGTGAACAGGCAAGGAGAGTTACTGACTGGAGGCGGAGGGTGGGGCGGGTGGGAGATGGCAGAGCTGAAGGATTGTCAGCAATAGGAGATGGAGGGCAAGCTGCAATTTCACTCATGCCTGAGCTGAAGGATCATCAGCAGTAGGAGATGGAGGGCAAGCTACGATTTTGCTCATGCCTGACGTTAGTGGAATGCACGTTTGCCTCTTTGAAAGTTCACAACTTAAAGGTTTCTATGTAGGGGACTTGGTGTACTTAGAAAATTGTGTTAATTTTCTCAGGTACCCCAGGGAATGATTACACATCCCTGATCCATGGGTGTCATGCTTAGTCATGTGATTTCCTAGTGCAACATAACTTCTTTGGCCAATAAAATGTCAGCAGAAGGAGGTCCAGGCCACACCTGAGAAAGTTCTATTGTGTTTCTGCCATAGCCAGAGCAGCACTTGCCAGACAAATGTTCCATCAGCCTCGGTTCCAGAGTGAAGATGAATGGACAGCAGAGATGCAGGCAAAGCACATTGGATAAGGCACGCATGAGGTAAACTTCTGTTGTTTTGATACGTTGGGGCTGTTCGTTAACATTGCAAAAGCTGATTGAGGAGTCTTCTTTTCCTTCAAACTCTGATTCTATTTCTCTACCAACAGGGTGGTCAGCTTTTTAGAAAATGAACCTGGGGGCATTGCCATACAAAAAAAATAAATACAGTATATGATTGATAATTATACACATATATTTATAACTCAATTGTAAACTAATATAAAATAGATTTGTATACAAATAGAAATTTATAGTATACTTTATCATTTAATTTTATGTTCTATAAGTGCTTTTATTTAAGCAAAAATAACAGGACTTGCTAACAGTGACAACTAGGAGTAATTAATGGTAGAATTAATTAAATAATGCATATGAAAAAATAGAGCAATATTTTATATTTCTTTTTATCCTCTTGTTTAGTTGTGCCTTTTTAACTTTTCGGAAATCTTTTACTTCGGTATATAAACTTGTAGGCAATGTGGCTTTATTTCTTAGGACATATAAGTAAAATATACTTCAAAAGTAGAACAATAGGACTAATTACATAGAAGCTACATATACTTAATTTTAAAAAGAGACATATTTCTTACTGTGCCATACCATAGGGTATTTTTATCTTGTTTCTTTCCTAATGCTATTTCTTTGATTAGAATTTCCTTCTGTTATGTGATGGTGACACTAAGTACAAACCTATAACTCACTTTGACTTGTAGGCTGTTTTGTTCACACCCATTTACGCTGAATCCTGGTATCATTTCAATGTCATGACATCAAGCCAAATAGATTCTCCACAAAAGTATCTGAGTGTGGAATATTTGAGATTATACTTACTGTTAACAACAGGCTTCTACACTTGTTTAAAACTGTTTTTATCTTTCCAAAAAATGTGCATTTATTTTGTATCAATAAGCACATCTTAGTAAACTAGCTGTTTGCTGATTATGTCCTTGGCATATATCAGTTTAATACAGAGGGTGTCCATGTTTAATATGTCACCATTCTAAAACACATTGGATGTCATCATAAGTTGAACTGTTCTTTTTCAGAGAAAATGGTTTTAAAAGGCATAGGTCGATGGGTCATAGAGGATACTGCTTTGGTTTATGTCGGAGAGTGTTTTGCCTAGGTTTTCCTCTAGGAGTTCAATCGCCAGCCCAGGTTTGATGCTTGGGGCTGGTGCACCAGGATGACCCAGGGGGAGGGAATCGGGAGGGAGGAGGGAGGGGGGTTCTGGAGGGGGAGCATATGTATACCCATGGTGGATTCATGTCAATGTATGGCAAAACCAACACAATAAAGTAAGGAAAATTAAAAAAAAAAAGGCATAGGTAATCTGGACTTGTAAAATCTAAGTTGGATTCCAAAAAATGTTAGTTTTAGCAATAGAAATCGAGAATGTCCTTTTTAACTTGGGTGCCCTTTGCTGTTTTCAGCTACATCACGCAGCATGTGAGATCTTAGTTCCCCAAAGAGGAATTCAACCTGTGCACCCTATAGTGGGAGCGTGGAGACAACCACTGGACCCCCAGGAATGTCCCCCGGTTGTCCTTTTCTAATGACGTTTTTTGAGTTCTGAAGCAATCTTATTTCCAACAACAAAAAGAGTAATTTTAGGGAATTCTTTGGCATTCCAGTGATTGAGACCCTGTGCTTTCACTGCTGAAGGCACGAGTTTATTCCTGGTCAGGGAATTAAGATCCTGAAAGCCAGTGTGGCCAAAAAAAAAAAAAGAGTAATTTTATTCTAGTATAAGTTTTGGTCTCAACCTATATTTAACAGTGAACACCTCAAATGAACTAAGTTCATCTTTTTCTATGATCTTTATGCCTTTTCCAGGATCACCAAATAATTTTGGAAACCAATATTAAGGTATATAAAATAAATATAAAAATTTATTTTCTACTGTAATTATTTTTCTCCATTCTCATCCTCAGTGCATTTCTACATTAGAGAAGATCATTCTTCTTGGTACACCCTTTAAGAAGATGATTTTGTGGAAGGCCAATCTTTTAGCATCATTTCTATGAACAACAATATCCACCCTGTAGCACATGACTAAGAAGGTTGTATATGGTAATATATGTTTATATATAGTAAAGACTTCTATAGTAATTCCTTCTGTATACTGTTGGAAAACTGAAAAGTGACCCAAAACTTCAGTTTGAAAGCACTATGCCACAGGTAAACTAATCACGGCCCTTGTAGCAGTGCTGAGTGCAGGATATTCAGCAGTTAGGGATTTTTCTTTCTTAGGTAAGAAATCTTAGCCTGAGTAGATTTTGGCAAAATTTTCCATTTGCCAAAATTACACCTGTCCATCAAATATCCGGGTAGATGAACAAAGTATAGTTGTATTGGACATGACCTCAACAATCTTGTCATACTTTCTATGACTTTACTAAAATCTCCAGAGGAAACAAGCATATTTGAAACTCAGTTTCTCGAATCATTACTCACAAGATAGAGACTATTTTGTGGTGTTGCTCTTGCTGTGATTCCATTTTTTGTTGACTCGTGGTATGAAACATGATGGTAGGACCTAACAGAAGCACCAACACACCTGTATCAAAGTTTTGGCCGTTGATTGTCCTTTTTATAAAAGATTTTATTTATGTGGAGCATTTGATAAAAAGTCTTTATTGGATTTGTTACAGTATCACTTTTTTTTCCTCTTTCTTTTTTTAAAAATTAATTAATTTATTTTAATTGGAGGTTAATTACATTACAATATTATAGTGGTTTTTGCCATACATTGACATGAGTCAGCCATGGGTGTACATGTGTTCCCTGTCCTGACTCTCCCTCCCACCTCCCTCTCCATCCTATCCCTCAGGGTCATCCCAGTGCACCAGCCTTGAGCACCCTGTCTCATGCATTGAACCTGGACTGGTGATCTATTTCATATATGATAATATATATACTATCAATGCTGTTCTCTCAAATCATCCTACCCTTGCCTTCTCCCACAGAGTCCAAAAGCCTGTTCTTTATCTCTGTGTCTCTTTTGCTGTCTCCCATATAGGGTCATCATTACCATCTTCAATTATCTGCTTTGGTTTCTTGGCAGCAAGGTATGTGGGATCTAAGCTCCCTGACAGGGAATTAACCCACACCTCCTGTGTTGGAAGGTGAAGTCTTAATCACTGGACCACCAGGGAAGTCTCTGTCCACGTTTTATGAGCTCTAATATTGATATCAGAAACTGTCTTTTCACTCACTTTCGTTGAGAAATTAGGGCTCATCAATGTTGCTATTTTCAGATGAGCATTGGTTTTATTTGGTGATATTAAAAAATTATTGATTTAGAGGTATTTGCTTGTCTCATGTCTAAAGTATGAGATTCAGACTTTATATTTTCTTTATTATTTCTTTATCCGCCATGCCCAATCCAAATTTTGGCATATTGGCAGAATGCTCTGTTTTTATTTCCTTTCCTAATCCTTTCACCTGTCTCTAAATGAGCACAGATATTTAGCCCTCTTTTTTGGTGATGTCTGGGTCACGCTAGCATTGATATTGTCATCGTCTCCATTGTCGTTATCTGACCTCTTAGAAAAACACAGTCCCAATATTGACAAGGTTAAAAATTCAGCTAGCACCATCTGGATAAAATGCAGAGCAGTTCATCCTTGGGTGCATACCCAAATTGCTTCAGTCATGCCTGAGTCTTTGCAATCCTGTGGACTGTAGCCTGCCAGGCTCCTCTGTCCATGGGATTCTCCAGGCGAGAATACTGGAGAGGGTTGCCATACTCTCAACCCAGGATTGAACCCTCATCTCATGTCTCCTGCATTGGCAGGTGGGTGCTTTACCACTCGTGCCACCTGGGAAGCCCAGTTTGTTCTCAGGCAGAGTCAAAGGTGGACTGTTAGTGCTCATGGTTACAGCATTCTTGAGGTGCGTACTTCAGTCACATGCCCTGGAATGACACAACACCGGGTGACACGTTACAGGGATGGCTACATTATAGCGATGGCCAGATCAATCATGCGTTCCAGTATCACCAGCAGGGTGAGGATCAGTGACAGAAGGTGAGTAACCACGCCTTATGTGTTTGACACTAAAGACAGTATCACTTTCAGCCCCTGAGTTTTGAGATGCCCCATGGTTTGTTTCACTTTGTTTGTAGCTTCCCTCCAAACATTTGGACCAATCTCTGCATACCAGGATTTCCTGCTGAACTTTCAGTGCTAAAACCAGGACAGAGCTGAGCAAGCTAGATGGGTTGACCATCCCGTTGTCAGCTCTCTCAGGCTATTGTTTCAGCTAACTGCTTGTCAAGACATTGCTAGGAGACTGTCTCTTCCATCACTCTTGCCATCATTTTCTGGAGTGCTGGGGCCAGTTGCTAGGACTTACATATTCCAGAGGATTCCAGGGACTCCAGCTTTTAGGAAGGTTCACACATATTCTTCATCCACCCAAACATGTTACTTATTCCAGAGCATGTCAGCTTAAAACATTTCATTTCCTCAATTTCTTGAACTTTTTTTTTTAATTTATGAAGCTTTAGAAAGATTCTATTACTTGACCCTTTAACAAGGATGGAAAGAAATTTGTCAACGATATTTAAATATCAGAACTTACTTTGGTTGATTTTTTCTTTTTCTGGAAACTTCATCAAGTTCTGGAGAACCTATTATGGATATGGAAGGAATGGTTCATTTGCTAACAATCTTCTCTTGTTTTGTTTTTCCTTTTTAAATTATAAAGATCTATATTTTTACAGTTTATCCCTGTCTTGGAATATGTACCATGTTTTATGAAGCTATTTCTTTGAATATGATGGCTTCTCTAGAGGAAAAGATAATGCAGGGGTGAAGGGCGGGGTGGGGGGGGTGCGGGTATTGAGACATGTTTATAAACATTGTGGAAAAAATCAGGAGGGTGCAATGTCCAGAGTCAGACAATCTATCTTTTCAATAGAAATTTTCATTGCTTTCAGGAGGGGGACACACTGCCACTTGTGTTCTTCTCAGGTCTGGAATGAGATCATTAACTCTTTATTTAATGTCTTTGATCACTTATTAAGAAGAAAAGAATATCCTGATTTGTTAATTTCATAGAACGTCCTCTTAAAGTAGTTTCTTCATGGGGATCTGTAATAGGATCTAAGGCCCTGTAATTAAATTGAAGTTATAGAATCCTATTTGCATAGTAGTATCAGATACTTGGGTTCATAGATACTCCTCCTACAACCATAATTCCTGAAGTGGAAAACATTCTGAGAAAATATACACAAGTATGGGGAAATCTTGAAAAAGTAACTAATGAAAATAATTCAATGAAATCACAAAGGAATTTAAAAATTGCATACTGTATTTTATTTAAAAGTTATTTTACAATATCTGGTTAAAAATTTAAGCTGCAACTTGCTTTTCCTTGAAATAATCTGACATTTTTCTGACTACGTACAGGCTCTGAATTTCTGTTAATAATGAATTCTTTGAGTTTGCTATTTATTTGGCTTTTTACTGCACCAGAGTTTTCTTTGACTTATTTCCAAAGACATTCACTTCTTATTCTTGAAACCGTACTGGTACCCTTTGTTCCTTCGGATCAATACTGTGTTACAGGAGGTAGATGTGTGGAAGATAAATGCGCTGTGTCAGCAGTGGGAATGACCTGCATTCAGGTTTCAACACCAGTGACTGTTCGAGAACCCAGAGTGCCTTTGTCTTAATGCCCTTAAGGAGTGCGTGGAGAGAGGCTTTGCTGGGTTTGGATGCGGGATTCTGGTGCCTCTGAGCCTGCTTTCCTCCCCTCTGTTCCCTGACTTCCAGGAAGCTTCCTTCCTGTAATAACTTCTCTTCTCTCACTTTTCTTTTATTTTCCTTCTCTTTTATTCCTCTTCTTGCCTTCTTCATGGCTGCTCCTTTCTCCCAATCTCAATCATATGCTTTCTTCCTTTCTTCTCCAAGAAAAATAGTTCACCATTTTTTTCTGAGTACACAGTGGAAGGTAGGACAGGATGCAACAGAAAACAGAAAAAAAGAGAGAGTTATAAAAGAATGTACCTTATGCCACTCAGAATGGCTGCAATCCAAAAATCCACAAGTAATAAATGCTGGAGAGGATGTGGAGAAAAGGGAACTCTCTTACACTGTTGGTGGGATTGCAAACTAGTACAGCCTCTATGGAAAACAGTGTGGAGGTTCCTTAAAAAACTGCAAATAGTCCTGCCATAGGACCCAGCAATCCCACTGTTGGGCATATATACCGAGGAAACCAGAATTGAAAGAGACACGTGTACCCCAATGTTCATCGCTGCATTGTTTACAATAGCCAGGACATGGAACCAACCTAGATGCCCATCAACTGATGAATGGATAAGAAAGCTGTGGTACATATACACAATGGAATATTACTCAGCATTAAGGAAAAATTCATTTGAATCAGTTCTAGTCATATGGACGAAACTGGAGCCCATTATCCAGAGTGAAGTAAGCCAGAAGCAAAAACAACAATACAGTATATTAACGCATATATATGGAATTTAGAAAGACGGTAACGAGAACCCAGCATGCGAGACAGCAAAAGGAACGCAGATGTATAGAACAGACTCAGGGCCTCTGTGGATGAGGGAAAGGGTGGGATGATATGGGAGAATGGCATTGAAACATGTTAATTATCATATGTCTAAGCAATAGCCCGCCCAGGATTGATGCTTGGGACTGGTGCAACGAGATTTCCCGGGGGGAGGGTGGAGGGAGGGGGGTTCTGGAGGGGGAGCATATGTAAACCCATGGTGATATCATGTCATTGTTTGGCAAAACTAATTAAAAAAATGTTTAATAAAAAAAAAAGAATGTACCTTATGTTATGGCTAAAGGCAGAGTAAAGTTTTTCTATGGTAATTCTTATGGAATCAAATAAGAGATGTTTTGCTACTTCTTTTTGATCCTTAAAGCTGTTAATATTGATGGCTTACTCTTTGCAACCCTTGGAATAAGTAGTAAGGGGCAGATTCCACACAAATGAACAATCTTGTTGTAACTATGTAGCAATTTTTAGTTCACGCGAATATATTTTCTTCTTAGAAAAGTTCTAGTGAGTAAATCATACTATATGTGTTTTAGAAAATAAAGGTTGATTTTACACAAATTTATTTATCCCTATCCCCAAATAAATTTATGCTTTCTGAATTGCTTTCAAATTAACCATGACTGCTGGAGACAAATGTATTATGGCGAAATTAGGGCTGGCCAAGTTCCCCTGGATTTCATCTTCCAGGACCTTGGAAAATTCCATTTAAAACCTTAAGGCTAAATTATTACTGTTTCTTGAAACCAATTTCCTTGACAGACGTTGAGTTCTGCTTCCCCTCTCCCATCCCAGCATTTTAGTATGTTTCGTTCTTTTGAGCCCAACTGTCTTTGTCAGGTCATTTCCCATTTCATTCACAGAGATGCAAAAAACAGAGAAAGCATGATATGAAAACAAGCACAAACCCCTGGGAAATTAAAAATTGCATCTGAGCTAAATGAATCTTAGAAGAGAAAGAAAAGGCAAAAGTAAGCAGAGTGAAAGCAGCATACACAGAGCCATGTTGATAGTAATAAAAGTTACTCAAAGAATGTCTGTCTGCGTGAGAACAAAACTGGATCAATAACTTAATCTTAAAAAAATCACCTTAAATAAGAAATGTAAAATTGGCATAGAATATACAAGTTGTTCAGAAAACATAATAAAAACATTTTAATTAACAAAATATCAATCAAAATTTGTAGGAGGAAGAAAATAGTATTGGTAAATGTTGGTAATATTGGTCATACTAATAGATCCTACAGATAAAATTTGCACCATCAGCTGCTTACTTTGTAATTCTGAACTTTTCCTGATTCTTTTTGATAGACACAAAGTCATTTAAACACTGCTAATGTTTATTAAGTGTCTGTTGGGGTTACTTGAACTCTGTGAGATGTGTGAGAAAGAGCAAAGGAAACATGAAATATTAGCTGTTTTTCATCATTCAAAGTACATCTAGGGAGGAAGTAAGCCAGATGTAAAGACAATATGTGATTATTACCAAGTGTGTTTTAGAGAGTAAATGGAACCAAAATTGAGGTGCAAGCTGGAACCTTTCTCTAAGCTGGAATGATTAAGAAAAAATTTTGAATCAGGGTTTGAAAGATGGGTGCAGTTCTATTATGCATTAAGAAGAAACAAAATCAAGTTATGTGGGGGATAAACATAAAAATGACTAAAATGTATCTTTAAGAGAAAAATGGAATAAGTGTCAAGGAAGTAATAGAAGGTAAAAAAGGAAGTGTTGGGTGAGGAAATAGATAATTTGAATGACAGTAAACAAGATCTTTTTGCTTATATCCTGTTCTTCCTTTTGGTTGAAGCTCTGTGTTCATAAAGACAGTAAAGGTAATTGGAAAGTGTATGTTACTGGTTTGTGTGTGTATGCTTGAATCTTAAGAAAAAAATACACTAATCCTTTGACAGTTCTACTAGCTTCACATTTTGAGGCTACTCTTTCTGTGTAGAGATTAGAGTTGTCCCTCCATATCCAAGACTCTCCCCCGCCCCTTGAATACCAAAATCTGTGGGTACTCAGGTCCCTAGTAGTAGGTACTCTGTATCCACAATCCTCAGTTGGAACCATAGATGTGGAGCCTGCAGATACTGAGGGTTGAGGGCACTTTGATCATCAATGAATTTACTTTAATTCAATTTGTTTATATGATCAAGGCATCTGCGAGACAACTAAATGAAGTTAAATGGTACAACCTGTGAAATTGAAGCAAGAGTTGGAGGAAAGCTAGCTGGCAAAAGTAAGGTTCAAACAGGAAAACTTAATTTTTACAATGTATTCCTAGACTTTGGTCCAATGGACAGTTTTATTGACTAGAAATAGAGCCTAATTCACCTACTTAATAACATCTAAACTCAATTATAAAACACCAGCACTACCTACTTTAATATATTAGGCTTACCTTTATATATTTTAACACATATTAAATGACAAATGTGTTGTCATGCACCATGCTAAGTTCTGGAAATACTAAATTCAATAAGAGATTATTGTTGTTCAGTCAATAGGTCATGTCTGACTCTTTGTGACCCCATGGACTGCAGTACACAGGCTTCCCTGTCCTTCACCAATTCCCAGAGATTGCTCAAACTCGTGTCCATTGAGTAGGTGATGTCATCCAACCATCACATCCTCTGTCACCCCCTTCTCCTCTTGCCTTCAATCTTTCCTAGCATCTGGGTCTTTTCCAATGAGTTGGCTCTATGCATCAGGTGGCCAAAGTAAGAAATGATTATTATTGAGGAGAAATTTATAGTTCAGTGAGGGATAAACACAAAGTTACAATACAAGGTTCTGAGTTTAAAATAGAGGTCTACTCATGGTTATATATAGAGAAAATTATTGTTAATTCTGCTGGCAGCAAGAAAATAGAGGCACCAGAGACAAATGACTATTTAGGAAGGGCCTTGAAGAAGTTTTTCAAATGGAAAAAAAAAAAGGAAGGAAACATCTGTAGAGCTGGCTATAATAACACAAGGAAAGGAATGGAGAAACTAGGTTGTGGGAGAGTTGGATCTAAGTGAGATATAAATAGGGTAGACAGAAGAGACTGGGAATAAGACAAAAAGGGGAAGGATGGGGAAGATTGTGAAAGGATTTATAAATCACTAATACTCAGGAATTTAAAATTATCTTTTCAAGAACTGGAATTAGACGAAGAGTTGTGGATGGGAAGATGACGTGTACAGATCTGTGCCACTGTTCTGGAAACAGTGTTAAAAATTAAATGAGAAAATCTTAGCTAGGGAAATAGAGTGAAAATAAAAGAAACACGATAAGATGAATATGTAACTAAATTTAGAACTGAGAATATTTGGTGATGCAAAAGGGCAAGTAGAGTATTACTATTGTACAATCTGATGAATATTATTAAGTATGAAATACAGGAGAACATCATTTTGAGAAAAATTTGAGTTTAATTTTGACTGTGAGAAATTCACATTTTCTACATTCGGGTGGAAATGATCCTTTGTATTTGAGTAAGGAAATGAATAGAGAGATTGACTAAAAGTTTAAATTTAGGGATTATAAGACTAAAGAGTATTGTTAAAAACCTTTGTATTTGATGATATCACACTAAAATGTCAATGAAGCAACAGGAAAATAAGGCATGGGCAAAATATTCAAAAGCAACATTTTTTGACCAAACTGTCAGAAAATTTTCCCAAATTTTAAGCTTCATGGTATCACATATTGAAAAGTTAAGAAGAAAACTGTTTAACAGCAAGGAGTTGGAGTCTTTGTAAACAACCAGAGTCTAGCCTAGGAGTGTAGTGATTCAGATAAAAGTGAACTGAACATTTTAAAATCTGAAAATCTGCTTTGAATCAGCTGGCCAGTCCCAGACGGAAGTTAGGCAACATACCTCTGCTCTATCTGCCCAGTAGTAGATAGAGGAGACCTTACTTGGAAGAAGATAACATCATCTCCATCCTCTGCAAAATATTCTACTAAATACCACACATTAAATTAAAAAAAAAATACTGTGCTCATCAAAAAAAAATAGACAATAGAAGCCAATGTTAAAATGTCTCAGATTTTGAAGTTATCAGATATTGACATTAAAAACACTGTGGTTAATATATTTAAAAAATAAGTTATAAGATGATAACTTTCACCAGAGAAAAGAATCTATAAGAAAAAATGGATATCTCAAAACTAATAAATATGATAGCTGAAATTATTAATTTAAAAGCAAATTGGATAAAGAGAAAGAAAGAATTAATTTTTATTAAATGGAATAAGTTATTTGACATCTAGATTGAAGCCCAGAAAAACCTTACCCCACCACTGAAAAAAAGAAAAGAAAAAG
>ML660774.1:21034512-21187090 GCA_007570785.1 Antilocapra americana
ATATATATATATATATATATATATATATATATATTTATATTTATATTTATATATATATACACATACACACATACATGTATATTTAGGAAAGAACAAAGAGAATAAGACAGAAATTATACTTGAAGACATAACAGCACATGCTGTTCTGAAACTGATGAAAACTTTCAGAACAGACTGTAAAAGCGCTAATATCTCCAAGCTCGATATATACAAAGATAATTACATAAAGGCACACCAGAGTCAAGCTGATTAAGACAAATTGCAATGTAAAATATTTTAAAGCAGTCAGAAAAAAAAAAACCAACACTATCTTCAGAGGGTAACTGAAAGACTGACAACTGACTTAGCAAAATATGGAAGGCAGAAGACAATAGAGTAACAGCTTTAAAACATTGTAATAAAATACTTACTCATCTTTTTTTGGGGGGGAGGGATATACTATTTTAGTAACATTTAAATTTCACCAAGAGTTCAAGTATATGCTCACCCTATGTTCAGATTTTTGAAATGAAGATTAAAATAAGCGTGGAATTGGAGAAAAAACCCAGTATTCAGGACTGAACAGAGGTTCTTGGTTGCTGAAAGGATCTCCCCTTGACTTCAGACTTGAGACAAACAGAGGGAATCAGTCAGTATATGCAAACCACTGAATTCAGGACAAGCAGTAACAGGATGGACTGGCCAGAGCCAACTGGGATTGTGGGGGCCCTTGTGAAACAAGCAGGGGTGACTGGAGGCTGGGAAATACGGAAATCCAGAAGTCCAGAACCAGTAGAGAGCAACCATCTTCTGAAAATTGCTGATTTCAAACAAGTTCCTAAGATGCTTTTCCCAAACAGGGGAAGAGCCACTGATATTTGCCTGGTGAAAATACCTTGGATAATTAAAAGAAAAGTAAATCAGTTCAGTTCAGTCGCTCAAGCATGTCCGACTCTTTGTGACCCTCTGGACTGCATCAAACCAGGCCTCACTGTCCATCACTAACTCCCAGAGCTTGCTCAAACTCATGTCCATCAGTGATGCCGTCCAACCATCTCATCCTCTGTCATCCCCTTTTCCTCCTGCCTTCAATCTTTCCCAGTACCAGGGTCTTTTCCCATGAGTCAGTTCTTCAAATCAGGTGGCCAAAGTACTGGGGTTTCAGCTTCAGCATCAGTCCTTCCATGAATATTCAGGACTGATCTCTTTTAGGATGGACTGGTTGGATCTCCTCGCAGTCCAAGGGACTCTCAAGAGTCTTTTCCAACCCACAGTTCAAAAGCATCAATTCTTTGGTGCTCAGCTTTCTTTATAGTCCAACTTTCACATCCACACATGACTCCTGTAAATATTAATACTTCAAAAATAAATCTGATAATTTATTGCTATAAAAGCCACAGGAAGAAAAATAGTACAGGGATTTATATAGGCAGGTGGGAAATAACCTGAATTGGAACTAGAAAAATGCAGGTAATAAAGAGCAAAGTAAGTATGAAGATAACTGTAAATAATTTCAGATAGAGTCGTAGTGTTAATAATGGTACAAGACAATAACAATGTTTTGTGTCATTTGAAATGTATGTAGAAACAAAATGTCTTATAGCAGTAATACAAAAAGATGGAGACTCATAAATGAATTTAAAATATGCCAAGATTTTAGCACTGTCCAGGAATTGAATTAAAAAATCCTAATTTATATTAACTAGCAATAAATCAAACATGCATATTTTAAGCTGTTGTAGATAAAAGATATAATTAACAGGCCAGTATAGAGGAAAAACTGAGTAATTAACAAAATTGATTAACCCAAAAGAAGGCAAGAAAGGAGAGCAAAGGGAAAGTGATAGGAGATACATATCCTCATACATCATTAATTACAGAAAGTGCAAAGGAACTAAATACTACAATTAGATAACAAAGATATCACACTAAAGAAAGAGCACTCTAGCTAGAATGTAAATTGGTAAATCACTTTGGAAAACTGTTAGTGTCTGCCAATGCTGAATATAAACAAATACTAGTGAAAGTGTTAGTCGCTCAGTAGTCTCCAACTCTTTGTGACCCCAGGGACTGTAGCTCGCCAGGCTCTTCTGTCCATGGATTTCTCCAGGCAAGAATATGGAGTGGGTAGCTATTTCCTTCTTCAGGGGATCATCCCGAACCAAGAATTGAACCCAGGTCTCCTGCAATGCAGGCAGATTCTTTAACATCTGAACCACCACCATCACGCAGCATTCCGTTCCTTAGTGTATTCCTTTAGGAAAACACACATACATTTTTAAAAGGCATGCTGTAATGTTCCTTACCACAGTGCTTCCCCCAAACTGCAAAAATCCAAATATTCATCAGCAAAATAGACAAATATTATTGCCCATTCATACAACAGGATGAGGAAGAATTCAGCAATGAGAATGAACTGCTATATACATCAACACGGGTAAATCTTATAAACATAACACAGAAATTTGCAGATACAAATGAGCATGTATAATATGGATTTATGTATACAGCACTCAAAATTAGGCAAAACTAATCCATGATGATGGAAGTCAAAGTACTGAATATTTTAAGGTATCTAATAATTGGGGAAAGATCATAGAGTCCTCTGTTTGAATCTTTGTTCCAAACACATCATTATGTTTACTTTAAGGAAATTTACTTAGTTGTACATTTGTGATTAGGGATATTTTATTTCTATAAAATATTTTCTTAACAAATATCAAACCTTACTTAATAAAGCCTAACTATGTCTATTAATTTCTGGGTGGGAATAGAGCCTAAGGTAGGTAGATCAAGACATAAAGGCAATATTAATGTTTAAGGGATGATCTTAATTCCAGCAGATCTGTTGAAAACGTCATGTCCTTAATGAGCTCAATGTTTGGCATTTATGAGGATTGAGGACATCAATAGCTAACTGCTAATTAGTCACTGAGTTGGACAGTTTAAGTAGATCCTTTCAGGGAATTAGAAAGCAATTCTTTATGCTGTTTGCAAACTACTGAGAAAAAAAGACGTGAAGCATATATACTATAAAGCAATATTCTATTTGTCAAGCAATGGGATAGTACTGATACTGCTTCCAGGTGTCCATCTAATTAAACATCTAATTAACTATGGAAGTTACAACATGTTTATTATCATTTATTCATTGTGTCTTAGACAAGATCTGAAGGAACAAACTATGTTTCCAGGAAGCTCTTGGGATAAAGTGCCTTCACTCCTTTTTTTTTTTCCCCTCAGAAATCCAGTTAATACTTTTTAAGAACTGAACTCTGACTCTTCTTAGCTTAGAAAAGGCTGCTCTAAGTCATCATGGATCACATAATATTGTGGCCTCTTTAAAAGTCTGGGTGACTAATTTAATTCTGGCCAATAAATGTAATAAGTTCCTTTAGCCCAATCCTGCCCTTCCTTGTGGGACAGATTAATAAAGGTGAAAAGTGAGTCACATAAGTAGTACATTGATTTTTTCTGCAGCCATTGAAATACCCTGTCCATCAGGGAAATCACAGAGACCCGATCTGGCTACAGTATATGGCCCATCAGGGAAAGACTCATGAATGTAGTGTAGGAACGCTGATAACTCTAGTCTTATCCAGATTCAAGCTGAACTCCTCCATTTTTCTCAACATTTTGACTGCATTATTTTATGTATTCAATTTCAAAGTTGATATTTTGGTTGGGCAGGGTGGTTGGGCCACGGAGAGATGGAGAGACATAAGGAGAAATGTAAGACAGAATTTATCACATCAAGCAGTAGGTATGTAGTTTCATAAGTAAATTCTTTGCATTGCTTTTAATGACCCTAAAGATAAGAGGTAAGGCATGTCACCATTATTCATCATATAAAACAACCTTTCTCACAAATGAACATTCGTAAGGATAGAGGATAAGATCCAATGAACTTTGCTTGAGTTCTCAAAAAAAAAAGAAGTGATTGTGATTTTAAAGATTTTCATTTGCACCTGGTAAAGGAAACCTCATAGCCTCCTTTTTCCTTTATTCCTCTCACTCAGTACTTCTGACACTTCTCATCACCAAATGTGTGTGTGTGCCTGGGTTTCCATACATCAGATAATTCTAGGACATCAGCTTGATGTCCTAAAATTTAACTCAGTACTGACATTCCCTGGAGATAGTATCAGATCCCACAAAACTGACCTCCCTGTATACACACTTCAGATGCCAATTCCAAGTCCAGGTAGTCACCTCTGTTTATGAATAAGTGGGTTATATAAATCCACTTCCTTCTTACAATTAATAAGCTAGAAAGCTCATAGAACTCAAGAAAAATACTTATGTTACTTACTAGATTACCAGTTTATCAGAAAATGATATAATTCAGGAGCAGCCAAATGGAAGAAATGCATGCATAGGGCAATGTATGGGGAAAAGAGTGCTGAGCCCCCAAGTCCTCTCTGGGTGCACAATGCCCCAACATCTCCACATGTTCAACATCCCAGAAGCTCTCTGAACTTCATTCTTTTGGCTTTTATTGGGGCTTCATTGCATAGCCACGATTGATTGAATTATTGGCTATTGATGATTGAACTCAATCTTCAGCTCCTCTCCCCTCTCAGGAGGTTTGGGGGGTTTGGGGCTGAAAGTTTCAACCCTCTAATCACATGGTTTGCTCCTCTGGTGTGTCCATAGTAGGGGCTTTCTAAAAGTCACCTCATTAACATAAACACAGCAGTGGTCGAAAGAAGATTGTAATGAATTATAAGACACATCGCTATAGCTCTTACCACTTAGGAAATTTAAAGAGTTTTCGGGGATCTGTGGAAGAATCAAGACTAAGACCAAAGATATGTTTATTATTATAAATCACAAAATCACACACCCTCACCTCTATTTCTAATAATATAAATAGATACACATATAAACTACACATAAAAAACAACAAAACATCAGAATTTCTTCAATCATCCAGAATTCTGATAGAGATACTCTAAAAAAAATCTACTATATGCAATCAAAAGTGTCTATTTGATGTGATTTATCCTTTCATTCAATGTCTATGAGTGTTTTACAAAGCATTGCTTTACCTTCCAAAGAACTTACAGTTCTAATTACTTGTTAATTTCCGTTTCATAGTTGCAGTGAAGTTCTAAAATAATAATTAGTATTCATATATTACATTCATTTTCTGAAGCGCCCCCTGTGCACGTACATTTTGTTAATAGAAGCAACATGATTGCCACTTTGCTTGTATGTTTTATTTATTTCCATATAGGTTTAATTCCATTGCAGTTTCTCATTCTTGCCTGTTGTATAATTCATGATTTGTACTATATTGCAGTAGGCATATGACACCCTCATTTTATTGGCTACACTATAATTTCTACCACCTTGTGAAAATAAAGTTTGGTCTTGGAAAGTTTTTATTTATTTTTTGTTTGTTTATGGCATAAAACATGTTTCTAAACCATTTCCCCAAGACACTTTGAATTTGCACTCATACTTTGAAGTTCCTTGTAACCTCCCTGGGTCGTAAGAACCTTTAAAAGGGCCAAACAGCTGCACTAATTATTGGAGTTTCCTTAGTCATATTGATAGCTAATAAATTGGAGGACAATAATCCTATAGCTACAAGAGCTGAGAAAGTAGTCTGACTTCAATTAGTGGGAATTTGATATGCTGGAATCTGAAAGGCAGTCACACTTCATGAATTTATTTATGACATTTAACCAGAATTAGCATCATTTTTGACACATCTATCAATTAGTAGGATGCAAAGTTTTTTTGTGTGTGTCCAGTAAAGACAGTACCACTAGCTCATTGAAATAAGTTTTAAAAGTCTAAGCAAAGAGGCTGAATTCTCAAAATATTTTAGCACTTAGGGCAAGAATTCTGAAAATATTTGGACAAAAATTCAAGGTAAGATGTGACTTTGACTATAAAGTGCTTGAACCTAATTTTTTAAAGTATCTGCCTTTTAAAAATCAATCATATCAATTTGTATTGATCAGCCATTAGCTTCTGTACAGTATGATGGGACATAAAGATAATCTGAACCAGGGACTGGGGTTAAAAACATGGAATATGAGAGTAATGCTTCTAAAAGGACCAGATGGTTTTTGATGGAAGCATAGTCTATTGGAAAGGGAATTTTGGGCAGAAGGTCTGGAAGATAAGGTAGAGCCAGAATGGCAGGTATGTTGAATGTTAGGCTTAAGGAATTCATTTGAAACAATAATCAATGTTATCAGTTTCTATCTGGATTATTTCTAGAGCTTCCTAACTGATATTTTTGTTCCTAGACTCATCTAACGCTTATCTACCCATCAGAGTGAGAATCTTTTTCCAAATTATAAATCTGTACAAATTGCTCTGTTCACACATTTCTGTGGTTTCTCATTGCTTTCAAGACCAAATTCTGACTTAAGTATATAAGACTATCTATGATCTGTCACCTGATTTTCCCCATAGGTTATTTCACTGATCCCTACATAATCTGTCAGTATCTTCAGTTTCTTAAAAGCATTGCACTTTTTTTTGCCTTGCAATAAACTTCTCTCTGCCAAAAAAAATCTCCATATATATATATATATATATTTTTTTTTGGATGTCCACCCTCACAATGACAGTTAGTTTCTCCTTGTCTGTGTGCTATAGAACCTTGCACTTCCCTTTATTTTTTTAAAAATTACTTTATTTAATTTTGGCTGCATTGGGTCTTAGTTTCAGCATGTAGGCTCAGTAGTTGAGGCACAGGGCTTTAGTTACCCCATGGCACGTGGGATGTTAGTTCCTCCACCAGAGTTCAAACCCGCATCCCCTGCATTGGAAGGTGGATTCATACTGACTCAAGGTGGATTCATACCTCCCTGGACCAGGAAGGTCCCACCGATACACTGTCTTTAAACTGGCCTCTTAATTCCATGTTTTTTGCAATATACTGTGACTTCCTTGAAGGCAGGAATTTTGACTTCATCTAGAAGGCCTAGATGGAATGTTCATATATCTGTTGAATAAATGGACGCTTAAGCCAGCATATGGCATAATTTGACCACAATTATTTTAGAAAAAATTAATCAAGATTAATTTTTGATTGAGAATGAATTAGGAAAGAAGGAGTACTCTGAATTGTGGGGGATCAAGAAAAGATAAGAAAAACAAACATTTGGATTTTAACCAATAACTCACAATGACTAGTGGAACTATGCAGACTCCTGCATGAAATAGTTTTACTATGGTTCTCTCTACTGCATATAGCTGGATTACTCCCAAACAATTATTTCTAGTCTTGATCTGTCTACTAAATTTCACAGAAGCCCTGGAAAGGTGTAGAAATACGAGATTTAGATTCAGATACATGTAAATTTTATTGTGATTCTGACATTCAACATTATTTGGGGGCTGGTCTTTAAAGTGAAAAAGTGAAAGTTAGTCACTCAGTCATGTCCGACTTTTTGTGACCCTACAATAGGGTAACAGTTTAAACATAGTATACCTGGGCTGTAGCCCACCAGGCTCCTCTGTCCATGGAATTCTCCAGGCAAGAATACTGGTTTTAATCAAATGTTTAAAAAGTAAGAGCATTGCTTCTAAGAGAATAATTCTCACTATGATCAATTATGAACTATAAACTATATGAGGTTTACAGTAGAGTAATGCTTAATGTCTGATAGGTTTTCAATAGTGGTGGTCATTTTCTTTTGCTTACTGAAAAAGCTGTGTCACCTAGATATCACACAGGTATGTATTTGAGGATTAATTTGCCATCCCAGGATCTGCTGCTTCCCATCTAATTTTCTTTATAAAATTATGGCAACATCAGCCCTCAGTGTTATAAGCCATAAACCTAACAGTCATCCTAGACTTCTCTTGTCCTCCAAATTTTACATGAAAACAGTGACTAAACCGTTTTGTGCTAACACTTCAGTATCTCTTGAATATATCTAATATCCCACACATACTATCTTTAGTCAGTCTCATTTTTTATTTTCTGATAGTCTCCCTATGTCCAGATTCCAATTGGCCTTCCAATTGTAGAATCCCAAGAGTGATCTTCTAAAGTGTAAGTATAGTCTTGGTAGCCCCAACTCTAAAGTACTGAATTGATTGCCTTTAGTCTGTAGAATAGAGTACACATTATCTAGTCTAGCCCAAATGCCTAAGTTCTTCCCTTTCCTTGCAACTACATCTTCAGGCTCTCCCCTGCTATACATTGTGCTCAAGCCATGGAAGAAAGTGGAGAAAACCACTAGACTGTTCAGATATGACCTAAATCAAATCCCTTATGACTATACAGTGAAAGTGAGAAATAGATTTAAGGAACTAGATCTGATAGACAGCGTGCCTGATGAACTGTGGACGGAGGTTCACAACATTGTACAGGAGACAGGAATCAAGACCATCCCCAAGAAAAAGAAATGCAAAAAAGAAAAATGGCTGCCTGAGGAGGCCTTAAGAATAGCTGTGAAAAGAAGAGAAGTGAAAAGCAAAGGAGAAAGGGAAAGATATTCTGAATGCAGAGTTCCAAAGAATAGCAAGGAGAGATAAGAAAGCCTTCCTCAGTGATCAATGCAAAGAAAGAGAGGAAAACAATAGAATGGGAAAGACTAGAGATCTTTTCAAGAAAATTAGAGATATCAAGGGAACATTTTATGCAAGATGGGCTCAATAAAGAACAGAAATGGTAGGGACCTAACAGAAGGAGAAGATATTAAGAAGAAGTGGCAAGAATACACAGAATTGTACAAAAAAAAATCTTCATGACCCAGTTAATCACAATGGTGTAATCACTCACCTAGAGCCAGACATCCTGGAATGTGAAGTTAAGTGGGCCTTAGGAATCATCACTAAGAACAAAGTTAGTGGAGGTGATGGAATTCCAGTTGAGCTATATCAAATCCTAAAAGATGATGCTGTGAAAGTGCTTCACTCAATATGCCGGCAAATTTGGAAAACCCAGCAGTGGCCACAGAACTGGAAAAGGTCAGTTTTCATTCCAATCCAAAAGAAGGGCAATGCCAAAGAATGTTCAAACTACCACACAATTGTACTCATCTCATATGCTAGTAAAGTAATGCTCAAAATTCTCTAAGCCACGCTTCAGCAATATGTGAACTGTGAACTTCCAGATGTTCAACTTGGTTTTAGAAAAGGCAGAGGAACCAGAGATCAAATTGCCAACATCCACTGGATCATTGAAAGAGCAAGAGAGTTCCAGAAAAACAAGTACTTCTTCTTTATTGACTATGCCAAAACCTTTGACTGTGTGGATCACAATAAACTGTGGAAAGATGGGAATACCAGACCATCTGACCTGTCTCTTGAGAAATCTGTATGCAGGTCAGGAAGCAACAGTTAGAAATGGACATGGAACAACAGACTGGTTCCAAATAGGAAAAGAAGTACGTCAAGGCTGCATTTTGGAACCTTACTTATTTAACTTATATGCAGAGTATATCATGAGAAATGCTGGGCTGGAATCAAGATTGCCAGGAGAAATATCAATAACCTCAGATATGCAGATGACACCACCCTTATGGCAGAAAATGAAGAAGAACTAAAGAGCCTCTTGATGAAAGTGAAAGAGGAGAGTGAAAAAGTTGGCTTAAAGCTCAACATTAAGAAAACTAAGGTCATGGCATCTGGTCCCATAACCTCATGGCAAATAGATAGGGGAAGAGTGGCTGATTTTATTTTTCTGGGCTCCAAAATCACTGCAGATGGTGATTGCAGCCATGAAATTAAAAGATGCTTACTCCTTCGAAGGAAAGTTATGACCAACCTAGACAGCATATTAAAAAGCAGAGACATTACTTTGCCAACAAAGGTCTGTCTAGTCAAAGCTATGGTTTTTCCAGTAGTCATTTATGGATGTGAGAGTTGGACTAAAAAGAAAGCTGAGCACAGAAAAATTGATGCTTTTGAACTGCGGTATTGCAGAAGACTCTTGAGAGTCCCTTGGACTGCAAGGAGATCCAACCAGCCCACCCTAAAGGAGATCAGTCCTGAATATTCATTGTAAAGACTGATGCTGAAGCTGAAACCCCAATACTTTGGCCACCTGATGCAAAGAGCTAACTCACTGGAAAAGACTCTGATGCTGGGAAAGATTGAGGGCAGGAGAAGAAGGGGACACAGAGGATGAGATAGTTGGTTGGCATCACCAACTCAATGGACATGGGTTTGGGTGGACTCCGGGAGTTGGTGATGGACAGGGGGGCCTGGCATGCTGCAGTTCATGGGGTCGCAAAGAGTCGGACACGACTGAGTGACTGAACTGAACTGAACTGAACTGAACATGGTCTCTTCCATATCCCAGATTTCTCCATTGGTTTCTTGGATTCATGCCTTTGGATGACTGTTTCCAGGGTACATGATTCCTTCTTATCTTGATGACCCCTTCAGTTTTCAAGATCAGTCTCCATGTACTTCTTTAGGACAGTTTCTGAATCTGTTATTGAGAGGCCATTCAATTCATTACAGCATACATTATAATGTTTACAATGTCTTTTAAACTGCCCCCATATTTTCAACTGAAATCTATGGGAAGCTTTATTTTTGGTACATAACTTAACGGATACTGAGGCCTATAATAGTGAGCAAGATACGTTTGATTCCCTCTTTAGTGTTCTTACATTTTGCTTGATAAAAGTTTCAGCTAAATGATCGAAACTAAACTTTCATTTAAATCAGGGCACAGAAAGATCTTCTAGATATTTTTAACTTCTCCCTTGTAGTGGAACAGAAAAGTGATGATCCTTACTATGATCAAAGATTACAAATGAGGTAACAGATATTTACTATCCCAGGGCCAGACTCGAGGGAAACCCATGCAGCAGTATTGCTTTTTAGGTAACATTAGTATTAACGCTGAGCATCCCATGCAGACATGATAGCATTCCAATATGAAATCAACTCCAAGTTAGCATCCTAGAGTTCCAGAATCTCATTTCTAATGCTGAGGATTTCACAGTCATGAAAGTTAAGTCATGGTCAAAATTCTGCTTCTTCAACTCAATTGATGTGAGAGTTGAGTGAAGATTTTTTAGGCAATCCAGAAAAAAAGAAATGAAAGAAACAAGAACAGCAAAGAGATCCTAAATGTAAATGTAAACATGTCACTTAAAATCCATTATCCAGGATGGTGTGTCCACCCTCTTACCAAGCAAGACAGTAGATAATGAGCCTTAGGCTATTGGGAGCGAAATAAAACTTTGCAATTCTAATAAATAATGAAAATACTTCCCTGGAGATTTTGAGCCTCTTCTTAAATTTATCTGTTTTGGAATATAAGTTCCTTTAGGGCAAATACTATATCATGTATAACACCAAGAAATGATATATACTTTATAAATATTTTAGAAACCCCAGGAGCTAATTGACAAGAGCAAGGGCCTTACTAGTTATCATTTCAATGTGAATGAGCCATCGTTGTTGCCGTGCCCATTTGGAAGATGATTTAAACACTTAGACTCAGAAGTAAACTGAACCAGGTTGTTAGTGTCCAGAATAGAATGGAAATCGAGAGCTGTTCCTTCTTCTCCAGTCCTTGGAAAAGATAGTCTTCAGGTACTTTATCACATTGTCTCTGTGGAAATGTTCCTCAGCTTTGCCTTTTTTTAGAATTACCTGCAAAGCTTATAAAAGATGCTAATGGTCAGAACTCGCTTTTGGAGATTCTGGAGTGGGCTCTGATATTCTGGGATATGTAACCAGGCTTGTTTCTTTTTTACATATTTACATATAAAAAGCCCCATATAGTGCATGATGCTGTTTTAATTATGAGATTCTAAAGTGCACTCCCAGATAAACAATAGCCATTGTTGTCATATTATGATGGCGCAAATTCAAAGTCTTTATGATGGTCCACAAAGTCTTGTATTACCTGGAGTCTTGCCTGTTTCTCTGATTCCATTTCCTAATACTCTCAGCCAGGTCCATTCTGCCTTTGGTATATTGGCCTTGCTAGTAGAGCAAGTTAATTTCTATGTCAAGACCTCTGTAAATTCTCCTGCCTCTGCCAGATCTTCATATGGTCTGCTCACTTCCTCACTTCATTCAGAGTTTCTACTATAAGGGCAGAAATTGCATTCATCTTGTTTATTACTCTACGCCACGTGTTTAGAACACTGTCTGATACAGAGTAAGCACTCAATGATACGTCTCAAATGAACAGGTGACTTAAAAAGTGAAAAATTAACACAATATTGTAAATCAACTGTATTTTAATTAAAAATAATGTGAAAAATACCTAATAGATTTTCTTCTTGATGTTAACCAACTGTATCTTTTCACTAAGAGACCTATTAGGTATTTTCCAATTAGAGACCTGACTTGAGCTTTATATATATATAAATATACATCTATATATATATGTGTGTGTGTGTGTGTGTGTGTGTGTGTATATATATCTGGGAGGAAAGAGAGTTGATAGGGGTGGAGTTCTGGAACAGTCCAATGCTCTTGCCTTACACAAGTTTATTTTAAGCTCTCTCAGCCAGTCAGGAGAATAGATGTGAGATAGTTCTGTCAAGTAATAGTCCTTGGGTATTTCAATTTTATAGGATTTAAATAATCCAGAGTCATCTTAATCTAACCAAATGTCCCTTAGCCGAATTTTAGGATTGCATTCTCTGACAATTAATCCTGTCCCATATTTAAATAATAGGGCTGGTGAGACTATGAATTCAACTCACCTTATAATTCAGCAACCTAATGATCAGATATTTCACTATGCTAGCCTTTAGCGATTTACAAGAAGAAAGTTTTATATATCTTGCTGGTGTTTCTTGGCTATAGCTTAAGCTAAGAATTCCAAAATTTTGGCTTATAATCTTTTCCCTTAAGTGTAGATGAAAACACATTTTTTTTGAAATGTCATATAGCAATCTATTGTTAAAGCTTCCTTTAATAGCTACTTCATTCCAGGTGAGAGTCTCTCAATAATAATTCAGAGTATCTCAATTCTAATAACTCACTTGAAGCTGTATCCCTTGGATCATCAGTATTTTATTTCCTAATAACTTCTAGATCTTATTTCCTTGAAATCCAAGCGGGTGAGATAATCAATGACTACATATTATATTTATGTGAGTGTGTGTGTGTGTGTGTGTGTGCGTGTGTGTGTGTGTGTGTGTGTGTATTTGACCCTTGAACAATACAAGTCTTAGGGACACCAACCCTCCATGCAGTTGAAAATCTGCACAGTAAAGTCAGCCCTCCATATATATGCTTCCTCTATAGTCATAGTTCTGCATCTGCAGATTCAACCAACCACTGATCAAGTAGTACTTACTATTAGAAAAAATCCCATATTAAGTGGACTCAAGCAGTTGAAACAAATGCTGTCAAGGATCACCTGTATATACTTCAGATTCCAGCTGAATGAAAATGAACCTATTTTAGATTGTATTAATCAGAAGGGGATTTAGTATGTGGAACAGGTATTTATAGTGTCATTAGAGTGTTGCAGGAATAGAATCTAGTCCATATTCTCCAGTAATGACACCTGAGCACAATTGCTAATAGTTGCTCACCATGGGAGTGGCTGCCTCAGCCTCGTCTATTTTCCCCATTTGAACCCAGACTGAGGTCTTTCAAATGTGACATAACCATTCTACACCAGTTGTTAATCTTTTGGATTGATATTATTTAAAAGCATGAGGGACTTTCCTGCCAGCCCAGTGGTTGAGACTTCACCTTCCAATCCCGGGGCGGGGGCAATTCAGTCCCTGGTGGGGCAGCTAAGATTCCACATGCCTCAAGGCCAAAACACCAGAAGCAAAAAACAGAAGCAGTGTTGTAACAAATTTAGTAAAGAATTTTAAAAATGGTTCACATTAAAGAAAAAAAATCCTTTAAAAACGTACGAGAAAATAGAAGCTTTCGTCTTTGAGCTATTTTTAAATTTATACTAACGTAGTCCTACTCTAAAATGGCTAGAGGTGCATAGATTAGAGTCTCCCCCTTTCCTATTTGATTGCAAGACTTAGTGGTAAGCTCAAGAAGAAAGATCGTAATGCAGCATTGTGATCCTAGTTTCTTCTCTCTGGCTTATCCCTCCCAAGTCTATACTCAATACCACATCGAAAAGGCCACAGTTCCATGCAAACTCTTCCCTTTGGCCTCCACAAGTCAAATGAGTTTTCTACTTGTAAATGTGCTTTTTCCCTTTATTGTAATTCTGGGTAATTGCAGGTTTTCTCTCTGGGAAAACCAATGCAAGATATTTGCTGTCTTTTCCCTCTCTAATTCCCAGAGAAGGCATGATTATTTGATTAAAAAATTGTGTTGTTGAGTACAAAGGCTTTATAGTTCTTCTGAACATAAACCTCAAACATTCGAAACCCCTGGATTGGAGGTGGTATTCTATGTGAAACCTGCCTGTGCTTCAGGTTCAATTCAGCAAGTGTGAAGACCACTTGGGGGAATACAAAGTAATCTAACAGGAGGATTTTCAGTATGCTTCTGCTTTGTATCTGGAGTAACTTTTGGCTTTGTGGGGGAAAAATGCATATATGTAGCCAGGAAGGGAATTTAAGTTCCTAAATTGAAGTAATAATACACATACAGAAGACTATAAACAACAAAAATATACCAGTAAATGAATTATCACTATAAAAGTGATCACTGCTTGTAGATGCAATTTGTTAATTTTATTGCTACACCATTTGGTCCAACATAAGAGGCTTCTGAACTCCCTTCTCCCAGAGATGCTCCAAATCTACAGCTACATGTAGTAGTAAAATAATTATAGCCATAATAATTTGTTAATAGATTCAGGAAGTAAAAAATGTAAATTGTATCATCAAAAACAAAATGTGGACAGGGGGAGAGCACAAATACAGAGCTTTAGAATGCTTTCAAATGTAAGCTATCAGCTTAAAATAGATTGTTATAAATATAAGATGTTTTATAATGCTATATAACATTCAATTGAATTGATTTATCAAGTTCTATTGCCTTAGTTTCCTGTGATGGGCATCAGGGCTATTTCCAGGGCTTGTCTGTTAAGAATAGTGCTACTGTCAACATTCTTGTTCCTGTCCTTTGCACCACATATACAAACATTTCTATGGGTATATACCTAACTGAAATATCTAGATTATTGGTAGAATGAAATTTATTATCCAAGCCAGTACACATTAGAGTTAAAGGAGATACTCCTAGGCATTACATCAGAGGCACAAGTATAATTTGAATCTATCTTTCTTAAAATAGGGCATATGGACATTCTGGCCATAGCATATGTATGTGCCCAAATTCTGTAGGTAATACTAAATATTCTCCTAAGAGATTACAAAAATTCTACTAATACCAACAGTGTTCTGGGCTCTCTGTCCCCAGTCACACTTGGTATTGTTTGTGTAGTATTATCTAATTTTGCTTTTAATTGCCATGTCTGTGATTATTGGTGGACTTAGGCAGCTTTTCAAACATATAATGGTAATTTGGAATCCACTTTTTGAATGCTTTAGCCTTTTGCTTTATTGTGTTGCATGTTTTTTTCTTATTTGTTTATAGATGCTCTTTACATAGTCTAGAGATAAGTCAGAATTCATTTACATGCATTTCCATATAGATTTTTAAACTAACTTGTCAAGGAAAACAGCAACAATGAAACCATTTTGATCAGACAACATTGAAGCTATTAGGCGAGTGACATTTTTATAAGTGAGTTGTTTATAGTCTTTTGATGCCTATAATTTCATAAGCGATTCACCTCTGAAGAAAAAGATAATAAGTAATATATGATTGCATTGCTTCATTCTCCAAGTCTAGATTGGAGCAGAGAGTAATGTTAGAAGAGAATCCTGGAGGCCTTTTGGTCTCTTCTTCCCACATGTCAACCATTCTCTAAGGTAAGAATAGAGTCTATTGTCATTAGCAATTGCTTCACTTTCTCAACTGCTGCTGCTGCTGCTAAGTCGCTTCAGTCGTGTCCGACTCTGTGCGACCCTGGAGATGGCCGCCCACCAGGCTCCTCCATCCGTGGGATTTTCCAGGCAAGAGTACTAGAGTGGGGTTGCCTTCTCCAATATTCTCAGCAAAGAAGAGAATATGTCATTGCTTCATTCTCTATTTTGAAGTGAAGTGAAGTGAAGTCACTCAGTCATGTTTGACTCTTTGTGACCCCATGGACTGTAGCCTACAAGGCTCCTCTGTGCATAGAATTTTCCAGGCAAGAGTACTGGAGTGGGTTGCCATTTCTTTCTCCAGGGGATCTTCCCAATCCAGGGATCAAACCCAGGTCTCCTGCATTGCAGGCAGACACTTTACTGTCTGAGCCACTAGGGAAGCTATTCTCTTCTTTACCAATGTACAAAAAGAAAAAAAATTCTAACAGTATGTTCCACTGATTACATGAGGAAACCAGAAATCATTTAGTCATCTGGAACTCAATTTAAGCTATTAACCAAGGGGTTACCTATCGCTCTTTCCACTGCCAACTCTTCTTCTTGCATCATTCTATTTTAACATCTCCCAATATGAGGAGCCAATTCGATCCACTTTTACAGTCATAAAATTCTTTGTTTTTCTCATATTTGTAAATTTCTACAATTTTATGGCCATCTGTTCATTTTCTGTGTCCCACGATACAGAGTAGAGTTTAATCCCACGTTCTCTATTTTTCCCTTTCCTTTTATTCAAGAAAATCCTATTTTTTTCTTACTCTGAAAAAAAAAAAAAAAACCTCCTGGAAGAGCCCAGGACCTAATAGCATTCCATCTGAAGTGCTAGCCACTTATTTCTCTTACATACCAACAAGATTTTCTTCCCTACGTTTCCATGTCCCAGTTCTCATTAACACAGCTCCAGATTTCACTCATGCTGGTATAACAATTTCTGTCAATCTTCCTTCAGTAATTATCTTAATTCGCACATAAAGTTCTTTCTATCCTAAAGGTTCAGAGACTCATTCTGTGGAAATCATTGTGATTTCTTTTCAAGCTCTCAAGTTGTTTTGTTCGCAGTTTTACAGCTAAGTCAGAGAAGGATCTTAGAGCCAGAGAATCATGATTAAGACAGGGGCTGGACCAATACTCTCAAAGTATTCTCTGTCCTTTCATTTCTAAAATGCACTGCCCAAATATCCCACTGCTTCTAAGACACACTGCCCAAATCTTTCAAATATTTTTATCTTTATCAAAGGCGTTAAGAGCCTTAGATAGGAACCTGCATCAAGGTGCCATTAAACTTGAGTGTTTTGAAATAAGAAAACCTGGATTTTAATCTTCTTCTATCAAATGATTGTATATAATTATCTTAATCAAGACTATTAACACTACTGCTGTAGCTAACCCCCTTACAATTTCAGTGGCTTAACATAATAAAGGTGTGTTTGTTTCTAGTGCTCATATAATCCATCTCAGATGTTCCTGGTTGTATGGCTTTCCTAGGTGTCTTTACTCCAGATGGTGACTAAGGGATCCATGCTCCTTCCATTGATCACTTCTGCCATCATACAGGTGCTGTGCTGAATATCTGCATTCTTCTAGCACATGAATGAGTAGCAAAACATAAGACATCACACAGAACATTTTGGAGACAAAGGAAACACATCACTTTTCATTAGGCTGAATCAGAATTATGACTCAAGCTACATGCAAGAAGGATTTTGGGAATTGTAGTCTTCCATGCTCTGGGGATTAAATGGTTAACATAAGGAGATTTCTTTTCTTGAAGTTTCTTCAAATATAAGATGGAGGGAATAACAGTACTTACCTCACAGGCTGGTGTGAGTATGTCTGACCACAGGAAATGTGTGATAAATGCTAGTTATTAAACTTGGAAGGTTAGCACTGTGACTTCTGAGACCAAATTTCTTTTGCAGCAACATCAAAAGGCTCTTGAAATATCGGGAGTCCCAGAGACTGAAAGGGACGTGACACAACAATCTGTCATTTATGGCCACAGAAAAAGAGGTGAGTGGCGCCTGACTCACACGCCAACTTAACAAAGGAAATCGACAGGTTGTTATCAGACGTTTTATTATCTGATAATATTTTTATTATCAGATCATTTTCATTTAAACTAAAACAAGAGGAGCTCTTAAACCGATAGACTTCTATTCCTGCAAGTTCAGTTTGGGGGGAGGAAGAGGAGAGCTGTGAGCAGCCTGAAATTGTATGTAAATAAATGTGTGTCATTATAAATGCATTTTCCATAGGAGAGAGTCTCTGGTTTTGTTACCTTTTAAAAGGGCTCTGCGTCTTATTAAAACCAAAAGCAATTGGTCTTAAAGGAATAACTAGTGTCTAAAAATTATTATATCATGGCTTGGATTCAGTTAATTACTTGAGGGCTTTTATTTTGAGAGAAGAAAATGAGAAGGTATTAGTCAAAAGGAAGGTAAAGTATCTACCAGCTGTCTCCAGTGTCCTCCCCATTGTGTTGAAAAGTACAACTGCAGACATGATATCTTTATTTTGTACTTTTCAAGGGTTTTCCTCCTGATTTTTTTTTTTTTTATCTTTTAGACTTCTAGTTTTGCCATTGCTTTTGTCTTTTAAAAGTTCACTCCAGTGATCTTCATGTGTAGTAACCCTGTTGAGGCCCATTTTCTTTAATTGAATTATATTGACTAGATGCTTTCACAGCCTCTGTTCATCTCTCAGAACGTTTTGGACTCTTCTGATGCTACAAGTTTGGATCAGCTGGAGCTCACTTCTCTCCTCCACTGCTAAATGGACTTTCTTTTCTAATTAGTAGAGGACACCTCTGGTCCTTTACCTGCTAGCTTTCCACTCTTCCCTCCAGTGGTCCTGGTACAATGATGTTTCCTGTGGATGTTTACAGACTAGGGCAGACACTGACCTTGTATACTGAAATAATTTCATGGAATCCAGTATTTATATCCCATTTAGACTCTATTGGTTATATAGTTGACATTGAGAAAGGTGATAAAATCTGGTTTTCCAATAACCAGTGTAGGATAAAGATCTATAATTTAACTGGGTGATACAAACACATGGAGACAGCTTTGTAGAGATGTTTATGAGAAGAAAGGCAAAATATCTTGTTCAAAAAAAACCTGATGTGCATTTCTCTAACAATGAGTGACATTGAGCATCTTTTTCTTGTGCGTCGTGGCCATATCTTCTTTGGAGAGGTGACTATTTAGGTCTTCCACCCATTTTCTGAATGGGATGGAAGGGGTGAGAAGGAAGTCCAAGAGGGAAGGGAAATATGTATGCATATAACTGATTCACATCATTGTACAGCAGAAACTAACCCACCATTATAAAGCAGTTATACTCCAACTAAAAAAAAAACCACACACACAACCAGCTCTTAATTCCCACTCTTATCTGTCTTGATTGGCTCTCTTGCCCCTTTTCTCTCCACCCCCAAGCTTCCCATCTCAACAAATGTCACCACCATCTAGCCAGGTGTTGAAGCCAGAAGCCCCAAGTCATCCTTAATTGGGTGTTTTGTGTATCCTATCACCCATAGCCATTAGCAAGTCCTGTTATTTCTATCTTCACTGGATATTTCAAATGTACACCATCTCCAATGCCATACCCTTCTCCACACCATGTTATTTCAGCAAGTCCTTAACCTTCTAGTTGGCTCATTTTTAATGGCTTTTGCCCACTGACATCCATTCTTCATGCCAAAGCAGTATATAAACCAGAGGATGGCACTGCCTGTTTAAAACCCTACCATAGGGTCTACCCTGGGAGTCCAGTAATTAAGACTCCACATTTCCAATACAAGGAGTGCAGGTTAATAATAAGAAGAATACAGTAATTTTTTAAAAGAAAATAAAAAGAGATATCATATTTTTAAAAACCCTCCAGTAGCCATGATTGTATTTAAAATACAATCTAAACTCCTTCTGTTGGTCTGCAGAGCCCTGACTATCTTTGATCCTATTCTGCCACTCTATGCTTAGTTTGCTAAATTCCTTTCCATTTCTGGAAGATGCCAGGTCAGTTGCTACAGTATAGTCTTTACACATGCTATTCTTTTCACCTGGAATTTTCTTCTCCTTTATTCTCAGTACAGTTCATTTCTTTCCCTCATGGGTATCTCAGCTTGCTCTTCTCAGAGATTCTTTCCCTGATCACCCCAAGGACAATCCTAGTCTTTATCTCATTCTCTTATGTATCTCCTTTTCAGCACTCATCACAACCTGTAATTTTGTTTACCTTATTTTATTCTTGACTTGTTCTTTTGCTTATCATCATATTAGAACCATACAGTCTTTGAGTATAGTAACCATCACTGTCTCGTTAATCTCTTTTCAGAAAAGGCACAATATACTTTCTGTGATGGAATCAAAAGCTAATTTTCCTGCATCCTGATCTCAAGTCTATTCTCTTAATTTTTTACACTTAATGAACAGGAGTGGAATGAGGCTTGAGAAGGACCAAAGCAGAAATGATACTTCTCCATTCATTCATGGAGCACATTTTTGTGATCTGTTAGTATGTGTCAATCGCCATGCTAGATGTCAGCGATTCAAAGGTTAGAGAAATATATGTTTCTCATGGCTTCAGGAAGTGTACACACTAGTCAAGAGAACAAGTCTCCTCAATAACCAAGGAATCCGTATAAACCTGAAGTGGCAATAAATGCCACAGCTGAGGGTGCCATAAGATAACCTTTCTGGGAGAGAAAGGGAAGAGCATTCAGAAGAGGAGTCATATGTGCAAAGATGGAGAGATCATGAAAATACAAGACAATACGGGAGGCTAGAGTGTTGAACAGAAGGTACGTTAGTGTGAGGCGGGAAGGAGGGGCAGGTGAGGACCAGAGGCAAGAATCCTAAGACAGCAGTATGTAAGCATTTCTTCAGGGCTGGGAGATGCAGGACAGGAGAAGGGAGGAGTCGGTCAGAACTGACATGATCATACTGATGTTTTCAAGGTGTCCATCTGTTTACCAAACCACTTTATGGAGTTTAGTGATGGGAGGTCGTTGATGGGTTTAGGGTGAGTTTTAGTGGAATGAGGTGAGTGGATATTTGAATGTATGAAATAACTATTCAAGAGGGAATTAATAGTTGATAAAAGGACATATGACATAATGAAGAATTTATTAAATATAAATCTATTGTTTACTAGTCAATTCTAAGAGTAGTAAGGTATGAAATAATTTGTGTATGTTTAATAACTGATTGAGCAACTGTATACGGAGAAAATTAATTCTGATTGTATTTAGGTTTAAATGCCATGCTCATTGCATATTTTAATCTAAATTTGTGTCAGTGTCCCTAAGGATACTATATATAAAATAGATCACTAATGAGAACATGATGTATGGCACAGGGAACTTAATACACTGTGGTAAACTGAATGAGAAAGAAGTCCAAAATGGAGGGAATAGATGGATATGTGTGGTTGATTCATTTTGCTGTGCAGTAGAAACTGATGCAACATTGTAAAGTAACTATTTATAAACCAATAAAAATAATTTTAAAAATAAATAAAGTGGTTTAGGTGTCCCACTACCAGCATTCCCAGTTATACCAAATAGTACTCAATAAGATAGTCTTAAGGTACACACCAAATACAATGGGTTATAGCGTAACCGATCTGGCTTAAGACAGGTCCTGCTACCTAACTGAACATGTCCCCTTCCATAAGAGGACTACTGAGGACCTATGTATGAATCTCATTAGTTTACTTCTCTCTTCATTATGTACAACATATGTAACGTATGAAGTATCTGCCAGCAATATGGAGAGACCTGGGTTAGACCCCTGGGTTGAGAAGATCCCCGGGAGAAGGAAATGCCTATCCACTCCATATTCTTACCTGGAGAATCCCATGGACAGAGGAGAATTGGGCTACAGTCCATGAGATCGCAAAGTGCTGGACACGACTGAGTGACTAACATTTTCACTTTCATGTCACTTACAACACTTCAAACCTACAACTTAAGATTTTTACAGACGTCCCTGAAGAAAGGACATATTATAGCCATAATTTGAATTGTATACAGAGAAAAGGATTGGTCTCTGCTTTTGAATAAATAGACTCTTCCATATTTTCCTTTGACCCTATCACAGTCCAAGAGTGACTTTAAATAAATTATCCTCTACACATGTAAAATTGAAAGTTTATCCAAAATGGGCAAAAGCAATATGCATCTCCAAAACCTTCCATCTCTTTTCCTGTTAGATCAAATGTATCAGATCTAAATTCTTTTGCCATCCCTTGCAGCAGATAACAGCATGTTCCCATGCTGAAGTCAGTATAAAAGTTTATGATGTTATTGACTTCACACAGCTCTATCAGACCTCAATATTATTGATTTAATGACTCTTTCCTCTTTCTTTTTTTTTTTTATTCAACTCTGAAGTTACCCCTTGGTTTATTAGAGTGCCAGTACTCAGAGCTTTTTATTACATATCTACAGACTTATTTCTAAGGATGCCTGCCCATAAATTACTCACCAACCATTCAAAGGCAGAGCCAGAATATAATAAATATCAAGAGACTGAAAAAAAAACAGGCCTAGGTAATATACAGATTTCTTCCTGCTCTCTGCCTGTTGAGTATATTTCCCAGTAAATAATTTAAAAAAAACAGAAATTTAAAGGAAAATGTCACCTGGCATGTGGCATATCTGTGTCTCATAGCAGATGGCATGGTTCTGCATGGGGAGAAGAATGAAATGCCACATGCATGGCTGGAATGGAAGGATTCTGAGCAAGTGGCATTCCTGGGAAGCTAGCCGGCAGGATCTGGCATTAACGGTTTTATTAAGTTCAGCTGTGGGCTGGAGCCGCCTTGGCTTCCAATGTGTGGTAGAGTTTTAATGGCTGGCCCTCTGGTTGAGGCAGGGTGGTGTGAAAAGTAATTGTAGCGGGTGGCAAGATTGATAGAGTTGAGGCGGATGGGGAGATAATGTGCTTTGTTACCAACTTTTTCATTTACTCCAGAAGCAAAGGAAACATGGATGAATTACTCCAAAAAATGGGATTTGCTTTTTAAGAGGAAATTATCTGAGACAGGTGACTCTGTGCCTTAATGTGAAAATTCTCTAAATTATAGCTCCAGTGAATCCTGCATTGTATACGAAAATCGCACATCCTACTGTGAAGTCAGAGTCAGGAAGAAAGTGAGTTTGCAAATACACCGGCCTCTAAAGAAGCCTGGCGCACATTTTGCAGCATGACATTTGTGAATATCAGGGTGTCATCTATGAATGCCAGGAGCAGTTTTCCTCTTGCTTCTATTTCAAATACGTCTACGAAGGGAAGAGCTGAAACAGTACGGTTAGCATCGAGTGTGCTCTGTTTGCCTATTGACCACACAATGTGGTCATACCTGTTTTCCTTCTGAAGAAGTTCTTCTGATGTTTTTGAATTGTATCATCTTAAAGCAGCCTTGGTTGATGAGGAATTGGGCTTTCAGTGGCATGCTTGCTCTGTCATCAATTCCCCGAAGGATTGTAAATGGCTTCTGTGGATTTCACCCTAGTCCTTTGGACAATATAAATATGAGTTTGTTGACTCCTGGTTATACGATCCTCATGCCTTTTTCAGTTCAGTTCAGTTGCTCAGTTGTGTCCGACTCTTTGCAACTCCATGGACTGCAGCATGCCAGGCTTCCCTGTCCATCCACCAACTCCTGGAGTTTACTAAAACTCATATCCATAGAGTTGGTGATACCATCGAACCATCTCATCCTCTGTCATCCCCTTCTTTTCCTGCCTTCAATCTTTCCCAGCATCAGGGTCTTTTCTAGTGAGTCAGTTCTTCACAATCTGGTGGTCAAAGTGTCTGAGTTTCAGCTTCGGCATCAGTCCTTCCAATGAATATTCAGGACTGATTTCCTTTAGTGTGGACTGGTTTGAGGAAAACCCGTTCTGCTTTGATGAGCTGATAATTGAATGTGCATATAATGGCAAGTCTCTAAAACTTTCCCTCTGCTACTTGACATCAAACATCACTAACACAAGTTGAAAATCAAGTCTACATTTCTGGGCCATGAAACTTTTGTCCTCACAATACTAATGTGCTAAATTGCTTCAGTCACATCTGAGGCTTTGTGACCCCATGGACTGTAACCCACCAGGCTCCTCTGTCCATGGGGATTCTCCAGGAAGGAATACTGGAATGGGTTGCCATTTCCTCCTCCAGGGCACAATACTAAACTAAGTAGTTAATTCAGTAAATTGAATCAAACCAGTTATGTGCTCATGAAAAAATTTCCAATAACCTTCACTACTGAGCTAGTGGTGTTAGCGCCATGTCAGCACAGCCTAAAACAAATGTATTTTACTATGTATAAGGGAAAAATGAAATATAGAAGACAATCAAAAGCTACATTTCAGTACACAACTTTATGCAAATTCGCTCTTTTTCACTCCTCACAATCCTTTAAATCTCTTTCCTGTTTTTTCTTTTGTTACCAGAAGTGGAGGTCTGACCACTCACTGCTCAAAAGCCAGTAAAGAGGCAAGGATATGGGAGAACAACACTGAAACATGTAAATTATCCTATGTGAAATGAATTGCCAGCCCAGGTTTGATGCATGGTACAGGGTGCTCAGGACTGGTGCACCAGGATGACCCAGAGGGATGGAATCCCATGGCGGATTCATGTCAATGTATGGCAAAATCAACACAATATTGTAAACACACACACACACACACACACACAATCTTTCTTGAATTTGTTACAATAAAAAAATAAAGAGGCAAGGTAATGGAAAGTAACGTTTGCTTTATTTTGGATGCCAGCAAGCAGAGGCACCAGAGTGATTGTCCAAAGGCCAACTGCCCCCTACCCCACTAGACAATCAGTGGTCAAGAGATTTTATGGATGGAGGAGTGGGCTACATGTAGAAACAGCACAGTCGGCTGACAGTCACCTTGAAATTGACCACACAGTGGTCTGACAAGTGTCATCTTGATTGCTTTAAATACAGTTAATCTTCAGTTCCAGGGTCAATTTGTCCGCATTTCCTTGAGACCAGTTCTTGGACTCGTGGAAGCTTATGTCATGGCTACAGTCTAGTCATTATATGATTAACTTCTTCCACTTGGTAGGGGTTTCTGTATCTATAAGACATCTCACAGGATATGGCTCAGAATGTTGTCTATAGCCCCTGAGGAGGAACTAAAGATCTTGACTGTTTAATGACTGGACTCTTATTATTTGGTCTGCTTTGACTGTTTTCCTTTCTTTCTGCCTTTTCTCACAAGGCAAGTGGAAGCCACAGAGGGGAAGCACCATAGACGCCTTTACTTTCTTGAAGCACAGCTTCTGCCATTAATACCTTTGGAATTATGACAAAAGGCAGTTTCCAATACGTTTATGTTGTTTTCTTTCTAAAGTTGGGGGATGATTATTTTAAAGGCAATGTTGTTAGATATTAAATAAACTGTAATGAGTATGGGTGAACTGCATGCATATATTACAGCTAACATTCAAAATTCCCCTAGTATACTGCAGACTGAATTACATTTTAAATGATGTATTTTCTTAGTTTTGAGAAACGTGCATTTTCCCACATTACTATACTATATTTTTCTCTATTTCACTCCATTCTCTAGTGAGGCAAAGAAGTCATGTGCTTAAGCATGTTAAAATGGAAAATGAAATTAGAAATATAAATAACAGCACAAAATTTGGAGCTTTGGAAAAAGAGAAAAGATCATTTTACTATATGTAGAATGCTTTTTTTAAGAAAAAATATTTCTATCAAGAAAATTGCCTAGAAATTTAACTCAGATAATTTCACAGTGTGATTCCTGAGGAGAGGCAACTGTCCTCAAAACCAAATTTATGGCATTAATGGATTTAATCATTTGATTCCAGGTTGCGTTTTTCTGGACACTTTGTCAGGAAATAAAATTAACTAGAGAAATATAGATAGATGCAATGTTGACTAGAATTATAGAGTGATAATTATATTCTTGGTTGGCTAAAATTATTGATAACTTTTGATGATATCAGTGTAACTTAACAGGTATTATAATAATATAAAGAGACTCAGCACTCAACACCCCTCAGCGATGCTCCGACTTGTGTCTTGGGAATGCAACTCTGTGCCTAGAGTAGATCAAGAGAGCTCATCTTTACACCCTGCATCTTCTAGTTTATCATCATCATCATAAACATAACTTCCTTTGATCCTTATAATCTTCCCGTGAGGTCTTTAGCTCCCACTGATGATTTTAAAGGTATTTAAAACAGGATTTGCACTTGCACAAAATGATCACAACTGAGGAGGCAGCAAACAGCATCCAGAGGTTCCTGTAGGAAACATTAATCTTTCATTGCTAACTGTGGAAGGTTCAGGGGTTCTAGAGGAAAGGACTAGCTCAGTGCAGGCGCTGGTTGGGGGGCAGGGGAGGGGTTGGGAGAGCCCACCTGGGGAGGTCAGCACAGTGGGTATTTATCAACCGGTATGGAAATGTTTCATTGTTTTAAGAATGATGCATGATGGTGAATCCTGAATAAGTTATCTGCCCCTTAGTTCTGTTCTCTGCGCTATTTTTCACATCAACGGGCAAGACAATATATTACTGCATTAGTATTACTGAATTAGGAGTTTGAAGGTTTATATTGTAATTCCAGCACCATCACAAAATAAGTACTCTAATTTTGGTCAAAGAAGTGACCATAAAGTCAGTTTCTTTTTCTGTAAAGTAAAAATATTTGTCTTGGGTATTTAGAATAATTGTTGTGAAAGTTAATAATAACTAATGATATTCAATATGTTCTGGGCTTGCTGTGAATTTTTTGAAGGAATAACTCAAGTTTTATAATATTCTGATGTTATAGATGCTCATATTTTCTCCATTTTATAGATGAAAGAACTAGGATACAAAGAAGTGAATAAATTGTCTAAGATCACATACATGAAAAGCTGCAGGACTTGGATTTGAATCCAAAGTCCTTATTCATAATTACTATGCTCCAACATTGTCTTTTCTTTTTAAGGAAGACTTGTAAAAAACAACATTTTAGATGCATGAAAAACATTGTCATTTTCAATATTGTTGTTTTCATCATTACTTTTGTTTGCTTTTTCCTACTAGAAACAGAAACTAGGAATATCCCTAGTGCCTCAAAGAATGATCATCACTTGCATTTAGAAGTTTGGCTTAAGAAGTATTTTTGATTATAGAATCTGTAAGAGTACAATTGTTACACTCGGCTTTTATCTGTGGGTTGTTGCTATGGCTGTATGTTTAGTTGATTTATATTAGATTAAATGCTTCACTTCATAGAATATAAACAATTATATTGAACCAGCATACTTTTTTCATTAATCTCTGATTAAGTATCGATGAATAATAATCAGACATGACAGTAAAACTAGTAGTGAAAAATTAACATTTGAATGTTCCCATGTATTGAAAACTGTGCTAAGCACTTTGGACACCTTATTTCATTTAGTCCTCCTAAAAGGACTGCAAAGGTATATTTTTTATTATTGATAATTTACCAGCGAAAAAATTAAGATGTTAACAGTTGAAATAACATAGGTAGGGTAGGACTTGATTCTAGTTCTGTCCACCAAAATGTCTGTTCCTAATCAGAAAGCTATATGTCTGACAAGGTATCTATTGCCTATGAACTAAGGATACTCAAAACATTTTTAAAATGTACTCAGTGAATAAGCATGGTCTGCACATGAAGCTGTCAGTAAAGTAGCCCCAGCATTAGTTTAAAATGAGCTCAGAAAATTAAATGATGTTTTAAAAGTCATGTAATGATTGAGATTATGTTTCTGGAAAAATAATGCCTTTAAAAATTAACCTGTAAAGACTTAGAGAATGAACTTATGGTTGCTAGGGGAATGGAGCAAAGGAAGGAATAGTTATGGAGTTCGGGATGAACATGTATACCCTGCTATGTTCTAAGTGGATAACCAACAAGATCCCATTGTGTAGCTCAGGGAACTCTGCTCAGTGTTATTGGGAGCCTGGGTGGGAGGGGAGTTTGGGGGAGAATGAACACATATATAGGTATAGCTGAATCTCTTTGCTGTCCACCTGGAACTATCACAACATTGTTAATAAGTTATATTCCAATACAAAACTCAAAGTTTAAAAATAAATAAATTTATACCATAAAAATGAAAAATATAAAATTAACCTGTAAAGATGGCTTTAAGGAAGAATAACGTTTAATCAAGAAAAATGTGATTAAGGGGCAGGATCAAGCTGGTGGAGTAGGAGGACACTAGACTCACATCCCCACAATGGTCATGTCCAACCACAACTACACTGGCTGACAGTGACCTGAAGCATCAAGAGAGCTCTTCTACAACCAAGGCTGTAAAGTAAGGTCCACAGGGAATCTGGTGGATTCATGGATCTGCAAAGACAATAGGGATGATGCAGTGATATTCAGCAGGAACGAGAGGGAAGATATTATTCATCTCCTTGGAGTTAGAAGGGCAAATAAATAAGTCTTGAAGAGAGGGTGAGGGGTGTGTATTATAAGGGATCAGGATATTTTATAGTCCAGCCACTAAACATATAACCTCTGCAAAGCCACTTAACCTCTCTGGATAGTATTTATTTATTCACGAGGACAGAAACTTTTTTTTCATCTGTATATTTCCGTCACCTAGCATATTGCCTGGCAGATCCCCTCCCTGCCCCTCAAACACACAAACACAGACACACAAAGCTTCTCAAGTCGTGTTTGTTATTGAAATGAATAACTTTGTGCATAGGATGACCTCCAAATGTGTTTTCAGGACTAGCTTTCAGTGATTGTAAGAGAATTTGGCATGCCCCTGTGCTACTGCGTTATCTTCATATTTGTGAGCAGGGAAGGCCCAGAAGCTAGGAGAAGAATGATAATTCGTGATTAACAGGAACACCACCTGTCTGAAGATGTCCTTCTTGAGAAAGGTCAGCTGTTCTTATAAGTAAATACACATCTTCCACGAAGTGAAAATGCTAGGTTATGCTTTCTCTCTTCCCTCCTATTTTTTTCTTTCCCTTTCATACTATTGTCTTTGCAAATGTTGACTTGTGAAAACGTGAAAGGTCAGAAGTGAGCATGTTAAGGAGAGGACATGCAATTCTTTTTCATTTGTACTTATACAGGCAAAGAGGATTGAGCTAGAATAGAAGTTGATCCATGTTCTTAAACTACAGGCTGACACTTGCGGAGCTGACACTGCTGTCTTCTCGGTTAAGACTAGAGAAGGGAAGGAAAGTTATATCAAAGGTCACTCAAAATAATGACTTAGAGGCAGCAGAAGAAACTGAGTGAGTTCTAGGAGCTTCTCTGGTATTCTAACTGGGGTCATTCACATGGAGACAAACACGATTCAGCTCCCTAGAAGTTCCTGCCTGGAAAGGTAAGTAGAGACAAGAGGAAAAAAAATGAGAATAATACACAAGAGACAATCCAGCAAGGGCTGTTTCAGCCCTAGGAAACATTTCAGTTCAGTCCAAATAAGATGAGGACATTTACAAATCTGAAGGGATATAAAAGAAAAATATGGAGAACTGCCTAAATTCACTTGAAATCATTTCTCCATGGGGTTAAGGATCACCAGCCAGGCTGGTACCCAGACTTACAGATGTTAGCGCAGCTGAGGTGATGATAACTCTTATGATGCTCCACATTCTTTATTCTTTACCTCTTTGAGCTATAACTTACTTTATTCCTGCTTCATTTGGTCACTTAAGTAAAGACAACAGTAGTGCCAACTAAATTCATTGAAGTGTATGTATATATATATATATATATATATATACACTAAGTATATATACTAAGGCTATGTTACCGAGTTCCTTTAATTACTCAAAAATGCCTCTAACTTGCATGATAAGATATATTGAGACAGAAGTAAGTCAGACAGTAGTTGCCAGGTTTGGGGATTTTTTAGAATAAATTATATATTAACTACTAGAGAAGGAAATGGCAACCCACTCCAGTATTCTTGCCTGGGGAATCTCATAGACTGAGGAGCCTGGTGGGCTACAGTCCATGGGGTCGTGAGGGAGTCGGACATGACTTGGTGACTAAGTGACTTAGTGACAACTGTAACAACAAATATAGCAACTACATATTCAGACAAGCATGCTTATTTACAATCTTTCACTTTTAATTTTCCCAGGAATTAAAAATAAACAAATGGTACCATTTGGTCTTATCACTTTTAATGGAACATTTTAATACAAAACATAGGAAGGATATATTCTCAGAATAAATGATAGATATAAATTGAACAAATCTGAATTGTGAAAAATTTATTAAATTGGTCTTATTTTCTCATGCCACACACATTTGTAAAAGTTTATTATGGATTGGTAGCCATCCTCAAATTGGTATTGGGAATATTATGACCTTTGACCTCTGGCACAAGTATCCAGACCAGGATAAATGTAGCCTCTCCTTCTGCTTCTGTGTGTATGCATTTCATTTTTTCTTTTCTTCTCTCTACTGTTTTCTTGTATGCTTTTTTTCCCCCTCTTATCTAACCCTGCCTGGGGGGACATAATTCTTCTGTTCTTGTATTTTGAGGCTATGGTAGCTGATAACTGGATTAGAAGCTTTTCTCAGGTTGTTTAAATATGTCATATATAGATAGCTGATCCCATTAAGTAATGAAACATGCTTTCTTACTGAGCAGGGAAACATTTAATGAAAGTAGCTGGGGTAGGAACTTCCCTGGCGGCCAGTGGTTAAGAGTCTGTGCTTCAGATGTAGGGGTATGGGTTTGATTCCTGGACAGGGAACTAAGATCCCACATGCTGTGTGGCCCCAGATAATTTTTATTTTTTAAAGAAAGTATTTGTGGGTAGAAAGGAGGTGCTCAGGGCAACAGGGCTGAAGGACTAAGTGTAAAGTTGGGGTGAGGATGTGGGACATTCAGAAAGTCAAATATCAGGAAACTAAGAATTGACATCAAAGTCTGGGCAAAATGATATTGTGTGTGTGTGTGTTAGTCTCTCATGTGTGTTCTTCTCTTTGTGACCCCATGGACTGTAGCCCACCAGGCTCCTCTGCCCATGGAATTCTCCAGGCAAGAATATTGGAGTGGGTGGCCATTCCCTTCTCCAAGGGATTTTCCCCGCCCAGGAAATGAACCTGGGTCTCCTCCATTACAGGCAGATTCTTTACCATATGAGGCACCAGGGAAGCCCAAAATTGTATTAACAGTAGAGAAGAACGTTAGGTTAGGCACAGACACTCAGACTGAGGTGAAGGCAATTTGGTGTGATAGACTTGGGCAGTGATTATATACACCTATTATCTGAGAATGCTCAGGGTTCGGGTACTGTTGGTTCCTCTCATTTCTGACAATGGTCTCTTCATAGCTCTGATACCATCAAACTAGAGGTATCCATTGGAATCAAAATGTCAAGGTATAAATCCTCCTACTTTTCCAATTTGTGATATTACTTTTTGCTTCATAAATGATAATGCAGAATGTTAAGGAAGTATTATTTTGTTTCTTATATGATGACTTAGCTTCTTAAGATAGTATTAAAGGATTCATGCATAAACTCTGTGATTACACTCATCATTCATTGCCTTCAAAATCACATTAATGGGAAATGAACCCCAAAGCATTGGCTATATTTTTAGTTTAATTTGGTTTACTGACCTTTATGATTTTTAAACATTCAGAACAGCCCAAGAGTTTTCCTGAGTTAATTATGCCCAAGAGTTTTCCTAAGTTAATTATCTTCAACACAGTGATTATTCTCCACTGCCTGTTAGAATGTTCTACATAGATATCCTATGAGCTTGACATTACTTGCTTATCTCAAATAGTTAGTGGTCCATATCCCACCTTTGCCCAATTTCCCTGTTTCAGTGAAGACTACCATTATTCTCTTAATCACCTCTAAATGGAAGTTTACATTTCACTTGAAATTTTCACTCCTTTTCACTCTCAGCTCTCCTTATTTGTCATTACACGTGCTGGATGCTGGTTTTGTAACATCAGTTGAATCCTCTTTCATCTCTGCATGTTTTCTACTTTGAACCTAATTTAAGCCACAGTTCCCACAGACTTGCACTTTAATAATTCTGACTTTGCACCAGTTGTGAACACATATGCCTCCTGACCAGCATGTCATCATTGCCTATGAGATAAGACTCAAATTCATCAGCCTAATGCTTATATTTTAATATTTCTTTCACTTGATTTTATTTTCTCCTTCCAGTTACTTTGACTGGATGATTCTCATCACCACACAGACATGCTTATTATATTTTTTCACCTTAAAAATGTAAAAGAAAGGAAAAGTCCTGACTGGACCTCACTTCCTCTTGCAGAACCGCTTCATTACTTCTCTTCCGTCTAGACCCTCTTAAAAGAGTCTGCACTCACTGTGTCTGTTTCTCTCTTGAACACAGTCCTAACCACATCACCAAATTTGCCTTGCTAGAGGCCATGGTCATTTTTTTAACATTCCCTTATCTCTGTCTGTCAAAAGCATTGGACATAGCTGACAACTTTCTCCTTCTTGGAACACCTTCTTGCATTGGCTTCTACACTGTTCTGATTTTTCTTCCACGCTCTGGTCTCTTTTTCATAGAACACCTTTTTCACTGGTGTTTCCTTATGTCTCCAGTTTCCAGATACTGGAGAGCTCCAGGGTTGAATCCATGAACCTGTTATTCTCCACCTACACTGACTCCTTAGATGGTTTTATACAGCTTCAGGGTTTTATATGCCATTCATATTGATAGCTTACAGTGAACAGTGTTGGGATTCTTGATCTCTCAAGAAGATTTAGCTTCAGGACCAGGGACCAGGCTTGATCACTCAAGAGCTTTTGTGTAGCAGAATTTTATTGAAGCATGAAAAGGAACAGAGTAAACTTCTGACACAGACATCAGAAGGGGGACAGAGAGTCCCCCCATGCTAGTCTTAGCAAGGAAGCTATATACTTTTTTAATTGGTTGTTACAATAAATCAAAAGAATGTCTCAAGATTGTAAAGATACTATCAGACTCACTCCCACAATTTACATTTTAAGATAACAGGATTAGAACTTAACAATAGAAAGATCTTACCAGACTCACTCCCATAATATGCATTTTAAGATAATAGGATTAGTCCGAAGGTTTTCAAGAAAGAGGAACTGTCTTCAAGCAGGGTACACTGCTGTTATATAAGAAAACATTTGCCCTTTCCTCCTCCTTGAGAATTCCAGACCCCTATCTCCCCTTTAAGAGCCCTAGACCCCTTTCTCCTCCTCAGGGAGCCCAGACTTCTTATCAACCTGCCTAGGAATTGACTCTGTTAATATTATGTTTGTATCTCAGGTCTAGACCCGTCCCCTGAAACTTCAGTGCTTGGTTAACACTTCCACTTGATGTCCCTTATTCACACAAAAATTAATATGTCCAAAGTTGATTTCCTGGTATTCTGGCAAAAGGCATAATAACATGAAGTAAAAAAATAATTCCCTTCTCGGTCTTCCCATATCACTTATTCATCTTTCTTTTAAGGACTGAGGCTAAAAACCTGGAAATCATGTTTGATACCTTTCTTTTGCACATTCCCCCATCAACATATGTGCAGAATCTGACCACTTCCTCCCCCACCATCCTCCTGGCCCATTCACCATCTTCTCTCTTTTGGATTATTGGTCTAGCCTCCTAACTGTCTTCCTGTGTCTGTTCTTGTCTTCTGCTATCTTCTCGCAACACAGTAGACAGATTTACCATTTGAAAATACAGATTGAATCAAACTCCTCTTCTGGTTAAAACCCTCTGGTGGCTTCTTAATTGTCTCAGAGTAAAAATCAATGTGCATACTATCTTCCATAAGCTCCACATGAATTGGTCCCTGGTTGCCTTGTTCCCCTCATTTCACACGAAGCTTCCCTTCACTCATAGTCCAACCACCTGATGCTCCTCTTCCAGGCTTCTCCCATTTTAGATCCTTGGCAGGGGTGGTTTTCTTCCCTGATGACGATAATACTTTTCACGCACGCATCCAATGTGACGACTTCCGGTTTTGACCCCAAATTCACCCCCTTAATGAGGCTCTCACCCCAACATGTCATGTTTCTATTTTTAGTTCTTTTCCTTTGTATATATTTTGACTGTAACACCTTTTTTTTTTCTGCGTAGTGTCTTGCATAATATCGTTCAACCTCAGAGAATAATGTCAAAGGGTTTGTCTACTCTGTGCACTAGTGCTATCCCAACACTTAAAACACTGATTCAGTAATTAATTGCTGAATTAATAAATGAAGTTTCCACTACTTTTCAGCCTTCACTTTCAAGAACCATAGATATGCACTTTCCAGATGCACATCATCTTCTTCCTCCTTTCTTTGGTTTGGCAGCCTTTTCCTCTGTCTGGCACATCCTTCATCCTTTCCCTAAATCTTTGCAAGGACAAATCTCATAAATCTTTCATATCTCTTCAAAAAGATTCCATTGTCTATGGCTACTTTACAGTGCCCTCTCAACCGAAGAGAGCATGGCTTTATTCTGATTCTCATCACAGATTTGCTACACTTGGAAGCAATCTCTCTCCTGAACAACCACAGCATTCCTCCAAAATGTCCATCCCCTGGCAGCATGAAGGTTCCCCTTCTATTCACATTCTGACCCCCATATACAAAGTCATTTCTTTGTCTTTAGTCCTGATGTACTTTGTCTGGCTTCCTTGTTACAGTATTTACCACTTGTCTCTATTTCTCGTTGATTTCTTTTTAATCCCTCTTTCCATTTCTTTCATTTTTATTATAACCTAATCTTCCAGATTGCTCCCTGGGGAGTTGCATGTATTTCTACTTCTATAGATGCCTACTTTTCCCCCCCTCTCTTTCTCTCTCCCATTGGAATAATTTGCTGTTAAAGTGGTTTTTTAAGCTGTGGTCTTCAGAGACCTGGGATCTTGCCAAATTTCTTGTAGTAAAGATAAAGGGGGAAGTCAAAAGGCTGGAATTCCAAGTTCCTTTCCACATCCGCAGCTCTCTCCCCCAAGCCTATTTCTGTTGAACCTATTTGATAATTGAGATTGTACCGTCATACATGTATGCACCCACCCTTACATGAGTGCATCTGTACACACATACATGCACACACACAGGGACACCTTTTCTTTGGCAAAATGACTGTTCTTCAAGATATTTTTAAAAACTGAATATATGATCAACCATTGGCACAGAAATTTTCCCTTTCCAACTGCCTTTTGAACCACACTCTAGAGCACATTTATGATTTTCCTTTTTCAACTTTATGAGCTCCAAGTAATGGTCATTGTCCAGATTCAGGTCTTTTAAGTAAAAATTATAGATAATAGAGCTGCAGGATGTTTTTTGAACTTCCTGTATAGCATCTTGTGGGGCTCTTTTTTTTTTTTTAAGATGATGAAAATTGGCCCTGTGAGGGATTGATTCATTCACATTCACACTGACATTCTGTTCAGAAATCAAAAGATCAAGAATCACAAATGGGTTTCAAGAAGAATGCACATTTTATCCTCCGTCTTGCCAAAATAACTAGAATTTTCTTTTCCCCTAAGTTAGTTGGAAATATTACTCAGTCCATTGAGTGGTGACACTTTACTCAAGGTAACTGAGGGACTTGCTAAATATTCTGCTTTTAACTGCTTGAGGTTCCCAGCAGCTATTTTGGTAGTGGAAGATTTCTACTCCGGTTTGATTTACCCAAGGTGACAACTCCAGATGTGAAGTATGGTGATCTGATGGTAAAGAGAGAATAATAAAGAATTTAATTCTTTAATAAAGAATTAAAGAACAGAGGTTGCTAAGGTGGATCAACTAGGAGATGTGTGAGGAAGACATACTTACTCCAAAAGAATGAAAATTATTTAAAAAAAATCATCAGGATCATACTGAAAGATCAGGGACATAAATGCTTAATTTCCTGCTCTGTCATCTACTGTCATGACCTTGGACCAGCTGCTTAGTATTTCTGAGCTTTGCTTCCTCATCAAACATTAAAATGGCAGCAATAATAGTATTGTCGTATAGATTGACTTAGATAAATTATGTAAGAGACACTGCCTCAGAGTAGTCTCTAAATAAATGGTAGGTATTAGTAATTGAGTAACAACATAACTCAACTAATAGTGTAAAATTATCAGAGAGCACATTGCATTATTAATAGGACTTCTAATGTCAGACACACAGACTGAATTCTCTTCCCTGGCTCTCCTATAAATGAGCACATCAACTGTATATTTATAACGAAACTCCGAAAACCCCTAATACCATCCCAGTTTATCTGCATCTTCTCGTCTTAGTGGGGAGGTACCTGGCACACAGCCTGTAACAAATTTCATTTTTCTCTACTTTGGAGTTGATATATGTGTGGTGTCTATCATGTACCATTTCCTGTTTGCAATCCTCATACAAATCTTTGGATGATGCATGACTGTGCTTTATTTATTTAGTTTAAGCAAAAGGAACAAAATAGACCGTCTACCTACACCATCAGTTCTTCTGAGCCAATATCAAATGCTGTGGTGAGATTAATGTGATTTATATGCAGATTCCTGGAAAGAAGGAGAGCTACTGACCTTCTGTTCTATTGCCTGGAATCTCCTTGGACTCTGGAATGGGTAGTTTAAAATATTAATGCTTTGAATAATAAATTAGAGTACATAGGAAATGAGGTATGAGCATAACAATTTTAATTAGTTTTAGGCATATTTTAATGATTGTTTGGCCATTAACTCCAGTAAACATAAAAATGCAGGGGAACAAGATGTATGAGGTCCTTCTTCCTTAGCTTTGTTTTAACTGAAGCCTTTGGAAAGATGTATATCATTTTAATTTTGGTTCCAGAGGCTTTTATGTAAATTAATTGCATTGGAGAATTGGCAAGAACATTTTATTCAATTTGGAACAGCAGTGATTATAAGCTTTACATTAATATAACAACAATTTAACAATGGCTGATAGATGGGCCGCAGCCACGCAATTATCAGAAGTGAGCCACTCTCTTGATCTCTAATTAGGTCTATAAGCAAATAGAGTTTTGCCAGCACTAATTGCTGTGTTAAAGCTGGCAGTGAGGTAGCGAGTGAGCTCACGTTAAGGTAGTCAGCACAGGATGCTGTATATCCAAAGATTTTCCCATTTTCTGATTTAATCAGATATGTAATTCAATTATATATGTTATGGAAAGAGACATTTAACTGAATTGGAAAGCATTCTCCTCCTTGCTCAATACAACCATATGTCTTGTTAACTGCAGACATCACGTCTAAAGGGTAAGCATTTACGTTAAGTGTTTTTCCCACCGTCCTTACTGCCTGCTCACATGTTTGTCCTCCCCTAATAGCTCCGAGTCTAACAGTACCTAGGATGCTGAGTGCTACGTGGAGGCAAATACATAGATGGAAGAAGATGTATAATCTTTGATTTGTTGCTGCACGTTAGTAGGGATTAAAATGCACTCAAAGGGGATTTAGAAGGCATTTGAGCACCAGGCTAGATATTGTGGGACCCATTTTAAAGAAGCCAGAAAATCCCTTGATTACTTTCAGTCTTTGACTAAAAGCTTGGTCCATTACGAGACAAAGACTATTTGCTTTATTTTTTGCTCCAGCTTATTCCAATGTGCACATCAATAACATTTAAAGGGAAGAGTTTTGGGCTGAGGCATCAGGTTGAGTTTAAGCTAGATCTGGAAAAGATAATTTTCTAGGGCAAAGTCTATCAGAGGAGGTCAACCTGCAGGGAAAAGGTCATGTAATATTTAGGAGGAAAATTACTTCTTTAAATACTCCTCTAGTGTAAAAATAAATAAATCCTCCCCACCTCTGTTCAAAATGGAAATTGACATACATGAGTGTCCATGGCAAAGAACTTAATAAAATCCTACCAGGGAATAATTTCACATCTTTGACCTGGTCTTTTGTATCCAAAGGAGTGACCACTAGGAGAAATAAGGTACAGAGGTCTTAAAGGGCGAGATTGGAAAACAGGAGCTAATTAAGTGTGCCAAGGTTTGTGAAATAGTCATACCACTTTGAAGAGAGGCACCTGAAAACATACAAGACGGTTAGAAATATATATATATATATATATGATTGTGTAGTGGGGAATAGGATTACAGAAACAGAAATGGAAAGCCTGGTCTCTCCTGTATCAACCTGTAGTCAGGTACTCATGAAAGGAGAACTTTCCAGATGCTAACTGGCAGCAAAGGATCACCTGGCCATGCAACTGGGAGAATCATTCTGGAAGAGTCCACGAGATTCATGCTGTAAGGTTACTCTTGCAGGTAACAGAGGAGGAAGAGGAGAAAAAAGCTGTGTTTCACTCCAATTCCACAATGTCTTAGGACTTAAAGTCTGTGTGTGCATGTTTGTGTGTGTGTGTGTGTGTGTGTGTGTTTGAGGACACGGTCAGTAGGAAAGGCACCTGATTTGGCACAGGTGCTGTTCAAAGTTATCTTTTTTGACAGGTCCCAATTTTCACAGGCTTCCCTTGTAGCTCGGTTAGCAATGCAGGAGACTTGGGTTCAATTCCTGGGTCGGGAAGATCCTCTGGAGAAAGAAATGGCAACCCATTCCAGTATTCTTGCCTGGAGAATCCAATGGACAGAGGAACCTGGCAGGTTACAGTCCGAGGGGTCACAAGAGTCGGACACGACTTGGTGCCTAAACCACCACCACCAATTTTCACAGTTACCGTTTCACAGAGTTGTTCTGACATAGGAGAAGTCCGTGACCAAGAAAAGGCTGCATTTGTTGCTTGGTGGCTATTTACCCTCCACAGTAACTAAGCAAGCCCTCTCCTGACACTTTAATAAAAATGAAAGCAATAACTACTTCTCTGACTCTCTATGACATGCCAGAATCGCTGTCAAACTTGTGTATGTAAGTATGCACAATATTACTGAAAAGGGTGTATATTATCCATTCCTGGGTCAGGAAGATCCCCTGGAGAAGGGATAGTCTACCCACTCCAGTATTCTGGCCTGGAGAATCTCCATGGACAGAGGAGCCTGGCAGGCTACAGTCCATGGGGTCTCAAAGAGTCATACATGACTGAGCATGTGTAAAGAAAGGAAGATAACAGGAGGATATACAACTCTTTATGAAAATGATGAGGTCCTTGTGTAAACTCAGGGATGGCAGGATCCCAAGCCATGCTTCTTTCTAGTGGGTTCTTTCCTGCCAGATATATGGTGTGACTTGAGGCATGTTAAGTCTTTAAGAAGACTATGCTTCTCATGATGTATACCTGTTTCCAATATTTTACTTCTCTGTCTGCTAACAGTACTGTTGTTCTTGTGTGCTTAGTCGCTCAGTTGTGTCCAACTCTTTGCAATCCCATGGACTGTAGCCTGCCAGGCTCCTTTGTCCTTGGCAATTCTCTAAGGACTGTTTTTCTTATCCATAGATTAACAGAGGCTGTGTGGGTGATCTAAGAGACACCAACATGCTTGTCCTTCTCTCCATCCTGCCAGGAAGTCTAAAAATCTAATATTTTAAAAGTCTAATTGGGCTTCTCTGGTGGCTCAGTGGTAAAGAACCTTCCTGCAATGCAGGAGCTGCAGGAGCTTCATGAGCTTCAAGTTCAATCCCTGGCTTGGGAACATCCTCTGGAGGAGGGCATGGCGATCCACTTCAGTATTCTTGCCTAGAGAATCCCATGAACAGAGGAGCCTGGCAGCCTACTGTCTAATAGTCTAACCTTATGTCTTTGGTAAGGTGTCAGTATGGGTTACTGGAAAAAGCACTATGTCACCAGGTCAAAAGAGCCACATTTTTGATATTCAGGTTCATTGTAAAATTCAACATGTGTTTGATACTATTGGTATTAAGGCTTTGTGCTTCTCTGGAAACATATTAGCTTCTTGCAAATTATTAGGACTGATACTTGCGTGTTAGCCTCTCGGCATCACAGAAGGAAGAGGTCCTTCTTGAGCAAAGGGAAGAGGGTGGGTAGGTAATCATGGTGATGGATACAGCAGGCAAAGGATGGAAGAAGAGTCAGCTGTTTGGGATGAAATAAGGCATCATGGGTACACCCCTGGGCTTCCTAGAGCACGTGTAATATCCTCGAGTGCCAAGAAGATGAACAGAGCAGCACAACTTTATACGCTGAGTAACAAGAAATACTCACAACAAAGAGAGATGGGCAATTGCGTTAGCCACGTTTAGAAGCCTTGTAGCTTGAACCGGGTCTGCTTAAGTCATAATACCCAGAGAGCTTAAAAACACAGAGCTGTAGCCCTGAGTCTTGACTCCAGTTTTGACTTAATTCTGCCTTGCTTGAGAGCTGTGTTTTTCAAAGTTCTTGACCTATAGACCCGTAGTGACATTCACAGTAAGAAATTTCTGCTGCCAAGAATCAGCCAGGTAGTCAAGAAGCCAGTGAAAGTTAGACTCCACAGTTTCTGCCTCCTGCTCTAGCCTCATGTTTGCACTGTGGAGTTCTAGCAAGGTCTTCTTCCCAAAATTCCATCGCCAATTTACTTGGCAAGAGATATGCATCGCTGGACTAAGGCTAAATGGTCACCTTTTTAAATTTAATGTTCCTGACCTTAATTAGTAGTTTAGTCTTTCAGACCTTCATTTGTTTCACTTTAATGGATTTTGTAATTGACTTCACATCCCAGTTAGGTTGGTTGCCCCATCCCAGTTCAGAAAAGCGACCAATTAGCTCTGGTTTTCCCATTCCCTCCCACTTCCTTGGAACAATTGCCCTATTTCTAATTGCTTAAGCACAACTAATACAAACCAACAAGATCATAGCCAGGCACTACTAACACACTTAGTGACAAGGTTATTGAATTTATTAAGCATTTGGCCCAATATAGCTCCTAACAAACACATTTGGAACCTATGACAGTCCTGGTGAGTGAGTTAAAGACTCATTATTTGGACTGCTGGTGTCCTTGCATGGAAACTGTGATTCTTGTCAAATCCATTAGCTGCTTTACAAAACAAGAGCTGTCATTTCATTAAGCTGGTCCACACATATCAACAGCTCCAGGGTGAATTCTGGTCACTTCTTGTCTATGTCACTATGTTTTCTGAAAGCTGACTTCCCCCCAGTGTATATGTCAACAGCCTACAAGTCTTCGTTGTATAAGGAAGAATCATGAACCTCACTGAAGAAGCAGCAGTTGATTTAAAGAGAAGAGAAAGTTAGATTTGAAAATTTTAGCCTTCTTTTTGTCTAATTTTTTCAGTGTTTAAAAAAGAAAATGTTTTCAAAAGATTAAAATTAGAGCATCGACTTCGTTCACTTTCTAGTTAAGGATGGAACAGGGACTGGAATTCAGATCTCTCTCCCAAACCAGTGTTCATTCTGAAAAATCATACTGCCCCTCTGGTGGTCTCCGTATGTTAATTTCTGTAGTGCTCCTTTACTTAATAAATATTCATTGAGCTCTCCTTTTATGCCAGGTGCTGTCCCAGGGTTGGAATTATGTCAGTGAACAAGGCTAAGTCCTTACCTTCATGGAACTTAAGTTCTATCTAGGTTGGAGAGCAAATCAGTTGAAACATATGATATCATATAAGGTTAAGTAATAGGAGCCAAAATAATGGGGATGGAGGAGAACAGGGTGTCTTCTGTCACAAGGTGTTAGAAAAAGCCTCTTCGAGGCTGTGTTTCAAGCACAGTGATTTGGCTGAATTGAGGGTGAAAAACAACCACACAGAGAGGAAAATTGCAAAGGCCCTGAGGCAAAAATAAATGTTGTGTGTTCTGTTCACAGAATAGCAATGAGGCCAGTGTGTCCAGCACAATGAGGGTGGCTGAGAAGAAGAGGAGTACATATTTATAGATAATGGATATTTCTCGTTCCTAATATGAGTGGAACAGCAATTCCAAGTGAAAGCAGAGAACATGTATTGTTCCAAAAAGACTGAGAAGTAGCTGCGTAATCAGAAAATATTAAATTTTCTCCACGATGGAAGGAAAGTCAGTTCTGCAAATGATCTACCCAGGCCAATGTTATATCTTAATTTCAACCTAAACTGACTGAGCCCCATTTGTGAGCAAGGTTCTGAAAGACATACAGTGAAGCAGTACTCCTTTTGAAGAGGATGAAATAAAATGAGTGAATGGAAACAATGAATTAAAAAGACAAGTTAAAAAAATTGATGAATAAAAGAGATTATGAGATGCCACTGAAGATGGAAAATGTGCTGGGGAAGTTCACTGGGAGGAAGGAAAGTAGCTTGTTGGGAGAGGCAGGCATGTATGTTGCAGCAGTAACATGCAAACTGGAAATTAAGGACTACTTGGATGCTAACAAGTGGAGACAGCTTCCTGGGAGTCCATGGCATGCTGAGGAAATGGCATGAGGAAAGACAGGAGGAGAGACGTAGGTTAGTGAAAAGCTTGTTCTGGGGCAAGAAGTCCAGGTTGGTTGGAATATAAAGGTAAGAGAATATAGCAGATAAATTTGAAAAGATGATGAAGAAGTTTGAATGCTTTAATTAGGAACTTGAACCTAATTACTTAGGCAACACAGAGCAACTTAAGGTTTTGTATCAGCAAGCAACAATGACAAAGAAAATGAATTAACTTCCCTCTAGTTCTTTGTGTATCTATCATGGAGAAATTTAGCTATACTGGTGTTATCCATGATTTTAAGCTTTGGAACTCTTTTTCCTATTTAAATTTCTCAAAGGATGCTGGTAAAAATAGGATATATATATTTTGCAATCTAATTAGAATTCTTGACTTCCTACCCTCTTTCTTTATATCTAAGAAAGTCCCAAAGGCATTTCCAGAAAGTCCAAGACCACAAAAAACATAGTTTGAACATCACTGAGCCAAAACATTCTTGTATCTATTTTCATTTCCTGGACATGCCAACTTTTAGGAGACATTAACTTTTCACTAGGTAAAACATTGCATTAATTTTCCTTGTCTTCCTTAGAAGGTGTTCCTTTAAAATGTTGATGTGTTATTAGCACACAGAGCCCTGTAGACCAGTAATTTTAATATCTGAGGTTGCGTTATGAAGCTCACTTCCATCCAGAGAACGAAGAGACCAAACAACTAGTGTTTAAGAGGCTCCAGCGCCTTAGAATAACGCAAACACATTTTTTAAAAAGTTATTTCACAAATGTTGGAAAATGTGAGACAATTTCAGCAAAATGTGAATATAATCCATTCCTCTAAAAAGTTATTTTCTAGCACAGACTCACTCCTATTTTGACAAACAGGACTCTTCTGAGTATCTGAAAGTGGAAGTAAGGATGAGGTCAGCAGGGATCTTCTTTGGCAAACGAGGAGCTCCAAAAGAGCAGAAATGAATTCAAACTCCTTCCCGGCTCTACACATCTCAACTTAGAGTCTGGCTGTGAATTAACAGTATGGCATTGGTGTGTGTTTCAATCTGTTCACATTCCTCCTTCTGGCTCAAAAAAAGGAGCATTTGAAGATTTTCTGAGTTTTGACAAATGTTATCCTTTCCACTCCCCCTCCCCCACCCCAGTTCCTTCTGTACACTAACCAATTGCTCTGACTCCCTGCTGAGAATTCACACCCCTCAGAAAAGATGCCCGTGTGATTGTTACCAAGTCTTGGTGCTTGGCAGGACACCCTCAGACACAGAAGTCTCTTCGGTCGGGTTGGTGTAAGACTGGAGAAGTGCCATGAGGAGATGACATTGCTAGCTTCATGCTCCTGTAGGGGCAGTGGGTTTCCATCTGCTCACTCCTGACTCAAGCTGTGGTTTCTTCCCACGAGCACACATATTCTGTAGGGGACACTAACTGACTCTTCAAAATCTCTTCCACTAACTCTCTATTTTGAAACAGAAAGGTGGCTGGAGGAAGACCCCAGTTCGGGGTGAGTTCTCATTAGTCAGAGTCTTTCCTATACCATTGTTGATCCTATCAGCCCTAAAGGATGGGCTTTATGCAGGTTTGAGTTGTTTATTTCATGGTTCAGTGTACCCCTGGCTTGAGGGTTCATTCTTCTTTCTTTCTAAAGGCAGGGATGGCAGAGTAAGGTACCTCAAGGAAAAAGATGTGAGTTAGAGATCCAAATTACCTTTGTAATTACAAAGTAATTAATTAATTGCAATAGTATTAATTAACGACAATAGTATTAACAGATAAAGTGAAGAAATCTGACTCAATTCCTAGTATGAAAGAAAGAAAAGAAAGTGAAGTTGCTCAGTTGTTGTCTGACTCTTTGCATCCCCATGGACTGTAGCTCACCAGGCTCCTCCATCCATGGGATTTTCCAGGCAAGGGTACTGGAGTGGGTTGCCATTTCTTTCTCCAGGGGATCTTCCCGACCCAGGGATCAAACCCCAGTCTCCCTCATTGCAGGCAGACACTTTACCATCTGAGCCACCAGAGAAGCTAGTTCCTAGTATGATTGCTTATTAATTCCATGATAGATAATATAGCTTAGGTTTCCTGATTATGTGATTTTTTTTTATGAGTGGATTGGGAAAAAAATAACCCTTCCTCACAGGATTATTATATATGCTATATGATTAAGCTTTATGGAACATTGAAAAAGACATTGGAAACATTTAAACATTTAAATTTTAAGCACATGTAAACCTGTGTGCTGGTATCATCCTACAACACCTTTCAGCAAAACACCAGAGGTTTAAATTGAATTGGTCACACACCCTCTTGTCTCACCTCAGATGAGGATTATGTGAATGTAATGGAACAAAATAGGTGGATTCGCACCAAAGGACCATTTCAGTTACTCTAGAGGAAGCAGGAAACTTACAGCACATGGACCCTGGTGAGGAAGATCAACATGACAAGGAAGTGAGCACTATCACTTGTTGATCCATGAACAGGACACTCAGAAGCTACTCTGTTGACCTTGGCCTTGTCTTTGGAGGAGACTCCGAGAAGCTTCCACGGTGTGTAGGAGAGATGGGGATGGACAGATTTGGAGGATAAACCATCAAGCTCTGGGATCCCTCTGGCTTCAACTTGATGGGCTTTTCCAAATTGAAATATCAACATTTTCACAGAGGTATCAGTTACCTAAGTGTGGAGCTCCGTGGCAAAAAGAACAAAACTGGTTTAAGAAGGAAATGAGGGGTATTTCTTGCTGCAGCTTAAAGGTAAGGATAAAGAAGAGAGAAAGGAAAGAGGACCAGAGGGCTGCAGGTCTCCTGCAAATGACCAAGGGATCCATCAGTAGAGAAAACATATTTTAAGACATTTGCATTATTTGCAGTAAAGTTAAGTTTCCCTGAAAGTGGTTTTTCTGGTTCTTATTTATGGGAGGAGCTGTTTTCCCCCTCAGGTACTTATTGAAGTAATCCATATTTATTGAGGTCCCTGGTAGCTCAGACAGTAAAGCGTCTGCCTACAACGCAGGAAACTCAGGTTCAATCCCTGAGTTGGGAAGATCCACTGGAAAAGGAAATGGCAACCCATTCCAGTACTCATGCCTGGAAAATCCCATGGACCAAGGAGCCTGGTAGGCTACAGTCCATGGGGTCTCAAAGAGTTGGACACGACTGAGCCACTTCACTTTCACTTTCATACTTATTGAAGTAATCCAAGTGCTCATCACACATTTTGGTGATTGCGTGTATGCTAAGTTGCTTCAGTCATGTTGGACTCTTTGCAACTCCATGGACTGTAGCCCTCCAGACTCCTCTTGTCCATGGGATTCTTCAGACAAGAATACTGGAGTGGATTGCCATGCCCTCCTCCAGGGGATGTTCCTGACCCAGGGATCAAACCCAGGTCTCCTGCATTGCAGGTGGATTCTTTACCATGAGCCACCAGGGAAGCCCATTTTGGTGATTATCTCCACTCAGTTTTTATTAGACAAATTAAGCTTATAGTTTAGCTCAGTGCTTTACACATCCCACGGGCGGCTGAGATTAGACATGCCCAGGTAATGCAAAGCAGTCACATTGGCCAATGAGGACTGGATTTCTCAACCTCTTGTCACTTGTTAGTGAAGGGATTAAATGCAAGTGACGTTAGGAAGGCAACAGGAGAGAAAAAGGAAATCTGAGACTGAATAATTCTCAGCCTGGATAACTCAGTCATAAAATAACTGAAGCTAGCACACAACCTCTACAGTCTCTCAGGGGCTGTGGAAATACCATTCACAGCACTTTTGCTCAGAAGCGGTTCTTCCAGCTCTGCTGCAACAGCTGCTCATGATGTTCAGCTGGGAAATCCAGCCAGATGTTGCACATCTTCCTTTTTATCACCTCCTGTAGGAGTGCAGTGTGAATTAAAGGGGCGTTTACATTGTTAAGCCCACCAAAAAGGAAACACAGTCCCCAGGCTTCCTGAGGCATAGAGGTCCAGGGGCTCAGCTAACAGATTTTTCCAAGGGAAAAGACTCTGACTGTTTGCATAGGATGTTGAGGCAGGAAGGAATAAACATGAGAAAAATGGCCTGTGTAGGGAGAAAACCACTCTCAGGAAATGGAGTATGTACAGAAAACAGCAGTCATCGTATGAAATTAACACATCTGACATTAAGTCAAAGGAATGTCTCTCTTGCAGTGGGCTTGGTTAATAATCCTGCTATTGGAGACCCACAACACAGTTTCCAGTTGGAAGCAGAATGCCCTGCTTCCAACTGGAAACTGTGTTGTGGGTCTCCAATAGCAGGATTATTATTATCACCAGGGACCATACTCGAGGTAGTCCATTCTGAAGGAAGAAAATGGGAGAGAGACACTACAACTGCTATTTATAGGTCCCTTCAAACACATCCATTAAATTTATACCTTAGAGTTTATTTTTAATGTACATATTCAATAGTGTATATATGTCACCTATATATTTGCTTATTTGTGCACTTATACATCTTGGAAAAGACCCTGATTCTGGGAAATATTGAAGGCAGGAGGAGAAGGGGACGACAGAGGATGAGATGGTTGAATGGCATCACCGACTCCATGGACATGAGTTTGAGCAAATTCTGGAAGTTGGTGATGGACAGGGAAGCCTGGCTTGCTGCAGTCCATGAGGTCTCAAAGAGTCGGACACGACTGAGTGACTGGACTGAACTGAACACTTATATATACACTGAATCCTGAAAATTGTTTTTGCAAGATTTCCCTGGTTGTCGAGTGGCTAAAACTGCTTTCCAATGCAGGGGCTGCTGGTTTGATCTTTGGCCAGGGAGCTAGGATCCCACATGCCTTGTGGTCAAAAAAACTGAAACATAAAACAGAAGCAATAGTGTAAAAAAATTAATAAAGGCTTTAAAATAAAGTCCATATCAAAAGATTTTTTAATATTTTTGCAAATAGGAATTTATAACAAAAAATGTGGATAACACTGTTCTAAAGGATTTATGGGTTCATCAGGGATCTGTTGACAAGGATTCAGAAAATTCTGCCAGTTGATCTCACTCTGTGTCTGACAGTTCAATAGAAGTTCAATGGCTAATACTTAGGACACAGCCTGGGCTTTTTCTTAAGGACCTGGACAGATAGAATGTCTCTTTGCAGACATCTGCCTTGGAAAGATCTTTTTGGAATAAGTTGATAAGAGCACATTTTTGTGATGCTGTAGAGAAAGAAGACTAAGAGCAAGGTATGCTTTTCAAACTGTAAACAAATGACTGATTCCAGTGATTTTTCTTCTGTCTTATTAAGTTGTCAACTATTTGAACAGTCATGACCTATGGACAGAATTGAAAACCTGAAAATTAGTAACCCTATCTTCCAAGACTCTGTAGGGTCTATCCCTTTATATGATGGAAGCCCAGACATACCATGGTCTGCTTCGGAGTTCACCAAATAAGCTAAATATGTTCATACATATAGCATGCTGAAGTGACATTTAATTTTTAATTTTGAAACTATTCATGGTTGAAGTATCAAAGTCTGCTATCACTAATCATATATCTGTGCAAAAGATGTAAAATAAAGGGCATTTTACAATGAACTCCAGGGGTAGGTTTAGGTCAGAACTTTACTTCTACTTTTTTCAAACAAAAATATTTGGTTCTGGACTTCCCTGGTGGTCCAGTGATTAAGACTTGACCTTCCAACATCGTGAGTGTGGGTTCAATCAGGGAGGTAAGATACAATATCCATCATGGCCAAAAGAATACCAAAGCATAAAACAGAAATGACACTGTAATGAATTCATAAAGACTTTAAAAATGTTCTGCATCAAAAAAATCTTTTTAAAATTTGTATTTAAAAAAGTAGAGGGAGGGTGGAATAAAAATTTGCTACACCACACCTACCTGAAAATAAAAGAAAAGAACATTCTGACTGTTTCAGAAGTCCATCAAATACACGGGTTTAAGATAGTCTTGGAGTGAAACTTGATTTTTGCTTTGATAGTTGAGCATCCTTTAACCTGTATTCTCTTAAAGTGAAGACAGAAATGACTAGAGATAGATGAGACCAGATTCACGAAGACTGGGCTATGTGACATTTTTACTCCACACAATTGGGAAAATCAACAGAAATTCAAAATCACCTTTCTGTGCCTTGAAATAACAAGGGATTTGGGCATATCTAACATGATCACCACAAAATCAAATAAACTAAAAATAGTTTGTTTGGGCGACCGATAGGGAAGTCCCCTGGGAAGACTTTCTTTCGTGGGGGGTTTTGGGGGCTTCATCGCTGGAACTGTCACTGATTTATAACTTTCTCATTGAGAAGACCAACGCCAGACAAGGCCCATCAGCACAAGGCAAACTTGTTAATCATATTCACATGTCCTTTGGGCCCTAACTGCTTCTTTTGCATTAAGTTTGGTTTGAGAGCCAGCATTCTCTCCTGAATTAGGTTAAAGGGGGGAAAAAAACAAACTAAAGGGGAGACTTTACAGAAGATTGAACACAGAATAGGTCTCTCCCAGGGTCCCAGCGGTGAGTGAAGTCTGAGTGAGTCAGGAATAAACTCTGACAGCCAGTGAGCAGACCTCAAATTGGCCCTGAGTCATTCTATCATCATTTTTTATTTTATTTTATTTTATTTTATTTTTTTTATTATTGTTTTTGCCATACATTGTCATGATATCACCATGGGTTTACATATGCTTCCCCTCGGGAACCCCCCTCCCTCCTCCCTCCCCCCTGGGAAATCTCGCTGCACCAGTCCCGAGCATCAATCCTGGGCTGGCGATTGATTAGACACATGACAATTAACATGCTTCAATGCCCTTCTCCCATATCATCCCACCCTTACCCTCATCCACAAAGTCCTCGAGTCTATTCTATACATCTGCGTTCCTTTTGTTGTCTCCCATGTTGGGTTCTCATTACTGTCTTTCTAAATTCCATATATATGTGTATCATCATTTTATAATTACATCTTCACGTACGGCAGATTTACACGTGTTAAGATTCATTTAGAAATGGCACACAAGCCCCTGCAATTTGGCATTCCAGTTAGAGAGCCCCAGTGTATCAAACAGCTGATTAATAAACTCTGAAGGGTTGAAATGATTCTCTGTCATTAATCATATTCTCTTCTACCTCTATATTACCTGAAATCATTAGAGGAGAAGAAAGCCTAAAGCGCAATCAGCTACCTGCATGTTAATACAATGCCTAGCTGCTTAGCCTCAAACAGGCAAAAGAAATTAAGTAAGCGGGAAATTACACTAGATGTGGTTTTTATTTGAGGGGGGATTGTGGGGAAATTCTTCTTTCTAGCAGGGGCTATCAAATGAAAATCACCTATGAATAATAATTAAGACAATTGATGACTGTAAACAGAGTTTCATCTACAAGAATGACTCTGAAAGCCTGTTGCTTTGGGCACAAGGAAACCCCACTGTGGCAACTCAGGAATTTATCCCAGGTTTTATTTTTATATGTGGTTTTATTTGTGTACATTTTTTTTGTGTGTGTAGCTATTGAAAGTGAATCATGCAAAAGCAGCAGGAAGTTTTGTTTTATTTTTTTTTAAGATCATCCGTTATTCATTTTCACATACATTTAATTCACTCATCAACCACTGCTACTGGGAGATAGTGTAGTTTCCTCGAGGGATGGGTTTGTCTGTATTTCACTGAGATCAAGTAGCCTCAGAGTTGAGGTGTTTAAAAAGATTGCAGCGAAATTTAGGACATACCAGGTACAAAGTCATACAACATACCTTGGCTGGTCAATGTAGACATTTACCTCTATCAGGAATGTACTTAAGTGTACAAGAATTAATGTCTACTTGCAGAAGTCTAGAGGATAAAAGATTTTTACAAGACAAAGGGAACGAAAAATCTTTTGAATCAGACAAGCTGAATCACTGTGAGGGCTGAATCCTGATGTTGAAAGAGATTTTAATATTCAGACTGGAGTTAGGAAGAGATATCTACTTTGAATCAAATGGTTCTTATGTGCACTTTGTTCCTTATAATTTAAATATTAAAGTTTTCTAGTGTCAAAGATCCTGAAAGAGCAACCCTCCTCTCTAACTTTGTGCTAGTGTAGTTTCTCCTTTTTTTATTTTTAAAAATTTTATTGGAGCACAGTTGATTTATGATGTTGTGTTAGTTTCTGTTGTATAGCAAAGTGACCCAGTTATATATATGCCCACTCTTTTTTAGATTCTTTCCCCACATAGGTCATTACAGAGTACCGAGTAGAGTTCCCTGTGCTATACAATAGTTCCTTATTATCTATTTCATATAGAGTAGAACGTATATGTCCATCTCAATCTCTCAATTTATCCCTCCCCCCTTTTCTCCCTCGTAAGCTTGTTTCTATACATGATGACTCTATTTCTGTTTTGAAAATAAGTTCATTTGTACCATTTTTTTAGATTCCACATAGAAGCATGTTTCTTAAATGCTCTTAGCTAACTACATCACCATCCTGTGATGTGTTGGGCTGCCATTTCTTAGTTTATACATTGCTAAAATATCTTATTTTCCCTGATTATTTTATATTATTTAATTGGCCCTAGACGCTATTGAAGCTCAGAATGGAAAAATGGATATATATACACACCCCAAACCTACACTTCTGCACACACCCAGCAGTTTAAGCAGTTCAGAGGCCTTCTCTCATTATTTGTAAAATAAAGGGTTGGGCCAGGTGACCTCTGGATGGCCTCCAGCTCACACACTCCAGGAATCTTCACTGAACTCAGAGAGGTAAGCTCCAGGAAGGCAAGGAGTATGGATTGCCTGCTCACTAAATTTTTAAAGAACATTTACATCCATTACTTCATTGTTCCCACAGCAATCCTATCAAGCAGGAATATCAGACCGATAGCTTCATTTTACAGAAGGGAAATCTGAAGCCAAGAAGTTAATAGTTTTCCAAATCTCATAAACCAGAATCCTCTTCCAAGTTTCTTTTTTTTTTTTAAGACTTTTTGATATGGATCATATTTTATAAGTCTTTGTTGAATTTATTACAATATTGCTTCTGTAGTTTATGTTTTGAGGTTGTTTTTTTGGCCTCGAGGTATGTGGGATCTTAGTTCCCTGACCAGGGATTAAATCCACAACCGCTGCATTGGAAGGCTAAGTCTTAATCACTGGACCACCAGCGAAGTGTCCCAAATCTTTTCCTGCAGAATTATATCCTGGGTCTAGAACCAGTGGTAGCCTGGTGCAAGTTTGATAGTCTCATCTCTGGGGATATATATATAGTTATGGATATATTACTATACATATATTTGATTAATATATGACTAATATATATCAATTGAATGTGTTGATAAAAAGAGCATATAAAATAAAATTAAAAATGATAATACACATATTCATTACTCATTCTTGTAAATTTCTATAGCCAACTGGTTCCTACAGAATGCTTTTGTTTTTGCATTTGAAGCCAGCCTACCATCTCAGTTCAATCACGATTTGACAAATTGGGCTTCCTCCTAACTTAATAGCTCTCTCCTAACAAATTTATTTTCACTAAATCTGATATGTGATGTACAAAAACCTATTTCTCATCTTTGTGTTATATTAATTAAATTGAAACCTTTTTCAACTTCAGCACTAAATCAACCTTCAATTTATTCTGTTTGCTGATTTTCATGGTATAAATACTCTGTGGCCAAGTTCAAGGCATCAAGGTGGACCTGACTGAGCACAGATTTAGGAAGAGACATATAAGGACTTGGGGCTTCCTCGATGTCTCAGCAGTAAAAAATCCACTTGCAAGGCAAGAGTCGCAGGGGACGCGGGATCTGGGTTGGGAAGATTCCCTGGAGAAGGGAATGGCAACTCACTCCAGTATTCTTATTTGAAGACGCTCATGGATGGAGGAGCCTGGTGGGCTACAGTCCATAGGTTCACAAGGAATCAGACACAACTGAAGCGACTCAGCACACATACATACAAGGAGTCACCATTGTATAGTGTCTCCACTCTATGGATACAACCGACATAAATATATTCAGCACTATAGGCAATGGTAAAATGTTGTGAAGTAATTAGGAAGTATTAAGTTTCAAGCATTTATTAAATTTGCCTTTAATATAAGCTATTTAATTGTAAGCTTTTATAGTTTAAGTTTTAATAATGACTGTGTTTAACAACCAGGTTGCAAAAAATCCTAAAAATTGAACAATTAGCTCAAACAAGGCCACCTGGACCTTGCATCCCAGTAATTCCATGCATTCCAGGCTTTACTCTTTGGCCTACCTGGAGTTAAGTATATTTGACCTTAAGATGCTTATGATATTTTTGTTTTGCGGTGATGGTTGTGCAGCCAGGTAAGTGGTGCGAATATGGACATGATGGACTCTCTGAGTGAGGCTCTCTGAGCCCATAGTGTATTTGCTTCCTCCACGCTACCATCATTCCAGCTTCAGAGGCTCTCTGCTGACATCTGGATGGACTTCTTAGCCTCTTGGCTCGCTTCGTCATCCTCATCACCTCTGGGCATCACTGGTTTTCCTGCTGCCTGTCCTTACATCACTCAACCCTCCAGACTTCCTGACCCATCCTTCAGAGACTTTGCATGTTACCTATATAAATGTGACCTTATTAAATCTCTAATCCTATAGCCATGTAAAAGCCAAAGTAAACTAACATGCTAAAATGAAACAGTATTCTGACTGTGTCTCAGTGCAGGATTTGATTACACATTTAGTTTGAAAAATATATATCTATATACACACATATATATGCATATGTTGAGGTCAACAGAGGACAGTATAAAATGATCCATGCAGATGAATGGTAACTTCTCCTTTCACATTGCTGCAGATCATCCTTAGAGAACATAGGTTTTCCCTATAAAGGGTACTTATTTATCATGCAATATTCTTCTCAAAGTTCTATTTTTATTCCCTTTCCCAGTTAAAGGCAAAAAAACTAAGAATAGTGGAGGGGGTTCCTGCACATCTCTGTTGAACAATTTACTGTCTATGATGGCCAGGGTTCTAAGATGTGCCCCCCACTCCCCCACCCCCCGGCAATTTCCACCCACAGGAGTACACCCCTCGGTAACCCCCTTGCTTTATGTGTGGATCCTGTGAATAGAATGGGCTATTGCTCCAGTGCTTTACTGCTAATCAGGTGACTTGAGTTCTTCAAAAGAAAGATCTGTCTAAGTGGACTTGACCTGATCAGAGGACCCTTTAAAAGAAGGTGAAGTGTCATAAAAATGTGCTCCTTCTGGCCCAGAGCAATGCAAACAGCCAAGCTTTGGACTATCTATCAGGACCATGTGGCTTGGAACTGTGGTAGCCTCTAGTTACTGAGAAATGTCCCAGGCTGGCAACTAGCAAGAAAGCAAACATATTGGTTATAGTAATTCAAGGAAACAAATCTGTGCCCAACCAGAATTTGAAAGAGAATCTTGAACCTCAGATGAGAATCACAGTCCCAGCTGATTTCCCTCTGGTGAGAGCAGAGCAGAGGACCTAGCTAACCCCATATCTGGACTCTTGACACATGAAAACTTTAGCATCGTATATTTGTGGGTTTTTTAGGTCTCTAAGTTTGCTTACGCAGCAGTAGGAAACTAATACACTGTCCGAGGTGCCCACGGACTTTAATTCCCATTAGATTTCTTCTTGACTTTCTCTAAATGGACCCATTATCTCTTTATGTCTTTTTAATTGTATCATTTAAAATCAGTAGTAGAATTAAGTTTAGCACAATCTAAAAAAATATTTTTATGAATGTGTAATGTGCTATCATCTTGTGCAATAATGTGGAGTAATATATTTTTTAGCAGGAAACTAACTTTTTGAGGGGATAAAATATATTCTAATATCTAGCTATCATTCATCTGTGAATGGCCTATATAAGCTGAAGACAAAGATCCTTAGCTGCTACGGCTTCCTAATCTCATTGTGGCATCTCCCAAGGACTCATTTGTTAGTGATTCACATTTAGGAAAAACGTGCAGTAAATGTCATTCAAATGCTTTACTAAGGACATTGGTGTCACATCTGGAATTCTGCCCTCTCTCTTTCATCATCGTTCATGCCCTCTCCTCTGCATCTTTTTCATCAGTGTGCAAGCATATTGATTTCTCTCACTTTCAAAGAATGGTGCTGGGGAAACCAGACAGCTACATGAAATTAGAACATTCTCTAACATCATATACAAAAACAAACTCAGAGTAGACTAATAATCTAAATGTAAGACCGGATACTATAAAACTCCTAGAGGAAAACATAAGCAGAAGAGTTTTCCTTTTCCCCCAAATCTAAATTTCCTGTACTATTTCCTATTTTGGCAGTGTCTCACTCAACCTAGGTGTGCAGGCTTCCTTTTTCCCCTAACATTCCCGTAGTGCCTGAAAGCAAATCTTGTGCTTGCTACTTCCAAACTGGATCCAGAGTCTAACCCCTTCTCAACATACCCACTGTGGCCTTTCTGTTTCCACCACTGCTCTCACCTGAATTATCACAGTGGTCTTCAGAGTGATTTCCAGCCACTTCCTTCATTCTTCTAAAAGTTACTGACAAACATAGAATCCAGGAAGATACTGTTAAGCACATAATTTGGACTATTTCTCTTTACAGCCTAAGAGTCTCCATTGTTTCTTATCTCCATCAGAGACAAGCCAAAATCATTATACGGTCCCATACTATCTTCGCCCAACAGGATTGCTACCATCTCCCTTTGTACTCCTTCTCTGTTTTTCTTACTGAGCTCCACCCACACTTCCCTCAGCTGTATTGTTTCCTAGGCATGGAATGTTCTTTCCTCACAAACCTTCGTGTCTTACTCTCTGGTGTCCTTCAGATCTTTGCTTCTTCCTCGCTGAAGGTTTCCTTAAATAATATTTTTAAAATTTAGCTTTGATGTGGACCATTTTTAAAGTCTTTACTGAATTTGTTATAATATTGCTTTTGTTTTATGTTTTAGTTTTTTTGGCCACAAGGTATGTGGGGATCTTAGTTTTCTGATCAGAGATGGAACCTGTATCTCTTGCATTGGAAGGCAAAGTTTTACCACTGGACCACCCAGGAAATCTCCTCACTGAGGTTTTTACTCACCATCTTTTTAAAGTCCTAATAAGCCTGATACATTCTGATACTTTCTCTTCACCTTTCTTGCTTGATTCTCCCCATATTTATCACAAACAGATATACTAAAATCTTAATTCACTTATTTATTGAATCAGCACCTCATCTTAAAATATAAACTCCACAAGAGCAAGTATGTTAGCTTGGTCACTCAACATCTCCAGCACCCAGAGAAGACACATTATAGGTGCTCAGTAAACGTTTGGAAATTCCTTATTAGCAACAAACTATAACACATCTTCAACTTACTGCACTTTAGAAACACTGGATTCAAATGAATTAATAGTTTGCCGGTGATTTTTAAAATGAACCCTTAGCTTGTTAATTAACAAATGGAGGCTGTGTTGAAAGTGATTCCTGGAGGTATCCCTGAATGTCACCTTATCAACATTTTAATTAAAAATTGGATAAAGACATAATCAAAAAAGTTTCAGTCACCCAAAACTAAAAAGGTTATTGAAACAGGAACTGTGGCTTACTGATTTAGCATCTATTAACTCCTTCTTTCCTCTCAACCTAAATAAAGTTTTATTCAAAGGAAGCTGACTGCTCTCACCTTACAAGTGAGGACATAGTTAGTCTAGGCAGGTCCTGTTACTTTGCCAGAGATGGTTCAGAAGTGAGCATGCCATCCTGATCTGACCAATGAGAAGTGGTTTGCTGGAACTTTGTTACAAAATCTTTACTTGTAAGAGAAAAATGAAATATAAAGTATCGGAGAAATTACTACAAATTTCTTTACACACTACTATTAAGGGACAAAATTCACAATAGCAAATTTAACAGAAAATGTACATTTCTACACATGTACTGGGAATCAGTTCCCTAGATAAAAGGAGAGAACAGACTTAATAACATTTCATGGTAAAAGCATTTAGCAGCTTCTATTGACTACGAGCTTAACATAAATGAGCAGAGATGCAACTGCAATAAATTAAACTGTAATGTAATACCAGATTAATAGGAATATAGTATATGCAGAATAAAATCTGGGTCACCATAATTCAAGCAGAGGGCAATACTTCATGAAAAAGCAAATTTTAAAAATGAAAAATAGTTAAACAAATAAATAAGCCCAAATAAGTTCATCTATACCATTTTTCTTGAGAAGGAAATGGCAACCCACTCCAGTACTCTTGCCTAGAAAATGCTATGGATAGAGGAGCCTGGTGGGCTACAGTCCATGGGGTCTCAAAGAGTCAGACACGGCTGAGCAACTTCACTTTCACTTTCATACCATGTTTCCAGGTTCCCCATATACACATTAATACATGACATTTGTTTTTCCCTTTCTGACTTACCTCACTCTGTGTGATAGTCTCCAAGTCCATCCATGTCTCTACAAATGACCAATTTTCTTCCTTCTTGTGGCTGAGTAATATTCTATTGTATATATGAACCAAGACACTTAGATGGCTCCCATGTCCCGGATATTGTAAATAGTGCTGCAGTGAACACTGGGGCGCATGTATCTTTTTGAATTATATGCAAAGCATGAATAGAGATACAGACATATGGATGCCAAGGGGGAAAAAGGATGGGATGGGTTGGAACACTTAGACTGGCACGTATACACTATTGATACTATGTATTAAATGGATAACTAATAAGAACAGACAGTATAGCACAGGGAACTCTACTTAGTGCTCTGTGGTGACCTAAAGTGGAAAGAAATCCAAAGGGGAGATATGTGTATATGTGTGGCTGATTCACTTTACTGTACAGCAGAAACTAACAACATTATAAAACAGCTGTACTCCAGTTAAAAAAGAAAATAATAATAATAAAAAATAAAGCAAGCCCAGTCCTTGTATACATTTCTAGGTCAACATTAAAGAAGATTTATTTCAAAGAACAACCATCACCTTTTAAAGTCATGTATCCCTCCTCTCTCTCCAACCTTCTTAGAGTCTTCATCTGCTTGGAGGATTCACCTCTTCCCATCTCTCACCCATCATCTGTTCTCTATTTTCTGCTCTGTAGTCCTCCATGTTTCCCTTAATTCTCTCTCTGATTTCTTACTATTATTATATTATGTTTATGAGTAAATCTGTATCTTTCCAATGCAAATATCTCAGCATTTCAGCTCTTGCGATTACATTCTCTCTCCCCCATCACTTCTCTATTAATTAGTTTTATTTACACAGTAAAATTATTTACTGGTAGGCTACAGAGCTACATGGAGCCAATTTTTCCATAGCAGATAGGAAAACAAGCCTGACTACCTAGATATGGATAGCTTAGGGATCCATTTCAATTATATCCAGCTTAGGGAATGGTGATTCCCCTATATCCTGAAATGATCAGATTTTATTTGGAGAATATAATGTTCAATTGCCAGTATAATATTTTACCAGAGCTATTAAAACAATATGATAATGTAGTGTGATGTTAAATCAGTGTGTGGAATGAGAAACAATGGAAATAACTGGAAAGGTTCGGTTTAGAAAAAATGCTGTGCATTAGAGCTTTCTGATACAGTGGTAATGCCCTGTGTTGCCCAGTTTATCTTGTCATTGCTGTGGTTCTAGTCACTGAGTCATGTCTGATTCTCTGTGACCCCATGGACTGTAGCCCACCAGGCTCCTCTGTCTATGGGAGTCTCCAGACAAGAATACTGGAGTGGGTTGCCATTCCCTTCCCCAGGTGATCTTCCCCACCCTGGGATAAACCTGGATCTCCTGCATTGACCAGCAGATTCTTTACCACTGAACCACAGGGAAGTCCATAGCAGACCTTCAAAACTTAAAAATATTTTTTCTGTAAGATGTATCACCAGTACAAACAAAATCCTATTGTAAGATTTGCCTTAGTGACCTCAACTGCCTCACTTGATCCTTGCTCACCTATCTTCATATAAAACATACAAATTCCTACCTCTTCCTGCCTTGACAAATCTTTTGCCAACAATGAACCTGAAACTCATCCACACACCAAATCATAAGTGACTGATAATGGTTGGAGGTATAACATCTTCTTGGAATGTCAAGGTTTGAAACCAGGACATGTAATTCTTATATTTCATACCTAAGAAAGCATTAAGATTCAATAAGAAAAAAGTGGTGCATTTAAGATTCTATAGTTATACTGGTACAACTGGGGAGGGAACACATGTTCCCCATTCCCTATGCAGTGTGTGCTTTTAACTACACTAGCTTTTAAGGTAATTACATTGCACTAGAGGTTGAACAATCAGACTGAAGGAATGAATTTTCAACAATATAATTTGGATGTTCAGCAAGCCTGCAAGGGATCCATTTGGGGCTTGAAGGAATGATCCTCTTGCTCCTGACATCATCATATGCTAGGTGTTTCCTTCTGTAAGATGCTTCTGCAATCAAAACATACCCCCTCCAACAGGTGTTCCTACCAACCTGCTGTAGTGCTTTGGTTGGCACTTGATGACAAACTGGTTTGAAGCCATAAGGGAGCTCCTCATAGTGGGACCAAAGCGTCTGCAGTTAAGGAACAGTGGAAAGAAGTTGGCAACACGTTTGATCCATTCTACAGAAAGCCAAATGGTGGTACCCAGGGGATGGAGATGAAGTGGTTTGTTTGTTTGTTCTTGCTCCAGACAAGGAGCTAAAGCCAGATGCAAGAATAACATCAGCAGGAGCAGGCTTATTTCCACAACACCCTGTTCAGGCTGATTTAGAATCTGAAGCTACAGGAATCTTGGGGAGCATGTCAAGGGCTATTTAGCTTACAATCTTCACTAGAAGTTGGCCAATTTATACTTCATCAAAAATTCAGTTGGAAAGATGTGATAAAATATTGCCCTTAAGAAAACACTTGATAATATATTTTCCTTCACAATTATAAACACAGGGGTCTCTCTAAGTTCAATGAGTATCTGACAGAAGCTAAAGACGTATTGTTTTCAGGAAGCCTGTTTTTCCCCTCAATTACATTAATAATACTTATGTTGTATATTTTTTATTTTTTTCCATTTCCTATACTGTCTGATGGAGAAGGCAATGGCACCCCACTCCAGTACTCTTACCTGGAAAATCCCATGGATGGAGGAGCCTGGTGGGCTGCAGTCCATGGGGTCGCTAAGAGTCAGACACGACTGAGTGTCTTTACTTTCACTTTTCACTTGCATGCATTGGAAAAGGAAATGGCAACCCACTGCAGTGTTCTTGCCTGGAGGATCCCAGGGGTGGCGGAGCCTGGTGGGCTGCCATCTATGGGGTCGCACAGAGTGGGACACGACTGGCGCGACTTAGCAGTAGCAGCAGCATACTGTCTGAGAGGAAATTATGATAAGAATTTTAATGATTGTACCATTATAAAGAAATAAAACCATTGTTGAAAAGCTTAAAAAAATTCACTTATATTTTCAGTTTCACCAACTGTAGTATGTTTTTCTTTTACTTTTTCCTTTCCTCTCCTCCCTTTCTTTCTCCTCTTTTTTTTTCTTTTTATTAGCTTTCAGAATTTTTGCAGTTGCTGTGAAATTATGTGATGATCTTTCTGTTATATATATATATATATATATAATATATATATATATATATATACCTCCTTTAATACATGTTAAACAGGCTGATTTTTAAATTGGGGATCTATATATAAAATAAAATATGGATAAGAACTTGTTTGACTAAAAAAGAAATCTTACTTCATATCCTCCTTGCTTCTCACTCTGATTTTTCCTAATTTTACTAAAGTTTTGGGCTTTAATTTTCATAGTATATACTATACCTGCAGAGTCAAATCATTGCCTATAGCTAGGAGTTCTCAGATTTTACTTGCAACTGAAACTTGTGGAATCCTAAAACAGTTCTCTTGAGACATCAACTTGCTTTACTCTCTTCTTGGGGACACAGAAAGAGGTATAAAAAATTAAATTAAGGCAATATGCAAATACATTTATGTAATACAATTTTTCTTATTATAAAAAATTACTTTGCATTTGAAGAAGATCCACTTATATACAGAATAATTTCTTCTCTCACGAATTAGCAAGTTAAGAGAACACAACACACATGCATGGACATAGACACAAACATTTATGCACCAACAGAGAATCATAGCATCATTTTTTTTCTATTCACCACCCTCATTCCACACATAAGTCCTTCTCTGCGGAACTCTAGTCAAGTCAGATATATATAATCAAACAGGTTTAATAAAAGAATATGTAGACATTAGCCCAAGTCTATTTGACTTACCTCTGGAAAATTATAAAAGGTATCAAGGATCAGTTTATTTTTCTGTTTAACTTCAGTTCAGTTCAGTTGCTCAGTCAGGTCCAACTCTTTGCAACCCCATGGACTGCCGCACACCAGGCTTCTCTGTCCATCACCAACTTCTGGAGCCTATTCAAACTCATGTCCATGGAGTTGGTGATGCCATCCAACCATCTCATCCTCTGTCATCCCCTTCTCCTCCCACCTTCAATCTTTCCCAGCATCAGGGTCTTTTTCAAGGAGTCAGTTCTTTGCATCAGGTGGCCATTTTATAAACTTATTTATCCACTTAATTTTCTTCCATAGCATTTATTAACTCATAATGCTTACTTATATTCCACAGGATACTAGATTCATATGACTCACTTATGGAATTTCTGACTTAGACAAAAGAATGCCGTAATAATCATCAGTGTTGAATTGTGGGATAGTGGGTTAATACAATTTTTTTGTTGTTGTGCTTTATACAACATTCACATTGAATACAGATCAACTTACAACATGAGAAAATGATTGTTTAACAAAGTAAGTGGAATAGGGATCTCTTTTGTGATATAAACTTGAGATCTGTCCATGCTAAACTGCTTCAGTCGTGTCTGACTGTTCACAACTCTATGGACTGTAGCCCACGAGGCTCCCCTCCAGGGGGATTTTCCAGGTCAGAATACTGGAGTGGGTGGCCATTTCCTTCTCCAGGGGATCTTCCCAATCCAGGGATCAAATCAGGTTCTCCCACATTGCAGGTGGAATTCTTTACTGTCTGAGCTACAATGGAAGCCCTAGTATACATTTAGTTACACAAAATATACTATCCCTTTGACTTTTGCTCACTCTGAAATCCCCCAAACTAGCTAAACCCAACTTATATGTGCTTTATGTTGTCCTTAGACATTATGTGGAGACGGAAGGAGTCACTCAGACCCATTCTGTTTCTCCTCCAGACTTCTTATAGGAATAGTAAGAGGTGCCGCCATTTTCCCTCTGACCCTGTACACCTCGGCACCACCTAACCCTTCTCCTTCATTCAGGAAAACATGGAGGAATGAAAATGCTCATCTGCAGGTTAGAGTATTAAACTCCACCTCTCCGTGAGGGACCTTCCATAGCGTCAGGTACTCACTGTTCAAGGGTCTCAACCTTGGATGCTTACATCATCCCTCAGCCACCACTGAAATGTTAGCGTCTTCAGGTGAGTATAAAAGGGAATCATTTTGAAAAGACATAGTGCCATGAGAGTAAATCACAGTATTTAGACCGTCCTGCTGCACAGTGAGGCAGAGGCTGAAGCAGGTGCGAAGGAAAGCAATTATCTCAGCTGACAGCCTTCCTGAAAGTCATGGAATCTGTTGGTTCTTTTGTATAACAAGTTACAAAGAGGACAGCTGTACAGAATATTTGCTCCCTGCAGAAGTACAATGCTAAGTCTTGAAATGAGGCTTGGGCAGAACCATGGTACCCTTATCTTATGCATTAATCAAACACAGCCGTTTCTGTGTTGCACCTAGCTCTCTGCTGTTCTCACAGAAACTCAGAGAGCAAGCCGCTGCAAAGCTACAGCCATCCTGCAAACCTGACAGGGCGTCGATACATTTCTGTTACAAGGCAGCAGGGGCCATCTTCCTCGCAAGCCGGCAGTTTGGGAGCTGTTGAGCCCTTCGCTTTGTAGCATCTGTGCCCAGAGAGGACCCTGGGGTCAAAGTCTTTCCTATATTTATCTTCCTGTGTGTTTATGCACAGCCCGGAGGATTCAACTTGTGTACCATTTGCAATTAAGCTGGAAGAAGGATGAAATCAAAGTTCTGGCTATGTATCTGGAATTTTCTCAAGGCTACAGTCTGCTAGTTTTCCCCTTCCTTCCTTCGCTCTTTGCTTTCTCCCTCCTTTCCTTACTTCCTTCTTTCATTCTTTCCTTCCTCCCTCCTTTCCTTACTTCCTTCTTTCTTTCCTTCCTTCCTCCTTTCCTCCCTCTCTTTCCACCCACCCCTCGCCTTCTCGCTCTCTTTCCTTAATTTATCAGGGCTATGGAAGCTCTATGGGGGCTTCCCTGGTGCCTCAGTCACTAAAGAATCCACTTGTACTGCAGAAGACACAGGTTTGATCCTTGGGTCAGGAAGATCCCCTGAAGAAGGAAATGACAACACACTCCAGTATTTTTGCCTGGGAAATCCCATGGACAGAGGCGCCTGGTGGGCTCCAGTCTATGGAGTTGCAAGAGTCAGATATGACTCAGTGACTAAATCACCATCAAGGAAGCTCCACAGATTGCATAGCCAACTCCAGAATCCAAATGCTCCCCAGATTGCCATGCAACCCATAAGCTACTGTAACAATTTGGAATCCCAAGAGGCAAAGACTATTTTCTTTTCTTTTTTTTTTTTTATTGTTTTTGCCATACAATGCCATGATATCACCATGGGTTTACATATGCTCCCCCTCCAGAACCCCCCTCCCTCCTCCCTCCCTCCTCCCTCTCCCCGAGAAATCTCGATGCACCAGCCCCAAGCATCAATCCTGGGCTGGCGATTGATTAGACATATGATAATTAACATGTTTCAATGCCATTCTCCCATATCATCCCACCCTTACCCTCATCCACAGAGTCCACGAGTCTATTCTATACATCTGCATTCCTTTTGCTGTCTTGCATGTTGGGTTCTCGTTACCATCTTTCTAAATTCCATGTATATGCGTTAATATACTGTCTTGTTGTTTTTCCTTCTGGCTTACTTCACTCTGGATAATGGGCTCCAGTTTCGTCCATCTAAGTAGAACTGCTTCAAATGAATTTTTTTTAATGCTGAGTAACATTCCATTGTGTATATGTACCACAGCTTTCTTATCCATTCGTCAGTTGATGGGCATCTAGGTTGCTTCCATGTCCTGGCTATTGTAAACAATGCAGCGATGAACATTGGGGTACACGTGGCTCTTTCAATTCTGGTTTCCTCAGTGTATATGCCCAGCAGTGGGATTGCTGGGTCATATGGCAGGACTATTTGCAGTTTTTTAAGGAACCTCCACACTGTTTTCCATAGTGGCTGTACTAGCTTGCATTCCCACCAACAGTGTAAGAGAGTTCCCTTTTCTCCACATCCTCTCCAGCATTTATTGCTTGTAGATTTTTGGATGGCAGCCATTCTGACTGGTGTAAAGTGATACCTCATTGTGGTTTTGATTTGCATTTCTCTGATAATGAGTGATGTTGAACATCTTTTCATGTGTTTGTTAGCCATTTTTATGTCTTCTTTGGAGAAATGTCTGTTAAGTTCTTTGGCCCACTTTTTGATTGGGTCGTTTATTTTTCTAGAATGGAGCTGCAGGAGTTGCTTGTATATTTTTGAGATTAATTGTTTGTCCGTTGCTTCATTGGCTATTATTTTCTCCCATTCTGAAGGCTGTCTTTTCACCTTGCTTATAGTTTCCTTTGTTGTGCAGAAGCTTTTAATTTTAATTAGGTCCCATTTGTTTATTCATGTTTTTATTTCCAGTATTCTGGGAGGTGGGTCATGGAGTATCCCGCTTTGGGTTATGGCAGAGAGTGTTTTGCCTATGTTATCCTCTAGGAGTTTTATAGTTTCTGGTCTTATGCTTAGATCTTTGATCCATTTTGAGTTTATCTTTGTGTATGGTGTTAGAAAGTGATCTAGTTTCATTCTTTTCCAAGTGGCTGTCCAGTTTTCCCAGCACCACTTGTTAAAGAGGTTGTCTTTTCTCCATTGTATATTCTTGCCTCCTTTGTCAAAGATAAGGTGTCCATAGATGCGTGGATTTATCTCTGGGCTTTCTATTCTGTTCCATTGATCTATATTTCTGTCTTTGTGCCAGTATCATACTGTCTTAATGACTGTGGATTTGTAGTATAGCGTAAAGTCAGGTAGGTTGATTCCTCCAGTTCCATTCTTCTTTCTCAAGATTGCTTTGGCTATATGAGGTTTTTTGTATTTCCATACAAATTGAGAAATTATTTGTTCTAATTCTTTGAAAAAGACCTCTGGTAGCTTGATAGGAATTGCATTGAATCTATAGATTGCTTTGGGTAGTATACTCGTTTTCACTATATTGATTCTTACAATCCACGAACACAGCACATTTCTCCATCTGTTTGTGTCCTCTTTGATTTCTTTCATCAGTGTTTTATAGTTTTCTATATACAAGTCTTTTGTTTCTTTAGGTAGAAATACTCCTAAGTATTTTATTCTTTTTGTTTCGATGGTGAATGGAATTGTTTCCTTAATTTCTCTTTCTGTTTTCTCATTGTTAGTGTATAGGAATGCCAGAGATTTCTGTGTGTTGATTTTGTATCCTGATACTTTGCTATATTCACTGATTAGCTCTAGTAATTTTCTCGTAGAGTCTTTAGGGTTTTCAATATAGAGGATCATGTCATCTGCAAACAGAGAGAGTTTTACTTCTTCTTTTCCAATCTGGATTCCTTTGATTTCTTTATTTGCTCTGATTTCTGTGGCCAAGACTTCCAAAACTATGGTGAATAGTAGTGGTGAGAGTGGGCACCCTTGTCTTGTTCCTGATTTCAGGGGGAATGCTTCCAGTTTTTCACCATTGAGGATAATGTTTGCTGTAGGTTTGTCATATATAGCTTTTATTATGTTGAGGTATGTTCCTTCTATTCCTGCTTTTTGGAGGGTTTTTATCATAAATGGATGTTGAATTTTGTCAAAGGCTTTCTCTGCATCTATTGAGATAATCATGTGATTTTTATTTTTCAATTTGTTAATGTGGTGTATTACATTGATTGATTTGCGAATATTGAAGAATCCTTGCATCCCTGGGATAAAGCCTACTTGATCATGATGTATGATTTTTTTGATGTGTTGTTGGATTCTATTTGCTAGAATTTTGTTAAGGATTTTGCATCTAAGTTCATCAGTGATATTGGCCTGTAGTTTTCTTTTTTTGTGGAATCTTTGTCAGATTTTGGAATTAGGGTGATGGTGGCCTCATAGAATGAGTTTGGAAGTTTACCTTCCTCTGCAATTTTCTGGAAGAGTTTGAGTAGAATAGGTGTTAGCTCTTCTCTAAATTTTTGGTAGAATTCAGCTGTGAAGCCATCTGGTCCTATAGACTGAAAGTTAAAGGCTGGAAAAAGATATTCCATGTGAATAAAGACCAAAAGAAAGCAGGAGTGGCAATACTCATATCAGATAAAGTAGACTTTAAAATAAAGGCAGTGAAAAGAGATAAAGACGGACATTACATAATGATCAAAGGATCAATCCAAGAAGAAGAAATAACAATTATAAATATTTATGCACCTAACATAGGAGCTCCACAATATGTAAGGCAAATGCTAACAAGTATGAAAGGGGAAATCAACAACAACACAATAATAGTGGGAGACTTTAATACACCACTCACACCAATGGACAGATCAACTAGTCAGAAAAGTAACAAGGAAATTCAAACTTTAAATGATACAATAGACCAACTAGACCTAATTGATATCTATAGGTCATTCCACCCCAAAACAAGGAATTTCACCTTTTTCTCAAGTGCACACGGGACCTTCTCCAGGATAGATCACATCCTGGGCCATAAATCTAACCTTGATAAATTAAAAAATATTGAAATCATCCCAAGCATCTTTTCTAACCACAATGCAGTGAGATTAGATATCAATTACAGGAGAAAACCTTTCAAAACTTCCAACATATGGAGGCTCAACAACACACTGCTGAATAACCAACAAATCACAGAAGAAATCAAAAATGAAATTCAGTTATGCATGGAAATGAATGAAAATGAAAAGACAACAGCCCAAAACCTATGGGACACTGTGAAAGCAGTGCTAAGGGGAAAGTTCATAGCAATACAAGCTCACCTCAGGAAACAAGAAAAAAATCAAATAAATAACCTTACTTTACACCTAAAGCAACTAGAAAGGGAAGAGATGCAGAAGCCCAGGTCTAGTAGAAGGAAAGAAATCTTAAAGATCAAGGCAGAAATAAATGCAAAGGAAACAAAAGTGACCATAGCAAAAATCAACAAGCCAAAAGCTGGTTCTTTGAGAAGATAAATAAAATTGACAAACCATTAGCCAGACTCGTCAAGAAACAAAGGGAGAAGAACCAAATCAACAGAATTAGAAATGAAAACAGAGAGATCACAACAGAAAACACAGAAATACAAAGGATCATAAGAGACTATTATCAGCAACTATATGCAAATAAACTGGACAACCTGGATGAAATGGACAAATTCCTAGAAAAGTACAACTTTCCAAAACTAAACCAGGAATAGACAGATAATATTAATAGACCCATCACAAGCACGGAAATTGAAACCGTAATCAGAAATCTTCCAAAAAACAAAAGCCAAAGACTATTTTCTTAAGGATTTCTTTTGGAAGACAGAATGATAAGGTTTCATTCATACCTTCCCCTCAAGTTTCTAAATCTTTAACGATTTAAATGAAGCCCCTGACCAGTCTGTGGGAAAGCATCTGGTTGAGTTCGTTTCCCATAAATCTTTAACTCTTCACACAGTGGCTGGAGAATTGTAGCCCATCAGCAAAGGTAAAATTTATGAACTTTCTAGAGCTAACCCCAAACACCAAAGAAAAGGGAAGCAATTCACTGAATAGCAAACTCATTCTCAAAATTCACCCTGGGGTTGGGAATTGTTCTGGGTGAAGGGACATGGTTCCCCTTTAGGACCGGAGTTGAGAAGATGGAGCTATTACTCAGGTAGCCTGAGTATAAATTTGTAGCAGACACAAAAAACTGAATGTTCCATTACTCCGAGAGAAAAGTGCTGTATATTATACTGTTTATCCTAATGACCTTCACACAGAAGGACTGTTTGTCTGCAAATGCAACCCTCTTCTTGTCCAAAATGTGGCCAAATTCTGGTGCAGTGGAAGACCTGGAATTCATTCCCCTTTAAAAAGCAATTGAATTCACAACATCCTTTAAAACACAGTCACAGAAGAAACTGAGTTTTAAATAGGCATATGTTTGCCTAGAAGCAAAATAAAGCATCTGAGTTTTCCCTCACTCTGTGCTTAATTCAAATTTTGTTTGGCAATTTGCAGATCCCAAGGTGGCAACCCCCGAAGATTTTCATGGGCTAGAAAAGAAGCTCTAAGAGTAATAATCCAATTTCTCGGTTGGCAAATATTTTCTGACTCTTGGACTGCCCTCCCCCACCCCGCCCCCTTCAGATCCTTCTGTTCACTGAAACTGAATTGTGATGGGTTCTGTTCTTGCTTTTTGGTCCAGGGAGGTAGCAGGCACACTGTTGCTCCAAGACAGCTGCTTTCTCTTGAATTTACTTGGCAAGGGGCTGCCAACACAAGGTGCTAGGATGGATTTCAAAGCACCAGCCACAACTTTATTCCATGCACAGCAGGCAAAGCTAAAGCACATGGCGTCTCTTTACAATGATCTTTGTCAAATGATCCCCCTGTGTCTTTGATTCTTGGAAGAGAGCTGATTTTAGAGCTGTCTGCTTTTCCCCTTTTGGTTCCCTGCTCTGGGATAGCTCCCCCGAGAGGTGCTTGGAGAGAAAATTCTAGAAATAGTTCAGCCACATGAATCATATTTGATAGAATTTGGGGAGTTAATAATGACTCATTTTTTCCCCTGTGCATTGATCAATCTCTTATTGATAAATCCTATCCTTGGGTGGCTCCCTGGTAAAGAATCTATCTGCCAGTGCAGAAGACACAAATTTGATCCCGGGGTCAGGAAGATCCCTTAGAGGACGAAATGGCAACCCATTCCAGTATCTTTGCCTGGGAAAGCCTATGGACAGAGGAGCCTGGCAGACTACAGTCTATGAGGTCACAAAAGAGTTGGAAATGACTTAGCAACTAAATAACAACATCCTCCCTTACATACACACACACACATTACCTTGGAACAGTTATGATATTCCATTTCATAGACAGTCACATTTATTGATGGAGAATAGATTTTGAAAAAGATTCCATTCATAAAGAAGAATAACCTAGAATGCATATATGGGTATTAAAAGGATTAAAAGATATTTACAAAATATTTATTATCACTCCAGGTCTCAATTATGTTTGTGTGTATGTGCATATATATATATATATAAACTTTAAATAATATTTTATGATCACAGTACATATTCAGTACTAGAGAAATTAAGACACTCAGAATGAAGAAAAAATTCCTCACTATCTAGAAATAACTACGAGACATGTATGTGTGAATATGACACAAATGAGACCAAACTATTCACAATGTTTTATCTATGTAATTTTGTTTTAGCTTCTTTTTCCCATTAAAATGTATCACAACATTTTTTCCTATCACATGCAATAATCTTGTACAGTATTTATAATTGCTACAGTTTTTGATAATATAATCTCTCAAAAGATGCTGAACTCACTTTTACTGTTCACTTTTTCTGTTTATAAAGTTCCTTTTTGTTTGTACCCCCATTTCTCTAGCTCTGGTATTATCTTTTTTAAATTATGTCTAAGAATTTAATATATCTTAAGAATTTAGTTTTGCCTTTTGCATATGTTGCAAATATTTTTTAGCTTACCATTTGTCATTCAGCATTTACTTGTGTTCTTGACAACAGATCAGAAAATTAGATCATGAAATAGATGGACCTTTATTTTTATAGCTTCACCCTTGATGTTGCGTGTGCTAAGAAAACTCATCAAAACCATATATTCTATAATCACTTATAATATTTTCAGATATCTTAATATTTTTAAATTTGATCCATTAGTAAGAGCGATGATCAAGTGCATTAGAATCAGAGAAATGAACAGATTGAGGGCTCAGCCTTATTATTTGTGGACTGTAGTCTGCCAGGCTCCTCTGTCCATGGAATTCGTCAGGCAAGAATACTGGAGTGGGTTGCCATGCCCTCCTCCTGGGGGTGTTTCCAACCCAGGGTTTGAACTCACATACGTTATGTCTCCTGCATCGGCAGGAAGGTTCTTTACCACTAGCGCCACCTGGAAAGTAAAATATATATATATATATTGGGTCATCTGTAGAGATGTGGAGGGACCTAGAATCTGTTATACAGAGTGAAGTAAGTCAGAGAAAAACAAATATTGGATATTAACACATCTATGTGGAATCTAGAAAACTGGTACATATGAACCTATTGCAGGGCAAGAACAGAGGTGCAGATGTAGAGCATGGTGTGTGGACACGGTGGCAGAAGGGATGGATTGGGACTGACACATATATGATACTGTGTGTAAAACAGATGCTAGTGGGAAACAGCTATATAGCACAGGGAGCTCAACTCGGTGCTCTGTGATGACCTAGAGGCATGGGATGGGGTAGCAGGGAGGTCCAAGAGGTGGGGGATATATGGATATATATAGCTGATTCCCTTTGTTGTAAAGCAGAAATTAACACAATATTGCAAAGCAACTATACACCAATAAAAATAGATGAGAGATTCAGTTTCAGATCTACTAATGATATTAGAGACTTTTTAAAAGCTCTAATTATATTCAGTTCCACTAGTATTTGGATAGATGAGTAGATCTACCTCAGATATTGGTTTTGAGAAGGAAGCCCTGGTTCCTTCATTTTGTCCAATATCTCCTTATTTATATGCTCAATTGAAATGGCAACCCACTCAGCCAGCTATTCATATCTTTACAAAGAAGTACACAGTATATTAAGGTCAGTAAATTAGTGATGAAAGGGAGAATTTTAAGTGGACCATTTCCCATATTTAAGCCATCATCCTATTTGACATCTGATTTTTATTGCTAATATCTCTCTATTTTTTCTCTCAAAAAAACAGAAAGTCTTTTGCCTAGACACCTATTTATGGAAATCTTTGCTCTAAAGTTGGTAGAATTAGATGCTTATAACTGGTCGTTTTTTCATGTTGCCAATTTCTCCCTTGTCACTCTCTTCCTCATCCCACATTCTCCTCTCATACAAATGCAATTAATCTTCTACTCACAAGTTTTAGCAAAATTAACCAATATCAAATATCATGAGAATATTTCAACCTTCATCCCTTTTCACTTCTCTGTAACACTGCCATTTCTTATCATGCTCTCCTTCAAGACTTGCAAATGTAGATTTTGTGCAAAGCCAGTGTTATGCACTGCAGCCCTGCCCTCCTTAACGAAATCTTCTTACCCCCATGCCCCAACTCCAAAATATTAGAGCAATTTTTTTTGAGATTTCCCATCTTTTTAAACTGAAAACAGTTGTGATACAAACTTTTTAAAAATTTTTATTTATTTTCTACTGAAGGACAATTGCTCCACAATCCCACCTCTCTCCCCATCCCACCCCTCCAGATTGACACAGAGCCCCTTTTTCCAGTTCCCCAAGCCATACAGCAAATTCCCATTGGCTATTCACTTTACACATGGTAGTGTAAGTTTCATGATACAGACTTGACAAGCCTCCTGAACTGCTGAAACTCCCTCAGTTTTCACATCTACCCTCTTCCTAAGTCTTGCTAATGCTGTTTCTGGTTTTGCATTCATCATCTCTTCTGCCTCTTCACGGTTATTACACTGAAGCAGACCAGAGGATCCTCAGTCATCTCACCACCTTTCATTTCCTTCTAAACTTCACCCTGCCATTTTAGGGGTTCAGAAAATAAAGAAAATGAAAGCGTTAGTTACTCAGTCATGTCCAGTTCTTTGCGACCCCAGGGACTGTAGCCCACCAGGTGCCTTTGTCCATAGACTTCTCCAGGCAAGAAAACTGGAGTGTGCTGCATTTCCTTCTCCAGAGGATCTTCCCAGCCCAGGGATTGAACTCTGGTCTCCTGCATTGCAGGCAGGTTCTTTACCATCTGAGCCACCAGGGAAGCCATCCTCCAGATATACTACTTTTGCAGAAGGACTATTTTGAGTCAAAGGCAGTGGAAACTCTGCAGTTTTAAGAAAAACTACTGTCCTCCCTTAACTAGCTAGAAGAATTTAAATTGGGATTTTTTTCCCCAGGGAAGAGTTATTACTGGAGATAAATGTGGTCTAAGTGGTCCCATCTAAATTGCAGAGCGAACATCTAATTTCTAAACGTCTGTTCTTATGCTCCTGTGAATGAATGACCTTCTTCCGCTTAGAAGCCCCATCCTATTCTTTAGCTCAGTTGGAGATATAAACCTTGTTTTATCTTTCTGTCTTTGAATCTCTCATCTAAGCAGGGTCCTGAGCTTTTCCTATAGGTGGGTTCCCATACATACAAAGCTAAATTTGACTTTCTAATGTTAATCCACCTCATGTCATTTGAATTATGTGCTCAGTCAAAAAGAAGCAAAGAGTGAAAGGAAACATACCCCTTCCAGACACCATCAATGTGACGTTTATACCACATGCATCGAATCACTTCATCCTTCTGCTCAAAAAGTCTTCTTGGCATCTATGCCTATCAATTCCAATCTAAACTCTTCTGCAAGCTTCAGTGTCTTTAAGACCTGGCTCTTTCCTGCCTACTCATTTTATTTGTCTTAGAATCTTCTGCAGTGCCTAATTCTCACTCTGTGAGTTAATTTTCAAACCAGTCTCATTTTTTGCTTGTGTAATTCAACCACTTGTTTTCCCTGTGAGGCATTTTTACACATTTGTACCACTCACTTACCAATGATGAACCTACACGTATAGTCACACGCCATATAATTTCCTTATCTGCATATGGTGACCTTTGTATATTCTAAAAGGGATAAAAGCAAACAGATAATTAGGGAGGAGGTTCCTTCTATGAAAGAGAACAACTTTTTCAACAAGGAAATTAAGCAGGCAAGTGATTCTCATTGGCTTGATATGGATGTTATCAAGAGGCATTGGGGAGGACATTAAAATCCAAGGGGAAATTCAGGTTGAATTTGACAACATTTCTCTGATTTCCTTTTGTCACATGGAATTCAACTTAAATCCTGAGTAACTTTAAATGAAGTCATGAGAGGATCTGGGAGACACTGATCACAATCAGCATTCAGTTCAGTTCAGTCGCTCAGTCGTGTTCGACTGTTTGTGACCCCATGAACTGCAGCATGCCAGGCCTCCCTGTCCATCACCAACTCCCCCAAACCCATGTCCATGGAGTCAGTGATGCCTCTGTCTTAGGCTTCGCAGCAGATTTCTTCAACATCTTTCTTCATATTCTGGTGAGATTTGTGGTTGGTACAATACTACCTACTATCAGCTAATAGAACTTCCTTATTTCATGGGCAGAGCATCACCAAACCAGTGGTCATTTATACGTCCTCAGGCCATCTCTGATGATTCAGCATATCTCTTGTTTGTAGTCTCCCCCTTGAATATATTTTCTTAGAGCTGTTGCTGTTGTTCGGTCACTAAGTCATATCTGACTCTTTGCTACGCCATGGACTGCAACATACCAGGCTTCCCAGTCCTTCAGTGTCTCCAGGAGTTTGCTCAAATACATGTCCATTGAGTTGATGATGCTATCTAACCATCTCATCCTCTGCCTTCCTCTTCTCCTTCTCCCTTCAATATTTCCCAGTATCATGGTCTTTTCCTTAGAGGTAGTCTAGTTAAAATAATATTTAAGGCATCTATCATTTGCAGCAACATGGAAGGACCTGGAGATTATCATACTAAGTGAAGTAAGTCAGACAGAGGCAAATATCCTATGATAGCACATAGATGTGGAATCTAAAAAAATAAATACATAACAGATACAAATAAACCTATTTACAAAACAGACTTACAGACTTAGAGAATGAATTTATGGTCACCAGGGCTGAAGGGTGAGGGAAGGAATAGGTTGAGAATTTGGATTAACATGTAAACATTGCTACATTTGAAATAGATAAGCAACAAGGACCTACTGTATAGCACAGGGAACCCTGCTCAGTATTCTCTAATAATCTAAATGGGAAAAGAATTTGAAAAAGAATAGATACATGTATGTGTATAAATAGATAATAACTGTATAGCACAGGGAACTCTACCCAGTACTCTGTAATAACCTATATGGGGAAAGAATATAAAAAAAAAAAAGTCGAACACGACTGAGCGACTGAACTGAACTGTGTAGCTGATTCTCTTTGCTGTACAGCAGATACTAACACAACACTGGAAATCAACTACACTTCAATAAAAATTGAAAATAAAATAAAATTATGTAGTACAAAGTAAAAAAAAAAGTCAAACCAAAGGCTTAAGGCATCAAGATTAAAGCAGGGGTTTCTCTGGTGGCTCAGGGGTAAAGAATCCACCTTCCAGGGCAGAAGACTCCGGTTTGATCCCTGATCTGGAAAGATCTCCAGAGCAAACCCATGCACTACAACTACTGAAGTCCAGTACCCCTGAGCTCGTGCTCCGAAATAAGAGAAACCACTTCAGGCAGAAGTCCACTGCGACTAGAGAAAAGACCCTCACAGCAATGAAGACCCAGCACAGCCCCCCAAAATACATAAGTAAATAAATAAAATTATTTTTTTAAAAAATATTAAAGCAAAGTGCAGAGATTCTGATTCACAAGGCAAGAGGGGGAGGGGGAGTGCCATGCCCCATGACCAGTCTCAGGACGCACTCAAAGTCTGTGCAAAAATGTTTACAGCAGTGTCTGCGGCATAGAAACAGGCTTCTCCTTGACTCCAGCTGCTGATTTCCTGACGAGCTCCAGAGGCCATCCCCGAGAGACTATTTTGCAGGTGAGGTGGCTACATCAGTTGAAAGGGAGTCACCCCACAGCCAAGTCAACATCCCACAATTGTCCGGACTGTAAATGGAGCGTACGAAGGCTTGAGAACTGCAATTGGAATCAAAGCTATAACTTAGGGATTTAAGACTCCCCCCAAACTCTTCAGCACACACAACATTGGGTCTAGTCCAAGGAAACAGCTGTGTTGTTAAAGGAGTAAGTGTGTGCTGCTGCGCTGCTCTTAATTGAAGAAGGCATAATATTAGGCCAGATGAGGGTCCCACCATAATTGGAAGACAGACTATTTAACGGCCAACAGCCATGGCCAGGAACGAAGAGTGGGAATTCAGCTACTTGGCATTTCTTCTCTCACTATAGTTCATAATGGATTAATTAAAATTGTATAAGGATCAAAAGACGCCCAAGGTAAACATAAAGCCACATGGAGTTGCACTGAACTGCGTTCAGAGCACCATAGCTTGGGGCTTGCTACACTCCAAACTGAAAGGGCTGCAAAGAAGACCGTAGGGAGCTCTCTCTGCTCTGCTCTGGCCTTTTCCTTAGCCTCTCTCTCAAAGGGCGCAGCTTTCAGCACCAGATCTGTTTGGGCTCCTGCGGGAAGAGGCTGCAGAATGAACTCTTTCTTCTTCCAGGCTCACTACAAGGATGGACTTATTCTCTTTCCCACCTCCTGCTACTTCATTTCCTGAGTTGGTTCTGCCTCCTGAAATAGCTGAGTGTCCCATCTTGCCCACCCCTAAAAGCCAGTTGAAGGTCAGCTGAGTTTTGCACCTTCTGGAAGAAAACACAGCCTTTGTTGGCAAGTATGTCATTTGGCCTCAGCCACAGCAGAAGTCATGTGATAGAAAGAGTGTGGACTTGGGTTAGAGAGCCCTGGATTCATGTTCAAATGCCACCCCTCACCAGCATACATCATGGATGATTTATCTTCTGCAAAAATGAGGCTAAGATCACCTGCTGCGCAATGGTATTATGAGTAATAAAGGAAACAACATGATCTAAAATATTCAACACAAAAACACTTAACACTTGGCCTCATAGCTAATGCAAGCTCAGTACATGGCAGTTTCCCATCCTCCTTGGTTTTTGATGTAAGATGTCAAAAGCAATAATTATGTGTCCATAACTGAAGTCAAAATATAATGTATATTCCCCCTCTTAGCATATCCCCAATTGTGTCTTTGTTGACAATTGCCCTCCATGAGCTCAAGAGATAGATTTTTAGCAGCTTCTCCTTATTGTTACCACTAGGAGAACAAAGAGGATATGGGACACAGAGTGTCTGAAAAGTCATAGCTCACAGAAGCCATTTGATAAGGTACCAGAAAACTCTTTTATAGCTTCTGGATATATATTTGCGTTCAATAATAAAACTTGGATAAAAATTGAAATGATCATGAAAGAACGTAAGCAGTGAGTCAGCATTCAGTTCTCCTAATTTTGTGTGTGCTAATTAAAAAGAAATTATCCTAAACCAATAGATAATATGAGTTAGAATGAGGAAATAGTAGAATAGATACAGGGAAACTGAATAATTTTAGAATCTAAGATCCAGTTTTCAGAGTATGATTTGCTAAATCAAGGCTGGGATTTCAAGAAACCAGAGGCACTATCAATATTCTAGTCTAGAATATTCTTAGGATGAGGGAGGAAAGATGAGACATCCAGGTACAGGAGAGACAGAGAAAAGGTGATGAGAAAACACATTTAAATTATTTTGAAGTTTTTGCCTTGACTATAGACATGAAGACCTCCTCACCTCTGGGGTCCAGGTGGTGGCTATTTTAATCAGAGATTTTGTAAAGGAGCATCACTGTCCCACAGAGGCGTCTAAAGATTCAGTGTCTAGGGTGCCATGATGATCCATTGCCCACCCAGCTCCTACTCCGCAGTCCTAATGCTCCATCTGAAGCTCTTGGATATAGTTCTTAATAAGCAGAGATGGACAACAACTCTCTTTAAAGCTGCTTGATCTCTTGTGTTTATACTGGTGGAAAGAGCAGTTAAATAAAATATGCAAGCTTCCTAATCCTTAAATTTCCTCCTTCTCCCTCCCTCCTGCTGCTCTCCTTGTGTGCACAGGGTGACTGCTTTCAACAGAAAATGTCTGGGCTGTCCTTTTTAGTGTTTTTATTCTTTAATACCCCGAGGCACTAGTCTACCTTCTGGAAGAATAACCTAATAAAAACCTCAGGAAGTTATTTAATTGCAGCAGAGGGAAAGAGCGAGACAGGGCCAAGGCTGAAACAGCAATGGGTCAGAGGAGGGGAGGGGAAAAGAGGCAATGAAAGACAAATAAACTAGCTCATTAAGGAGTCAGAGTAGGGCAAGAAAATCTCTAGGCTGTAAGGGGAGCAAAGATGATGCAAGAAAGTGAGCAGGAAGCACTATCAGCACTTGGAACAGAAGGTTTTCCAACTGGCATTGTACCTCTGATTCAAGGCATCTGTTCTTCTGTTTTCTCAAAGAACTCCACCGTAATTTATTATGTGTGATTTTCCTTATTCCAAGAAAAGAGACATTAGTAATCACTCTCAGATTTATGCTAGAGGGTATTTTTTTTTTTAAAGAAAAGCATAAACCCAATCTAATGAAACCAGAATCTCAGTAATTGCAACCATTGTGTTTTGTGCCTGTGCTGCCAGCTGGATGACTCTACCCAGTTGGTGATACAGCGATGTATAATGTTTATTCAAGCATCACTCATGTGACAGAAATTTATGAGCACCTACTGTGAGTATAAGACACAATCCCTGCCTTTAAGAAACTCACAATCTGTTGTGAGAAGTAACAAATGTGAGCATGATAAGAAGACGGTAATTGCTACACCGACAATCAACACCAAGGGTTATGGACAGACAGGAAGGAAGGACCACATCCATTAGTTCTTCCTGAAAGCAGAAAGAAGTTGACAAAATTTGTATCAGAAGGCATGACTCATGAGCGAGGTGTCAAAGGACACACATGATTTTTCTAGGTAGAAAAAAATTTCATCCCAGAAATAGAACAGAAATAGCATGAACAATGAGATGGTGGTTTTGGAGAGAAATGAGTAGATCGGTGTGACTAAGCACAGGATATGATGTAAAAAGGAGGAGGAATTGTGAAAAGAGAATTGTGGCTTAAAGGGTAGAGCTGAGATCGTAAGTAAACCCAAAATCCATGCTAAGTAATGTGAACTCTATCCTTCAGCAATGGGCCATCAATGAGGAGGAGAGGCAGGAAGACCACCCTCAGAACTGTGCATTAGAATATTCACTGGCAGGTGGTTGAAGATAATGAGGGATAGTTGTTGAAAGCAGGGAGAACCGTTTAGGCAGTTGTGATGCTCTCCACCTAAAAAAAAAAAAAAAATGAACACAGAAACAGGGAAGATGGCAGGGAGAAGGTTTGAAAGTTATGTCTAATTCAATCTAGAAGTTTCTAGTCCTGCTTGCAATACTCTGAGTCAAGGTAAAGAAATACATGACAAGGAAATGTCTTACAAAAGAGAAGAGAAATATACACCTGCTTCAGGCTAAAACAAAACAAAACTCATCCTGTGAGAAAGATGGCCCTCTTCCTTGAAAATGTGCAGCTTGAGGGTCCTGGGGTCTTGGCTCAGAATACATGGATTTAAATCCATTTCCACTGTTTAATTGCTGAGCACCTTGGGCAAGGTACATAATATTTCTATGCTTTAATCTGTAAAGGGAGAATCTCCATAATACCTCTCATAAGAAGTGAGACTGTGGTGAGGATTAAATGGGATAATGCATGTAAAATGCTAAAAAGAGTGTCTGGCACATGGTAAAGCCTCAAAAAGAAGCAGCCACTAGAAGCAATGGTAGACATTATCAACTTCAAAAGATACACTGCTAGCCAGTTCATCCTCTTTACCCTAAAATATTCAGATTATCTGACTTGCTTGTTTTACTTTTTTTTTTTAATGCACATGGAATTCCAAAAGGATCAATTAAACATAGAAGCAGCTCATTTTAAAAAGAGAGTCATTTTTTGTTGTTATATTTAAAAAGTTGATTCAATCAGTGAAAGAAACAGAGATCAATGCCTTTAGAAAGCTGTGCAGTGGGCATCAGTTCAGTCTCCGGACCTCAGTACTCCCATGAGGACTCTGAGATTCTTGATACCCAGGCAAACACAAATCACATCAGTAAAAAGGCAATGCCTATTATAGCCAGCAGCTTTGTCTCGAATTAGAGAGAAGCAGGGAGGGAGACAAAGATAGAGAAGGGAAGGTAAAAGGATAAAGTCTTTGCTTAAAAAAAAAACAAAACACCAAAAAACTCTAATCAGCAAAAAGACCTTGGGAGAAACTAAAAAGAAATTAACATGAGAGTAGAATCTTGATATACAGCTACAGCCTCAAAAATAGGATGCAATTAAGTGCTTCTAACAAGGCTCCAGTAGTCTGATGGTGAAGTGTAGAAAGACCAGCTTAATGAAATGTCATGGGGACACTGCTTATAACAATCATATGCCCTGGATGCCAAATGGAGCTGTACCTGCTGGAGAAACAGTTACAGAGGAAAAGAACAAAAGCCTGCCAGCTGTTAGGAAATAGAACAGAATGAGGCGCAGGGCCCTAGGGGAAGGTGGAAAATTAACACAGCCTCTGTGTCTTGTTATGTTTTCCTTACCACTGTGCTTTTCTTTTCTGGATTTAAAATTGTGCGTTGCCTGCTAGGCGGGGGCTCATTCAGAAAAGTAGCGTTGGACCTGGTCTGAACATTGCAAATCTGGAAATCAGGTGGAGGATAAGATTGTACAGAGTCAAGGGCGAGGTGTACCATGCAAGGCTTTATAAGTATTCCTCTCATTTGCTTTCTTATTTCTCCTGAATTCACAATTTTTATTCCTCTGTAGCCAGTCAGCTTACCCTAGGCTTCTGCTTGTTTATGTCTCTCCTCAAAGGAAAGCATGTTTGAGACCTTTTTCTCTAAACACTTTATTTAAAGTCATTCTCACTCAGCTCTCCCAAGGACTCTCTCCCATTACCCTGCATCCTTTTCTTCATAGCATTTATCAGTTTATAAGATAGTATTTATTTGTTTGTTGATGATTGATATATTCTCTGTCCTGCCCTCTATGATACAAATTCCACAAGAACAAAAATACATGTATCTCTGTTCTGTGTACCACTGAATCCTCAATCACCAGTGGCAATTTCTAGAATGGATTCAATGCTTGAGATATGTGTACAATGTACTTTTGACCTATAAATATAAATTATTTTTAATGCTGCCCAGCACGCCTACTTTATATCCTACTCTCAGAGATTATTTATTATATACCTCTCCCCTCACCTCATCAACATTCTACCTGCCTTCGTATTTTGTTCCTTAAACTCAACTTTCTCTCCTTTTACAATGACCTGTTTTAAATCTAAAGTTTCTATCCCTATCTGTTCAGCGTTTCCACAATCTCTTCTTTCCTTTGCTGTATCTAGCAAAATGAGTTTACAAACACTATTTTCACCCCATTGAATTTTCTTTGGACTTTTGTCAAAAATCAACTGGCTGCTTATATGTGAGCTGGACTCTATTTAGGATGAACTCTATTTTATTCTCTGCATCTATATTCCTGTCTCTCAGTCTAACATCACAACATCTTGGTATTGTAGCCTTCTGGAAATACTTAATTTTTAAAATTTTTATTGGTGTATAGTTTAGGTCCAGGTGTTCAGCAAAGTGATTCAGTTATACATATACATGTATCCTATCTCAAACTCTTTTCTCACTTAGGTTGCTACATAATCTTCAACAGAGTTCCCTGAGTATAATAAATCCTCGTTGATTATCTATTTTAAACAAAGTAGTGTGTACATGTCAATCCCAAACTCCTAATCTATCCCTCCCGCCCACTCTCCCACCCAGTAAATTTGTTTTCTAAGTCTGTGAGTCTGTTTTGTAAATAAGTTCATCTGAATCATTTTTTTAGATTCCACATGTAACCAATATCATATCTGTCTTTCTCTGTCTGACTTACTTTACTTAGTATAATTTCTAGGTTCATCCATGTTCCTACAAGTGGGATTATTTAATTCTTTTTAATTAAAGAGCAATATTCTATTGTCTTACGTACATAAAACATCGTCTATTCTTTAAATCAAGAAATTAAAGTCCTCTATGTTCTTTTCAAAATTGTATTGGTATTTTACACCTTTTGGATTTCAATATAAACAGAAATATTGTTAACTGAAATTTCAGGAGCAAAGACTGACCTAAGAGCTTCTGTCACTCTTCATCTATTTATTCTTCATTTTTCATATTTTATATGATGACTTTTGCTTTACTACTTGATATTATATTATCTATTTGCTAATTTGCTTTTGTCTTTTACTACAATGGAACTTTCAAGAGGGCACAAATGTTTTTGTGTGTTTTTTAAACAGTTATAATCCTATTCAGTTCAGTTCAGTCACTTAGTCATGTCTGACTCTTTGCAACCCCATGAACTGCAGCACGCCAGGCTTGTCTGTTCATCACCAACCCCTGTCGCCTACTCAGACTCATGTCCATCACATCGGTGATGGCATCCAACCATCTCATCCTCTGTCGTCCCCTTCTCCTGCCTTCAGTCTTTCCCAGCATCAGGACTTTTTCCAATGAGTCAGTTCTTTGAATCAGGTGGCCAAAATATTGGAGTTTCAGTTTCAACGTCAGTTTTTCCAATGAATACTCAGGATTGATCTCCTTTAGGATGGACTGGTTTGATCTCCTCACAGTACAAGGGACTCTCAAGAATCTTCTCCAACACCACAGATCAAAAGCATTAATTCTTCAGAACTCATTTTTCTTTTTAGTCCAGCTCTCAATCCATACATGACTACTGGGAAAACCATAGCTTTGACTAGATGGACCTTTGTTGGCAAAGTAATGTCTCTGCTTATTAATATGTTGTTTAGGTTGGTCATAACTTTTCTTCCAAGGAGCAAGGGTCTTTTAATTTCATGGCTGCAGTCACCATCTGCAGTGATTTTGGAGCCCCCAATCCAAAGCGGGATACTCCATGACCCACCTCCCAGAATATTGGAAATAAAAACACGAATAAACAAATGGGACCTAATTAAAATTAAAAGCTTTTGCACAACAAAGGAAACTATAAGCAAGGTGAAAAGACAGCCTTCAGAATGGGAGAAAATAATAGCCAATGAAGCAACAGACAAACAATTAATCTCAAAAATTTACAAACAACTCCTGCAGCTCCATTCTAGAAAAATAAACAACCCAATTAAAAAGTGGGCCAAAGAACTTAACAGACATTTCTCCAAGGAAGATATAAAAATGGCTAACAAACACATGAAAAGATGCTCAACATCACTCATTATCAGAGAAATGCAAATCAAAACTACAATGAGGTACCACTTTACACCAGTCAGAATGGCTGCCATCCAAAAGTCTACAAGCAATAAATGCTGGAGAGGATGTGGAGAAAAGGGAACCCTCTTACACTGTTGGTGGGAATGCAAACTAGTACAGCCACTATGGAAAACAGTGTGGAGGTTCCTTAAAAAGCTGCAAATAGACCTGCCATATGACCCGGCAATCCCACTGCTGGGCATATACACCGAGGAAACCAGAATTGAAAGAGCCACGTGCACCCCAATGTTCATCGCTGCATTGTTTACAATAGCCAGGACATGGAAGCAACCTAGATGCCCATCAACTGACGAATGGATAAGAAAGCTGTGGTATATATACACAATGGAATATTACTCAGCATTAAAAAAAAATTCATTTGAAGCAATTCTACTCAGATGGACGAAACTGGAGCCCATTATCCAGAGTGAAGTAAGCCAGAAGCAAAAACAACAATACAGTATATTAACACATATATATGGAATTTAGAAAGACAGTAATGAGAACCCAACATGGGAGACAACAAAAGGAACGCAGATGTATAGAATAGACTTGTGGACTTTGTGGATGAGGGTAAGGGTGGGATGAGATGGGAGAAGGGCATTGAAGCATGTTAATTGTCATGTGTCTAATCAATCGCCAGCCCAGGATTGATGCTCGGGACTGGTGCAGCGAGATTTCCCGGGGGGGAGGGAGGAGGGAGGGGGGACCCGGAGGGGAAGCATATGTAAACCCATGGTGATATCATAACAATGTATGGCTAAAACAATAATTAAAAAAATAAAAAAATTTAATAAAAAAAATAATAATTAAAAAAAAAAAAAAATGTCACTGTTTCTCCATCTATCTGCCATGAAGTGATGGGGCCGGATGCCGTGATCTTAGTTTTCTGAATGTTGAGCTTTAAGCCAAATTTTCACTCTCCTCTTTCACTTTCATCACTAGGCTCTTTAGTTCTTCACTTTCTGCTATGAATGTGGTATCATCTGCATACCTGAGGTTATTGATATTTCTCCCAGCAAACTTGATTCCAGCTTGTGCTTCCTCCAGCCCAGTGTTTCTCATGATGTACTCTGCATAGAAGTTAAATAAGCAGGGTGACAATATACAGCCTTGACGTACTCCTTTCCCAAATTGGAACCAGTCTGTTGTTCCATGTCCAGTTCTAACTGTTGCTTCCTGACCTGCATACAGATTTCTCAAGAGGCAGGTCAGATGGTCTGGTATTCCCATCTCTTGAAGAATTTTCCACAGTTTGCTGTGATCCACACAGTCAAAGGCTTTTGCACAGTCAATAAAGCAGAAATAGATGTTTTCTGGAACTCTCTTGCTTTTTTGATGATCCAGATCCAACAGATATTGGCAATTTGCTCTCTGGTTCCTCTGTCTTTTCTAAATCCAGCTTGAACATCTGGAAGTTCACGGTTCATGTATTGCTGAAGACTGGCTTGGAGAATTTTGAGCATTACTTTATTAGCGTGTGAGATGAGCGCGATTGTGTGGTAGTTTGAGCATTCTTTGGCAATGCCTTTCTTTGGGATTGAAATTAAAACTGACCTTTTCCAGTCCTGTAGTCAAAATTTGGTGGCATATTGAGTGCAGCACTTTCACAGCATCATCTTTCAGTATTTGAAATAGCTCAACTGGAATTCCATCACCTCCACTAGCTTTGTTCGTAGTGATGCTTCCTAAGGCCCACTTAGCTTCACATTCCAGGATGTCTGGCTCTAGGTGAGTGATCACACCATCGTGATTAACTGTGTCATGAAGATCTTTTTTTGTACAGTTCTGTGTATTCTTGCCACCTCTTCTTAATATCTTCTGCTTCTGTTAGATCCATGCCACTTCTGTCCTTTATTGAGCCCATCTTGGCATGAAATGTTCCCTTGGTATCTCTCATTGTCTTGACAAGATCTCTAGCCTTTCCCATTCTATTGTTTTCCTCTCTTTCTTTGAATTGATCACACTGAGGAAGGCTTTCTTATCTCTCCTTGCTATTCTTCTGAACTCTGCATTTGGAAGTACATAATGAGTTTCAGTAAGTGTGTCTTGAAGGAGGAAATAAGTGTGAGTCCTCTTTTGTAAGTGGCCAGGTAGATCGTGACACATGGTAGGATACACTGTGTACACAGGTTTGGATAACTCATATCTCTTAGTCAATGATGCCTTTTCCACCGAAACAGATACTTTCAAATAAGACTTTGTGTTTGCATTAAATCCCATTCTTTATTTTTAGCCACAAAGTAATAAAATATCTGGCCATATCTTTTTAAAATTTTTTTCCACTCTTATCCCCAATGGATCCACTGATATTCTTCATCTGTAAGATTTATCTGTTCTTGCTTTTCAATCAACTTGCCTGTCACCCTTTATTACAATCTCCATCACTGCAACTGAGTTGTGGGATAACTTGGAATGAAACAATTAACCTAGTCTTGAGGTTAAGCTGACTTGTAACAAACGTCAAATTCTAGCACTCCTTCCTTTGCTGCTTTTCATACATTGAAGATGACAGGCAAACAGCCTGAAAGGACATGGAGACCATACTTCTTCCTTGTCCCTTATGTCCAATCAATGTCCCTGCCTAGAAACTTGGTCCCTGTCTCTGGGTGTCAATTTGTTATCAGAGAAAGATCCTGTCTCTTACTGTCCCATGGTCCATGCTTGATAGGATATTTCTTGTCTTGAATATTCCCTGAGTGAGGGCTTCCCAGGGGGTACTAGTAGTAAAGAACCCGCATACCAAGGTAGGAGACGTAAGAGACACAGGTTCTGTCCCTGTGTCAGGAAGTACCCCTGGAGAAGGGAATGGTAACCCACTCCAGTGTTCTTACCTGGAGACTCCCATGGACAGAGGAGCCTGATGGGCTACAGTCCATAGGGTTGCAAAGAATCGGACATGACTGAGTTGGACACACATTCTCTGAGCGATCATTGCCTTCTGATAAAGATACCAAGAATTGCCTAATTAAGCATAAAATGAATTCCTGAAGGCTTGCTGTCATTGTTTTTGTGTCCAAATTTAAAACAAGAACTTTATGTGCATTTAAATTGCTAGCCAGAACTATATGGATGTTATTTTCCTTATCCTTGAACCTTCTCAAACCAAGGTGATTTTTCCATCATCTATTAACCTCTACTGCCAAGATTCCAATAGGTCTTACCCTTCTTATTTTTTTCCTGAGTTTACCTTAGTGGCACAGATCTCAATTGTTTTCACTTAGTTCTTAATTCAGCACTAAGTAATTTTTGTTTTTGCCATTTTGGTTGTTGAGTTTGGGAGGGGGGTTGCTTTGGTTTGGTTTTACCATTTGTATTATAGCAGAATTAGATAGGGACAGCTCTGCTTGCCACTTCTTAACTGCTTTGACAACTGAAGTCAATTCTGACCGCTTCTAGAAACAGAGGTATTGCGTGATGCTTCTGTATATGTTTTACTTCGCTCTTTCAAATTTCATTTAAAAAGAATCATTACTTGCATTTTAGTAATAGGTCTAATTATCAATTCAACAGCCTTGAAGTTAAAATTTTTTACTGGCTTTCTGTTCATAAATTGGGTTTTCAAAATGTCCCTTCAAAAGAGAATAGTCTTTGAGGTTAGAAACAGGATGTTAGATAGAATTTGGGGGAAAAATTGTGGGGAGAAGGGTATGGCAACCCACTCTAGTATTCTTGCCTGAAAAATCCCATGAACAGAGAAGACTGGCAGGCTACGTACAGTCCATGGGGTCACAAAGAGTCAGACTTGACTGAAGCAGCTTATACACATTCACAAACACAAGATTGAAAGCAATTTCATATTTGGGGAGCGTAAGATAGATTTATGAATATAAAATTACTAACACATATCTAGGAAAGTGTAGATGCTCATAATCTGTATGTTTCTTTGCTCTCTGCAAGCATTGTGAAGATTCACCAATCTTCACATTTAACCACGGCTCACTCACAGTATTTACCTTCATGAACCACCTTGTCCATAGTGAATTACAGGAAGGATTTATATGTGTCTTGCTTCTTCTTTTGTGTCAACATTAGCTGTTGATTTAACTGCCAGATTTCCTCCTTATTTGAAATATTAGGTGGAAAGAGTACATATTATATGTAAAGAAAAGACACTTGCTTTTTCTTTAAAGGCTTAAGAAAACCAAAATACTTGAAGCTTAGAAAACCGTGAATGACAGAGGCTACAACTGGGTGAAGAACTTTGATATCATAATTGTACGACCCAAATTTCCCGAAATCTAGGAGGTGAAAGAACTCATGTCTTCAGGACACACCCTCTTCTTGGACCAGATAAACTGGCTCATAACGAATATCTCTGTTCTTGTTCCAAGTGTTTATTTTCCTTAGTCTATTTTTTGATTCAACTCTCCCAGTCCTGTATAAGTCCACATATTTGCACACCTGATACTATCACACTGCTGATAAATATGCTAGGAAATTCCATATAGCAGATAAAAAATGTCATATTCAGGAAACGGTCACTTTATCCATAAACTATATCATCTTTTAATCTTATCCTCAAATAAAATTATTTAAGTATAACTCCCCAAGGCCAGGAAACTAATGGTGAATATGTTTTACTCAAAGCCTATGTCAACCAACCAAAACATGATAATCATAATAAAATGGCTGAAAAACTTTCCTATTATACATGCAGTATGTAAATTCTTATCTATTGAACAAGAAAGTAGGCCACTCCACTTTCTGGGTTAAGATGAAAAGAAAATGAAAATAAAAGAGAAAGAGAGATAAAATTGGAATAAGAAAATCTAAAAGCTCTGGAATGGCAAATGCGATTTCAAACTAGAAGTTATTCCTATAATAAGATTCATGTGAATACAAATATAAACAGAGCTGGTTGTTGAAATCACAAAATGCAAAGAGCATTGAAAGAACTTTAAAGCATGATGAGGACAGATAAATGTACATATTTTCAATGCAGGAGTTTGCTTTTTCTTAAGAAAAGAAAATTGAAGGAGAAAACTCATACTTCTTTTCACAAATTAGGTTTAGAAAACTATGATCTGCACCACTATTATCTTGATGCAATGTTAGACAGAGGAGATTATTTTCTTATACCAGGTATTATATATACATGCTAGGCAGTGAGTGTCAGAGAATTCACTGGGCTTAGTCTTTTAGATTCCATTCTTTGGAAAAGAATGTTGTATTCCAGAAGAAAAAAAAAGACCAATCAATAGAAATTACAATAATAAAGTTCTGGGTTCAAGAAAAGAAAGAATTTTCTTATAATTAATGTCACTGTCAATGCTGTAGAACTTACTGCTTGCTATGGCAAGCAAATCTAATAGAATCGGGAAACCAGATTTTAAGTATCCGGGTGATGTGCTTTCCGTGTGGTAGGAAATTGGAATAAGTCATTTCTGGTCCTTCTCCTGTGCCACACTTAACATGATGCTCAGTGGAGCATTGATTTCTCAGGCTTACCTTTGAGAGAATTAGAGATAAACTGAGGGGAAGAGAACTAATTTGGATTTGTGTATACATTTGTAGACCCCACAGTGTCTGAAAGATGATTCCATGCAGTCATATTCTCAGCCCACGATGAACACAGGATTCTAAATGGCGTTGGTGCTTTATAGTGATTTGATGCAATATCATTTAAGAAGGAAGAAGCAATGGAAGGAGAGGTGATAAAGAAAGGAGCTAAAGCAAGATATAGACACTCAGTTTCTTCTTTGGAATCCATACTTACATGATCAATACTAATATATTAACTAATGTTAGGAATATCTTATTGGGATTAGAGATGTACCATAAAAGACAAGAAAAAGAAAAATTTTCACAGGGGAGAAGTTTTTAAAAATACAACATGTATGACATATAACAAACTAAATTGTATCCTTTCTCTGTGAAATTTAGATTAGTAAACATTGTAAGATTTGCACATGCTTGGAACAAAATCACCTAGCATCAAGTTTTACCACGAAGGAAGGACTGTTCTGATACAGAAACATTGAGCCACTATCCAATTATAACACCGTTGGAAGACAAAGTGCTGGATTTATGGAACTGACCTTGGTACAGGAGTAAGGGAAGTTATGAGCAACCCAGACAGCATATAAAAAGCAGAGACATTACTTTGCCAACAAAGGTCTGTCTAGTCAAGGCTATGGTTTTTCCAGTAGTCATGCACAGATATGAGAGCTGGACTATAATGAAAGTTGAGCACTGAAGAATTGATGCTTCTGAACTGTGGTGTTGGAGAAGACTCTTGGAAGTCCTTGGATGGCAAGGAGATCCAACCAGTCCATCCTAAAGGAGATCAGGCCTGGGTGTTCATTGAAGGACTGATGTTGAAGCTGAAACTCCCAACCCTTTGGCCACCTGATGCGAAGAACTGACTTAATGGAAAAGACCCTGATGCTGGGAAAGATTAAAGGCAGGAGGAGAAGGGGATGACAGAGGATGAGATGGTTGGATGGCATCACCGACTCAATGGACATGAGTTTGAGTAAACTCTGGGAGTTGGTGATGGACAGGGAGGCCCAGCATGCTGCGGTCCATGGGGTCACAAAGAGTTGGACACGACTGAGGAACTGAACTGAACTGAAAGGAAGCAATGCGGGATTATAAAAAGATTGTCAAATAAGACCCAATGTGAGGTAGAAAACCAAGGAAAAGTTATAAGAAGGAACCAAGAAAGGAGGAGAGGCATGGGTGTGTGTCCCATAGAAACCCAAATTGGAAGACCTGAGAATACTGGAGTGCTGTAGTCTTACGTTTGTCTCACTGATGTGGGAGTAGTCAGTATCATGGTTGCCAGGGGCGAAGAATGCCGGGAAGGGTAGTTAGGGAGTTTGGAATTGACATGGATACAATGCTATATCTAAAATGGCTACCCAGCAAGGACCTACCGTGTGGCACAGGGAACTCTGCTCAATGTCATGTGGCAGCCTGGAAGGGAGGGGAGTTTGGGGGCCAGCGGACACACGTATGGATATGGCTGAGTCACTCTGCTGTGTACTTGAAACTACCACAGCGTTGTGAACCGGCTATACTTCAACGTAAAATAAAAAGCCAAAAACAACACCACCAAAAGAAAGGCTGGCAAAGTGCAGAGATTTGCCTCCTCTGCTTCTTTAGTTTTCCTTCTCAATGTAAGCACCGGTTTTAGACTGAGGAAGAAGACCTTTCATGGATTCCTGAAGTAATGCGTGTGAGTTCAGCTGAGATTGTATTGTCCACAACAGCCTGCTGCCATGGCCGAACCATTCACTCAGCTGACAAAAAGTGATACCACCTACTTGGCTAGAAGAGAAGAGCTGTGAACCACTCACTGTGTATGCCTTGTGTCTGTGATATGCTTGGCATCGTACAAAATTTCCTTAGATAACCAACTGGTTTCTCTCCCTCCAGTTCTCCATGAGCATGTAGGTTTTGACAGTCACCTGTCAAAATCTGGTGTTGTTCTTTTCTTATGAGCTATAGACAGCATAACAGGCTGCCTGTCATTGCCATACAAAGCATTTCCAGAACTAATACAGGCTGTGTGGGGTCAATGTACTAGCAAGAAAATTTTATTTACTGTGGAAGCAATTTGGCGTATTTTTGTTCCAGGCAGAAGCCTATTTGTGTGTTATAACTTAAGGGATGCTGCTTTAATGATTTTTAGGAGATACTCTTGAATTATCCAGTATGACTAAAGAAAGTTTGAACAATAATAACATTGGAAGATGATATTAAATATCCGGAGGGTTTAGATGTTATAGGATTCTAGTCAGATAGAATTCTAAAGAGGTAGGCATTTTTTCTTATTCCCATTCACAAGCTTCTCGTATTGACTCTAACATTAAAATGTGAAGCCTACGAAGAAGAAATTTTAGGCCAAAACATCTGGGAAGATTATCAATACCCAAATAATCAGATGATGGTCTTTCAAAATAAAACCAAGTAGAGCATTTCACAGAAAATAAATAAACCAAGAAGGGAATTATTCTGGTTATAAAATCTTGACAAGTCATGTAATCTCTTATCTTGAACCCTTTTCATTTTTAAATCGAGGAAATTGTGCTAAATGTCCTGAAAATTACCTGTTTAATCTTTAACTGTTTTTGCACATTTGGGCACCCCACAAACCTATTACAAAATTACAGGAAAAGGATGATATGGGTCTTTGAATTTAAGTTGACATTAAAATAATTTCAAGTCAGGTTGTGACATTGTTTCCACATAGCTAAATGAAAGTTATGATGGATCAATTCACATATGGTATCCTGAATAAGAAAGAATATTTCATTTATTACTTGTTTGTCATCATTTCTTGGGCATATATTTTAAAAGGTATATCAGAGGATCAGAACATATCCCTGAAGGATGAAAAAAATAAGATGGTGTAATTATATACATATATAGAGAATAATTAGAAACTAGAAAATTTTGCCTGAAGTACAGAAGACTTAATTATAGGTGATTTCAAATATTCAAGAAGTTGTTATATGAAAGATGTATTAAATATATTCCTTGTGAATGCAAGAGCAAAAATTGATGACAATAATCAGAAAGTACAGGGAATGAGCTTTTGGCTTAAATCGTGATCAATCAATGGTAACTTCAGCACCATAAGACTGGAGAAAAGCCTGAGATCACTGAATCTCATTCAAATAAGACTAAATGCTTTTTCTAGCAGAGTGTTACATACAGAATTAATGCAACAAAAGGGAAGAGGATTCAGTAAACTTTGGGGGATATTAAAGTACTTAGATTTCATTTATTTATTGCCATTTTAATGTATTTCCCAAGGAAGGTTTGAGAAAACTTATATAATTATGGACAGAAGTTTTTGTCCCAGCCAGCTGCTTTGGGGAGGGGAGGAATTTTGGTTTTGTGCTGAAAGTGCTTTCATGTTTGTTTTTTTTTTGACAAGATTTGTTTGATTTGTCTGTTTTCAGTGACACAGTGACATGTGTACTGTCTTTTGATTCTCATTATCTTCTAAAACATCTCTGTGTTGTGTTTCCCTGGCTATAGCATGTTCTGCTTGAGGGCTGTAAGCATCTCTATGTCTTTGTTCAGAACACACAAAATCTAGTAAATTACGTTCACAATAAGTATTTGGTAATTGATTAATTAATTACAGATCTAAAAGATTTTTGGATAAAATCCTGAGTCTCGAATTCTCACCAGAATGACCTGTATATAAAAGTGGAAGATTCTAGAAGAGCTGAAAACTAATCAGTGATGAAATCCATTTGACAAAACTTTGTAGTTTTGCTAAAAATAGCCATGATGGGGACAGACTGAAGTGTGATAACATAGGTCAGTGTACATGTTCCGTCTTGAGAAATAGCAGCATATTCAGGAAGCATATTAAGAAAGCACTGACACCATGCAGACTCACATTCACCAAGCAAAATTACATTCAGTTGAATGTTATTAAAATTAGTTCACTTAATTGGTAAAAAGTTAAGTAGACATGATTCTTCTATAATTGTAAGCATGATCTAATTAGAAAGGGATTGACTGAGTCTAATGTCAAATTCATTGGCATTATTAGATATTTCACCAGCAGCATCTGAAAAGAATGACATTAATGGTTCTCCAAATTTTTACACAGTTTCTATGTAATACAGACCTAGGATGGCATGGAAGACTCAGGTCTTTTTACAGGAGAAAGCTGGACATATTTATAGTTTACACACAGTATATGAGTTTTAAGGACATAGCAAAACAGTACCCTTCTTTCCCAGCTGATCTGAGGACCAACTGAGAAATGAGAAAAGAAAAAGCCTACAAAAACTGAAATGTTACTTATAGCTGATAAGGCTCATAATAACTGCTAAAACATTGAATTTTTCATGGTTCAAGTAGTACTCTCTAAGTGATTTACATATATTAATTCATTTCATCTTCATAAAAGCCCTGTGAAAGGTAATATTATTATCCCATTTTACATATAAATAAGACTAAAGCAAGGATGTATTAAATAATTTGACCAAGGTCACATGATTAGTAAATTGCAGGGCTCACATCTAAGTCATGGTGCCAGAGTGCTCTTCACTATCAAATTTTACTCATTTTCTGACTGATACTGGAGTTATGCCTTCATCTGTGGGCAAGTTCTAATACTGAATCTTATGGACAGTCATCCATCCATCACCCACAGCTCTGGCTGGAACAGAACTCACACCCAGGGAGAGACTGACCCTGGCCAAAGCTCAGGAGGCAAAAGAGTCAAATGCATGATGTCTGTGGACAGCTTGCTCTCAGGAGAAAGGAAGGTGCACCACAGTTGTCCATTTTATTTCTCCAGAATTCCCAACCCAATGAATTGCCTATTCTTCCTTGGAGGAGAGAGGAAAAAGATGTAGAAAAGAACGTGTATTACTTTACTGATATTACCTCCATATGGAAGAAAACATTCATAATGAAGACATGTCCCGTGCTCACCTACCTCTCTACTACCTTCTCCAAACTTTCTGTTCTCTTAAACTGGGCTAAACCTTCAGTCCACCAGGGCTGTGGGGAGGAGATCAGCAATGCATCAGGAAAATCCATTTCTGATTTTGTGAGGGGACCAATCACTGTAAGGGAACCACTGATGGAAATTCAAGATTTTGCCTGCAGAGGGCTCTGAAATAGGTATGATTATTTCAAATCAATGACTTCTGGGTCTACCAAAACAGACACCATTCAAAACAGATTTTTTCCTTCTAGAGTTGGATATTTCTATCCAGCGAATCACCTCTCATTATTACATTTAAACAGGATTTAATTTGATCTACTATCATCCTCATCTTTTTCATCCTATATTTAATATTCCTTATCTGTGCTATTTTTTTTTTTTGCTAGAGTCAAAACTGCAAAAATTCCATCTTTGTGGTCTCTCAGACAAAAGTAACATCTCTATAATTTCTATCTTCAGCCTAAATAAGGAATGACATTTGGAACAGCTGACCCCTTGCGGAAGGCTCCCCTGGGCATCAACAATTTAAAACTGGAAGCTCAGTCACATCCAATAGGTCAGGAACTGAATATTGAAAAGTAGCAAATATCATTGTGCTTATTGATACCTGAAAGGCCTGATTACGGAAAGACACTCTTACCCTGTAATGAATATTTCCTTCTTTATTCTTTGCTTATTAGCACTTTTGTGCATCTGTAGCCTTCCGGCATCCACTGAGGATTTTGGAATACTCATGAACATATTCTAAGGCCAATGCTTTTGAATTCAAAATCAAGCTGCAGCAAAGTATACCTCAAAATACCCAGTGTCTACTCCTGTGTTGACACCCTCACCTTTGTTGAAGCAACATGGCCAAACTCAGCTCTGCTCTGCACTATTGGCATCTGGAAAAGTCACATGCAAATAAGCCAGTGATCAAGATCCTCACGCGGCTTCCCAGGTGGCTCAGCAGTAAAGAACCCACCTGTCAATGCAGGAGACACAAGAGACGTGAGTTCGATCCCCGGTTTGAGAAGATCCTCTGGAAGAGGAAATGGCAACCCTCTCCAATATTCTTGCCTGGAGAATTCCATGGACAGAGGAACCTGGCGGGCTATAGTCCATAGGATCGCAAAGGGTCAGACGTGATTAGGGAAGCACACGTGCAAGATCCAGAGTCTGTGCCATTACTAGAAAGCCATTTTTGGTGAGGGCCTCAACCAACATCTCTGAGATTCCTTTTCTTACTTTTCCTGAACCTGACAGACTCTACCTTTCTTGAGGCACTTATTTCATTTAAAGGGGGAAAAGTCTGTAGGCAGGTAACTTAAGGTCCACGGTCAGTTGCCTTGCCTTTACAAAAACAGTCACACACCTAGGATGAAGCCAATAGGAATATCAACGACCCATATCTAAAAGAAAAATCATATACACGGACCTCATGTATATAACCACCATCTCCTGAGAAGAAGACATTATGCACGTAACCAAAGCATCATGATTTCACCTAAGAAATTTGAAGTGATCCTAAGAATATTTTGTATAGAGCTTTTGTCTTTACACAAAGATCTAATCATAGCTAACATATTACATTAGGTCTTCTTTTGTCTTTAATCTAGAACAATATCCTCTCCTTGTTTGTTCCTTGACATTGACATTTGGCAGAGTCCAGAATAACTGTCTTTTTTTAATCTCTATTAAACTTTTTATTTTGTACTGTAGCATAGCTGATTAACAATGCTACAATATGTTCAGGTGAACAGCAAAGGGGCTCAGCCACATACATGCATGTATCCATTCACCCCCAAACTCCCCTACCATTCAGACTGCCACATGATATGAAGCAGAGTTCGCTGTGTTAGACAGTAAGCAGGTCCTTGTTGGTTATCCATTTTAAATATATTAGTGTGTACCAACTGTCTTTTAAATACTCCATGTCCTGGACCAGTCTGTTTCCTCAAAGAGCAGTTTAACTTAATTTCTGTCCTCTCAGTTTCCTGCAATGTGGAAATTAAGTCAACGAGAGCATCAGTCAGTCCAGAAAATGTACCAAAACTAGCATTCTGTTTCACTGCAAATATTTCAGTGTATTTTGTTTTGCATCACTGCTCCCCCACTTCCTTGGAAGATGGGGAAATCTATGTAGCCCAAAACAAGAAAGAGCCCAAGGTGTGTTTGCGATGGATCTTTTTCCAAATGACTATTCAGTTGTCCATATGTCATGGGTAAACTCTGCAGTTTCCTTCCTCAGTGATTTGAAACATCACTTTCATAGTGCACGAAATCCTTCTTTGTACTTCAATCTACTCTGGATTTTCTATTTGCATTTGTCTGCATCTTCATACACTCATATCACTCGTTTTCAATTATAGTAAAGTGAAGCATGGTACAGGACAGTATAGTCTGTATTTGGTGCAGTCACATCTTCTTTGCTACTTTTTCTTCTGCAGGGCTTCTCTCACCATTACGGCTTATTTGTTTTTCCATATGAATCTTAGAATCAGACTGCTAGCTTCAGAATAAAAAGTGCTTGTGGAGATGTTTATTGCTATTGTCACAAATTTATATATTAACTTTGGAAGAAGTGACATTTTTATGATGCTGAGTTTTCTTATCCAAAATAAAGAGATCTTTCTATTTGCTCAAAACTACTTGTATGACTTTCAGGAGGTTTTTGTTTTGTTTTTGTTTTTTTAAGTCCTTCACAGGTAAGTTTTGTGCACTGCTCATTTGGTCATTTTCTAAGTACTTCATCTTTTCTTATTATTGTAAATGAAGATGTCATCTCTTTCATTATATTTCTAAACTGCTAGTGTCTGTGTAGACAAATATTATTGATTTTTGTATGTTAATTTTATATCCTTCTACCTGAGTAAATTTTCTTATTACTTGTGTTATTTCAGCATTAAACCTCTTGGGTTTTACAGACATAAAATTATATCAATTTCAATGAGATATTTTAAGAGTTTTCAGTTTCAATTTCAATGCCTAGAATTGTTTTATTATTTCTGACTGCAAATAGTATCTTTAATTCAGCATTAAAAGAAAGTAGAGATAGGAGTTCTCATCTTATTCCTGATTTTAGCAAGAGGATTTCTAGTATTTCTCCATTAAGCAGGACATCGGCATTTGGAATGAGGTATATGTGCTATTATTTTAAGGAAGTATCAACTGATTATTCATTAAATCATTTCCTTTGAGTTAGAAATAGTTGTTCACTCTTACCACAACATAATATGTTATGCTGCGGTATAATATAATCTTCAGCATAATATGCAATAATCAAATATTTTCTTTGTTCTCTTTAAGCTTATTATTATAGATAATTACATAAATTACATGAATGAATTTCCTAATAATGAATCATCTTTATAGTTGTGAAATAAGTTCCCTTTGGTATGATATATTATTTTTTAATATGTTGTTGAACTCTATTCAATAATATTTTATTTAGGATATTTCTATCCATATTCATAGTGTGATAAGTAAGAAGATTTTGAGTATAATCTTTATTAAGGATTTTTTTTTAAGATTTTGTTCCTATTTTCTGAAATAACAGTATTGACTTTATATGGTTTCTGAAGGTCTAAGCAAATTGTCTAGTAAAAGAATCAGGACCTGGTGATTGTTGTGACTAGTCCTTTGAAAATTTTTTTCATGTTTTTCACTCTGATAGTTGGTTGTTTTAAACATTCTCTGTCTACTGGGGATGTTTTGGGTAAATGGTATTTCCCTAGAAAAATTGTTTCATGTAATTATTTTATGTATGTATTTTAAATTTATTTGCATAGAGGTATGCAACCAAAACCTTTGACTGTGTGGATCACAACAAACTGTGGAAACCTCTTAAAGAGTTGGGAATACCAGACCACCTAACCTGCTGAAGCTGAAACTCCAATACTCCGGCCCCCTGATGCAAAGAACCGACTCACTGGAAAAGACCTTGATGCTGGGAAAGATTGAAGGCAGGAGGGGAAGGGGACGGCAGAGGATGAGACGGTTGGATGATAGTAGTGTTTTAGCATTATTTGTCATCATTTTCTTCTTCTATTTCTAAGGTTTCTTCTCTTACTCTTATAAATTCTTCTGCTTTTTCAAACATAGCTTTTTTTTTCTAGTTGAGACCATTATTATAGTCATTTATTTCTATTATTTATTTTATTAATATACATATTTATGATTTTGAAACTTTTGTTGCCATTGCTCTAAGTGACCTCACAAATTTTGGTATGTAGTGCTTCTTGTTATTATTATCACCTCTGAAAGAAATTCTGACATTTTGTGTATAATCTCCTGAGACCCAAGAGTTATATCAAAGAGAATTAAAATGTCAAGGTGAAATGGTTTTCTAAACTGTGTTGATAATTTGTTTACTGAAAATATGGTTTGTTTTATTTCCACTTTATAGGACATATTGAAGTCCTCTCTGTGACCTAATTTATGGAAAGTTTGGAACAGTATTCCAAGTTCTTGAAAAAATAAATGCATTGTTAGGAGGAAGGCATTGCTATACATTCTTGTGGTCTATCTTTTTTATTATTTGTATAAGTCTTCTATATTCTTATTGTTTTTGTCCACACAAACCATTTTGATTTGTGTAAGATTTATATATGAACGTTAACTATGATTAGTGTGATTCTATCATTTTCTCCTTGTATGTTCTATATTTTAAGCCAGTGAGCTGGTTGATTTCATATCTAATGCATATATATTCAAAACTGTTATGTTGTTATTGTAAATGATGTTCTTTTGTATCATAAAGTATCCTTCTTGCTTTTGTTTAATGCTTTTAGGATTACATTCAAAGGGGATCTATATTCAAAATAATTTTGCTAATTATCTAGATTTCCATAGCCACGTTAAAGTTTGCATCTACCTGATCTACTTTGCACATTTTAAAAAAATTTTAGTCTTTTTGAATCACTTTGTTTTACATGTGTTTTATATTGGCTTTTGCTTTGTGAAAATGTCTTATACTATCTTTCTGTTAACAGGTTATTAAAACTCTTTGAATTGATGAAATTCAGGTGTTTGATCTTAGCTTTATTATATTTATCTTTTTATATTTATTTTGTGTATTATATTATAATTTGTTATTTTATTTTAGAGTATCTTTAAATTTTATTTTAGTTGGATACTTAAGTTAGTATATTTGTTTTAGTAGACATCATAAAAATAATATCTTTATAAAAAGCTGTAATTTATTGTTCCTTATCCTCAGTAAAATCAAAGAAAACTTGGATTTGAAAAAATGAATTGAAGTGACAGACTACATATTGAAATGTATTCATTGCAAAAAAAGAAAGGAATTTAAAGCAATATAAAAATTAAAATCTGCATTAAAATGTTAGTACTACACAGTACTAACATTGCAAAATATTAAATTAAGAGCTTTACAGAGGCTTGATGTATATTTCCAGAACAAACATAAATATAGTCAAGTTATGAACTTGATAAAAATATTTGCAAATATCTCTAACAGGGAACTTGTACCTATAGTATATTAAGACATCTCAAAACAAACACAGAAACAAATAGAGCAATCTAATTAGGAAATTATGGAAAAAAACAAAAGACATTTCACCAAAGAGAAAGTATAAAAAGAAATAAGCACATGAAAATATGTTCAACATTATTAGTCATTAGAAAAACAAAAATTAAAAACTACCATGTGTTATTACCACATATTTATCAGACTAGCTAATACAAGAATAGCAACACCAAATGCTGGCAAGGATGCAGAAAAAATGATTTTTCTTATGTTGTTGGTAGGAATGTATAAAGGTTATAGCCAGTCTGGAAGAGTTTAGATGTTTATTATAAGGCTAATCATACATTCTCCATGCAGTGATACAGTAAAAAAAAAAAAAAGCCAGTCTCAAAAGGTTACATACTTTATGATTCTATTTCTCTAATATCCTCAAGCAAATAATAATAAAGATGAAGGTCAGACCAGTAGTTGTCAGGAGTTCAGAATGGCGGGGGTGAAAAGCAACTGTGAACAGGTAGCAGCTGGAGAAAGTTCCTTTGTGATGATGGAAGAGTCGCATATCTTGATTGAGGTGGTAGGTTCACATATCATAGCTATGGTAAAATTGCATGAAATGACACACTTATGCATAAACACTCAAATGAGTACTTGTAGAAGGAAACACACAAACGACCCACCAGGGATGCAAATGGGAACATGTGAAATTTGAACGAGGTCTGTAGAGTGTACCAATGTCCATTTCCGGGTTTCAGTATTGTTCCGTAAGAGTGTATGTAAAATATTACAACTGGAGTACATGAGATCACTCTACTATTTTTAAAACCCTGAGCGTATCATGTTTTTCAAACACACAATAATCAACCAAAGTCAAATTATGAATTACAAGGATTCCCTGGTGGCTCAGTGATAAAGAATCTGCCTACCAATGCAGGAGACACGGGTTCCATCTCTGTTCCGGGAAGATCTCACATGTCGCGCAGTAACTGAGCCCATGAGCCACGACTATTGAGCCCATGCCCCAGAGCCAAGAGCTGCAACTACTGAAGCCCATGCACCCTAGAACCTGTGCCCCACAAAAGAAGCCACCACAATGCCCGTGCATCACTACTAGAGAGTGACCCCCGCTCACCGCAGCTAGAGAAAGCCCAATCTGCAGTGAAGACCCAGCACAGCCAAAAATAAACAAGTAAATAAAATTATTTTTAAAATTATGAACTAGAAAGTAATCAAAGAATGGAATGCATTTAGGCATTGAGTTCACTGAAGGGACCAGTGAAACATCAAAGGCTAGTCAGAAACTATTTCAATAAGAGGAATAACAGTTATGACATTTATACTCGGATGTCTCTCATATTTCAAATTTCTCGTTAAAATTATAACTTAAAATTGAACTTAAAATCAGAAAGATGTGATGTTGATCACTTTGGGGACTTCCGGTAGCACTGACAAGAAATTTAACTATATATTCCAAACAAGATCTTCTCTGGAAATTCGTCTCAGGTCAGGAAGTTGGTGTCTAGGGGTCCATCTCCCCCATGGCTGCTCTGTGTAGTTGCATATTATCTGTTGAAACACTGAGGCTCAAGGAATTTTACCAACATTCTTATGTAAATAACCCCCTTTTCCATTAAACATTCAGTCTTTCTCTGGCATCCTCGGAATTCTATTCTGAGTTTTATTATTATCTGCATTTTGACTTTGTAAATGTTGTATGTGATTAATTACATGATAAAAGCGGTAGTTTTCAAAAGAGAGTCTGAATCAGCATCATTATTGTTCAAACATAAATGTCCTGCAGAATCAGCACACTTTTGGTGGTGAGGCTGGGAATGTGAGTTGAAGCACTGAGAAGTCTTAAAATGCCAATACTGTGTCAATTACTATGCTGATACAGGCCATCAGTTTCTTCAAAACAACGCTTCTCCCCTCCATATATCTCTGAAGAAGAATTAACAGCAGAGGAAGAAAAATATATTTTGTTAATTGCATTTTACTTCCATAATCTTTCAAACCAACCCAGAAAAAGAAAACACTGGGCATTTTGATTCTTTCATGTGTAACAAGGAAACTGAATCCAAAATTAAAATAATAAAAATGTTCATCTGAATATCTTTATGGGTAAAATGTAGTGCTGGGTTATGTGGAAGAGCCAAAGATTTTAAAGGGCACATCTATAGCTTGAAACTAATACTACTCTAAAAAAAATAGACTATTAAAAAATTTAAAAAGCATGTTTAAGCCCACTTTAAAGAAACTCTATATTCTGCAAAGCAAGCCCAGTTTGGAGTGGGTGGAGAAAGCACCTAGTATAGTCTGACAGTTGAGATGATCATCTCAAGGATTCATACCAGGCCATTGGTTTGACGGTGTGAAGTTGTACCTTCTCTTTATTTGGGGAATGCCATCCTCAGCATAAGCATGAGTGCATGCAGACTCTTTGCCACCCCAGGGATTGTAGCCTGCCAGGCTCCTCTGTCCAGAAATCAAGTTTTCAATAACAGAATTTGCTTATTCACCAACTTAAGATCTCGGTAGGAGAAGGAAAAGTCAGTTTCTCTTTCTTGCTTATTTTTTGGGGCAAAATGTTGTAGTGGATGAGATGACTATAAAAATCAGTCCAGGTTGGTGAGTGGTGGATGAATAAGCTGCAGATGAATGACTTGATAGGTACTTTTTCATATTAAGTACCCCTCCAAATATTAACATAATACAGAATATAATACAGTTCACACACACACACACACACACACACACACACACAATCTTTATCAGTGTCACAATACTCTCAATGCATCCCTTAAACTAATTATTTTGTTCTATTGTTTTGTTTTTTTACCATGTTTTCTCTATTACTTCTCTGTTTCTCTATTACTTCTCTAGAAAACAAAAAATAACCACATGAACCATTGGGACACATGAAATAAAAATTACTCTGAGTATGTGCGTGCATGCTCAATCATGTCCAACTCTTCACAACCCTATGGACTGTAGCCCACCAGGCTCTTTCCATGGGATTTTTCAGCAGGAATACTGAGTGAGTTGCCATTTCCTTCTCCAGGGGCTCTTTCCAATCCAAGGATCTAACCCACATCTCCTGAGTCTCCTGCATTGGCAGGCAGATTCTTTACCACTGAGCTACTTGGGAATTCCTATGCTGAGTATGGTTTCCCAGGTGGTGCGAGTGGAGATGCATGAGACTCTAATTCACCCTGGATCAGGAAGATCCCCTGGAGGAGGAAATGGCAACCCACTCCAGTATTCTTGCCTGAAAAATCCCATGAAAAGAGGAGTCTGGTGGGCTATATAGTCCATAGGGCTGCGAAGAGTTGGACATGATTAAGCACACACACACACATACTCAGAGTAATTTTTATTTCATGTGTCCCAATGGTTCATGTGGTTATTTTGAATCTCCCAGACACGTAGTAGAAAAAACATGATGAATGAAACAATTAGTTTAGAGGATTCATTGAGAGTATTGTGACACTGATAAAGATTGTGTATGTGTTTATGAACTGTATATATTCTGTATTACGTTAATATTTGGAGGGGTATTTAATATGAAAAAGTACCTATCAAGTCATTCATCTGTAGCTTATTCATCCACCATTCACCAACCTGGACTGATTTTATAGTCATCTCATCCACTACAACATTTTGCCCCAAAAAATAAAACAGAAAGAGAAACTAGAGAAAGTGACTTTTCATTCTCCTACTGAGAGCTTAGCTTGGTGAAAAAAAAAAAATCTATTATTGAAAGTTTTATTTCTGGAACCAGAAAAACAGTGAATAAGGAAATGAATATTTTATATTTCACCTGCCAAGAACTCAAATCCCAAATGACATAGCATACTTAAATACAGTTATTATGGCCATACAGTGTTTTTGGTCTGTAGCAATACAGCATTATTAAAAATGTTCAATCGCTGGAGTTCAAATCATTATACACACACACACACACATACATATATATGTATATATAATGGAAATACATATACATTCCAAATTCTAAGGCAACTTCTTTATATGAACCCTGTTTTAGGAGAACTGTCAGGTTATGATGAGCTTAAATGCTCTGTGCTATATATTGTTTTCTCAGCCACTGCAGGACACTGAGTTGGTTTCAGCACAGAGTCATTTCCAGCTGTGTCAAGCTGTGCACTGAAACTGCTAGTATCCAAGCACCACTCACAGAACACTTGTTCTTGACCAAAGTGAAAAATATCTTCCACCAGCCATTCTTGCCTATAGGACTTTAGATCCACGTGCAAATCAGACTGGTTCAAATCCATTTGGATGCATTTTCTGTAATATAACAGGAAGAACTTTCCCCACAGTTAATACATCTACTTCATGCAGAAACTGTGCTCCAGCCAAACAAGAAGGTTTATAGCTTTCAGAGAACTCAGTGTGTACTTTGATTTTTCTTTGCTCAGGTTATCCCTGCTACATGAAATGCTCCCTTTCACTGGTTTTGTCTTGTCCATGTAGGAACCAGCAGAAGTGAAGAATCACCTGCCAAGGATTACATTGCTCTAAAATCCTAGTACCTTGGGCTGTGATTCTCCTCTGAGCGATCGCCACAGGCTTCATGATCTTCATCCAGTGCCCCATCTGATATGCCCCAGAGAATTCAAGCACTATTTCAGGTACTGGTTGCTTGCTCTGCAACTCAATCAAGAGCCCCACTCAGAGTTGGAGGAAGGACCCTACCTGAAGCTGGTGCCTTAAAATTTTTTGGCAAATGGATCAATGTGATATATTTGCCTTCAAGGTCCAGAGACTCCCATTGAAGTTTTGTCTTCTTTCATTGTGGCAAGTCTAATAAGTGATAGCAATGGTGATGATATGCCAAAATGTTGCAAAGCTCTAGTTTTTGAGAATACTACAGATATGGCAGAACCCTGAGAACTGTGAGACCTATTCTCCTGCCTTCTGTCAAGCTTAGAGGTAACTGCTTCTTCCTTCCATGTTGGCATGATGATCAGAGACATGTCCTGTAATATAGTGAGATCATCTGGATTCTTTGCCATTAAATCATGAAAGAAAGAACAAGAGTTGGCATAGTCTTGGGATAAGACAGTGATAATGCCCTCTCTCTGTCTGGGGAATGGAAACTTATCCTGCTCTTCTCTGATAATTGCCCAGATGCAGGGAGCAGTCAGCCTGATGCCTGCATTCCAGAAGTAGGGAATGTGTTGTGAACTCCAACAAAGAGACACCAAATGGGACGATGGTTGCAATTTGTTCACCACCTAATGAAACTTGTGAAATCCACTGTCATTTTTCATTTTACCTATATATCTTACACATAATCCACAAGGGAGAATTAAATGGAATTGTGATAAAAATCACTAACCTGAATCTTTCAATTATTGAATAATGGCCCTAATTTTTGTTATTTCACTAGAACGTGGTATTGATTTTTGGGTGCTATTTTGATGGATACTGTGATTTCTAGCGGCTTCTACTTGCTCCCTGGTACCACATTATCTCTCATACCACAGTTTAGGAGCCAGTGTAGGAAGTCTGACAGTAGCTTATTTCAACTATGCATTCAGCAATTCAAGAAATAGCAAGAGTGGTTTTGTGGATTCCTTAGACTTCTACACAGTTCATTTGACTTGAGACAATAACTTATTACCTGAACCTCACAACCTTAACTCTGATAAGTGGACCAAAGTTATGCTTTTCTTTTTGTTGGTATAAATTCATTTACTTATTAATTTTTAAATTTATTTATTTTCCACATTTAACATCCTATTTTATATTGGAGTGGTAAAGAATTGGCCTGCCAATGTAGGAGACATGGATTGGATGCCTGGGTTGGGAAGATCCCCTGGAGGAAGAAATGACAACCCACTCCATTGGGGTGCCATTCCCTCCACGCCTGGGAAATTCTTTGGACAGGCTTGGCTACAGTTCCAGGGGTTGCAAAAGAGTCAGGCACGACTTAGCAACTAAACAGCAAATAATCAATTAACAATATTGAAGTAGTTTCAGGTGGATAGCAAAGGGACTCAGCCACGCACCAAAGTGATGTTCTTGATCCACAGAGATTAGCACTTGCTTAGAGCTGTAGAAGGCTGAGGATTTACTTTCAGTCTATACACAGATCCCCTGGTAAATATTTACAGGTATCTCTTTGGAGGTGGCTATGAGGACCATTTGGACTCATATTTTCTGTGCCATCAAAGGATAGTTGCTGAAAGTTTCACAGGCTCTTTTTTGTACAAAAGGCTCTTAGTCCGTGAAATAAGTCAAATCTGGGGCCTGTGTAGCTCAAGTTAAGCCTGTGTTCACTTGAACTCTGGTGTTTAAGAAATGCTGCCAGATGGCTTCTGGCACTTTGGAATCTGATTCTCTCCACCATAATGAGGAAATACCATTAAGGGGGGCATCTTTTTCTTGACGACAGTCACTACAGTTTTATTTATTTATGTATTTGTTTGCTGGTTTGTTTATTTAAAGAAGGCTAGTTTTCTCTTTACTCACCTATTTCTTAAGCCTTAGTTAAGGTGGTGCACTTAATGTGGAGGTTGCATGTGATAAGGATTTGGATGCTTTTCTTTGTACCCAGAAATTTCTGATGACTTGACTTCAGTACACAGGCTGCCTCTGAGTGTAGATTTCAGTTCACCAGCTGAGCAGGTACATAAATTAATCCTTTGAATACAGGATCTCTGATAAAGTTTTCCTAAACTTGGTTCAATATAAAATTATGTTCCTTCCCCCTTGCTATAAGGCCAATAAGAAATCAATTTCCACACATATTCCCCAGGTTTCTGCTGATATAAATTTTCAAAGTCTTGCCATTTTTTGGTGTATAACTGTTCTTGAAGGTCAAACGTTATTCTTGTTCTCCTGGGGTGTGCTGAGCTGTGGGTCTGAGAGGTGGCAACAGAGGTGAGGATAAATGGCTTCCCTTTACACAATAAATCTTCAGATGAAGTCACCTGGGTACAAGCCTAAATAACTTAACCTGGTCTCACCAGAAGAGGCGTTGTTCCTGTTGGCAATGCCATCTCATCAGGATTTCAGGACCAGGGTACGCCAAACCATTCAAATCTGTTTGAAATTCTTAAATTATTGGGGTCCATCTCTTTCTCACATATTTCTCCAACTTTCACTTAGAAGAACTGGCCAGTCTATGAATCCAAATTTGTTGTCATTCAGTAGCACTCAGAATCAGACTCAGGTTCTGATTTAGCTCTATGCCTGTCTTGAAGTGAGAAGAGAGAATTTGTTCAGGGTTAGTCATTGATGCTTCCATGATATCCTATCCATGGCTTCAGTTGAAACTTTAAAACCAGGAGCTTGTCATTTGCTTGGTTTAAACTCTCCATAATATTCACCTTTCTTTCTTTTTCTGTGCAGTAATGGATCTCAGGGGCAGATAAATACTTGTTCACCAAATTTTTGCCTTCAGTCACCCTTTATATAATTAAACACAGTGTCTGCATTGGTCCCCGGGATTGCTGTACTAACAGGATCAACTTTGCATTCATACCTACTGGGTTTAGACAACCAAAACCAAATTCCCATGCTCTTTAATATCCTACCTGCCACCCCTGCTGGTTCCACACACACAATACGTGTGTGTGTTTAAAGAAGTAGTACTTCTCTTGGTCATGATCCCAGGACTCAGTAAAATCCTAGGTAGAGGGAAGATTAAAAACCTACTTTTGTGGTTGAACAAGAATCAAGATATCTAAGCATCCATCAGGGTTTAGTTTTAGAAAACAGAATCCACTGCAACTAGTTTGAGCAATGAATGTTTCCTTACATTTAGGAAGTGGCTTCTAGAATTGTTGGCCAGGGTTGAAGTAACAGATTCTAGCTAAACGTTCAGAACTGACCCCAAAAGTCATACTGCATAATGTGACCAATAATTCACACTGCCACTGCCACTCTGAGAAAGCTATTAAGGTCTAGAAAATGCTCTAACCAAGAGGTAACCACAATCACAACCTTATGAAAAAACTCATGAAGCATGCTGCACTTTCTAGCACTTTCTATGGGTCACACTTGCAGAAATCACACTTCACCCTCCCTCTAGACGTCTATGAAGCTAGTGACTCAATGGATACCACCATTACCTCCATCTCTGCTAACACTGATACAGGTAAACCTAATAGTCTCTTGATACAGCCTACTGGCAGAAACTCAGAAGCAGTGAACATGAAGCCTCTGTTTCCATACTCCAAAAGTCATAAAAACCTCCAAATTGGCAAAACATAAATCACATTTTGAAGACCAACTTTAGGGAAACTTGAAAAAAATTTTTTGCTTTCTCTCTCTTAAAGTGAAGGAAAGAACACACACACACACACACACACACACACACACACACACACACACAAGTTATGTCCTAATTCAACATATTCATCACTTCAAGAGAAGAGCTGACGTCATCATCAGGAACAATTAAGAGTTCTTCCCGGCCCCAAGGATCACAGATATATATAGGAAAGCTCTTAATCTCTATATGCTCTGCATCCCTTTTGTATAAATTAAAATTAAATTGTGTAACTCATAAGGACACTGTGCTAAGTCAATCAGACTATGGTGGATGCCATGCCTGAGATATGATGGGTAAGTACAAATAAACTGCCAAAGAACAGATGAAATATCACTTTCCCTGATTCAGGCACTGCTTGCGTTTTCCTCTTTGCACTTCTCCAACCCACCAAACAGAAAACTCAGCACATAATCACTTCTAAATATCATGTTAGCTAATATTCAAAACATATTCCTTTATTAGATATTAAATCAGAGAATGGATGAATCAGAACTAAAATAGAATCACTTGCCTTTCTTCCAGTTTGCACCCTATGATGGAGCCGGCCTGATGTTCAAACCATGTGAGCCAGTAACAAGAGATGTTTATAGCTAGCATCCATTGCCATTGATCGGTGCTTTTGCCCTGTGTATTATTAAATATTTTGACTACTGCTCAGGGGTAGATATTAGTAAAGAATATAAATAGTCATGTAAAAAGAAACAAATCAGAGAGCAAAGTGAGTAGTTAGCTCCTGAATATTAAGAGGTGCCTGAGGAGAAACAGAGACCATCCAGCTCCTGAATGAAAATTTTCCCCATAAAATACAGCTGTCTCCTTTCAAATTTAGACTGACTTCTTATGCTGCCCTATAGTTTATGAAGCATCTTCCTATATGCTGTTTTGTCCAATGTTCACAGGCCCCCTCTGAGCTATGAAGTAGAAGGTGTCCCTCATTGGAACAGCAATGAATTTCATGCTTTTCATGTATTGGAGCCATACTGAGAAAAGACTTCTGTCTGCATACAGGTTGTAGGGCCATATTTAAATAAAGAGGTCACTGTGTGTGTGTGTGTATTTCAAGAAGCATTATTTCTCTCAGTTGTGATCCCAGAGCCCAATAAAGTCCTAGGTAGGGAGAAGATTTAGAAATTATTTTTGTGGTTAAACAAGAGTCAGGACATCTAAAAAATAGTTTTTGTGTTGTATCTCTTCTTGAAACATGTGTGTTTATGTGCATCTGTACCCTCTCTCCACCTTTAACTTTAAGAATAAGTTCCTCCATCCCTGGGGACGATTTACTGAAAGCAGTATAAGAAATATATATATAGGGTTTTGAAATTCTCCCTTGATAATATAATACTTTGAAAATTCTTTGGAAAACTTCAGTCTTTTTTTGTTATGTAAGTAAAAACAGGGGAAGAGGTTTGTGTGTATAGAAATTGGATAATTACAGAAAGAAGAGGGCCAACATGCAATTTCTTCCCCCAGGAATGTAACTCAGTGCAAAAAAAATTAGGGTCACAGGATCATCTCTTCCACATCACTTGAAGATCAAGCTTTTTACTCCTTACATAATAAGACTTATTGAAAAGTGTATACCCACTGAGTATCCTGAGTGTTTCCTTTAGTTCAGTTCAGATTAGTCACTCAGTCATGCCCAACTCTTTGCAACCCCACGAACCACAGCACACCAGGCCTCCCTGTCCATCACCAACTCCCTGAGTTTCCCCAACTCATGTCCAATGAGTCGGTGATGCCATCCAACCATCTCATCCTCTGTCATTCCCTTCTCCTCCTGCCCTCAATCTTTCCCAGCATCAGGGTCTTTTCAAATGAGTCAGCTCTTCCCATCAGGTGGCCAAAGTATTGGAGTTTCAGCTTCATCATCAGTCCTTCCAATGAACACCCAGGACTGATCTCTTTTAGGATAGACTGGTTGGATCTCCTTGCAGTCCAAAGGACTCTTAAGAGTCTTCTCCAACACCACAGTTCAAAAGCATCAATGCTTTGGTGCTCAGCTTTCTTCACCATCCAACTCTCACAACTATACATGACTACTGGAAAAACCATAGCCTTGACTAGACAGACCTTTGTTGACAAAATAATGTCTCTGCTTTTTAATATGTTGTCTAGGAACTTTCCTTCCAAGGAGGAAGCGTCTTTTAATTTCATAGCTGCAATCACCATCTGCAGTGATTTTGGAGCCCCCCAAAATAAAGTCTGACACTGTTTTCAGTGTTTCCCCATCTAGTTGCAATGAGGTGATGGGACCAGATGCCATAATCTTTGTTTTCTGAATGTTGAGCTTTAAACCAACTTTTTCACTCTCCTCTTTCACTTTCATCAAGAGGCACTTTAGTTCTTTTTCACTTTCTGCCATAGGGATGGTGTCATCTGCATATCTGAGGTTATTGATATTTCTCCCAGCCATCTGGATTCCAGCTTGTGCTTCATTCAGCTCAGTGTTTCTCATGATGTACTCTGCATATAAGTGATGTACTCTGCAATAAGTGCCTTGGTAATTCAGGTGCACAGTTATTTCTGCACTTGGGAAGAGGTGTCATTTTTCTTATTTTTCATAGTTTGAGGACGACAATGATAAGAAAATTGTATGCAGTGAAATCAAAGAGAAATAGACTTTTAAGACTAAAAGCATGGTAAGTGGTACAGAGAAGCTCAAAGGTTGAGGATAGAATAGGATCATAGGATTTCACTATAAAGATGTGACTGGCAATTAGGAGGTCACCAGTGACCTTCAAAAAATGAGCATTAGTAGTGGATGTATCATAAGATTCATTGCAATGAATTGAATAAAATGAAAGAGATTAACAATAGATGTGCTCTTTATTTTTAGGAAGATTTAAATCAAATATAACTTTCATTGTAGAGACTTGTGTGATCAAACTCCTATCAATTAAAATACCTATTTCAGTTATCCATTCTTATATACAACTTAGTGCTTTAAAAAGTTACTATTATCTCCTACAGCAGAGTTACTCCATTGGGATCAACAGCAGTCTCTGTTTAGAGATCTCACAGGATTTCCCTGGTGGTGCAGTGGATAGGAGTCTGCCTGCCAATGCAGGGGACACGGGTTCGATTCCTGCTCTGGAAGGACTCCACATTAGGCATGGTGGCTAGGCCTGTGCCCTACAACTACTGAAGCCCGTGCACCTAGAGCCTGTGCTCTGAAACAGAAGAGGCCACCGCAATGAGAAGCCCACACACTGCAATGAAAAGTAGCCCCCACTTGTGGAAATGAGAGAAAGCCCCCACAAAGCAATGAAAATATAGTGCAGTCAAAGGAGAAAAATAAATTAATTAATTAAATTATTTTTTTTAAAAAGTACTCTCATAACTTGCAGTCGGATATCAGCTGAGACTGCCTTTGTTTGAAGACTTAACTTTGCTGAACACCCAAGATGGATCACTCTCAATAATGCCAACTGGTGTTGACTTCTGGCCATAGGCTTGACTGACATCATGGACCAGAACCGTATTCAGGACTTCACTCCAAAGCTATCTGTTGTATGGGGAGTCTCTACAACATCCTCCCAAGAGGGAATGTAACAAAATATCTGGATGGAATTTCAACACTTTGTGTGGTCTATTCTCAAAAAACATTCAATATCACTTTTGTCACATGCTCTTGATCAGAGTGAGACCAGGATCAGACAGAAAAATACTTAAACTCTGTCATTAGCAACTCCCCTCTGCTTCCAAGTTGGTTTTCAGATAATACTGTTTTGAAGGACATAAGACATTTAGGTTATAATCAATATGTGTGATTTAATAAGAATTCATTTTTTTTTTCCTTTGTGTTCAGTAAAGATCTTCTGGAGAAGCAATAGGCTACCCACTCTGGTATTCTTGGGCTTCCCTGTGGCTTAAATAGTGAAAGAATCTGCCTGCAATGTGGAAGACCTGGGTTCTACCCCTGGTTGGGAAGATCCCTTGGAGGAGGACACGGCAACCCAGTTCAGTATTCTTGCCTGAAGAATCCCCATGGACAGAGGAGCCGGATGGCTACTGTCTCACAAAGTCACACACGACTGAGCAACTAAGCACAGCACAACACATACAGTCAAGATACAAAGAGATGACGTATTGGAAAAGACCCTGAAGCTGGAAAAGATTGAGGGTAGGAGGAGAAGGGAGCAACAGAGTATAAGATAGTAGGATGGCATCATAGACTCAATGTACATAAGCTTGAGCAAACTTAAGGATATAGCGAAGGAAAGGAAAGCCTGGCATGCTGTAGTCCATGGGGTCACAAAGAGTTGGACATGACGAAGCAACTGATCAACAACAATAATATCATATTCTGCAGAGTGGGAGGGGTAAGATACAGGAAATCAAGAACCTTCTCCCATTTATACACTTGAGTTCTATTCCCAAGCCTGACCTATCACTGATGATACAATCATGTTCAAGGAAGCTATCAAAAGCCATCAAAAGGAGTGTTGAATTCAATGCCTTTGGCTGGAGAAGAAACAATACAAACATATGAAAAAAAGAACCAAAATGATCAAAGGAATGAGATAGTCTTTTCCATTTCAAGAGGTGATAGACTAATATTAAAATAAACAAAATAGCTAGTACATAAATTAAGGCTAACTGTGTGTTGCAATGTAGTGTTAAAAGGAGTGCTTTACAGCACTTTTCACCAATTTGGCCTGTAGAACATTCTAGTGTATTAAGCACAATATTGAGCTCTTGTTTCAAATATAGAAACTGCTGAGAAAGAGCATGATGGATTTTTTTACACATGCACTGCAATGCCCAGATTTGCTGAAGCACTGTGCTCCAGTCAATAGTACCCTTGTAGTGTGTTTGTTTAATTGATTCCAATGCTGTGTCAACCTTCACGACCAAAGTGTCAAATATTTGCAGACTGGAACGCATAGTGTTTGGCACTCCTTGGTCCTCCCCTCAACGCTGCTGCAGATGCTGCTGTTTACATATTATATTCAGCCAAACAGAAATCCAAATTTACTTAATTAAAGAGAGTTATGCCCATAAACGGCGTCAAGTCCATCAACGTTGCTGACAATTCTGATTTCAAAGAAAACAAACACAAGAGTTCCCAACTCAGTTACATTGCCAAGTAATTGTTTTTGATTAATTAGTTTCCATATTAAAAGACTCAATGAAAGGAGGATGTTTAGAAGAAACAAATATTTGTTCTCTGGATTTGATGATCTCTTCTTAGTACTTCGTCGCACTTCTAAATACTCATCTGCATTTTGCTCCATTTGAGCAAAAATATGAAACGGAAAACTGCTGTAGATACGTTGTTGATTTTGCAGCTTTTGTCTGAGAATATCACATGGGTCTGCGTGATTAACAATTTTCACATTGATTTAAACAAGGACAACATCTTACAGTAAATGTCTTGACAGGTAGGATTTTTCAGAGGGCCTCCTGATAAAGTGAACCTAGCCAGACAAGCGAGCTAGCAGACAGCCCAGAATGCAGCCAGACAGGAGGGCATACAGATATTACCTAGGGTTCTAGGATTTCCCTGTCTCTCCTGCTCCCCACATTGTTAGCACAAATATGAACTGGACCTTGCCTAGAGGGTAAGATGGAATGGAGATTGAGGAGCAGGAAGGAAAATGGCTGATACAACTTTCATAGTGAATTGTCAGGACTTGTGGAGTAGAAGAACAAAATTTTGCACTGAAGCTGCAGCAATCCCATTTTAGTTGAAGAAATATGTTCAAGTAAGTGAATTAATTTTCCCCAAACCACTGAGAGTTGTGAAATCCAGCTGTGGCAGACTTCAAAGTTCATAACTTTTCCATTCTTCCATGACAAAAATTTCACCTGAGTAGAACTAATAATGATACTTTAATGCAAAGTATCTACTAAAAATGACACCATCATATAGTTGATGAAGAACTTTTTTCCTGTTGTCATAGTTTCAGTTGCTTTGTGAAACTGACCGATACCTGAATACATTATAAGCTTGGAGGAGAGGAAGAATCATCTTGATTTACTATATTGAAAAGTCCTGTGCCCAGTTCAACGTGGATACTGCTTTATAAATACATTTGATCTAAGAACTGTGTAAAGTGAATAATGGGATGACAATATCAAATGCCATTTTCAATCACATTATGTATGCTAGATTCTGTGTTAAGAGTTTAAATAAACCATCTCTCTTGATATGCAGTAGGGTTATTTTTGTTGTTGTTGTACAGATACGGAAATAAGTTCAGAATTTCATTAAAAGTAATGGAGGCTGCTATTAGATGCAGATTCTGACATGCCCTAACCCAGGAGTCAGCAAACTGTGACCCATGAGCCAAACCCAACCTTCTGCCTGTGAGACAAAAATAATTTTTACAGTTCTTAATAGTTGGAAAAATCAAAAGAAAACTCATCTTTTGCGACCCATGAAAATTATATCAAAATTCAACTTCAGCATCCATAAATAAAGCTTTATTGCCACACAAAAAAAATAGTGAAGGCTGGATTCAAAGTTGTGTCTAGCTTACTCCCAAACCTGCTCACACAATTTTAGCCACTACTCTGTACATCTTTCCCCATCTTTGCTCTGTGAAAGTTAGAGAAGAGGATACTATCATCATGATCTGATGGAATTTCATCTGTGAAGATCACAACTCTGATTCTCATGATATTATGAGGGAGCTCTAACAATTTGGGTGATGCTTCACTCTGATACAACAAGACTTCCAGGGGTGGGAGAAGAGACCATGGTGTTGCTAGGATTACCTAACAGCTCTGGAGCCACAAAACCATGACATTTTGTGATAGTGTAGATCGTTAACCTTGGTGCTCTGAGTACTAAGCAACTCAAATTTGGGAATCTACTAAAAGTGTCAGCTTACGTCCTGATCATCTCACAGGTAGGGAACTGATTTATCACAGAGATTGGTGTGGGGAGAATGCATAGGCTCCTTTGCCAGCATATGGGACATTCTGTCATATTGAAGCTTTTCTCTTCTATTTTAAAAACTAAAACTTCCTAACTGACTTGGGCTTGAACTATGGTAAAGTGAGAAATGCATCAAGTGGTTCAAGAAAACAAGTCTGGATCTGAAACCAATTTCTTCCCATCTTTGCAATTTTATCCTTCTAGGGCTACTTTCTATCTGTAAGTCAATGCTGCTGCTGCTGCTAAGTCGCTTCAGTCATGTCCGACTCTGGGTGACCCCAGAGATGGCAGCCCACCAGGCTCCCCTGTCCCTGGAATTCTCCAGGCAAGAATACTGGAGTGGGTTGCCATTTCCTTTTTCAATGCATGTAAGTGAAAAGTGAAAGTGAAGTCACTCAGTCATGTCTGACTCTTAGCGACCCCATGGACTGCAGCCTACCAGGCTCCTCCATCCATGGGATTTTCCAGGCAAGAGTACTGGAGTGGGATGCCATTGTCTTCTCCCTGTAATTTAATAAGCCAGATCATTTTAAAGTTTTTTCAATTCCAAAATGTTCAATTGAAAAATAAAATTATGATACTTGGGAAAAAATCTGCAATCTAGTAATGATGATATGAGCTCAAATTTAGCGCATCATTTTAGAGAAGAAAAGAGCCAGCCCACTCTTCCCATAGTCCACTGACTAGGGAGTATGGTCTGACCAACAGACTTTGCCCTGGAATTTGAACCTCTGGAAAGAAACAGCTTCCTATCCAGGGAACTGAGGGAGACCTCTCACAAGTAATTCTTCAATTTTGAAATCACACAATACAACACAAGATCCATAACTGTGATAGTCACTCTTCTGTATCTTCAGAGATCTTGTGCTGAGTAGTCAAGGCATGGTAGGCTTTCTTTATGAAATTAGAATATTTCCATTCACCATCAAAGCACACACATTGAAGATACATTTCTGAAGCCTGTACTTACGAGGTTCTGACCAGTTTGGGCAAGTGTGAATGATAACCTATCAATGTATTTCCTTAGAGGAGATGGTACTGAACTGGGATCTATATTGCTAATAATGTAACCTTGTTAAAATGCTCTTCATAGACTATAATATACAAACCCAAAGTCGAAAGTGACACCAAGCCCAAATATTCTTAGTGCCCCCACCTCTCTCTTTTCCTCTGAAATACACACACACACACACACACACACACACACACACACACACACACACACTTCTGTTAACAATTGGCAAGCATTCAGGACTCAGCACTCAATGACAACAGCCACATGAAGTGTCCTGTCTATTAAAATTTTCTATAGAGCTTTAAATAACCCCAGTGATAGTCAGTTTCTTTTCTTCTTGCTTTTTTTGGTGGCAGCTAAAAAAGGTGCCCTTAGCCTGAACCAATTTATCAGTTTCAAAGGAAAGGATAATAAAACTGTCATTTCCGGCCGTAGCACCAAGGGTGCTACTGATACCCTGATATTAAAGCTTATTAAAAGTAGAGCTGTCTTTTAGTTTTTGATATCAAAATTGCTTCCAAGTCTTGTTAAGACTCTGCCTTATTCTGGATGGAAGGGAAGGGGGGAAAAATGAAAGTGACCCCAATGGGGCGTTGAAGTGACTGAGCTACTAAACACCTAGCTATGGGGTTGATTTGTGGAGTTCTTCAATTTATCACAGACACAACCTGCCAGGAGAAAATTAATTTAAAACTCACTTCTCTCACAGACCTGCTCAAGATACTCAAAATGTGAGGAAAGTTTACAGAAAGAGTCAAAATAATTGTTGACACCCTAGAGATTTTTCTCACTTCTATCTTTCCAATGACTTCCAATAACTTGTACTTTCTGACATTTTATCAACAGGATTTCTAAATGAGGGCAGCAAGTACATTTATTATTTATTCCTAATGTGGAATTATCCACAGGGAACAGTTTTAACCTAGGTAGAGAAGAGTCAGAGTAAATAATTTTTTCCATCCGTTGACTAAGGTTGAAGAGTTTGGTTTAACTAATGGGAGGTGGTTGTGTGTTATTGGAAAGTGCTTTGGAGACAAGTAGACCTTTTGTTCAAATTCTGGCTGTTCTACTTACTAGCTGTGTGAACTTGTACAAATTATCCAACACCATTGAGTTTTCTCTTTCATCAATATAATGGAAATATGATGGACCTAGAGATTCCCACACTAAATGAAACAGATCCAATAGAGAAAGACAAATACCATGTGATATCACTCATATGTGGTGTCTAATGTTAAGAACTGACAAGAGTGAACTCATTTACAAAACAAAACAAACTTACAGATATCAAAAACAAACTTATGGTTACCGAAAGGTTTCCATGGTGGGGAGAGATAAATCAGGAGCTTGGCATTAATGTATAAGACATGTAGGCAGCAAGGACCTACTGTATAGCACAGGAAACTTTGCTTAATATTCTGTGATATCCTATATGAGGAAGGAACAAAAAAAATTATACATATGCATAAATGAATCACTTTGCTGTACACCTGAAACTAACACAACATTGTAAATCAACTATATTTCAATGAAGTTTGAAAAAATAAAATAAAATGGAAATACTAATACCCACATATAGGACTATAGAAAGAATGCTTAAACATTTGCCATAAGAATCCCTTTTATTGATATTATTTTAAAATCATATTCTATCTACTTGATTATGATCTTTGCTATTTTAAGGTTGGCCATAGCTTATAAAGATTTTTGAATTATATTTAAGATAGATACTTTCGGGTACTTACGGCATTTGTTGAAAATACTTGTGTAACAGCTAAGAAAGTGTGCCAATCCCCTTCCCTGCATTAGATCAGTTGTTCTGTGGCAGAATAAACTTTGATTTCCTAACCTGAATGTTCTGTTTTCTCCTTCCAATTGCCCACATTTTGGCTGCACAACATGGGCTGATGTCAACCTGAGGGAAAAAAAACTGTCAGATCAATGCTGAACAATAAAGATGCTAAACTCGGAGTTTCTAGATTTAAGAGCTACAGATTACGGCATGTGGGAGAAAGAAAAGCTTCAGATGTTATAGCAAATCATTTCCTTCTCTGTCCCTTCCAACAGCCCTCTGGACATTAAGAAGAATTCTTCCAGCAAAGAAAGAGAGAGCTAACCCAGAGGGATTTGAAACTCTTACCAAAAGGTCTGACTTTGTCTTCTCCAAGCTTCTCCAGCAAGGGCTAAGCTGGGAGATGAAGATGGAGTGTTGATGAAGGCGTTGTTGACCTTTCCTCTGAAGTTGGGAGAAATGAGAAAAGAGAAAAACCGGGCTACGGTGATCAGTTCTAGAAATCTAATAAAGAGCCGCAAGAGATATGTGAGGCAAAGGACTCCCGCTCAGAACCCTGAGTTACCCTCAGCACCCAAGTAGCACAGGGCAGCATTCAGAGTTTCCTGTGAGCTCAGAGGGGAGTGCAGATGACTGCTGGGAGGGAGCGGAGGGGAAGAGAAGAGAGAGAGATGGAGCCAGAGTTAGAGAGATGGTGGCGGGGGCAAGGAGCAGTTTAGAGTTTTCTTATGGGGATAAAGGAACGTGCTTCTGGATCATGTGACATGTACATTCCTCCCTGGGGATTATAAGCATCCTGTCTCCCTGGTCCCATCTTGGAAGATCGTTAGCCTCAGGTAACCGTCCAGTTACCGCTCAAGGATACCCATACACTACTGGACCAACTAGCAGATACAGTGAGCTTTATCTTGAGTGGAAATCTTGGAAAAAAGCAGCAGAAAAATTTTGTCAATATAGTGACTGGCTGCTTTCCCAAATGTAAGGCTGTAGTAGTTTAAGCCTTCCCACATCCCCCTCTACTCACAAGTCCTAAAACCATCAAAGAGGAGGCAGACAGAGGAAAAAAATATATCACAAGAGAGGCACTAAGTTAAGATTATTTAAAAAATACAAATCACAGGACTTGAATTCTGAAAAGAAAGAGCAACTAGAAATTGCCACAAAATAATCATCATAAATATAACTACAACCACAGCTAGGACCACAAGAGCAAACATCGATACCGTGATACGATGTTTGGTTATGTGCCAGACACTGCTCTGAGTCCTTTGTACAGATGAACATGTATTATTCACAACTGCCTCATAACTTAGTTTATAAGTTAGGGTTTCCCTGGTGGCTTAGATGGCAAAGAATCCACCTGCAGTACAGGAGACCAGAGATCGGTCCCTGGGTCGGGAAGATTACCCTGGAGAAGGGAATGGCAACCCATTCCAGCATTCTCGCCTGGAGAATTCTGTGGACAGAAGAGCCTGGTGGGCTACAGTCCAGTCCATGGGGTTTATCTTGAATGGAAATCTCAAGTGACTAACACTATAACTTAGTTACTGTTATTGTCTTCATTTTGTTAATGGGAAAACTGGAGCACAGAGAGCTTAATGTAACCTGCAACGACTGACACAGATACAAGTAGCAGAGTACAAAGTCTGAGCCTCAGTCTACTTCCCTAAACACTATACAACTGCTTTATATATAAAATAAATATTATTGCACTGCTACCAATTCCTTGATTTCCAGATATATATGTACTTGCCCAGAATTATCCCCATGATGACAGTGACAAAATCTAAATTTAGACCCCTGCCAGAAGTTGAGACTCAACACGATATGAAGAAAATAATAATTAAAAGACCTTTCTAATTGGAGACTAGTAGAAAGCAACATATGTATAAGTGTGGCAATGGTAACTTCTCCTAGGTCCCATTTTCTCAATTGAGTCTTTGAGCTGGATAATAAATGATTTGCTATAGTGAAGTGTTTCTATCAAGCTTTCTAAGTTAAAACTTTTGTCTCCTGCAGCGTGAGCCTTTGGGAAGACAGTTATTGCCGGGTAAGCTTGTCCGGTTATTATTCCTAGAGAAAAATGCTATGAGGTTATAGAAACACATACACACCACAAGAAATTAGATTATAAAACATGCGAACACATGTTGATAGATAATTTGTACTGCCCTCCATCCAGTTGCTCTCTTTCCTAATCATTCCTTATTTAAAAATAAATTTCAAAATTCTTTCCAGACTTCTGTCCTGGAAACAAGTGTTTGCCCTTGCTCTTTTTTTTTTTTCTTTTCTTTTTCTCAGTTGTGTAAGCTGGAGGGGAGAATTTGGTTAAGAAAAAAGCGTTCAAGTCTTGCTGAGTGTTCCACTGTGGAGTAAACAGTCCCAGTCATTTACTCCCGGCAGATCAAACCATGGCCACATTATTACTTATTGTTTAGCTGCCTGGGTTTAGAAGGAAATTACCCAGCTACCCAGGGACCTAGGGTTTTAGCTTCAGATCCAGCTGTGCTCATAACACAAGGCACAATGCTTAGTGGCATTGTCAGCCATTTAACATAAAAAGAACATGCTGTAATCAAGTGAGGAGTGTTCAACTGTGCCACACTTGGGTCCCATTTCAGGGAGCCTAGGGGACCTGCTATTGATTTTTAAAGGGAGAAGAAAAGATAGAAAATGCTCCCAAATGGAAAAGGGTATGCTTTCTCTATAATACTTTTTTCCTAAAAATATTATTTTTTTAGTTTCCACTTGTCAACATGTCCTCATTTTGAGAAAGTTGTCCTGATGGCTTTTCATATAATTTACTATCAGATTCCTAGTTTTTCATCCATGTATCAGCAGCCAGGGAAAGTCAGAAGCCCCCAAAGGCAATATTTAAGCCATCTCGGGTGCCACCTTGAGAATGGTATCTAGTTCTTAGCAAGAATAATGTTACCTGCCACCTAAATAAATGCTAAGGTTTAGTGTGTGGAAATAATAAAGCCAGAGAGATGAAGTGGATTCTAGATATATTAAATCTGGAATAGCTTCAAATAACAGCCTTCAGCAATAAAGTGAAACTTCCATCCTGTATTCATAATGTCAGTGTGGCTGTGGAAATCTAACTTTAAAATATAAGCACCCAAGGTTGTCTTCTCAAAAGAATCTCTTCAGACATTATTTCAAGCCCCTTTTAACATGGAAACATGATGTCATCAATCGGGGGCCCTTGAGTGTAGACAGAAAGAATTTTAGTTCACATCCTCGTGTTACAGAGATTTCTCTTGAATTATTTGGAACTGAAAGTATTTCTACATGGACAAGTACTCACTCCAAGAGGAGTAAATTATCATGGAAAAATTAGACCCAGAGAGTAAGGGGACATGGAGAGTTGTTCCATTTTTTTCAATTGTGGGTCTGAAGGCCAAGGGTTGGTATTGGAAGGAGATGGTTGCGTTGTTGGGCACAGAATCAAAAGCAGTCATGCTCAAGTGCAAAATCAGCTACAGGCTCCAGAGGTGAAATAAAAAGATAAATAACCACCAGAGATGCTTCTCTTCAATCCTGTGAAGAATTAGCCATTTTATTTGATTTTTTTGGAAATCTCAAACTGGATTGAGATTTGAGAACTCTCACAAGTTCTTGAGAGTTCCCTGGTGCTCCGGTGGGTCAAACTCTGTGCTTCCATTGTCGGGGACCCAGGTTTGGTCCCTAGCTGGGGAACTAAGATCTCATAAACTGCATGGCCATAAAAAGTCCTCTTATCCAGCACCCATCAGTTAGCCTTACTGAGCCTGTTTCCTTTCCTTTATGCTGGAGCTCCTGAGGTATTATCTAATTTGTAACTTCCGCATGACGATCAAAAGGGGATAATTCACATGAAACTGTACTGCAAACTATAAAGAAGTATGTAAGTGTCACATGGTAATTAGGAAGTTAAAAGGTTGTGAAAGAATAAGCAGGTGCTTGAATGTAAGCTTCATAACTTCAAGGACATCATTTGTTCATTGACACATTCTCATATTTAGAAAACAGTTAGGCACAGGGTACATGCTTAATAAATAAGTGTTGAGTGAAAAGATAAATAATTGTCTCACTTCTCTCTGGATGGTGAAATGTGCTTCTTTTGTTTTTGAAAGTCTTGTCTAAAAGCATGCTGCCTTTGCCAGCAATTGACAACCTTGGTAAATTTCTTTCTTTTTTTTTTTAAAATAAAATGAGAATGTTATCTTATTCCCATCCAAAAGGAAGAAAATACATTATCTTATTTGATCTCTTTCAGTGTTGAAAGCTGCAAAAACTGTGTGTGTATGTGTGTGTGTGTGTATTCAAACACACATCAAGACATCAAGCAAGCCCAATAGAAATGTTACTAAAAAGTCAAAATTTGAACCTGCTGCACCAACACTACCTTGTTCATGAATTTTAGCTCACAATGCACAATTGACAATGATCTTGGTATTCAGGAGCTTCCCAGGTGGTTCAGTGGTAAATAAAACACCTGTCAAAAAAGGAGATGCGGATTCTATCCCTGGACCCAGAAGATCCCTGGAGAAGAAAACAGCAACCCACTCCAGTAATTTTGCATGGGAAATTCCATGGACAGAGGAATCTGGTGGGCTACAGTCCATGGGGTCACAAAGAATTGGACATGACTGAGCGTACACACACACTTGGTATTTATGAGAGGGACCTGGAACGATGTTGGCCCATCCACACACACACACACACACACACACATACCAGTTCTGGTCTTTATCTTAAAACGTGACCTTATAATAATTATTAGAAAAAAAATACCAGCTTTAAGGGTGGAAATGTCAAACCACTTCATCATATTTTGGATGGTTCTCCCATTTCTTACTATCTTTCAGAAATAAAAATTAAATGCTGTGGTAGGAGCTGTGTCTTTATAATGGCAACTAAGCTTGCAGAGTACTGGTTATCTAGCAAGACAGTCCACCAGACAGCAGCAAATAGAATTTGTGATAAGTTTGATTAGAACTGGACTAAATTTTTATTTCTATGCTAGCAATAGAGAAAGAGTTTCCTAAATAATTCATGGTATAAGTAAGTGTGCTGGAAAGATATTTAAAATACTTAAAAGAAACAATTGATTTCAAGAGCCCTCTAGCACTTGAGAAGCATCATTTATAAACAATTAATCAACATATTACTTATAAATTATTCTTATGTGTGTGTTAATAAACAAGGTGCCTAAAGACTTCTATCTGTCAATCTTAAAGGAAATCAGTCCTGAATATTCAATGGAAGGACTAATGCTGAAGCTGAAACTCCAATACTTAGGACACCTGATGCAAAGAACTGACTCATTGGAAAAGACCCTGATACTGGGAAAGACTGAAGGCAGGAGGAGAAGAGGACAACAGAGGATGAGATGGTTGGATGGCATTACCGACTCGATGGACATAAGCTTGAGCAAACTCCAGGAAATAGCGAAGGACAGGGCAGCCTGACATGCTGCAGTCCATGAGGTCACAAAGAGTCAGACATGACTGAGAGACCGACATGAAAGACCTCTCAGTTCAGTTTAGTCACTCAATCGTGTCCGACTCTTTGCTACCCCATGAACCACAGCAGGCCGGGCCTCCCTATCCATCATCAACTCCAGGAGTCCACCCAAACCCATGTCCATTGAGTCGGTGATGCCATCCAGCCATCTCATCCTCTGTCTTCCCCTTCTCCTCCTGCCCCCAATCCTTCCCAGCATCAGGGTCTTTTCCAATGAATCAACTCTTTGCATGAGGTGGTCAAAGTATTGGGGTTTCAGCTTCAACATCAGTCCTTCCAATGAACACCCAGGACTGATCTCCTTTAGGATGGACTGGTTGGATCTCCTTGCAGTCCAAGGGACTCTCAAGAGTCTTCTCCAACACCACAGTTCAAAAGCATGAATTCTTTGGTGCTCAGCCTTTTTCACTGTCCAACTCTCACATCTAGTAGAAAGACCTGTAATAGAAAGCAATTTGTCACTCCATTGCCAGCTACTGTAGTCTTTGAAAACTACAAAGCTACCTTGACAGAATACTACAGCGCAGCTTTTTAAAAGTGTTCTGCATATTCAAATTGGAATCTGCCACCTCCATATACATCTAGTCACATACAGTCTGAAATTTTACCATATTTTCTTCTCATTCAGAGAAGAAAACTCAATGTTGATTATGGCTTCCTTGTCTACGAGAATGAAGGGTCGAGAGTCCCCACTACCTGCACTGGACTCTGCTCCTGGTCCTCCTTATACAACTTCCCCCCAAATAAGCACCCACTGTAGGGGCCTCGCCCATTGGCCCTGACTTGTATCACTGGAAGAATAACTCATCAGTCTTTCACCGGGGTTTTGGCAAAGAGCAGAGATCACTGAGTCCAGATTTCCTTGGGGAATAGTCCGAATTGCTTGTCCACTTGAGTGATGGTCCTGGTGAAATGTCTAATTGATTAAACTGCCTGGTGTTTATTATTCTAATTGTCCTGAAGAAAGTCTGGATGATTCTCCATTAACCCACAATGAAACTCTAGGGGAGTATTTCCACAGCTCTTCAGAGCCTGTTAACCTAGAAGTAATTGGGCATATAAATTTAGAGAGTCTTATTTGTTATGCCAGCCTTAAGCAGAGGGAAAGAATGACCATATTCATACTGTGTAAACATTTCTTTCAAAAAACATGTAGAAATGATGCTAAACATCTTAGAGTCCTTAGAGGGAGATCATGGACAGACACCATGGTACACACATGAGCCATTTGATCGCAAACAGGCATGTATGGCTGCCCTAGCGTGTGTATCTTCATTCATAGTGGCAGATGAAATGGAAAATACATCCAGCCATGAAAAATAATATGCTGGTTCATTCTTAGTATCGTTTTCTGCTCTCTACCTTTAGCTGGTTAATATCAATAACACTCTGCTCAGTGTTTTGAGGGGGTTCTCTGGTGGCTCGGTGGTAAAATAGTATGCCTGCCAACACAGGAGACAAAGGTTCAATCCCTGAGTTAGGAAGATCCATGGAAAAGGAAATGGCAACATACTCCCATATCCTTGCCTGGGAAATCCCATGGCCAGAGGAGCTTGGTGGGCTGTACTCCATGGCAACACAAAAGAGCAAGACATGACTTGGTGACTAAACAATAACATCAATGTTATGTGGCAGCCTGGATGGGAAGGGAGTCCGGGGGAGAGTGGATACATGTATATGTATGGTGGAGTCCCTTTGCTCTTCACCTGAAGCTACACTATATTGTTAATCAGCTATACGCCAATATAAAATTAAATGTTTTATTAAAAGCAAATAATAATACAGTGCAAAATGGGGTTGAAGAGCAAGGAAGAAACATTACAGAAGTGAGGATGGGAATGTTTTCAATATATGAGGACATTCTAAAAAAATTGATGGAATGGACTTGTAACAGTGTTAGTAAGATGAGCAGGAGGGAAAGTCTTTGAGGGAGTAACCACAAAGCTGAAGAGAGAGAGGAGGATTGAGATCAGGAGGGGAACTAGGCACTGGAAACAATTTGCCATGGTTGAATCCAGCTTAACTCCACTTTATGACCATGGTGTGATTGTCGTTGCATTTTTATTTGATGCACAGCTTGCATTTAGCTATCACCTGGGAGGGCTTTAAATACTTGTGACTTTGATGATACACTTCTTCCCTGTGTATCCTTTCCCCTTCCTCCCTGAGAGCATGCATTAGCAGACTCATAACTGCGCTGCAGGGAGAGTTACACAGGCACAGAGCGTCTCAATTCTTAGAGCCACGGATACTGATTAACGAGTCTGAAATGGTCTCGTTCTCCAGACATAATTGTGAGTGAATCAGAGCAAGCTGGGCATTTCATGTGATGAAATCCACTTGTTACAGCAGACACTTCTTCTACTTCTGGGTTTCTGGTTGAGAGAGCTTCAGAAAGTGTCTACAATAAACAGGAGAACATTTAAGTCTAAAATAATCTAATCTCATTTTGTGTGAAACCTGAAGATTTCTTGCAGAAAGATGATGGTTGTCTCAGCTCTGATACATACTAAGTATGAAATGACTTCTTTTGTATGAGAAAATCGATGAGGTTTGGGATGGCACCGTGTCTCTAAGGTAGGAAAACAGCTGTAATCAAATCTATGGAAATATTTTTCAGGATACTGGCTTGCTTGAACTTTTTAGTTCTTGGGAGTCAATTTAGTTTATAAATTGATAACTATGTATTGTGTTACTTTGTCGTCATTCCAAAAATGTCAGTTGAACTCATTAAAGGTCTTATGCACTTTAGTGCTGTTTTATTTAAAATGTTTCATGACATCTTTGGAAAATATGCACTTCAGGATCCTAAAATTGTATACTGGGAAGAATACTCGTTTTGAAGGTAATCTTGAAGATGGATTCATACAAGTCTGACTCTGGATTGATGACAAAGTCAACTTTCTACTGTTACGTGAATGGTTCCTATAATGACAGCCACAGTCCTTGGTACAGAGCCAAAGATTTCAAGGTGGAGAATCATTCCCTGTGTCAATGGTGCTACGACTTTTGGGGTACAGAGATGTTCAGAAAGAATATCAACATGGGAATTTTCCTTTTGGACATTTGGATTGTTCTAGAGTCAAATCCTGCTCACAAAGATGATTTGCTGGTGTAAGCACCTAACTGCTGGAAGTATGATAAGTAGGAAGGTGTAGTTACTCACTAATTTTGCCTCCAATTAATGGTCCTTATCTAAGAAATGATTTCATACTTCAGATGATATCCTAGTGGTCAGATATTCATTTTTGCTTCTCCAAGATTCATCAGAAATTATTCATTCAAAAATAGATTTTGGAACATAATATTAGGGTCTTGTTATGAAGATGGTGTTGAGGATTATTTTGAAAATGTTAATCTTGTGAGATCAGATATTCTTGACTGGGCATCTCAAGATAAAAGTTGCCATAAAGTGATACTTGAGGTTTCCTTAGGCACTAGGGATTTAATAAATGTCTGAATATTCTTCAGGGAGCTTTTTTCCTCCCAAGGGAAGAGGGGGATAAGGAGATGTGGGACATAAAATTCTGGACTTTACTAAGAAATACTAGCATTACTTTAGTGAATATTATCTGTTTCACATAAAGAGCATGACATCTGAAAATGGTGAACTTTACCTTTTCTCTTCCAATTTGGACACCTTTTATTTCCTTTTCTTGTCTGGTTGTTATGGCTAGGACTTCCAACATTATGTTAAACGACAAGGGAAAAACATAAAAATGTATGTGATGCAGCAAAAGCAAGACTAAGAAAAATTTACTTCTCTAACAGGGTATACATTAGAAAAGAAGACAGATCTAAAAACAACAACCTGAGGGTCCAACTTAAGAAGCAAAAAAGGAAGCAAAGCAAAAAGGATGAAAGAAATTGTAAAAACAAGAAAAATTAAATAAAATAGAAAGGTTAGCAACACAATCAGTAAAAAAAAAAAAAATTATCGATGTCCAAAGCTAGTTCTTTGATGAGGTCAATAAGATTGATTTAGCTAAATTTTCTGAAAATAAAGAGAAAGAACACAAATCACTATGGACAAGAGTGAAAATGAAATTATCACCACAGAGCTTACAGATAATAAAAGAATAATAATAAGAGACCACAATGAACAACTTTATGCAAACAAATGTTACAACTTAGATAAAATGGGCAAATTTGGGGAACATACAAGTTGTCAAAAATTGATGTCAGCCTGAAGGTAAAGGACAAAACTGTTGGCTACAGATCCCGACATCAACCCAACTTATATGGACTATTTCATTTTCTTCTGTTTTCAGAGCTGAGGACACTTGTGGGACTAGATCACAGTGTTACATCTGAGGCTTCAGGAGGAGCAAGATTGACCATCAATCCTCAGCATAAGCAGCAGTTAATGATAATGGAGAAAATTTGATCAGAAATTATTTCTGGACACTTGTGAGATCAATGGGCTTCCCAGGTGGCATTAGTGGTAAAGAAACTGTCTGCTAATGAAGGAGACATGAGAGGTGCAGGTTTGACTCCTAGGTCCAGAAGATCCCTTGGAGGAGGGCACAGCAACCCACTCCAGTATTCTTGCCTGGAGAATCCCATGGACAGAGGGGCCTGGCAGTCTACAGTCCATGCGGTTGCAAAGAGTTTGACATGACTGAAGTGACTGGCAGGCATGCACATGAAATCGACTACCTATTGCTTTATTTGGGGTAGCACCTATATTCAAGGTTTCAAGACAAACTGAAAGGAGAACAAAATCCTGTCCCTTCCGTTTGCATGACAATCTACTATCCTCATTCAGAAGTTGGCTCAATTGTAGCATACAAAAAGGCTGCATCTTAATAGTTGTTGGAAATCTTCTCTAGACCTCACTATGTGGATTCTTCCTATTGTTAGTTTATGATTCGGTTCAATTTCCTTTTCATCTAAATTCCTGAGTACTTTGACAGAACAGTTGGAACTTGAACACAAGATAAGGTGAGTGGGCTCTTTATTAGCTCAAAATTTTACCTTTTCTTCAATATCTCCCAGGACTTTTGTAATGATATAGAAGTGGAAAGTGAGTCTCTCCAAATATTGTGCCAAAGATCTCAAAACAAGAAGAATAGTTACAACTAGAGCTGAGATTTTTTTTTTAAATTATGAGTCCTATTTACATTATATTATAGTGTTTCCTTTAGCCTGGTGGTAGAACAGCTGTTTAAAACATACTTAACATTTCAAGCAACCTTTCAAAATTACATTCATTTCCTAAGTAGAACTCTGCCAGTAGAAGGGAAAATGCGTCTTTCTGGGGTTTAGGTATTCTCCTGTCTTTAAACCCTTTCTTCGTTCAAAGCCTAGGAAGTTCCTAATCCCCTAAGCAGAGCCTGAAAAGAGAAAGTCAATCAAGCATGAAATAGTGCTCCTTACTGGCCCATTAGGCTAACAAATGAGGTGAATGTAAAATACCACCTTACAAATTGCCACTCTTCTGCTCTTCTGTGCGTGCATGGTAACTGCATTGGATTGACAGGTAAAGGCACATAAACAGCATTTATTTTATAATCTGAAAGCAGAGAAAAGACCATTTCCTGTTGTCTAAGGGGCAATACTTCACACGACGGGCACCTGAAAAAACAGAGTTGGTGTCCTCACTGTGTATCCTTCCTCAATAATTGAGAAATACAAAACACTCTGCAAATGCTTACTGAACTGAATAAATCAGGTGATTTGGAGTTCATATTTTTTTTTTCCAAAGAGGTCCTTTTCAAGTACCTATGATTATTTCCCAAAGAAAATGTATTCCTGTGGAAGGGTCTAAGAGTTAGAATTTTATTCTCATCTCTGCAACAAACTCAGTTGACCTTATACAAGTGGGAAAAAATCTGAGGGTTTCTCTCTCTCTCTCTCTCTCTCTCTTTTTTTTTTTTTTTTTTTTGGTCAAATAAGAAGAATATTCTCTGCTTTTGTAGAGCTATATGAAAGAGAAATTTGGATATAAAATTTCTTTGGTAATGGTGATGGAATGACACATATTTGAAAAACTGCATTTAAGTATTAAAATTGCAAGTTATACATGAAATTTAGGAAAATGGTGTTGATGAACCTATTTGCAGGATAGGAATACAGGCACAGACATGGAGAACAAATCTGTGGACACAGCAGGGTAAGGTGGGAGGAATTGAGAGAGTAGCACTGAAACATATGTATTATCATTTGTGAAATAGCCAGCCAGTGGGAAGCTGCTCTGTCACATAAGGAGCTCAACGCAGTGCTCTGTGACAGGCTAGAGGGGCGGGATGGGGAGTAGGGGGGAGGTTCACAAGGGAGGGGACATAGTTGTGGCTGAATCACCTTGTTGCATGGCAGAAACCGATGCAACATTGTAAAGTAATTATCCTCTGATTAATTTTTTTAAGTGGAAAAATACACACACATACACAAACACACACACACACACACACACACACAGAGAACTGTATGCTTTCTGTGGTCTCGTCTGAAGTATGATCCCAAACAGTCAAAACCATAAAATCAATGGAAGTCTTTTTTCATTTAGAGCCAAAAATATTCATTAGTAGCCAATAAAGATGAGAGAACATATCAAATAAGACAATTACTTATGAATTAATTAAATAATAGGGGATCGCTGTCTAAATGTCTCTTCTAATTATGGACCATCAACACTGAAAACTATTAGGCCTCCACGTTCAGCTGAAAGGAAAGAAAATCCTTATTTTAGTTTAAAAAATTAAATAAAACAGAAACTAAAATTAATAAAGTGCTTTCTTTGCACACTAAAAGTGGAAAATATCTGAACTCAATAGTGTGAAGGAGGCTAACTGGAAAAGCCAAAAATATTTTTTACGAAATTTAAAAATTTTTATTGTGAGCTGTAAATATATGGGTCACTAAAAACTATTGAAAGGGCTTTTGATGCCAGGAAACTTCAAGATCAAAGCTAGAATTGAATCTTCTGTAAATTAAAAAACTAAGATAAAAAAATCATTTTCTTCTATCTTATAAATAATATAATAAGTAATGCCAAAAGTTGAAGATTAGTGGAGAAAGGACAAATTGCACACAGGTGCTTCTATTTCATATCTTGAATATGTTTTCCACATTTAAAATCACCTAAAATGCTACTAATAAATACAATTTCAACCTTTAACTTCAATATGTATCAAATTTTATTCAAAACTATAAAATACCAAGCATATAATGTATTTGCCTCAACTGTATTATTCACAATGGATGTGTAACAGCTTTTGTAATATAGTCGTGATTATAAGCTTTCTACCTAAAAATTGTTATTCAAATAGTCAACATGGAGCCTGTAAAAGAATTAAAAAAAAAAAAAAAGCATAACCAATGTTATAAAGGCCAATATACTGGCATGTAGCCAAGCATGGCACCTACCTATATAGGTTGCAAATTCAGGTCCACCTGCACAGCTTTTAAGTAGAAAGGCCTTATTAAGGCCATATTTTGTTGATGAAACAAAATCGGCCCTTCGGCCCCAGTCCCATTTTTTGTCACCCTGATTATTGACCTTTCATCTCTCTTGACCTGAATTATAATGCATTACTGGAAAGACAACAAAGAATGAATTGAAGTATTGCTACTTTTGCAAAGTTCTGGGTTGTTTTTTAATCCTTTAAGCAGAATTAATTCTATGAGGAAATTTCATTAGATGGCAAACTTAGAGAATTATCTATAAATTCAGAGTAGCAGGTATACTTGCCTCAGATGACCTTAGACTGTCTAATGTAAATGAACCACTTGGCACAAAAAGGTGTGCATCTTATCAATGTCAGCTTTTAAGAGCTTGTCTCATTCAACTCTGAAGAAAGGGAAAGTGGTAATCATGTCCACAGCAGAAACCACATGCTTCCTTTCTTTCCCTTGTATCTTTGTCCTCAGTTCTGACATTAAAACACTTCAGAACATGAACTTTCAACAGGGACAATCTTGGCCCGAAAGGAGAAAAAACTGGTTCTTTTTTTTTTTCCAATTTTGATTGGAGTATAATTGTTTTACAATGTGTTAATTTCTATGGTACATAAAGTGAATCAGCTACACACATACATATAGCCCCTCCTTTTTGGATTTCTTTTCCACTGAGGTCACCACAGAGCACTGAGTAGAGTCCCTTGCGCTCTATGCTAGGTTCTCATTAGCTGTCTATTTTACACATGGTATAATTGACATACACACATGTCAATCCCAATCTCCCAGTTCATCCCACCCCTTTCCCCCTTGGTATTGGTAAGTTTATTCTTTCTGTCTGAGTCTATATGTCTTCTTTGCAAATAAATACATTTCTTCTTTGCCAAGTTCATCTGCACCATTTCTAGATGAGAGGAAGGATGTTAAATGTTACTCCAAACACCCACAGTACAGAAAGATATTTACAGTACATCTGTGCATTAAAATGATATAGTTGGGGAATATAATCAGGGGGGAAATGTCTATAAGATTCTATTTTCCCCCCAAAATAAGTAAAAGGTTGAGAAACGTTGCTTAACGGGGGGGGGGGGGGGGAAGAACAAGCATTTATTCATCTTGTTCAAGTTTTTAAATTAAATAAAATGCAATTTAAAAATACAAATGGTGAATGCAGTCTGAAGGTCACCTAGGTAGGCAACAAATGGGAAAAGAAAATTACGTGCTGGAGGGAAAATAATTGCCATTTGTTAACAGTGATGAAAAGCTGCCTATTCGCGGGAGCCTGCATATTGTTAAACATGGGATGCTTTCAAAATTGGAGCATGCAGAGGGTTACGAGAAATTTTCCCCAGAATACTGATGGCACAATGGCACAGTGCACAGTGTTGTTGGCACATAAGCTGGTATTTGGTCTCTAGGGGCTGAATCGGGGGAGAAGAAACCAGGGCCATAGACATCATAGTCAGCGTTGACCGGGGCAGACATGAACAAGAGACTGACGTGTGACTTTGAGTCATGAGATCTGTTTGTCTCCATTCTTCTTGGAGAGGAAGTCATGGCATTCCACCAGAATGTCCCATGGCCTCCTCTCGTCTTGACATTGACGTGGAGACACTGAATGAGGAGATAAATGCTGAAATCCACTTGGCCTGAGTTGCCTACTCAGCAAGTCACAGCGTAAACCTTGGTGAGTCTTAACTTTCACAGATGAAGTTTGTTTATGATCAGGATTGAAAGATAAAATCTTTATACTAATGTTTGGACTATGACATGAAACTAAAATTTTAGAAGCTAAAACAACACAGCTTTAAAAATTCATTGCAATAAAGCTGCCATTTCAAGAAAATGCAGGCATTTCTGGGCTTCAAGAACTTCATCACCTCTTCCCTGGTGGCTCATCTGGTAAAGAATCCACCTGCAATGTGGCAGACTTGGGTTTGATCCCTGGATTGGGAAGATCCTCTGGAGAAGGGAAAGGCTACCCACTCCAGTATTCTGGGCTGGAGAATTCAATGGACTGTATAGTCCATGGGGTTGCAAAGATTCCTACCCGACTGAGTCACTTTCACTTTCATCTCTTCTACCACGAACACTGTAGTCCTTTCTTAATCCAACAGCCATTCAGAACCACAAACATTTGGAGGAACCCAAGTCTTCTAATCCTGATCCTACCTCATGCTTTCCTTTTCTTTTGAAAAGGACCATGAATACAAATGAATAAAAACAAGAGGACTCTGGTGTCAAACTGTCTACTGGACATCTTTCTTGAGATGTGTGAAAAGCATCTGAATAGACATACTGAAAACTGATCTCCTGAATAGACATACTCAAAACCACTTCCCTGGTGATCAGTGGTTAAGAATCCTCACTTTCCCTGCAGGAGCTGTGGTTTCCATCCTTGTCTGGAGAAGTAAGATCCCATATGCTGAGCAGTGAGGGCAAACAAACAAATAAACAAAAACCCACAAAAAACAAACAAACAAAAACTAACAAAACCAGGCACCTTACTCTCTGCTCCTAAACTTACTCTTTTCACCATTATCCACATACCTCTCAACACTAACTATTCTTCTAGCTGATCAGGGAAAAATCCTTGCTTTTCATCTTGATTTTTCTTTCCTGTTCTTTAATGAGTTTATTAGAAAAATTACAGATTTTTACCTTCAAAATAGATCTCTAGTTTATCCCCTTTCCAAACCACAGTCAATTCCCTCTTTATTGTTAAATTAATCTCCTCTACCTGGCCTCCTAGCTTCTACTTTTACTTCCTAAAATCTGCTTTCAACCAAGCAGCCAGATGATCTGTTAAATCATATCCCATCTTGTCACTCCTCTGCTCAAAACTCACTGATAGCTTCTGTATCAAAGTCAGAGTTCTTACTATGTCCATAAACACCACCTCCCACACACACACATATATTATCTAATATTCTTACCTCATTTCACTCCAGTTCTACCATCTTTCTTGGTATTTTTCAAACTTTCCCGAGGAGATCCTATTCAAGGCTTTTAAATTTGCTCTTTCCTCTTCCTAGAATGATGGAACCTCAGATGCCTTCTTGGCTAGTTTCCCCTTCCTTCATACCTTAATTCAAAATTCCACTTGTTAAAATTTTACACCACTTTCCTGTACAATCCAGCTCATGGAACTTTATGCCTTCTTCTCTATGTTAAATGCTTTCTAACAGGTATATATTTAACCTATTTATCTTGTTTACCGCTGGTTTTTTACTACTTGACTGTAAGCCCCACAAAGGCAGGAAATTTTGTCTATTTTACTCACTACTGAATCCCCATCACTTAGAACTGCATCTGTCACAGAGTAGACATTATCTAGTGTGGAAAAAAGTGTTAGTCACTCAGTCATGTTCAATTCTTTATGACCCCATGGACTGTAGCCTGCCAGGCTCCTCTGTCCATGGAATTCTCCAGGCAAGAGTACTGGAGTGGGTTGCTGTGCCCTCCTCCAGGGGATCTTCCCAACTTAGGGATTGAAACCCCGTCTCCTGCATTGCAGGCAGATTCTTTACCATCTGAGGCATCAGGGAAGCCCCTATATACTATCTAGATAATTGTCAAATAGATGAGTACATTTCCAAGGTGGCCTTGGTTTTCACAGTTTATTGAGTGGATACAGCAGAGGAGAGTCAGCATATGAAGGCCACTTAAAGCATGATCTTCAACTTTAATGTGCCTTAATTCAGGGCTTCTGCCAGGCATTTGTAATCCTATTGGGCTCTGAGTCCTTTATGCCTCTCATTGCCTTGGTCTGTCAGGTTCTATTTCACCTGCTTAGAGTCAGGAGAACTGAAGTCACTTCAGTTTCTGTCATCAAATTTCACCCACCTGCCAAAAGAAAATTCTACCCAAAGCATCAGGAGGTCCTGTAAGAGGATGGGCTGGATGAACTGTGTTGCTCCACTTTTCCAGGCTACACAAATTCATTAGCAAATGCCTTTAATTGCAAATGTTTTTCTTCTTCTTCCCAAGGAGAAATTATCCCTTTGGGTTATAGTCTGACTAATGTAGCCAAAATCTTTCATCTGTTCCTTCTTCTCCCTCACCTACTGTGTGTTTAACACAGAAACTGTCAGGCGAGCAAATTCTTATCTGTGAAGCGCTCCCTCTGAGTTTGGAGCATGTGAGGACCACATCTGAATGTGAGAGTTAACAGGAGGTTAAAATAGATAACCAACAAGGACCTACTGTATAGCACAGGGAACCCTGCTCAATGTTATGTGGCAGCCTGGATGGGAAGGGAGTTTGGGAGAGAACGCTTACATGTATATGTATGGCTGATTCAATTCGAAATGACAGTGGCTGAACAACAACAAATATGTATGGCTGGCTCACTTTGCTGTCCACCTGAAACTATCACCATATTGTTAATTGGTTATACTCCAATATAAAATAAAAAGTTAAAAAATGTATAAATAATAAATATATATGTGTCACTGTGTGTGCTGTGTTTAGTTGTGTCTGACTCTTTGTGATTCCAAGGACTGTAGCCCACCAGGCTGCTCTGTCCATGGGGATTCTTCAGGCAAAAATACTGGAGTGGGTTGCCATTCCCTCCTCCAGGGGATCTTCTGGACCCAGGAATTGAACCAGGGTCTCTTGCATTGCAGACTGATTCTTTACCAGTTGAGCTACCAAGGAAGCTCCAAATATACATGCACAATGCATGTTTTCTTGAAAAAAGAATAGTAAGCAGGAGGAAAGAGCACGAGGAGCACAGATGCTCTGGAGAGGTCTCACTTTCTGAAGACTGAGTGAACCTGGTAGATGGGCTGGACTGAAAGAGGCAAGGAAGCAGTGCTCAACCAAGATTCACTGAATCACATCAGATCACATGTCTATCCAGAATTACCAGAGATTACATAGCCAGCGAGTAAAATCTGAATTGTGATCCCAGAGAACAGCTGTGATCAGAGGCAGAAAAATAATAAGTTCCAAGTCTCTGGAGTGAAGGCATAAATGGAAAAACAAGAGGAGGGAGCTCCAGTGGATAATGAGACACAGAAATTTTAGGGTAGGCAATTCCCACCTGGAACAGGAATGATGAGAGGGGACCCAGGACCCGCTTTCATGAATCCCAACATCAGGGCAGCTGGTGTATCTTTAACAATGAGAGAGCTCTTCAATCACCTTTTTGGAATTAGGTGGGGAGAATGACACTATTCCTGAAAAAGCCTCACACAACCCAGTAGCACAGTGGTTGACTTGGCGTCGTACACAGAGTGCAAATCCACTGTAACACTAGTAGGAAGCCTGAAAGGAGGCTGAAAGACCAAATACCGAGAAGTATTTTGTCTCATCCATCAAGCAGGTTTCTGGAGAAGGGAATGGCAACCCACTCCAGTATTCTTGCCTGGAGAATCCCATGGACAGAGAAGCCTGGCAGGCTACAGTCTGTGGGGTTGCAAAGAGTCGACACGACTGAGTGACTAACACACATCAAGCAGGTTACCAAAAGCTCCCCTAATTCTACCTCCTAAAACTTGGGAGACGTTATTGACAGAAGTATTTTTTTTACAAGAAACCCGAGGAACATTCTGTTAAAAGCATCAGCAGTGCTGGTGGGGTTTAAGTCAGTGACGGGAGCTGCAAGATTCAATGTTCACCATGTCTGACCATTAGTTGTGTGATCCATGTTTCCAGTTTGCCAAAGAACACTTTTTCCTAGATGTGGGGAGTGGCTTCAAGCTCCTTCTTTGCCAGTTAGGTGGGCTTGAGATTCAAAGTCCTTTGGGATTGTCAAAAATGGCATACACAGACCAAAGCAGACCAACTATATGGGAATGCTTACTCACCAAGTAAATGTAGATAATATGGGATAATGTAAACAGTATTTAAGTAATAAAGGATAATGGTCAACACAGTAGGTCTGGTTCAGACTGTGTGTGCCTTTGCCATCTAGCTACTACTTGGTTTGCTCAAGTCACTATTATGGGATGCGCCAAAAGTTCATTCAGATGTTTTCATAAGATGGTACAGAAAAAAAAACAAATAAACTTTTTGGCCAATCCAGTATCTCCATAGCTGTAAAAGGAATCCAGACATCCAGTGTGAATTTGACATAAAAAACAGGAAAATTAGGAACATGTTCAGATGCCCAGGGTATTGGGAGATGTTTAAGATGTGACACAATATTAAATACTAAACACTTAAATTTGGCTTAAAGCATAAGATTCAGGGCTGACATTTCATTTATACATGCTGCTAGTTCTCCATACCAAATGTGGTCACCTAATCGGTCCAGAAAGAACTGGACATAGAGTAGAGTTTAGTATATATAACGAGTTAATATGTACCAACATTTATGGAGCGTTTACAATGTGTCAGTATCTATGCTAAGTTAATTACACTGATTCTATGAGGTATATAGTATTATTCTCATTTTGTGAATGATAAATGTTTAAAATGTTAAATAATGTGCCCAAGGTCTACAGCTAGTTATGAAAGAGCTGGGGAAAGACACAGGCCTGTCTGATTCAAAAGTCTATATTCATAGTCATTAAACATTCTACATCTCAGTGTAGCCCAGAAGAAAAGGCAAACTATGATTATTTAAAATTTGATCAGAATGGTTCAGAGCTGAAAGAAGGTGATGGAGACATGGGTTTTGTGTTCCAAATATCTATCACTCTCCTTTCATAAGGCATCAGAAATGAAGGTATTATTTGTCAAATTACTAAAAAGCGTAAGCTCATTCCATCTTCTGTGTTTCTCATTAGAGAAGCAAACTTGTAATACAGACATCTTTTTTTAAACAATTATTTCTTCTAATATTTAATATTTTAACAAATACTTTGGCATTACAACATAGAATATATAATATACATATTCCAGGATAAAGGGTTTCCCTGGTGGCTCAGATAGCAAAAAAATCCATCTGCAATGCAGAAGACCTGGGTTCGATCCCCAGGTTGGGCAGATCCCCTGGAGGAGGGCATGGCAACTCACTCCAGTATTCTTGCCTGGAAAATTCCCATGGACAGAGAGGTGTCTGGCAAGCTACAATCCATGGGGTCACAAAGAGTCAGACATGATTGAGCAAGCAAGTACACACACACATTCCAGGATATAATCAACAATATAAGAGGCTAAAACTTAATAGCTCTGGGCATTGACGAATCAATTATCCTTCTAAAATCAGTCACCCTTTATAGAATCACAGTGAAGACAGCATAGAAAAAGTAACAAAACCAAAGTTCCAGAGAAAACAATTCTGACAAGACCTTCCTCTGTAGGGTGTTAAATCAGAGACTTGACTGTAATTTAGCATATGATTTGGCACAACCCTAAAATCTCATTCACACCCAACCTGGGATCTTTAATTTGTGAGTCATATAGCATCCTCTCTGGGCTTTATAGGTGGTCCAGCAGTAAAGAATCTGCCTGTTGTGTAGGAGACATGAGCTCAATCCTGAGTCAGGAAGATCCCCTGGAGGAGGAAATGGCAACCCACTCCAGTATTCTTGCCTGGGAAATCCCATGGACAGAGGAGCCAGTGGGATTGGACACAACAAAGCATGCACACATAGCGTGCTCTACATGCAGGAAAAGATGATGTCTGCTCAAGTGTAACTATAGTATGGGGCTGAAAAATGAGGGAAGAAAACTTATTGTCCAGACTGATGCGCTTTTTAAAAAAAAAAATCTGTTTCTTCTCTTGGCCATGCCATGGGACATGTGGGGTCTTAGTTCCCCCATCAGGGATAGAACCTGTGCCCTCTCCAGTGGAAGCCTGGAGTCTTAACCACTGGACCCCTAGGGAAGTCCCCAGACCAAAGCTGTTAATAAGGATTATGTCAACTACCTACAAATTGTAACAATGAGAGACATGCACTTTTATGTCAGACACACTCCATGTTTCTGGGCTAGCTAGTGATATTTTGTGCTTCCATTAGGAAAACTACAGTAACTGGTATTAAGTACTGAAAACCCTTTGATATCTTTAGTGCTCCCAATCTGATAAGCCAAGTCATAGATCGTGACTTGTGTTTTTAGTCAAAATACAGGGTAGAAGTTAAAAACCATACATTCCAGGGCCAGCTAGTCTTGGCTTCAACATCAGCTCCATCATTTACTATTTGCGTGACTTTCTGTGCCTCTAACGCCTTATTTATAAAATTGGGGGAAGAGTATACAGTATGTACTAGCAGGTTGTATGAGGCATGGATGAGTCCGCATATTAAAGTGTTTTGTACAATGACTTGGCAAGTGTTATATGTGCTTGTAGTTATTATTATTAAATAAATAACCTACTGAAAAGTATATTTGAAAAGGAATCACTTTGTGACCTCTATTATCAGACTGGAGGCATGTTTTCTCATAAAAAACATAAGCCTGAAGATATGACAAGAAGACTTCTTAAAATTCAGCAAACCTTTTAAAATCACAGGCTTAAAGGAAAAAGAGAACGATAATTTTTCTGATGAAGTATTAAAACAGTACTGAAATCAAGTCACTGAATATGAATGAGACAGTAGCCAGGGTTGTTTCTCTGTCTTACAAACATATAAGACTAGAGGGAAAAAAACAGCACAACTTAGAGCTCTATGTGCCAAGAAGTAATTTCAAGTTAGTTGTGCATCCCCCTAGTATGCCTCAGAAGACTAGTAACACTCTGAGTATCTAAGTCTTGCTTTCTGACAATGTCTAGAAATAAAGCAAAGTGGTCCAGGCTGAAGGGAAAAAGAGAAATGGAAATGTTTCCAAGTGAAAGATTCAACAGTAAAATAACCAAGGGGACACAATTGTGAAAAGAGCTGACTCACTCCTTGTGAGCCTCTTCCTGTGCCTTGGCAGCGTCAGTAGGCTTTGATGAGAATGACAACACAAAGATTTATTTATGTCTATTATTATCTCAGTCACCGGATTCCCTGCATTATAATTTCTCCTTTGAGTTAGTGCATTGATTCTGCTAAAATATTGCTACAAAAAAGTGACTTCCCTGTCAGAGGCAAGAGCTACTACTAGGTTTCCCTGCAAGTCTAGCTAACGCTGGCAGCCACTTGATTTTTGTGTGATTACAGGAACCCTGAGATGCGACTCATCCTTGACAATACAGCCCCTGCCTGCTTATTCTTGCCACCGTTTCTCCCTAATTGTAAGCACAAAGGTCTCCGGGTGAGAAGACTAATTAATTGACTCTTTTCTTGACGGAAATGTTATCCCCAAGAGACAGAGGCTGGGAGGGCAAATCAGGATACATATGTAGATGAGGACAGGCAGCCTGGAGAGAGGACTGGGTATTGCCAAGGAGTGGGGTTGCTAAGGAAACATATTCTACACTCCAGTATCAACTAGCCAGTGGTAGGATGAGGTCTGCTCCTGCAAGCTCACTGGGAACATCTCTCTAACTCTACATTCAGTTGTAACATGGTGAACTTGGTGGTCATTTGAAATTGTGCAGATATTTACACCATGGGAATTGGCAAATACTACAAATAAGGTCTTTTTTTTTTCTTTGCCTTTAATGCCAGTTGTTCCTAGGTGGTACTAGTGGCAAAGAACCCACCAGCTAGTACAGGAGACTCAATAAGAGACATGGGTTCGATCCCTGAGTCAGGAGGATTCCCCTGGAGGAGAGTATAGCAACCCACTCCAGTGTTCTTGCTTTGGAAAACTCCATGGACAAAGGAGCCTGGCAGGCTACAGTCCATAGGGTCGCAAAGAAAGACCCTATGAAGTGGGTCATGACTTCATAGGGCGTGACTGAAGTGACTTAGCATGCATGCAAGTATTGACCAGCGTACCACTGACTGTGGCTGATCCATCCTAAGTAACGTGCCAGTGCGTTTGTTGCTCAGTCGTATAGACTCTTACTCCATGGTCTGTAGCCCGCCAGGCTCCTCTGTCCTTGGAATTCTCCAGGCAAGAATACTGGAGTAGGTAGACATTCCCGTCTCCAGACATGCCTATAAACCGCCATGAATACTCTCACCTGGGTTAGTTTTTTTTTTCCAGCAGGAATGTAAAACAGGAAGGTAAATATTGAATGAGTCACAGATTAGTTAGAAATGGCAAATACGTGTTATTGCTCTGAAGGGCAAAATGCTACTTTAGTATTCCCCTCTAATCCCTGCACTTCCTTCTATTGAGTCTCTTCTAGTCAGAATAGATATTGATCTATTTCCCTATATTCCTCTTATCCATAACCTGGTGAGTTCCTTAAGGGTAGAACTGTGCATGACTTATTTTTATGTATCCAGTATTTGGTCATGTCTAACAAAGTGCTAATTGTTTCTAGAGTGGCTGCCTGCTGATTTCTTCTCCTCTAATAGAATGAAAATATTACATGTCCCAACAACCTTTTGAGGTGATTGTGAAAATAACATGACAAAAGGCAACTGCCAGCCACTCTCCTAGGTAGAAATCTCAAATATAATTTCCAAAGAATGCTAAAAAATGCAGAGCATGATATGAATATTCATATTTATTGGATGCATTGGGGATAGTCAGATAGTATTAAAAAATCAGAAAGATCTTGGTCAAAACAATGTTTTGCCACTTCTGGACTGTGTATGATAGTGTTAGTACCTCGGTCCTATATGACTATTTGTGACCCCATGGGCTGTAGCTTGCCAGGTTCCTCTGTCCATGAGATTCTCCAGACAAGGATACTGGAGTGGGTTGCCATTCCCTTCTCCAGGGGATCTTTCCGACCTAGAGATTGAACATGTGTCTTCCTGCATTACTGGCAGATTCTTCCCTGAACCACCAGGGAAGCCTCTCAACTGTATAAGCTTTAAGAAAATCATGTAACTTTAAGCTTTAAGCACACCATGTTGAGCCCATTTCCACATTAATTTATAAGTATATAAATCCTAGCTCTTGGAGTTAACATGAGAATTGCAATGAGATATTATATATGAAGCTTGTAATAACCAGAGCCATTGTTGATGTATAGTAGATGCATGATAGATATGAATTCCTTTCCCTAGTCTTCTACGTAGGAAAACCTTTGTACAGACCGAACTGCCAAATCATGTGAATCCCTATCATTTCAATCACAACAATCATCCTCAGCACAAATGGAGTTTCTGTGGACAAGCTTTTCAAAGTGGTGATCTTCTCATATATTAGTAACTAACCTCTTTAAGAAAGTTAAAATCCAGGTCACTTTAGGTGTAATTCTGTTCTATAAAGGAGAAACAAAATTCCAGTCAATTAATTACCACTATCAACACACCAGCAGACAAATGTCTTCCAGGAAAAGCCTTTGGGAAGTTTTAGGCAGAGCATAACTTAATTTTTTGTAGGACTGTTAAATGTCTGCATGCCATCCCTCTTTCACAACATTTAGCATAATGTGATGCTCACAGTTGGAGGCTATTTGCGTTAAGTTGTGTAACGCATAGGAGATGCCTCTTTAAACCGGCCGGGACATCAACTTGCCTGTGCTTGAGAGATAGATTGGTTTTCTCCTTCTGGGCCCAATTTATGAACTGAGTCAAGTGAAGCCCAGGGCTCTCATCTTTTCAAACAAGTATATTAAATTGAGACTGGAGCAGAGGAAGAGAAGCTTTGCCAGACATCTTTATCAGCATCATTTTTTTTTTTTTTGGTTTTTACTTATGGACACATTCACTCTATATTTAATTACACCAGTTTTGAAATATGAGTACAGATTTAGGACTGATGACTGCCTCCTCTTTGATGTGTATTTCTTAGACTCTAGGACCTAAAGACGTGTTGCTTTCCCCAAACTTCAGAATTAGGAGACAGAACACCTTATATGCCATAATCTATAGAAAGAGAGATGTCAGATGGCATTGTTAAGTTTCACGATAGTTGCTGATAAAGTCACTCAGATTCAGATCACACAGTTATAAGTGAATTTCTGCCCACTTGAAAATAAGCACAACTTGTACAGTTCAAAGTCATTACCCTGTTCTTTTGGCGGCAACCAGAGTTTGTGTTATTCGCTCGGTCGTATCTCACTCTATGCAACCCCATGGACAGTAGCTCACCAGGCTCCTCTCTGCCCATAGAATCCTCCAGGCAATAATACTGGGGTGGGTTGCCATTCCTTCCCCAGGGGATCTTCCTGACCCCGGGATTGAACCCGAGTCTCCTGCATTGCAGGTGGTTTCTTTACCACTGAGCCACCAAGGAGTCAGCTTAGAGTTTATTAGAGAAGTATCATAATACTTGCTTATAAGTGCCTGGATTCATTTCGACTTCTCTGGCCTCCCAAATCCTTCACATGTAAAATAATCTGTTTATGTATCGGTGTCTTTCATCCGAGTAGCCTCTCCTCTAGGCTAGGAGCTGACTCTTCTTTCTGAACCTAGTGTGTTGGCTGGTACATAGTAAACACTCCAAATTTTCCCTTAGTTCACTCTTACTGCTAAATCCAAGTTTAAAAGGAAGGGCCAGGGGGAAAAGTGATGCCCACCAATAATCGGATACAAATCTTATCCAATCAGGTGAAGGAAGCAATGATTGCTACATCCAGAAACTTCTTGAAGTCAATAGTTGCCTCCCAGAGCACCTCTGGACTAATTAGATTAACTGTTACTGTCAGGGCTACCTAATTGCTTGTAGTGAAGAAAGCAAATTGCAGACAGTAGATATCAGTGTAAAATCAAACAGAAAACAGGTGTTTGCTAATTGAAACTGAGATTTTAATGAATGACCCATGTGGTTTTGGTGAATAAATACCACTCCCAACATCTGGTGCATAATTAGACTCCTTGTCTTTCTCGCTGTCTCTGTCTCTCAGTCTCTCTGTTTCTCTCCTTTCCTATCTTCCTTAGCCAACATCCCAGAAAATAACTATGCTATGATAAATTTTTAATAAAGCCCTGTAATCGTTGGTCTTTGCAAAGCAACAAAAGCAAATGTTTCTGTCCGGGTAACTATGAGAAAACCATATATACATACATATGTATATATGCATTTACCTAATAGTTTATACATTAAAGATAATAATATATTGGTAACAGAGGCAACGGGCCTGGAAACGATGGGGAAAGATCATATTAAAATGTTTTAATGCATGAATTGGTCATGGTACTGTAGGGAAGACTTATTTATAAGTTCTGGTTCATCTAAGCTTTGAGATTTTAGTTTGAGTTAATTGGGGTTCCTGCTGAGATGACCTCATCTGATGGATGTTGCTTTTTGCTTTTCGATCCATTTGAAAGTAAGAGAGGAGAAGCTCATTTTAAAATATAATGATCAGTCTATGGAATGTACCTGGTAAGTAAGTTGAACTGTATAGAAAAGCTTCATTTTTAGGGTAGCTAAAGTAAGAGAACTGACTTAGAATGACTTAATAGAAAGGACAGGAATAAATGTCAAGGCATTTTGTTGAAATCATCATTGTAGAAGCATTTTCCCACCATTAGTCTTTGTGCTTTTGAGTGCTCCAGTAAGTGAATTTCTAGCTGTAGTTATTTTATGCAATTAGACTTGACTGTAATATCTCAGCCAAAGAAGCTTTGAACAGGAGGCAAAGCTATCAAGTGCTGTGTCAACTCAAACAATCAAATGTGTTGCAAGCTAACGAAATCAAGTGTCTCTGTTCAAGTCTCTTCACTCACTCTAAGGTGCTAGATCAAAAGACCAGAGACTAAGAAATGTGGGCTTGCCTTACAGGTTAGGGGCTTTGGAGCACTGTAAAAATTTAATTCAAGAATGGAACCCATATAAGCATAACCATGAAACAAACATGCACTGTGGCCCTCATCAGATGTTTTGAATAACATCTGAGAAAGTTGGTGTTATATTTCAACTGCTTTTTTATTAACAACATAACCATATTGGGTATCCAGTGTTAAATCAACCTTGTATAACTAGAAAAACCAATGTGGTCATTATGTGTCACCCTTTTTCTGAATTGTTGAATTTGATTTGTCAACAATTTGTTCAAGATGCATTCATCAGTGTTCATGAGCTTGGCCTCAAGTTTTTTCATATATTTTTACTGTCTTTGTCTTGTTTTGGAATCAGTAGCTTCTATGTGTCTCCTTTCCCCTCCTCCTCTGAATGAGAACATCTATTGTGGTTTCCCTGCCCCATTTGCCATTGTTATATTTTAGTGACGGCAAAGAGGCAATAGTTACAACTTGCCTCTTTCAGGTAATAATTTGCCAGAATATGAGAATCCATATATATAAATGGGGAGGAAACAGATATCCACAGAATCCCGGATATCCAGATGTGAGGAGTCAAAGGTTTGGACTTTAGATTGGTCCCACTAAGGAGGATCTGAGTGTGTCTAATGTGTTTAGAGGAGGGTGAAATGCCCATCTGATGATCAGAAGTGTTGACGGTGAAAAAATCTGCTGATCAATCATCAGATCCATTTCCTATTCTTCCCTGCACTCAGCTAGGCTATGTTTTCTGATCTTCCTAGCAATTAGGTATGACGGTCAAGGAAGTTCTACTTATGGATGTTGAACAGAAGGTGAGAACCATCATTTCCAGACCTATCTATACCAGAAGGTCCTTCTGTGGGTGACCCCCATGTTCTTTTCCCTTTGACATGCTGCTGGCAAACACAACCATTTTCAGGCACGTTAGAAGTTATCCCCGTTTTTGTCACGAAGGACATCAGACAGAAGCAAATTCAAATCATCTTTGGAAGAAAACATTTCAGATAGAGAAACTCGGGCAACAAAGAAAACGTTATAGGGGAAATAAGTTTGTAAAAATATTAATAATCACAACATGTACAATTTAACATTCCACTACTGACTGGAAGCAAGAAAAAATGTTGCAGAATCAGAGTCTCAAAAAGTTATCAGAATTTGATTATGAAACATGAAGAACCTAATATATTTAAGAAAAACATGTTCTCTGGTCATGGATTAGGTGACCTAGCGATTGGGAACACTTGGTAAATCACATGATTGAGTAATAAACTTGCTTTTCAATGATCTACTGAGACAATGGGACATGTCTGTAGGAACAACTAGCATTACTCCAAATACACATTCCAATTTCTTCCTTCTCTAAGTCCACAACTTCAGATATCTGGAGGCCAAGCTAGACTCTGTGACTTCAACTTACATTGCTCTTCATCTCTTTTTCATATGTACCTTTTCTTGGGCCACATTGCATCCTAGATATTTTCCCATCGGCCATTTCACTCAATATCTCTTTACATTTGACTATTCTAGTAATATAAATTATCATATTACTTGCTTCTAAATGATTTATTATATTAAAGTTTTTTCCTTGGTCATTTTGTACTTCCTTCCTATATTTCCTTATGCCATGACAATGTTTTTCTTAAGTTTATTAGGTCTTCATGTTTCATAATCAAATTCTGATAACTTTTTGAGACTGATTCTGCAATATTTTTTCTTGCTTTCAATCAGTAGTGGATTATTAATTTGTATAATTTGTGATTATTAGTATTTTTACAAACTTACTTCCCCTATAACTTTTCCTTTCTTGCCTGAGTTTCTGTATCTGAAATTTTTTCTTCCAAAGATGATTTGAATTTGCTTCTGTCTGGTGTCTGAGGACAACAGCACCCCAGGGCCACTTTGGGCTAAACATTCAATTGAAGATTATCGGATTTGGGTGTTGGTGAAATAGATGGATAGTATGCATTTTATCACCAGAAATAAGTATGGATGAGTTTATGATAGGATTTCTTATAAGACACACTTTTCTTTCCCTTCTCATCACCTCCTTTCCTCCAAGTCAAGACTGGCAGCCAATCCTGATTTTTGTCTCTCTCTGCAGGAGTTTTTCTTGTTGCTTGTACTTATAACACTGTTCAAGAGTTTCTTATTTTTCTTGGTGGGATGGTGTGAGAGGAAATTTACCTTTATTTAATGGCCTCCAATCTAACTCCCCTTCTTGCTTATGCCTTAGTTTTTTCTCCTGCATTTTCATATTGTAGTTAATTAAGCTCTAGCCTCTATGATCAGCAAATATCCTAGGCTGAATAATGGCTTCATAGTACACTCATGACAAACACCTGTATTTCCACTTTTTCATAACTTCCTTCTCTGGATGTTTTACTTTGGCTAACTCTTTATTCATGTATTATAAAGTATGCTGTCTGTATTTACCTAACCTTTTCTATGTTTATTTCTGAGAAGTTCCTTGTGGGCATTAAGCTACTTATGATGTCACAAAAGAATTCTCTTTTCCCAGTTTTCATACACAACAATAGCTATAAACAGATATTTATGATAGCAGGAAAGGGTTTTCAACCTCACCTAAGGCAAGCAAATTGTATTATTACATGTACACAAATTCACATTTTATAGACTTAACATTTTTATAGAGAAATTTATAAAGTAGATTAGTAAAATGGTGACTACAAACAAATGATTAGTAAAATAATAAAGCACTATAAATAAATATAGTAAAATGATGATCATGAATAAATAAATAGTAGAGTTCCTTGAAAGCTGAAAGTACTCAAGAAATGTTGAATGATGATGACATCATTAAAACAAAAAAACTGATGATGGGATCTTGTTGGCAAGTGGAAATGATAAAAGGACCTCATTCAAGTTTGTTTATACAGAAGGATAGATGGGAAAACCTACAGAGAGCAGTACCATACAGTATCATCTTACTTAAGAACTTTCAAGCCTAATAGGAAATATAAAATGATTCAAAATGCACTTTAAACATTATTTATAACCCACTTTGCTTCAAAATATTTTTTAGTGGGGACACATAATTTTTTTCATTACCTGCACATAGCCTTACTAAAGTGGACCCAGATAGTAGCCTTGGAGCTGGAAGGCCAAATGTAAAAACAAACTTATTGATTTTTCTCTACTTAGAGGCAGCATTTGCTGATATTGGCTCTTCATTCCCCAAATACAAGGTGCTTGTTTCACAAAAGTGGGAGCCTAGTCCTTTTTCAATCATGTCCATTTTCAGAAAGTCTTTTGTGGTATTCCTGACCTTACTCAGAGAGTGACTATCATGAAAGATTCAACTAATTAAGCAGACATAAGAGATTCTGACTAGTTTTAAGGAAACCACTCTGTTAGATGATTCCCTCATGTGGCATTCATGCTGGACCATTGTTCATCAAAGCCATACTCTTGATTTCTTTTGCTCATGGAATATGCAGAGGACATGCTCGCATGCAATGAGCAGATCTAATCCTAAAAAGTGTGCTATCAGGCTTGCAAACTAACAATAAGATTTATCTCCAGGCTGGCAGTTGACAGGTAGCCTTTTATTTTCCAAGGCTAATTTGAAAATTAGCAAATTAAATCACAATATGTGATTTAATGGTACATGGTACTGGAGTACCTTGTTTGGGACATTGTTCTTTTTTCTTTTATGCATGAGAATATTTTTAATAGCTAGAAGGGGACCAAAACACTTCTAGTTCTCTGCTTCTGGCAGCACGCCAGTTCTTTCATCTAAAGTGATCAAAGACTGTAAACACCATGTGGTAGAGTAAGAGATCTTTTTTAAATAGTAGGACTTCATTGAAATTTTTGAAGCAGTAAAATTATGCAAGCATTTAAGGTGAAATTTGAGGAGTGCTGAGGTCATTTTCATCTTTCAGGCTCTAAACCATAGGATCAAAAGGGAGTCATTTCATAGAAATGTAAATCTCCCTTCCCTGGGCACACCAGTGTCATGGGAAGATTTACCATGGTCGAACACTCACTATAAACACTTTGTACTCATTATCTAGCCCAGAAAGTTCCTTGATGTTGCAAAATCTAGCCTTTTGGAAGTTAAGGTAATACATTCACTATCACCAAGGACTTAGCTTCTCTGAGCTATAGAGGTTCTTGTGTTGCCAACGTTCTCTATTAAGAAGAGATGGGTGGAAACCACGAAATGAATTCATAATATATATGCCCTTTTCACATGACATTTACAGAACCCAAACTATAGTAACTGAACATGTTTGATGCACAGTATATTATCTTGCTTTCATGATAAAAAGATTTTATTTTCTTCTAAATATAAAAAAATACTTGAACTCAAGCTTCTAAATATTATCAGTGCTACTCAGAAAGTTTCCCCTGGGATGTTAAAAGAGTAGTCAGTTTGTAGTGAGAAAAGGTATAAAATTATAATACAGTCTTTAAAATGGGGTATCTACACCCATAATTTGTGTATCTATACCCATAGTCACCCATGATTCTACTTATTCTTTCTTAATGAATATAATACCCCCATTCATGCTTTTCCTTATATCGTTAATTCAGTTCAGTTCAGTTCAGTTGCTCAGTCGTGTCCGACTCTTTGTGACCCCATGGACCGAAGCACACCAGGCCTCCCAGTCCATCACCAACTCCTGGAGTTTACTCAAACTCATGTCCATTGAGTTGATGATGCCATCCAACCATCTCATCCTCTGTCATCCCCTTTCTCCTCCTGCCTTCAATCTTTCCCAGCATCAGGGGCTTTTCAAATAAGTCAGCTCTTTGCATCAGGTGGCCAAGGTACTGGAGCTTCAGCTTCATCTTTATTTCAGGCAAAGCTTTATTGGAGCCCCCGCTGCAGTAGTGGGGAGCAATAACAAACATCAGGTCCCCTTGCTTGCTTGCTCCCTAAGGAGGGGATGAGTTGTTTCTTATATGATGTAGGTCCAGGGATCGGGCAGGAGGATGGCTTAGCTATTCTGTCCCCCCTTGGGTGCTGTGCGAGGGGGAATGCACAGTACCCTGCTTTTGTTCCCGATCCTCTGCCTTTGTTCTAGATTCCTTGGAGCAAAGATAGCTGGGTTTTCATCTCTTGGTATCTTTTGCCCATAATTCGCACTAACTGCCCATAAATGTGTTATTTTTAGTCCCACACAGTTTCTCTGTATTTTGTTGCTGGAAGAGATCTACTGCACATTACTTGTGCCCATAGACTGGAAATACATGAAGCATATCGTTGCTTATTAACATGTTTCTGATACTATCCTTACTAAAATGGTTAATATTACTCAGTTGGTTCATAACTAGCCAATTAACTTAGGCTACCAATCAAATGAGGTTGTAAATGCTCTTCTAGGGCTTCCCAGGTGGTGCTAGTGGTAAAGAACTCACCTGCCAATGCAGGAGACTAAAGACACGCAGGTTCAGCCTCTGGATTGGGAAGATTCCCTGGAGGAGGGTGTGTCAACCCACTAGAGTGTTCTTGCAAGACAATCCCATGGACAGAGGAGCCTGGCGGACTATAGTTTATGGGGTTGGAAAGAGTCAGAACGACTGAAGCAACTAAGCACACACACACTCATCTCGTAACATCTCACAACTTTGTGTGCCCACTCTAAATGTCCCTGGTGCCCAGTTGATCTCTTCCTGCTCTCACCCCACCTACTTGCATTCCAAAAGAAAAACCAATGGCCCATTTTCTCTTATTCTGCTACTTGATGCAGAAATTAAATTATTTGTTTTATGGTATTGTTGTTGTTTTTAAGTCACCCAGGACCAGTAATGCTGGTAATCCATCTCAAACAATTTCATTCTTCCCCATTTAATATACCTAGTGTTCCATGTGGCCATTTAGTCCTTCTTTGCTCTTTCAAAACTCTAGTGCCTGGGACTTTCCTGGTGGCCTGGTGTTTAAGGCTTCCCCTTCCAATGCAGGGGGTGTGGTTTCAATCCCTGGTCAGTGAGCTAAGATGCCACATGCTTTGCAGCCAAAACAAACAAACAAACCAAAAACAAACAACAACAATAAAAAACATAAAACAGAAGCAACCTTGTAACAAATTCAATAAAGACTTTAAACAAAAATATTAAAAAGAAAACCTCAACTCTTGACCTCTTATTGTCTTTACTTCTGGCAACTGACTTCAACTCTGTCTCCCTCAATTTTCTTCTCTTTCACCATGTTTTCCTTCCTGCATCTTGACTCATTCTTTCCTGTTTCTTTGAGATAAAAGTCAAATACCCCTACCTTAGCTGAAAGTTTGATTGGTGCTACTATCAGTTATTCCCTTTCTCTATTAAATCATCAGTTTTAAAATCATAAACATGACAACTCTCATTATCTACTGTCTATAAATAGACTCAAGAACATTTTAAATAACTACTTTTCCTGATCCTCCATCTTTATCAAGCAGTCTTTTCATCTTATATTGCTTGCACTTCTAAACTTCTAACTATACTACCTCAGAGAAGGATGGGGTAATTCTCATACCATCTAGCTGACGTGCTTATGAATCCACACACCATGCCTTCTCCAACATCCTGTGATCCCTCTGCTCTTGTTCCGGATCCCATACTCACCTGCATGAGGCAATCAATACAACAATCATCTTCTCTTCTGCTTGCAGAGACATTTCCCTTGTCTATTGAATAATTCTCTGATGCATACAATTGTGGCAATAAAGCCCATGCTAAGGAAACAATGTCTTCCCTTGTCTCACACACCTACCCAGTTACCCTTCAATTTCTTTGCTCCTTCAGTTAGCAGCATTTGAAAGAATTATCTAACGTTGAGCCATCACTTGCTTGACTACCCACAGTCTTCTCAACCAACTCTCATCAGTCTGCTGTTCTTCAGTACTTGTAATATCTTCAGGAGCTGCCATAACAAAATACCACTGACTGAGTGGCTTAAGCAACATTTTTTTCTCATGGTTCTGGAGATTAGAAGTCCTTGATGAAATTGTTGGAAAATCTGGTTTCTGATGAGACGTTGTTTCCTGGCTTCTAAACAGCCACCTTCCTAAGGAAACTGTGGCACTATTTTGAAAGTTAGACATATCTACCAAAATACTCAACCATTACATGCCTAGATGTTTCCCTCCTGAGAAAGTAAAGCATGTGTTCATCCAAAGAACTGTACCTGAATGTTGAGAGCAATGTTACTTGTAATACTCCAGATCTAGAAACTACCAAAGTACCCAGCAATATCGGAATAGATAAACTGATGTGTCCTATTCAACAACAGGATGGTACTCGGCAATGAGGGAATACACTCTTCATATATGCAATATCATCGATGGATCTCAATATAATTAGAAGTTTAAAACACACAAAATTATATTCTGTATGATTTGATTTGTTTAAAATTCTGGGAACTCTAGTCTAGAAGCTTTGAACTAATCTAATTAGAAGGATAAAACGATGACAAAAAGTGTAACAATACTTTATAGGGTAATAATATATTCAATATTTTGATTATGATTGATCCACAGGTATATGTACATATGCTTATATATACATGCATACTAAAACGCGTCCAGTTTTGCACATTACTTATTTATGCATTTATTTTAATTGAGGTATAACTGATTTACCATAGTACATTACTTTTAGATATGCAGCATAGTGTTTATGCATACATTATGCATATGTTTATACATTATAAAATGATCCTTACAATAAGTCTAGTCACCAGGTGTCACCATCCAAAGATATTACAATATTATTGATTATCTCCAGTGATACTATAGTCATTTCAGGAATTTTTGTTATAAAGGGCAGCAGGAAAAAGAGGGTATGGAGTTGAAAATGAGCTTTTTTTTAAATAAGCTGGGAGTTAGTTATGACATTTTTGACTAAAAGTTTTTGAATAAGCAAAATGTTATAAAATTTAATTAAGACTATTGCTAGTCCACACTGTAGTTACCTGCAAAAAAATACACAAAGAAATAAACCCTTTTACTAGATAGATGATTTTCAGTCCCACAATGCCCACTCACTGTTGTACAGTGAGTAAGTTACATGATAATAACATGCTGGCCCTGTGACCAGATCACGAGAATAAAAGTGGATCCTAGGAGAAAGAATAGCTTACCCATTAAAATAAAATGAATAGTACAACACACTACACTGGGACCACTACAGAGAGAAGGTAGGTTTATTTGTAGAAGATTTAATTATTTTATTCATATAGATTTACTGACTGATTTCTACATGCCAGATACTATTCTGAGAGCTTAGGATGAAGCAGTGACAACAACCCCACAGAACCAACCTTACCTTCATACAGTTTACAGTCTTGTGGAATGAAGGGCAGATTGGTGAAAGTTAAAACAAAATAAATGATTAAAAATGTTCTAATTTATAAGTACTATGAAAAGAAATAAGAATGTAAAAAAGGTAAGGAATACAGATTTTTTTTTTGCATGTCTATTCACAATAAAATGAGAGGCAAGATCATAAGCAGAAGATGTATTAACAAATTGAGTTAGGGAATAAAATACAACATAGTGACCTGGAAATAGGACACTGAATTGTTTAGCGCAATGTGGTGGAATTATCAGGCAGCATAGAAGCCACTTGAGATCTGAGGTAATAAAATTGAAATATATCCAATCAATGTGGCATATTTTTCTTCGGCCATCTTCAGTTGAATAGGTAAAGACAGTAAATGTGTGGAGAATGGATCAGATCTGACCTGCACCTGGGGTCATTAATTTCCCAATCACTCAGACTGTAAACTTCAGAAACACTTAACACCAGCTTTTAATCTACTTTTTATATCTAATCATGCACTGTGTTATTCAACCCGTGAAGATGGCCAAGGTCAGAACTCAATGATGCAGAGTAGACAGAGGAAAGAGCTTGTGGAGAAGGCTGGGTCAAAGGAATTGAAGATGAAGGAAGAAAACCAGGCAGGGGTGCTACAAAGCCCAAATCAGGAGAGGCTAGTCAGCAATGGCAGCCCAACTCTTTAAGTAAAACTTTCACCAACTCAATGCATCTCACATCGTTTTTCTCTTTTCCATTACTATTGCTTCTGCCCATATTGATGAGATTATTCCATTGCCAGTACTTGTCTCCAGAACTACAAATGGTTTTTCAACTCATCCTTCATGGCTGTCAAAGTTCTTATCTGAAAAAATCAGTTCATGCTATTTTTTTCCTACTCCAATACCTAAAACCTCAGAACTTGGACAACCAAGTCCAAGTTTTTACTTCAAAGTCCTCCATGTGATGGTACCAACCAATTCTTCTGACTTAATATCCTCCAGCATCTTCTTTCACTCTTTTACTCCTTTCACAGCTGAGCATGAACTTCATTCCTGCACTGGGAAGAGACTTTCAATCCTTCCTGACTTTATACATATCCTAGAATTACCCTCATCCTAGAATTATCAAGCTATCTCTCTGCATATACCCAAAATCTTTTCATTCAAGAATTAACTCAAATGTTAACTCCTTGTAAAGCCTTTTCTGAGCCAACTATTCATAAATATTTTCTTTTCTTACAATGTGGGCATTGTAGTTATCTGTTTTCACACGTAGGTTATTCCATTTTCTATTATACAAAGTTTCAGACACATAACTATTACCATTAATGACTCTTCCTTTTTCATCCTAGTGCTTTCTATCCCCAAACCTTCCAAATTTTGCACCCTTGCCATATATTTGATAAAGTAGTTGATGCTGGAATTCTGAGTTCATTTGGGCTAAATTATGAAGAAATTTCTATAGGTATGTATGTGCATGTGTGTACATGTTGCAAAAATATACAGATCAATAATACCTTGCTGATTTTCTCTCAAAAGCACCTACAAGTTTTAAATAAGTCATTGTATCAGAATCTAGGGGGTTTCATTTTCCAGTTGTTAAGAATAACACTGGATACTCGATACTGAGAGCAAAGATGTTAACTGAAATTCCCTTCTACTAAAGAGAAACCAAAGTCCAGTGAGATGTAATAATTCACTCCTGATGATACATATCCATATGCACTCTGGAAACTCTCCAAATCACTCAGTACCATCTCTGACTTGACTCAGTGATGCAGAGTTATACATCTGGGATTTTTAAGAATGTCAAGGCAGGGAGGTATTTAAGGACCATCTAATAATAATAGTAACCACAATTATGGGGTTCCCATCTGACACCTTACAAACATCACAATTAATACAATGACCTTGTGAAGTGAATATTCTTATTTCCATTTTCATGAGAAATTTATTCTTAATACGATGGAGTAACTTACCTGCAACCATTGCTTTCAAATATGAAAAATCAATGGTGACATATAGCAATTTTATTTACTTCTAAGTAGAAACTTTATTCTTGTAGCTGTTGATTATTATAGTGAAGTCTAAGCTATATGGAGAATCAGCTCCTCTATGGTATCAACACCAGAACATAAAAGATAAGAGTAGATAGCTGAGGCCTTTCCAGGTGGTCCAGTGGTTAAGAATCCTCCTGTCACTGCAGGGGACACAGATTTCCTCCCTGGTCTGGGGAGTCCCATGTGTCATGGCGCAACTAAGCCTATGTGCTCTAGAGAGAGAAGCCGCTGCAATAAGAATCCCGTGCACTGCAGTGAAGAGGACCCCGACCCATCGCAACTAGAGAAATCCTGCATGCAGCAACAAAGATCCAGCACAGCCATGTAGATAGATAGATAAATAAACAGTTAGATAAGTACATTTTTTTTATTGTTTTTGCCATACATTGTCATGATATCACC